>CM038681.1:332168735-332768735 GCA_021605205.1 Aegilops longissima
ATGGTTCCGCACCCTTTAGGGGTTTTGGTTTTGGTATTCAACCCGGTGCTTGATAATGATGCACCCTTTTGTTTCGGACTAGGGATGTATTCGGGCCGGATTATCCCAAAATTTACTTCGGTTTTCCAGCGCTCTCCATCGCACGCAGATTTTGTACTATGGTCACGAAGTCAGCAAAGCGTGTAATTTCACGACGACTTATGGCATTTAGGATTCCCTTGTCCGTGCAATTATTGCAGAAAATTGGGATTGCGTCCTCCTCTCGGCAGTCCTTTATCCTGTTCATAACCAGGAGGAATCGCCCAAGAACGATGTAATCGCTTCAGCGGGCTCTTGCCGAATTCGAGAGATCGCTAATGTTTGGGTGGGCGGTGGAACTAGATCCGAACCCCGCCCAATTTAGGACTCAAGGGCCGAGAAGTTTCCGAACTTGGAAGTTTGGATTTTTGAGTGTTTATCCAATGAGTCCAACCCGCCGCCTGACTTTAAGTTCAGGGCTTGATCGACATCCGTCCCTCTGCGGGAATCCGGCATGGAGGGATCGGGAATCCGGATGCAACTAGTCCTTAGGATACAAGAAGAATCACCGCATTGCTGCTCTATCACAACAACATGATGGGTAGCCTGGGGAGAGTTGATCTCTCTCAGATCGGTTTTAGGCCTGATCCGGTCGTAGTCTGTGGCGACTCCCAGGGCAGCGATGCGATCCAAGAGCTCATTTATGGAGGAGAGCTCGATCGATCTAACTGTTCGGCAAGTTCGAACTAACACGAGATTGGTTTCGATGACTTGAGAGGTCATCGTCGGCGCGATGGCGGATGGCGGTCATAAGAAAACCACCTAGTCAAGAGTCGCCAGCGCCAAGGCTCCTTTAGCGATAGTATCGCCTTTAAAGACGAGATGAGGAATCCTACCTGACGGCGACGACACAGAGGAACTCTCAATGAAAGCACCAATGTCGGTGTCAAAACCGGCGGATCTCGGTAGGGGTCCCGAACTGTGCGTCCTAGGCGGATGGTAATAGGAGACAAGGGACACGATGTTTTACCCAGTTCGGGCCCTCTTGATGGAGGTAAAACCCTACGACCTGCTAGATTAATATTGATGATGTGTGTTACAAGAGTGGATCTACCACGAGATCAAAGAGGCTAAACCCTAGAAGCTAGCCTATGGTATGATTGTTGTTCGTCCTACGGACTAAAACCCTCGGTTTATATAGACACCGGATAGGGTTAGGGTTACACAGAGTCGGTTACAATGGTAGGAGATCTACATATCCGTATCGCCAAGCTTGCCTTCCACGCCAAGGAAAGTCCCATCCGGACACGGGACGAAGTCTTCAATCTTGTATCTTCATAATCTTGGAGTCCGGCCGATGATGATAGTTCGGCTATCCGGACACCCCCTAGTCTGGAACTCCCTCACTTGGCGACTCATCGGTGACCCACCCGGACCTGGCAGTTTACGGGCAACCCGCCTGAACATTGCGACTCACTGGTGACCTGGCGGGCGGGTCATACAGACGACAAGGCCCAAGGCCCAGAAGACCGGCTCATGTTATGGTGGGCCGGCTTAAGAGGAAAGCATAAGGAATATTCCCTTACAAAGGAAGCAAGACTAGGACTCCACTTGTAAAAGAGTAATCCTAATCCTACTAGGACTAGTCATGTAACCCGCCCCTTCAACTTATATAAGGAGGGGCAGGGCACCCCAAGAGGGATAGGCTGAAGTAATCTTGAAGGCTAGACACAACTAGAGGAGAGCCAGTTTATGCGCCAATTCCCTCATGAGCATAATGAGACCTAGCCACAAACAGCATGTAGGGTTATTACCGAATTATGTTTCCCGAGGCTCGAAGCTGTCTAAACCCTTGTCTTGTGTGTTAATCCGCCTCAAGTCTATGGGAAATTTCCAGTATATTTTTTTGTTATATATTGCTTTCTTTAAAAAGAGCAATTACTCTGGCTTGCAAGTTCTCCAATGCAGGACAAGTTGTTTACTGCAAAAGGGACTATTTTATCACTGAATTGTTGAATGACTCATACCGGTTTATATCACGGTCAAATATGGAGAATCTCAAGACAACTCCTCGAAGTCGTCTTAAGAGTCGGGGGCTACAATGACATGACTCAGCAAATCTTGCCAGTTCCAGTAGACTCAAGAACTCCAGGTCATTGGAGGGAAGATAACCCGGTCCCGGAGATTACTTCTATATTGATGAAAATTTAAAGGACGTCAAAAAATTTCCGGCTTAAAATGAAGGATTCCGGTTTAAAATCCAGCTCAAGGGAAAACTGTTTCTCACAAAGCTTTGAAGCTCTCAATATCCGGTTTAAAAACTCCGGCTCAAAAAGAATTCATCTCTTGCAAGTTCGATGAAACGGATCGAGAAGAGGTGTCTAGAGGGGGGGGGGGTGATTAGACACTAAGTACCAAAAGTTGCAGTTTTTAACTTCTTTAAGTTTAAGTGGAGTTTAGGCACAAGTTTAACACTCATAATACATATCAAGCAAGCTTGCAACGAGTATATGAGCAGCGGAAAGTAAAGCATGCAACTTGCAAGAATGTAAAGGGAAGGGTTTGGAGGATTCAAACGCAATTGGAGACACGGATGTTTTTGTCGTGGTTCCGATAGGTGGTGCTATCGTACATCCACGTTGATGGAGGCTTCAACCCACAAAGGGTAATCATTTGCTTGAGTCCACGGAGGCTCCACCCACGAAGGGTCCACGAAGAAGCAACCTTGTCTATCCCACCATGGCCGTCGCCCACGAAGGACTTGCCTCACTAGCGGTAGATCTTCATGAAGTAGGCGATCTCCTTGCCCTTACAAACTCCTTGGTTCAACTCCACAATCTTGTCGGAGGCTCCCAAGTGACACCTAGCCAACCTAGGAGACACCACCCTCCAAGAAGTAACAAATGGTGTGTTGATGATGAACTCCTTGCTCTTGTGCTTCAAATGATAGTCTCCCCAACACTCAACTCTCTCTCACAGGATTTGGATTTGGTGGAAAGAAGATTTGAGTGGAAAGCAAGTTGGGGAAGGCTAGAGATCAAGATTCATATGGTAGGAATGGAATATCTTGTCCTCAACACATGAGTAGGTGGTTCTATCTTAGAAAATGTGTATTGGAAGTGTAGGTTCGTTCTGATGGCTCTCTCCATGAATGAAGAGTGGGTGGAGGGGTATTTATAGCCTCCACACAAAATCTAACCATTACACACAACTTGCCAAACTCGATGGGACCGAATTGGTAAACTCGATCGGACCGATTCAGCAAATCTAGTGACCGTTAGGATTTTTGGTGGGATCAACATGCAACTCAGTAGGACCGATATGGTTAGGGTTAGGGCATAACGTAATCTCGGTGAGACCGATTACACAAACTCGGTGAGACCGATTTTGGTAATAAGCTAACCAGAGAGTTGGTCAGGCAAACTCGGTGAGACCGATTACACAAACTCGGTGGGACCAATTTTGGTAATAAGTTAACCAGAGAGTTTGCGTTGTAATCTCGGTAGTACCAATTACTTAAACTCGGTGAGACCGAATTTGGTAATGGACATACACAGAGAGATTACAATCCCATCTCGGTGAGACCGAGATCCCTATCAGTGAAACCGATTTGCCTAGGGTTTGTGGCAGTGGCTAAGACATCTGAACTCGGTGGCGCGGATAGAAAGAATCGGTGGGGCGAGTTTGACTTTTGGTTTAGGACATATGTGGATGTGAGAAAGTAGTTGAGGGATTTGGAGCATATCACTAAGCAATCAGAGAGCGAGAAACTCATTAAGCAACACCTCATCCCCTCTTGATAGTATTGGCTTTTCCTATAGACTCAATGTGATCTTGGATCACTAAAATAGAAAGTGTAGAGTCTTGAGCTTGGAGCTTGAGCCAATCCTTTGTTCTTAGCATCTTGAAGGGGTTCCACATCCTCTAGTCCATGCCACTCCATTGTTGAACTTGTCTGAAACATACTAGGTAAAAGTGTTAGTCCAACAAGAGATATGTTGACATTAATTACCAAAATCACCCAAGGAGCACTTGTGCTTTCAATCTCCCCCTTTTTGGTAATTGATGAAAACATACATCAAAGCTTTAGATAAAGATATAAAGAATAACGAGTAAAGATTTGGAAAGATATGTAACATGCATGGGCTCCCCCTACATGTATGCAATCATGTGGATATAGAATATAGAAGCATGTGAGAGCATAACCATGATAGAGTAAGCAATGTGTTACATGTATCTTGGCTATATGCATCAGAGAAAATGATGTGAAAATGGGAAATGTACCTTCATGCTCATGAGTCCTTCTTGCAAACAGTATGTACATCAGCAAGAATTCCTCATACACATGACTGTGATGCATATACTTACCTTGTGGTCTTGAGTTGGCTTAGGATGGTGTCGGGACCCCGATCCTAAGTCACACCGATCTAGCATGTAACACATCATATCACTTTGCGGCCTCACGCACGGTATTCCCACGGGTGTCGTCTTACCATGGCCCGGGACCGTTTGCGCCTTTTGGCTCACGTATATGATGGTGTCGCTAGCATCCATATGACAGAGAACCCGGGCCGACATGGCTAGTCGTGAACCCAAGGCAGCGCTAACTTATGGGAACAGGCATACATGAATCACATCGAGCATGTCGGTCATCAACGTATATATTCGGGCTGTAGCACTGGGCTAACAGGACTCCGGTATCCCGGGCTGTAGCAGGCTAGGCAGGACTCGAATAACACCGCGTGACATTTCCCGAAGGATGTACATAGGAACGAAGTGAAACACATGCCGCCACCAAGTGTCCAAGCGGTAGTCTGGGCTAGCGGACTCGGTGAACCGGGCTGTAGCGGACTACTATCGCTCGTAAGCACGAGACTACATTTCCCCATAAGAGAGGCTACCAAGGATAAACAACTAGGTTGTCGGATCCCACACATAGCAATACAAGTTACACGTCGCATAACATGCAAGTATGTGCTGTACAACATGGCATCACAACATAACGCAAACTCATATAGATAAAGGCTCGTAAAAGCCACATAGCAATAGGTACAAACAGGGTCACATGACCCATCATTGAAAGCATACAAACAACAAGCGGAAGCATTACATGTCCGAGTACGCACAACTACAAAAGAAAAAAGGCTGAGAAGCCCGACTATCTACAAGACCCTCCCAAGGGTACAAGATCGTAGCTGAGGTAACAAGCTACTCGTCAAGTCCAAGCGGAACTACTAGTAAGACCAAAGTCTCCGCTGCAAAAACATAAATAAAACAACGTGAGTACAAAGGTACTCAGCAAGACTTACATCGATCCTATCATACATGCATTAGTGTCAAAAAGGTAATGTGGAGTTTAGTTGCACAAGCCAGCTTTGACTCTGTGGCTATCCTGTTCTCGACTACAAGAAACTCTTGAGGTGAGACAACGCGTGCGAGTCCACTAATCACCACATCAATACACTACTACGGATTCATTCCCGTTTCCATACGGAAGGCCATCCATAGCACTCACACTTGTCTTGAGCATTTTAGAGTATCCACTTCAAGTTGTCTATGTACCACGTAAGCATCCAAGAAGTCCATAACCGAGGACACGGCTATTGAATAGATCATGATAACCCTGCAGGGTGTACTTCTTCACACACGCCTCGCCACTTACCGCCATATACATGTCATGTATCTCGGCAACCTTCAAGCGGAAGCTTTGGCGAGGGTGTCGGCCACGACCGACTAACCACACAAGACTCTAGTCCGGGCTTATCGCCTATTCGGGTTCCATCCGCAAGGAGATCCGGCGGGTGTCGCTCACGGCCCCAAACGATGTGAGCAGGGTTCCCAAGCCCACCATCCGGTGCCACTTGGTACACCGTGCCACTGTGCCTAGTCATCCCAAGCCCACCTGCCGGGTGCCACTTGGTAGAAAATTAGCACTACCTACAAACACCGAGAAACTAGTTGCGACTCTGGACAGAGATCAAGTTGATTAATAAGTCGAGAGGGTCGAGTTACGGAACCCAATGTGTGGTAGTATCGAGTCATTGGACAACATACATAGAACTCAAGTGCTTAGGGCGGTTCCAAAGGAGACAACCCACCATGTACTCCTACATGGCCTCTCACCGCTACCTTTACCAAATCGTGTTCACACACTTCACTCTCGACATCGGAACATAGAACTGTACTCCAATTCATTCCCAATGAATCAGACTGACACAACTCTAAGCAATAGCAGGCATAGCATGGTAGGAACACAACATGGCTCAATCAACTCCTACACATGCTAGTGGGTTTCAACTAATTCTCGTGGCAATGACAGTCATGCAGAGGAATGGGTTCAACTATCGCAGCACAAAGTAGCAGATGAATCGTTGTTGTCCTAATGCAATAGCGAGAGCAGGAGCGAGAGAGTAGGATTGTATCGGAATGAACAAGGGATTTGCTTGCCCGGTAAATCAACAAGGGAGGCACCGCTTCATAGATGTGTACTGGACGTCTCCTGAGCGAGGACCTATCGAGAAGGAACAGTGCCGCAATCAATACACAATCATATGCAACAATATGATGCATGAACATGGCATGTAGATGTGATGCTGTTTGAGTTAATGCAACTGGTATTCGATTTGAATGAAGTCCATTTGAGCCAAAGGTTCAAATGCAATTCCAAAGTAAGCTCTTATAAATGCCATTTTAGAGTTTTACTTATACAGCATGTATAAGTTGGTTTGTCATGCATGAAACTAGTACAGATGGATAGATTGAATTTTTCTGATAATTTTTCATATATAAATTATTTCAATCTGAGCTACGGTTGAATTTCTATGAATTTTTGAAGTTTTGAAAATATTCTGGAATTTCCTGATTTAATTAAATCCAGAAAATATAATATTGCGTCAGCACTGCGCAAGCATGACGTCAGCAGGTCAACTGCGGCTGGCTGGGTCAAACCTGACGTGTGGGGCCCACACGTCAGTGTCTCAGTTAGTTAACAGGGGGGTTTAATTCTAATCTAATTCAGGTTAGTGGCGCTGGGGCCCACTGTCAGTGTCGGGGGTAGGTTAGTTGGTGATTAGCTTAAGCTAATCACCTGACGAGCCGGACCCACGTGGCAGGGCTCAGGCGACGGGGCTCGTCGCCGGCGACCTCTGACGCGCGGCGGAGTCCGTGCCACAGCCACGGGTGGCGACCGAGAGCACCGGGCGTAGCCTGGCTCTCGCACTGTGGAGCAAGCGGAAAGAGCTGGGGCGGGGCTCGCGGAGCGGGCTTCGGCGGCGGCCGGAGCTCGGCTCAAGCGGGCGTGTGGCTGCGGTGTGCAAGGGCGAAACGAAGAGGGGAGAAGGAGCAGCAGCTCACGGCGGTCGCGACGAACGGGTCGGCGAGTCGGGAGGAACCGGCGGTCGTGGCGGCGGAGGATCTCCGGCGACCGGAGACGGAGACGATGGCGATGGCGGCGCTCAGGGCTTCCCGCCACGTGGCTCGGCGGGAGGTAGCGGACGGCGGCGCGATCTTGCGAACAGAGAGAGAGCGAGGGGAGACGGTGGCCCGGGCGGCAGCAGCGCGCTCGGGTGCGGTCGGTGAAGAGAGGGGAGGAAACCAGAGGAGGAGGGGAAACGAGAGAGAGTGGGGAAGGACCGGGCGGCGCGTGGCGTCGTGCCTGTGGTGTCCAGCGACGAGGAGGAAGCAGGAGGTGGCGGGAGACGTGTCCCCATCCGGACGCGGCAGTGGCAGCCGGCCAGGCGTGCCCCTGTCCTCTGGCCGAGGAAGGGGACGGTGGCGCTTGGCGGTCGGGCTGGGCCAACTCTTTGGGCAGCTGGGCACAACCACAACCAGAGTCATGTAAGTTAGGTAGGTTTTACCTATTTTGTTTCTTTTTTAATATTCGACATTTGTTTGATTTATTTAAAATACCAAATCACTTTATTTAATTATGCCAATTTTATATGAGCTAGTGGTAATATTCCGAGCTCTTCAACAAAAGGCACAATTATTGGCCATATATAATATATATAGTATATATATATCCAAGGCAAATAGGTATGCATTAATTCCAAATGCCCAAATATAAATACTTATGAACCCCCAAAAATATTGGTTTGATTATTATCTCTGTCCAATATTTTCAGAGGGCCACATGAGCATTTTCCTGGACCCTTTGGAGCAAATTTTATTTTTGGGTCATTTCCAAAAATTATTCTGAGGGTTTCACAATCCGCATTTCAAAATTAAATGGAATTTTAAACATGATGCACAATGACTAGTTAGCCTTAAGCATACCAGAACTAGGGATGTGACAACTCGCCCCCACTTGAAAGAATCTCGTCCCGAGATTCAGGGGTCGACGGAAAGAAAGCGGGGTACTCCAGTCGAAGACGATCTTCTCGCTCCCAGGTAGCTTCTCTCTCGGAATGATGAGACCACTGAACCTTGAGAAACTTGATATTCTGACGTCGAGTAACACGCTCTGCTTGATCAAGAATGCGAACCGGGTACTCTCGGTATGTGAGGTTATCTTGGAGATCAAGCGTTTCGTGGTCTACTCCGCGGATAGGATCCGAGAAGCAACGCCTGAGTTGAGAGACGTGGAAGACATCATGAACTCGAGAAAGATGTGGGGGTAGTTCCAACTGGTAGGCAACCTCTCCTCGTTTAGCGAGAATGCGAAAGGGGCCAATGTAACGAGGAGCCAACTTGCCCTTGATACCGAAACGATGGGTACCCTTTAGAGGAGTAACCCGAAGGTAAGCCTTGTCGCCAACTTCATAAGCCACTTCCTTATGACGACGGTCATATTGGCTCTTTTGACGAGATTGGGCTGTTTTCAAATTCTCACGAATGATCTTGAACTTGCTCTTCTGCCTCTGGATCATGTCCGGTCCAAAGAATTGTCTTTCACCGGCTTCCGACCAGTTCAAAGGTGTTCGACATCTTCGTCCATAGAGAATCTCAAAAGGAGCTTTCTTGAGACTGGATTGATAGCTATTGTTATAAGCAAACTCGGCGAAAGGAAGACATTTCTCCCAATCCATACCGAATGAGATAGCAAGCTCTAAGCATGTCTTGAGAATTTGGTTGACCCTTTCCACCGACCACTTGACCGAGGGTGGTAAGCGGTCTCAAGAAAAGATGGGTTCCCATGGCAGTTTGGAAACTCTCCCGAAATGAGAAGTGAAAAGACTACCACGGTCTGAATTGATCTCTAGTGGAACACCATGGGTGACACTATTAGAAAATGTATAAGTCAGCGAGCTGACTAGCAATGATACTCTCCTAGCAGGAAGGAAGTGAGCCACTTTGGAAAGACGATCAATGACTACGAGGATAGCATTATTCCCTTTCTTGGTCACAGGAAAACCGGTGATGAAATCCATACCAACTTTATCCCATTTCCACTCAGGAATAGCTAAGGGCTGAAGGGTGCCAAAGAGGCCTTTGATGCTCTGCTTAACGCGACGACAAACGTCCACAGCTTAGCAATAAACGAGTAATTTCTCTCTTCATCCTAGTCCACCAGAACCTCTGGCGTAGGTCCTGATACATCTTAGTACTACCGGGATGAATTGTGAGAGGAGATTCATGCGCCTCCTTAAGAATCAGTTGTCGAAGATGTTGCTTCTTGGGGACCACCAGGCGGTGCCCAAAGAAAACGACACCTCGATCATCTATAGAGAAACTACCAGCAATACCCTTGGCAACGTTTCTCTTGATCCGGGTAATCCCCGTATCATGCTTCTGGGCTTCTATGATATGATCCACCAGAGTAGGTTTCGCCACCAAGGTAGAAAGGAATCCGTGAGGAGCAATGTAAAGGTTAAGCTTACAAAATTCCTCATGGAGAAGTGGTTGGCCTTGCTGCAACATGAGATTGTTGCAATAGGATTTACGGCTTAACGCATCAGCCATGACATTGGCTTTGCCTGGGGTGTAGGTAATCCCTAGATCATAATCTGTGATCAACTCCAACCAACGTCTTTGTCTAAGGTTTAAATCTGGTTGGGTGAATATGTACTTGAGACTCTGGTGATCGGTGTAGATCTCGCAACGTTTACCAAGAAGGTAATGTCGCCAGGTCTTGAGTGCATAGACTACGGCTGCAAGCTCTAGATCATGTGTAGGATAATTCTCCTCATGTGGATGCAATCGACGAGATGCATAGGCAATCACATGACGATCCTGCATAAGAATGCAACCTAGTCCTGTCGTGAGGCGTCATGATAGATAACAAAGTCTTTAGTGAAATCCGGTGGCACTAGTATGGGAGCGAGAGTCAGGCGTCTTTTCGTTCTCGAAAACTGTACTCACCTGTGTGGGGACCACTCAAACTTTTATCTTTCTTGAGAAGTTCCGTAAGGGGTTTAGCTACTTTGGAGAATTTTTCAACAAAGCGGCGGCAATAGCTGGCTAGACCAAGGAAACTCCTAACTTGTTTAACGGTTTCAGGTGGAGTCCAATCAAGAACGGCCTGAATTCTCTCGGGATTGACAGCAATGCCCTTACCGGAGATTACGTGGCCTAGGTAGGTCACTTCGCAACCAAAATTCACACTTGGAGAACTTGGCATAAAGGCGGTGCTCTCTGAGTTTTTCTAGCACAAGTCTAAGATGTTCGCATGCTCTTCCTCATTCTTGAGTAAATAAGAATATCATCGAGGTAAACCACGACAAATTTATCTAAATACTCCATGAAGATCGAGTTCATCAAGCGGAGAATGTAGCTGGGCGTTGGTTAGACCAAAGGACATGACGGTGTACTCATCTTGCCATAATGAGTGACAAAGGCTGTCTTGGGAATGTCTCCATTCTGATCTTGATTTGATGGTAGCCTAACCTCAAATCCATCTTGAAAAGATCGAGGATCCAGCGAGCTGATCATACAGGTCGTTGATCACGGGAGCGGATACTTGTTCTTTATCGTGACCAAATTAACGGACGATAATCTACAACCATCCGGTCCGTACCATCCTTCTTCTTGACGAAGAGGACGGGGCAAGCCCAAGGAGAAGAACTAGGACGGATGAAACCCTTTTGCAAGGACTCATCAAGTTGTTTCTTAAGCTCGGCTAGTTCTAAGGGTGCCATCTTATAAGGTCTCCTAGAGATTGGGGCGGTTCCCGAATAAGATCTATGACGAACTCTACATCTCTGCCAGGTGGAACACCTGGCAGCTCCTCTAGAAAAACGTCCGGAAAATCACGGACTACCGGGATATCTTCAAGGTGCGGAAGAGGGCTGGCATTAAGAGAATAGAGTTGGCGCTTTGCAACTCTAGTGGAGACAAGGACTATCTTGCCGATGGGTGTGTAAGCTGAACAGACCTAGTGAAACAATCAATCTTGGCATGATGAGCTGTCATCCATCCATACCCAAGATGATGTTAATATCTCAAGACTTGAGGGCTACAAGTGAGGCAAGGAATACAAGTCTCATCAACAAGGATTTCGTTACCATGGCTTATACAAGAAGTTTGCCATTTGGATCCGTGGAGTTTGAATGACTAGCGGAGAGGGCATATCACAAAATGATATGTTGTGCAAGTTAGCATAGCTTTCGAAATGAAGGAATGAGATGCTCCATATCAAATAGAACTGAGGCGGGATGACAATTGACAAGGAGTGTACCAAGAACGACATCCGGATCATCATGGCGTCTTTAGCTGAGGCGTGATGCACACATCCACGTTCAGCGGAGCTGACTTGACATCGATCATCTTGCGTGATGGCTTAACACAGCCAATAGGCTTCTCGAGCTGGGTGGAGCATAACCGCTTGAGAGCGATCACGTGCATAGTGTCCTGGCTCTCGCATGTGAAGCAAGTCCTGAAGTTGGGCGTGGACCCGCATTGACAAGTGGTCTACTAGTAGGCCTGGGTGGAGCATGTAATCTGAATCTGGGTGAGGCGCCATATGGGATGGCCTCGGTGAATATCC
This sequence comes from Aegilops longissima, assembly GCA_021605205.1. Lineage (NCBI taxonomy): Eukaryota > Viridiplantae > Streptophyta > Magnoliopsida > Poales > Poaceae > Aegilops > Aegilops longissima. Next base: position 332,180,677 of record CM038681.1, read on the forward strand.
GGGTGGAAGAGCAGAGTTCGGAATCCAAATCCGGCGTTTCTGCGAACTAGAACCGGAGGAAGAAACCAATTCACGGTGGTGCTTACGAGACTCCTCGTAAGTGAGCTGAGCTGTCTCTGCATTAATGGCCTTGTTCACAAGAGCCTGGAATGTATCACAATGGTGCAGGTGGAGGTCACGACGCAACTTGGGGTTGAGACCCTTCCGGAACCTAGCCTGCTTCTTGGCGTCCGTGGACACTTCTTCTGGGGCATAACGGGCGAGGTTCTCGAATTCTCTGCTGTAAGCATCAACAGCCATCTCACTCTGGGTGAAACTACAGAACTCTTCTCTCTTGCGATCGATGAGGGCTTCAGGAATGTGATGCTCGCGAAAAGCCTCGGTGAAATCTCTCCAGGTTGGAATCTGACCAGCTGGAAGCATAGCCTCATAGTTCTGCCACCAAAGACTAGCATGACCTTCCAGGTGGTATGCAGCATAGGTGACCTTGTCATCTTCAGATACGTTTATGAACGCAACTTATGAGTGATGCTGAAGGGTACCATCGGCATCGAGTGGCTCGATGGAGTGATGGAAGGTGGGTGGGTGCAAGCGAATGAAGTCATGAATGGTCGCAAACCCTTTGGACTGATGTGCGGTGTTCTCCTCGTCGTGCCAACAAGCGGTTAGACTCACGCTTGTTCCTCTCCATTTCTAACATGAACCTGCCAATGAAGGCTGATCGGGAGGATCCTCATCCCTTCCATCTCCGTGGTTACGCTACGAGCAATAGAACTTCGCTTAACGATGACATCCTGAGAAACGAAACCAAGGACGGAATCACATCACTACATACTGAAAATGTGGGACACCGATATTAGTAACTCTCGAACTCCTGGGGCAATTCCGGCAGCATAACGGCAGTAAAGTGTTCAAAATGAGACATTCTGCAAAATGGGGTAGCACCATGCCCAACATCATCATTAAAGGTTCTGGGATAATACTAAACATGCTACACCGAGGGTACTCGAAAACTGGGGTAAGACTCTGATCAACCAATCCTATGGGACTACGGAAATAGTAACACGTGATCCTGATAGACAGAAGAGATAGCCTAGTTCCTTAACCCCGTAGGAAAGATAGGACGACTCAGATCAGAGGCCATGAGGTAAAGGAGTAAAAGAGCCTTCGTTCCTTCCACAATCAATTCCCTATATAACTAAAGCATTTCTAGACTCAACTTCGATCAGGTTGGCTTGGAAATCCTCTGAGCAATCGAAGCTCGATACCAAAGCTGTCGGGACCCGATCCTAAGTCACACCGATCTAGCATGTAACACATCATATCACTTTGCGGCCTCACGCACGGTATTCCCACGGGTGTCGTCTTACCATGGCCCGGGACCGTTTGCGCCTTTTGGCTCACGTATATGATGGTGTCGCTAGCATCCATATGATAGAGAACCCGGGCCGACATGGCTAGTCGTGAACCCAAGGCGGCGCTAACCTATGGGAACAGGCATACATGAATCACATCGAGCATGTCGGTCATCAACGTATATATTCGGGCTGTAGCACTGGCTATGAGACTCCGTATCCCGGGCTGTAGCAGCTAGGCAGGACTCGAATAACACCGCGTGACATTTCCCGAAGGGACAGACATAGGAACGAAGTGAAACACATGCCGCCAGTCAAGTGTCCAAGCAGTAGTCTTGGGCTAGCGGACTCGGTGAACCGGGCTGTAGCGGACTACTATCGCCGAAAGCACGAGACTACATTTCCCCATAAGAGAGGCTACCAAGGATAAACAACTAGGTTGTCGGATCCCACACATAGCAATACAAGTTACACGTACGCATAACATGCAAGTATGTGCTGTACAACATGGCATCACAACATAACGCAAACTCATATAGATAAAGGCTCAGAAAAGCCACATAGCAATAGGTACAAACAGGGGTCACATGACCCATCATTCAGAGCATACAAACAACAAGCGGAAGCATTACATGTCTGAGTACAGACAACTACAAAAGAAAAAAGGCTGAGAAGCCTGACTATCTACAAGACCCTCCCAAGGGTACAAGATCGTAGCTGAGGTAACAAGCTACTCGTCGAAGTCCAAGTGGAACTACTAGTAAGACCAAAGTCTCCGCTGCAAAAACATAAATAAAGCAACGTGAGTACAAAGGTACTCAGCAAGACTTACATCAGATCCTATCATACATGCATTAGTGTCAAAAGGTAATGTGGAGTTTAGTTGCAGCAAGCCAGCTTTGACTCTGTGGCTATCCTGTTCTCGACTACAAGAAACTCTTGAGGTGAGACAACGTGCACGAGTCCACTAATCACCACATCAATACACTACTACGGATTCATTCCCGTTTCCATACGGAAGGCCATCCATAGCACTCACACTTGTCTTGAGCATTTTAGAGTATCCACTTCAAGTTGTCTATGTACCACGTAAGCATCCAAGAAGTCCATAACCGAGGACACGGCTATTCAATAGATCATGATAACCTGCAGGGTGTACTTCTTCACACGCGCTCTAGCCACTTACCGCCATATACATGTCATGTATCTCGGCAACCTTCAAGCGGAAGCCTGGCGAGGGTGTCGGCCACGACCTGACTAACCACACAAGACTCTAGTCCAGGCTTATCGCCTATTCGGGTTCCATCCGCAAGGAGATCCGGCCGGGGTGTCGCTCACGGCCCCAAACGATGTGAGCAGGGTTCCCAAGCCCACCATCCGGGTGCCACTTGGTACACCGTGCCACCTGTGCCTAGTCTGTCCCAAGCCCACCCTGCCGGGTGCCACTTGGTAGAAAATTAGCACTACCTACAAACGCCAGAAACTAGTTGCGACTCCTGGACAGAGATCAAGTTGATTAATAAGTCGAGAGGGGTCGAGTTACCGGAACCCAATGTGTGGTAGTATCGAGTCATTGGACAACATACATAGAACTCGATGCTTAGGGACGGTTCCAAAGAGACAACCCACCATGTACTCCTACATGGCCTCTCACCGCTACCTTTACCAAATCGTGTTCACACACTTCACTCTCAGCATCGGAACATAGAACTGTACTCCAATTCATTCCCAATGAATCAGACCTGACACAACTCTAAGCAATAGCAGGCATAGCATGGTAGGAACACAACATGGCTCAATCAACTCCTACACATGCTAGTGGGTTTTCAACTAATTCTTGTGGCAATGACAGTCATGCGAGGAATGGGTTCAACTATCGCAGCACAAAGTAGCAGATGAATCGTTGTTGTCCTAATGCAATAACGAGAGCAGGAGCGAGAGAGTAGGATTGTATCGGAATGAACAAGGGATTTGCTTGCCTCGGTAAATCAACAAGGAGGCACCGCTTCATAGACAGTACTCTGGAACGTCTCCGGAGCAGGACCTATCGAGAAGGAACGGTGCCGGCAATCAATACACAATCATATGCAACAATATGATGCATGAACATGGCATGTAGATGTGATGCTGTTTGAGTTAATGCAACTGGTATTCGATTTGAATGAAGTCCATTTGAGCCAAAGGTTCAAATGCAATTCCAAAGTAAGCTCTTATAAATGCCATTTTTAGAGTTTTACTTATACAGCATGTATAAGTTGGTTTGTCATGCATGAAACTAGTACAGATGGATAGATTGAATTTTTCTGATAATTTTCATATATAAATTATTTCAATCTGAGCTACGGTTGAATTTCTATGAATTTTTGAAGTTTTGAAAATATTCTGGAATTTCCTGATTTAATTAAATCCAGAAAATATAATATTGCGTCAGCACTGTGCAAGCATGACGTCAGCAGGTCAACTGCGGCTGGCTGGAGTCAAACTGGCGTGTGGGGCCACACGTCAGTGTCTCAGTTAGTTAACAGGGGGGTTTAATTCTAATCTAATTCAGGTTAGTGGCGCTGGGGCCCACTGTCAGTGTCAGGGGGGTAGGTTAGTTGGTGATTAGCTTAAGCTAATCACCTGACGAGCCGGACCCACGTGGCAGGGCTCAGGCGACGGGGCTCGTCGCCGGCGACCTCTGGACGCGGCGGAGTCCGTGCCACGACAGTGCCAGGTGGCGACCGAGAGCACGGGCGTAGCCCGCTCTCGCACACTGTGGAGCAGCGGAAAAAAGCTGGGGGCGGGGCTCGCCGGGCGGAGCTGTGGCGGCCGGAGCTCGCTCAAGCGGGCGTGTGGCTGTGGTGTGCAAGGGCGAGAACGAAGAGGGGGAGAAGGAGCAGCAGCTCACGGCGGTCGCGACGAACGGGTCAGCGAGGTCGGGGAGGAACCGAAGCGGTCGTGGCGGCGGAGGGGATCTCCGGCGACGGAGACGGAGACGATGGCGATGGCGGCGCTCGAGGCTTCCCGTCCACGTGGCTCGGCAGGGGAGGTAGCGGACGGCGCGCGGATCTTGCGAACCACGGAGAGAGCGAGGGGAGACGGTGGCCACGGCGGCGCAGCAGCGGCGCTCAAAAGCGGTCGGTGAAGAGAGGGGAGGAAACCAGAGGAGGAGGGGAAAACGAGAGAGAGGGGAAGGACCGGGCGGCGTGGCGTCGTTCCGTGTGTCCAGCGACGAGGGAGGAAGCAGGAGGTGGCGGGAGACGTGTCCCCAGCCGGACGTGGCATGCCAGGCCGCGCGCGTCCCCCTCCTCTGGCGCGAGGAAGGGGCGGTGGCGCTTGGCGGGGTCGGTGGGCCCTGGCTTTTGGGCGCATTGGGCCAGACCACACAGCGCCTTGAGCCATGTAAGTTAGGTAGGTTTTACCTATTTTGTTTCTTTTTAATATTCGACATTTGTTTGATTTATTTAAAATACCAAATCACTTTATTTAATTATGCCAATTTTATATGAGCTAGTGGTAATATTCGAGCTCTTCAACAAAAGGCACAATTATTGGCCATATATAATATATATAGCATATATATATCCAAGGCAAATAGGTATACATTAATTCCAAATGCCCAAATATAAATACTTATGAACCCCCAAAAATATTGGTTTGATTATTATCTCTGTCCAATATTTTCAGAGGGCCACATGAGCATTTTCCTGGACCCTTTGGAGCAATTTTTATTTTTGGGTCATTTCCAAAAATTATTCTGAGGGTTTCACAATCCCCATTTCAAAATTAAATGGAATTTTAAACATGATGCACAATGACTAGTTAGCCTTAAGCATACCAGAACTAGGGATGTGACAGATGGAATGAACCTATGAAAATAGGGCCAGATAACACAGATACACCTACTGGCCAGAGCAAGCAAAAGAAGCCACAAGAGTACCAAGACTGGGATGACATGTAGAGAGTGAGTACTAAGTACCACATTGAATATAGACATGTCCCCAAAGGTAAAGATGTGCAATGAATTTAAAGAATTTCTTTCCCTTAGATGTCTTGCTCCCCCTGAATCTAGTATGGGATACTGGGAGAAGATAGGGAACAGAAAATTAGAGCAAAATGCAGAATCAGAGCTCAAAGAAACAAATGAACAGAGCTAATGCAAATAAGCACATATGGACATGTCTTTCCCCTCAAGAAGACATGTGGCATCTCTCCTCTTGAACACCAAGCATCTGGGATCCTTGAAGATTACTCTCTTCTTGAGTATTCTCTCCCCCTGGAGATATCTTTCTCCCCCTGTTGAAGTGATAAGGCTTTGATGTGATCTCTCTCTCCCCCTTTGAAATCAATTTCCAAGAAGGGCCTTCTGGAATTTGTCGTGAATGGGTTTGGTCCTTGGGTCACAACATAAAGCACTGATAAAAATGTGATGCTTGTAGAGGACAAGATTCATGGAGTGGAGCTGGATCAAAAGTAATGCAGGAATAAGTGGCAAAATGTTTTTCCTGTAGTGAAATCGCTGGCACCGAGTGGTATGCTTCGGTTGCACCGAATGATTTCGGTTAGACCGAAGACAAGAAACCGGCGTGACCGAGTTCATCACAGAGAAAACACTTGTCACCTCAGCTCACTAGACAAGTAAGATCTCACAAGGATTTGCAAGGAATTAACTGAAAGATTTGCAATGAATTGGATGCAGGGAATGCAGAACAAATAGAAAAGAAAAGAAATCTAGATGAAGTTTTTTTTGAAAGGGGAAACAAATATGCATGAGAAAAATGCAAGAGCACAAAAAAAGAACACAAGAGAACTTCATCTAGAGATGGTCGGCGACAAAGTCACCTATGTTAGAGTATATTGACTTAGGAGTCAAGTGAGATCACTTGATCATAGGTCATACTCATCGTTTAAACTCAAAATGGGGTTGCCATTTTTCGTTTAAGCATCTTGATGTATTCACATCTTGTCGAGTTGCTTTGACTCATGTCTTGGAGTAAAGCTTCTCTAAGATGGAATAACATACCTTGGGTGGTGGTGTTGATCGTGATCTTGTAGTTGAACTTGTGTGGGTTGCTCAAGGTTGATGTAGCTCATCAAGAGTTGGGAGCACCACTTGGAATTTGAGTTCATCTACCTAAATGGGTTAGTTCTTGCAAGGAAGAGCACTTGTGTATCCAAAATGACAATCACGAAACTCAACATAGAATTTGTCAAAGGATATGTTTGAATGGTTTCGTGCTTCCTTGTCTTCAACCACCATTGTGTAGAGACTTGGTGATGTAGAGATTGCTCAAGATGTGAGTGAGTTGAAATCTCATAGACTTAGATTCATCCAAGTACCTACAAGGGTTAGATAACATGCAAGGTGCAAATATATCCAAGATATAAGATTATCATCATAAGAGAAGTATCAAGGATTAGTCATAAGCTCATGTCTTGCATGTATCCAATGGAGTTCCTACTCCAAGTTTGAAGCATCAATGATGTTCAGTTCACCTCTTAACCTGCAAAACACTTTCTCATCAAGTGGTTTAGTGAATATATCCGCTAATTGCTTTTCGGTGCAAACATGCTTAAGATTAATGTCACCCTTAGCAACATGATCTTGAATGAAATGATGACGAACTTCAATATGCTTAGTTCGAGAGTGTTGCACGGGATTGTGAGCAATCTTGATAGCACTTTCATTGTCACAAAGTAATGGAACATGTTTCACATATATCCCATAATCTTTAAGAGTTTGGGTCATCCAAAGTAATTGAGCACAACATGAACCAGCGGCAATGTATTCCGCTTCGGCGGTGGATAAGGATACCGAGTTTTGTTTCTTGGAAGACCAAGACACGAGAGATTTGCCAAGAAATTGACAAGTACCCGAAGTGGACTTTCTATCAACCTTGTCACCGGCATAGTCTGAGTCGGAGTAGCCAACAAGATCGAAAGAGGCCCTCTTAGGATACCAAATGCCAAAATTTGGTGTATGGATTAAGTATCTCACTATCCTTTTCACGGCCTTAAGATGACATTCTTTAGGAGCAGCTTGATATCATGCACACATGCACACACTTAGCATGATATCGGGACGTGAAGCACATAGATATAACAATGAACCAATCATAGAGCGATAAACCTTTTGATCGACCGGTTCACCATCTTTGGTCAAATCAAGATGTCCACTAGTAGGCATGGGTGTAGTCATACCTTTGCATTCTTGCATATTGAACTTCTTGAATAAGTCCTTGGTGTACTTTGTTTGAGAGACAAAGGTACCTTCCTTAGTTTGCTTGATTTGCAAACCAAGAAAGAATTTTAGTTCACTCATCATAGACATCTCAAACTTCTTCGACATTAGCTTTCCAAACTTTTCACTAAAATGAGGGTTAGTGGAACCAAATATAATATCATCAACATAGATTTGGCACACGAATAGTTCTCCGTTGACCCTTTTAGTAAAAAGAGTAGAATCATTTTTTTCGATTTCAAAGCCTTTTTCAATAAGGAACTTGGTCAAGCATTTATACCACCCTCTAGGAGCTTGTTTAAGACCATAAAGAGCTTTGTGAAGTTTGTAAACATGATCAGGTTTCTTAGGATTAAAAAAGCCGGGAGGTTGTTTAACATAAACTTCCTCCTCTATTTCACCATTTAGAAAAGCACTTTTAATGTCCATTTGGTACAAGGTGATATCATGGTGATTAGCATAGGCAAGTAAGATGCGAATGGACTCAAGTCTAGCAACGGGAGCATAAGTCTCATCATAGTCCATACCTTCGACTTGTGTGTAGCCTTGGGCGACGAGACGTGCTTTGTTGCGAACTACTTGTCCATCTTCATCTTGCTTGTTGTGAAACACCCATTTGGTACCGATGATGTTGTGGTTGTTGTCGGGCTTCTCAACTAATGTCCAAACTTGATTTCTCTCAAAGTTGTGTAGCTCTTCATGCATGGCGTTTATCCAATCCGGATGTTCCAATGCTTCTTCAACCTTCATAGGTTCAATGCTAGAGATGAATGAATAGTGTTCACAAAAGTTAGCTAAACAAGTTTTAGAGCGAGTGATTCTCCCGGTTTGGATATCATTGTAGATTTGCTCAACGGGATGGTCTTTAGCGATTCTTGCTCGAACTCGTGAAAGCTTTTGCTTGGGTCTTGGTTGAACATATACTTCATCTTGTTCTTCTTCTTGTCCTTCTTCATTGTTGGTGTTGTCGATCTCTTGTCGTGGTGGAGAAGGAGGTTGTTGACGTTCGTATTGGTACACTTCCTCGTTTTCTTCATCTTGGTGTGTCCCACTTGTGGATGCTTCCGTTTCAACTCTTGGTTCACCTGGTCGTGAGGTAGAAGCTTCCACTTGGACGGACAAGGTACTCTCCTTCATCTCCATTGGACGAATCTTGCCAATAGACAAGTCTTGAATTGCTTCCGAGGGGTCTTTGTCTCCTACATCAATTGGCAATTGCTCTACTTGTGAGCCGTTAGATTCATCAAACTTCACATCTACCGTTTCTTCAACCTTTCGGGTGAAATTGTTGTAGACACGGTATGTGTGAGAGTTTGAGCCATAACCAAGTAGGAAACCTTCATGAGATTTAGGAGCAAATTTAGAACGACGATGCTTATCAAGAATGTAGCACTTTGAGCCGAATACTCGAAAGTATCCAACTTGGGGTTTGTTACCGGTGAGAAGCTCGTATGCCGTCTTGCCGAGTAGATTGTGAAGATACAAGCGATTTGTTGCATGACAAGCTGTCTCAACCGCTTCCGCCCAAAAGTGCTTCGGCGTCTTGTACTCATCAAGCATCGTTCTCGCCATTTCGATGAGCGTCCGGTTCTTCCTCTCAACAACTCCATTTTGTTGAGGTGTGTACGTAGCCGAGAACTCATGTGAAATCCCTTCTTTGTCAAGAAAGGTGTCCACATTTGCGTTCTTGAACTCCGTTCCGTTGTCGCTGCGAACCTTCTTGATCTTCACTTCAAATTGATTTTGGGCCTTCCTAGCGAAGTTTTTGAAGATCTTTTGGACCTGCGGTTTATCATCGAGAAAGAACACACACGTAACTCTTTGAAAATCATCAACTATAACTAGACCAAAAGAATTTCCACCGAGACTTTTGTAAGCGTTGGGACCAAAGAGATCCATATGAAGTAACTCGAGTGGCCTCCTTGTGGTCATGATATTCTTCACGGGATGCCTTCCTCCAACCTATTTACCTGCCTGACAAGCGCTGCAAAGTCTATCCTTATCAAATATGACATCGTTAACTCCAAGGATATGATTTCCTTTAATAAGCTTGTCAAGGTTTCGCATGCCAACATGACCTAATCGTCTATGCCATAACCAACCTTTAGAGGATTTAGCAATAAAGCAAGTTCTGTTGAGCCTTTTTAGTGAAATCAACAACGTATAGATCACCTCTACGCACACCGGTAAAGACCATTTTATGATTATCTCTACGAAACACTTGGCAATCTACTTGATAAATAGGACATTGAAACCAAAATCAGCAAGTCTAGATCTCGAAAGTAAGTTGTATCCAAGAGATTCAACGAGCATGACATTTTGTATGGAGCTATCATGTGATATGGCCACCTTACCGAGGCCAACCACCTTACCCTTTGAGTTGTCACCGAAAGTGACATACTTTCGAGGACCATCGTTTTCAGCAAGCTCACGAAACATGTCTTTATCTCCGGTCATGTGATTGGTACATCCACTATCAAGAACCCATTCCTTTCCTCCTACCATATATCCTCGAAGATTTGCCATAAGACCAAAGTGTCTCATTACATCATCAAGATCGAAGTCACTATCATCATCCTCATCATAGTATCCGTGTTCAACATCGTCCTGTGGTGGATCAAATCCTAGAGAGGGTGATTCGTTAGAGTGAGTTTGACAATGATCTTGCTTATGAATTTTCATAGCTTCGGAAATAATATCACTAATAATTCCAACATCTCCTTTGGCACGCATAAGGTTTGTAAGCTCAAACAAACAATCACCAAACATAGGATCACTAGAATTCATCTTACTCAAGGCAATAGACTTATGGAGAATTTCATCTAGATTTTTCAAGGAATAATTTGGAAAACGTTCTTCAAGAAATTTCCATATGGTGTAGGCACACTTAAGAGTAGGCAAACATCCTATCAAGTTTCTAGGCAAGCCTCTAGTGATAAGTTCAACAGTTCTAAGATTGCGAATCATGTCAATTGACTCATCAAGAGTAGGATGCATAGGATCAACATGAGGTGCACAAGGGCTAGCAATGTACTTGTTCAAATGATATTGATTGAAAATCACAAGCATCTCATTTTTCCACTCATGAAAATACTCTCCATCAAGTATAGGCACTCTATGTCTAAGACTCCCAATAGTAGACTCATCCATCTTCCTCCAATGGTGTTTAAACCAAAGCAATGGAGACCAAAGCTCTGATACCAATTGAAAGGGATCGAGAAGAGGTGTCTAGAGGGGGGGGGGGTGATTAGACACGAAGTACCAAAAGTTATAGTTTTTAACTTCTTTAAGTTTAAGTGGAGTTTAGGCACAAGTTTAACACTCACAATACATATCAAGCAAGCATGCAACGAGTATATGAGCAGCGGAAAGTAAAGCATGCAACTTGCAAGAATGTAAAGGAAAGGGTTTGGAGGATTCAAACGCAATTGGAGACACGGATGTTTTTGTCGTGGTTCCGATAGGTGGTGCTAGCGTACATCAACGTTGATGGAGACTTCAACCCACGAAGGGTAACGGTTGCACGAGTCCACGGAGGGCTCCACCCATGAAGTGTCCACGAAGAAGCAACCTTGTCTATCCCACCATGGTCGTCACCTACGAAGGACTTTCCTCACTAGCGGTAGATCTTCATGAAGTAGGCAATCTCCTTGCCCTTACAAACTCCTTGATTCAACTCCACATTCTTGTCAGAGGCTCCCAAGTGACACCTAGCCAATCTAGGAGACACCACTCTCCAAGAAGTAACAAATGGTGTGTTGATGATGAACTCCTTGCTCTTGTACTTCAAATGATAGTCTCCCCAACACTCAACTCTCTCTCACAGGATTTGGATTTGGTGGAAAGAAGATTTGAGTGGAAAGCAACTTGGGGAAGGCTAGAGATCAAGATTCATATGGTAGGAATGGAATATCTTGGCCTCAACACATGAGTAGGTGGTTCTCTCTCAGAAAATGTGTATTGGAAGTGTAGGTTCGTTCTGATGGCTCTCTCCATGAATGAGGAGTGGGTGGAGGGGTATTTATAGTCTCCACACAAAATCTAATCGTTACACATGTCGTGTTACAGGAACAGGGGTACCAGACTTGCACGCTTATGACTGCAGGCGTGGCTCAAGGGGTGGCCCAGCATGGCCCATCTTCATCAGCACAAGCTCAAGACCCTCGCGAGGGGCCGAGCCTCGTGGGGCGAACGGCAGGAAACTTCCTGAGGCACGGCCTCGTCAGGCTGGCTCGCGAGGAGGCGGAGAGATCAAGGCGGGGTACCTCACGAGGTGCCCATGATGCAAGCCCGTGCAGTGTCCTCATTTCCTCTTTGGTGCAAAGGGGGCAAGCGCAGGCGAGAGCATCAAGCAAAGGCATCCGTTTCGGTGCAACAAGACCAAGATCGTCGCAACGGCTGGAAGGAAGTCATTATGGAGCCCAATCCGGCGTCACCACCAGAGCCTTTGGCAGGCGAGGACCAACTTTAGTCAGGATAAGTGTACTAGATGTTCCCCTTCAAAATGGCCAATTGTTGGCGCCCTTCCCGCTCAATATTTGGGAAGAGGCCCAGGGCCTCTGCCTATAAATAGGACTAGCCACCCACAAGGTAGAGAAGACAATCCGGAATCCAGAAGAGAGCTAGAGATCAAGCAATCTAGAGAGAGAGAGAGCGACTAAACTCCCCCTAGCAGTTCATCGCACCAGCCAAGAATAGACCCTCGCGAGGCTGTTCTTCCTTGTATTGTTCATCATCAGCCCAAGAGGCAATCCACCACACCACACACTGGAGTAGGGTGTTACACCACAATGGTGGCCCGAACCAGTATAAACCCTGTGTCTCTTGTGTTGTTCCTTTCATAGTTTACATCCTAGCGAGGCGGCGAGGTGCAGGTAGGTAGAGGGCGAGATCTCCGCGCGCACCCCAGTGTTCGAACCTAGAGGGTCTGCCGGAACCCGAAATCCGACATTTGGCGCGCCAGGTAGGGGTGCACCGGAATCCGCCTTCTGCCGCTTCGCGCCCCGTCGCATCGCCATCATCATGTCCGGCGACCAGGCGGGCAACCCTGATCCATGGGCGGCTTGGCCCGCCCACGCAGAGCTTCGCCTGGCGACCCATGCCCGTGCAGCTCGCGGTCCACAGGCGCTGCGGGCCGCGGCGACGCGACAGTAACGACAGCTCTCACGCCACGGCAGGCGCGGTCGGGCGGCGAGGCCTCAACCACGCCAGCAGCCACGACGCCGCGTACACCCGACGGGAGCAGGCGAACTCAAGGGCCGCGCTCACGGTGGCCGAGAGCTCTGCAATGCAGGCTCTTTGGAAGGCGGTCGCGACGTCTTTGCTAGGCGGGTGGCGAGCTCTGGGCTTCCGCCTCGGGCCTCACCCCTTCTGCACCCAACTCCCACCTCAGGTCCAGGGTGGCCCGCGCAGAGGCTCCACGCACACCCGCGCAGCTCCAAGCGGACTCCAAGGCCACCCCAACGTCGGCTAGGTCGTCAGCACCGGGCCAGCAGCGGCGCTGCCTCCGTTCCCGGCCAGCGAAGAAGGACTCGCCACGACCCACGGCCCCAGTGGGCCACCGCGCTACCACCCCCAGTTGGGCGCCTCAAGCAGAACTGCGTGGCACATGGAGCACTACGGCGCATCCTTCGGGATGGCGGCCCCAGAAGAGTACGTGCCCCACATGATGGATCAAGGGCACGCGCAGGAGGACGAACATGGCTCGCTCCTCGGCCCAAGCTGGGGGGACGAGGCACCAGAAGCTGAGCTCTTCCAGGAGCCCCGGGAAAACCCCGTTGGCCACGTTGGAAGCAAAGATTATCGGGTACCGCTAATTCCTCAGGAGCAGGCATACGCTAACCATGGATCGCAGGAGGTACAGGTCGCCACAGCGGACGGCTGCCCCACTCCCGCAGCTTCCTACCCCTCAGGAGGAGGGCGCCGGGGGCTGCATGAGAGGGGCTGAGATCCGGCATGACCACCGTGGCGTTCGGAGCAAGGCGTCCTCAGGAGGTAGGCCCTCTGCCGAGGAGGTGCCTCAGGGCCTACCCCTGGCAGAGGACCCGTGGTCGTCGAGGGAACCGCTGGCGACCGCTCTACCCCATCGGTGGCGTCCTGGTTTCAGGTCGTCGTCGGTGCCACTAGAGTGTGGCGCAAGGTGGGGCCCTCGTCTGGCGATATGAAGCAAGGCCGGTACCTGTGAAGAAGGCCCAGTGCCTGTGAAGCTCGCCGCCCCATGACACTCTCACGTAATAATGAGTGGGGCTGTACACGCCCCGGAGTCTCAGGGGTGCCGGCCTCAGGCCCTGGGGCTCCCTCCCACGCCCAGTGGCAGCACTTAGCTCCGCGCTGGTGAGAAGACGTCCAAGACTATACTAGGTGCCGGACGTGGCCTTTTTCTGCTTTCCTTGCTTTTCCCCTTGGCTATCGTTTTCCCCCGTTGGATTTAAGTTGGATTTGATCTTGACATTTGAATGTGTTCGGGGAAGGGGTGTTTAGTCTCGTTCGAGCAATCTCTCGCGTTTTGGTTACCACTTTGCTTCAGCTGCCTCCCCTCGTGAGCCGCTCGCGAGCCGGGCCAGGCCTAGCTTGCGTGCAGCCCGAACTGCCGTCGCCGCGCCCTCTCAGGAGGTCTTCATTACAGGTTCAATGGGCTCGTTCAGGAGACCCTCGGGACACCACAGCCCTCCGCAGGATATTTCGGGGCCCACGCGGGTCGAAGGTAAAACAAACCAGCCAGCTCGTCGCAAAGCCAGCCACTTGGTGCAGGCGTATGGGTGATATCGCATCTACTAATACGCTGAATGCAAGTTTTTACATGAGGGGCTCCCCCTCCCAAAATGCTCTTACAACCTTCAGGGCAAAGCCCGAACTCTATCTGCGCAGGGTAAGAAAGCAGGGACAACGCGAGGTCAGTCGGATAAATCCCCCAATGCATCCTCAGGGGCACCCCCTGAATCGTCGTTGACGTCGCTGGCCTCGCCATCGCTCTTCGCGTTGCCGTCAGCGGCGTCAGGGCCATTCACCATGCCGCCTTCATCAGCAGCCACGACCACGCCGTCATTATCAGAAGCGAAGGCCCTGACGAGGGCATCCACGTTGTCTTCCACCCAATGCGCCAGGTCGTCCCGGAAGGCCTGGGGTACTGGGCGATGGCGGCATCAAAATCGAAGTTGGGGTCCATGTTCCGAAGATGGCTGAAGACACGAGAAAAGGCGCGCCCGAGCAGGGCGCGGCTCCTCTCCTCCACCAACCTGTTGGCTCTGACCGACCGCGCCTCCAGCTGCGTCACCATGTCGGTGAAGAACTGAAGGTTGCCAGCATAGTTGACTGCGTGGGGCTCGCCAACGGCTACCTCGCAGATGTTACCCAAGGCCGTGTTGGCTCTCTCTCGGAGTGTGGTGAGCATGGGGCCATGCTCGTGCTCCAGGATCCGCCGCTGGCATAACTCTTCCTCGTTCTGCCACGCAATGGCCTCAGCCTCGTCCACCCGTTGACGGATAAGAAGCGCCTCGGCGCGGGTGGTAGTCAGCTCCTCCTGCGCCACGCCGAGGGCGGCCCGGGAAGCGTCGGCCCTCTGCGTCACTTCATCCAGCTTGGCCCTCAGGGCGGCGGTCCTGCCTTCAGCCTCGACCCTGATCAACCCCAGCCTCTCCTCGAACTCGCGCTCAAGGTTCAAGCGGGCCGTCGCCACCCGGCGTTCAACCTCTTCCAGGACTCGGGCCTCGTGCGCAGCGACGTCGTCCTCCGCCTGCGTCACCAAGCGCTCCCTCGTCTCCAGACGCTCAAGATCGCGTGCGCGTTCGGTAGCTTCCAGCGTCAGTGCCTCCTCACGCCTCTGGAGCTCTGCCTGGTCGACCGAAGCCACCTTCATGGACAAGGGCCATCTCACGCAGCTCCACCTGCTGCTCCAGGGAATGGCACCGGGCCTGGAGTTCCCGCGCCCGCTCCTCCGCCGCCTTACACCGCCGGTCAGCCTCTTGGGCCTCCTCGACGACCCAGGGACGAGCCTCCCGAGAGGTCGCCAGCGACGCCTCGGCTTCCTCATTGTCGAGGTCACGCTGGTGGCGCGCAAGGGCAACAGCCACCTTTAGCTTGCGCCTCTCCTCAGCCAGGCGCAGGCCCTCGGCCTCAAAGCGCGTGTCTTCATCAGCGAGCTCTTCACCAAGCAGGCTCACCGCGTCAGCCGCCCTCCGGAGAAACCCTTGGCGAAGAGCGTGACGCTCCCGGGCGCGCTCGAGCACGTCTTCTGCGTCGTCATCCGCCCCAAGTAAGCGCGAGGGGCAACGAATCAGCACTCCCCCTCTGGGCAGGGGGCTGGGGGCTGGCGCCCTCGCGATGGCCGGGCACGCCTCGCCAGAAGCCCGGCCTGGAGCCAGCCCATCCCCAAATGAAGAGCGCAGGGCTGACCTCAGCCAATAGCCATCCACGACCAAACGAGAAGCCCAAGGCAGGCTGGCTATGCCCCAAGAAGGCTCGCGAAGGAGGGTCACGAGGTGCGCAGAGCCGCGATGCGCCACAGGATGGCTCACCTCTCCGACCGGCCTCACCACAAGGGCTCTGCTTGAGCTCGGAGTGTTTGAAGACGGTGGAGAGGGCGAAGCCTGGGGGGATGGCTCCTCAGCCGTCTCCGTGAGCTCTGCAGGAAGGGCCCTACAGAGCAAGGATCAGCCAAAGCAACGGGAAGATAAGGAACTAGGAAAGGGGAATGCTTACTCATCAATGGTGAAATACTTCCGGCGCTTCAACAGGCGGCTAGGGTAGTCGTCACCCAAGGCCTCCCTTCTCTTCCGGAGAGCATCGAAGTCCACGCGAAAGCGGCCCAGGAGTTCAGCGCAGGGGTCAGCCTGCAACGAGGAAGAAGCATCAAGGCGACCAGCGTCAGGGGCGCCGTCCTGACACACGCCGCCGGTCGCCTCACCAAGAAGGGTAGCCGAGGCTTCAGGGGCCTCGGCCACGGGAGCCGCGGGCCGCGGCTCAATGCCTTCAGCCGCGGCAGTGGGGGCCTCAGGAGCTGCCACCTCAGGAGTGCCTCCTGGCGTCGTCGTCCCGGCGGAGGCCCCCTCAGCCTCCGGTGGCCCATGCCTCCCTGCTCCGCCACTGGAGGAAGGACCGCCGAGGGCGAATGGAAGGGCAGTCACCACCACTGGGTTCTCGCGAGGCCCCATGAGGCCTGCGGGGCGTAGCCCCCATTCGTCGAAGCTAGGCATCTGATTCACAAAGTCGCCCCTGTTCGAGCAAAAGTACAACAAAGCCCCCCCTTGCCGGATGCTGCCGGGGGAAGGGTCCCCAGTCAAGACCAAGAGCACCTTCCTCGGTGCTTGAGCGTCAGTCCTCCTCCACAGAGCCTCATGCGATCCTCACGCCCTTGAAGGCCCACATCCGGCGGGAGTGACGCTAGAGAGGGGCAATGCGGCATAGCAGGAACTCCTTCACCACCTTGGGCACCGTCACACCGAGCGCCCTCAGGAACGCGAAGCGACGCCAGACGAAGACGAGTCGGGGGCTCATGAGCGTCTCCTGGCCCCAGCCTGAATTGGGGACAGCGGGCGATGTTGGCTCCGAAAGCAGGGGGCTGGGCACCCCGACATCCACGTACAGCCACCGCTCGCGGAACCCAGACGCGGGCAGAGGAAGGCTGAAATCAATCCCTGAAGCCGCTGTTTCTGGTGCGGCAATGAAGCTCACACACCCCGAGCATTAGGTCGGGTCGTTGAGACGCAAAGAGAAGAAGTAACGCAGGAAGGCCACTGAAGGAGGGATGCCCATCATTGCCTCACAGACAAAGGCGAAGACGGCAAGAAGAGTAATGGATTCAGGACCCAAATGCATCATATGGATCTGGTAATGGGAAAGCACAGCGTTGTAGAAATCAGAAAAGGGGGGAACCAGTCCATACCTAGGCGTCGGTGAAATACTGGACCTCGGTGACTATTCATCAATGGAGAAGTGAGACGTGGGCCAGGCCGTCGTCCTCCCGCACTCGTTGAAGATAGTGGCCAGAGCAGAGCTGACCTTGCCCAAGCCTTCTCGGTTGAGTATGATCGACCGATCAACGGCAGGAGCCATCGACGATGGCAAGTGAGGCGGAGGCACATGTTTCTTCCCTTTCCCCTTCTTCATCGGAGCCATGGCAACAAGAAGGGGGAGGATTCGAGATTGGATTGGAAGCGGAGACTGGAGCTCGAGAGGAGGAAGAGCAGGGGACGGTCGAGCAGCGGAAAGAGGAACGACTATGTGTAACCACGGGTCCGCCTAGCTGGGCGAAAAATAAGGAGGCGTGGGGGAACAGGGCCGCCCACAGCCAATCAACCGCCACGCGGCACCCGAGGCCGCAGGATGTCAGGGCCCGTGGCACTTCGCACTTGCCCCTTCGCTTCTCTGCTCAGCCAAGTCCAGGCGCGCCTTGGGCCCGGGGGCTACTGTCGGCGTTCGGGAACGGGGGTACCCAGACTTGCTCGCACTGCGTCTGCGGCGTGGCTCAAGGGTGGCCCAAAGATGGCCCATCTTCATCAGCACAAGCTCAAGACCCTCGCGAGGGGCCGAGCCTCGCGGGGCGGACGACAGGAAGCTTCCTCAGGCACGGCCTCGTCAGGCTGGCTCGCGAGGAGGCGGAGAGATCAAGGTGGGGTACCTCACGAGGTGCCCATGACGCAAGCCATGACGACCAAGGGCTCCAGGCGGGCCCCAGCCCACGCAGTGTCCTCATTTCCTCTTTGGTGCAAAGGGGGCAAGCGCAAGCGAGAGCATCAAGCAAAGGCATCCGTTTCGGTGCAACAAGACCAAGACCGTCGCAACGGCTGGAAGGAAGTCATTGTGGAGCCCAAGCTGGCGTCACCACCAGAGCCTTTGGCAGGCGAGGACCAACTTTAGTCAGGATAAGTATACTAGATGTTCCCCTTCAAAATGGCCAATTGTTGGCGCCCTTCCCGCTCAATATTTGGGAAGAGGCCCAGGGCCTCTGCCTATAAATAGGACTAGCCACCCACAAGGTAGAGAAGATGATCCGGAATCCAGAAGAGAGCTAGACATCAAGCAATCTAGAGAGAGAGAGAGAGAGAGAGAGCGACTGAACTCCCCCTAGCAGTTCATCGCACCAGCCAAGAATAGACCCTCGCGAGGCTGTTCTTCCTTGTATTGTTCATCATCAGCCCAAGAGGCAGTCCACCACACCACACACTGGAGTAGGGTGTTACACCACAATGGTGGCCCGAACCAGTATAAACCCTATGTCTCTTGTGTTGTTCCTTTCATAGTTTAGATCCTAGTGACGCGGCGAGGTGCAGGTAGGTAGAGGGCGAGATCTCCGCACGCACCCCAGTGTTCGAACCTAGAGGGCCTACCGGAAACCGAAATCCGACAACACACAACTTTCCAAACTCGGTGGGACCGAATTTGTAAACTTGGTCGGACCGATTCAGCAAATCTAGTGACCGTTAGGATTTTCGGTGGGACCGACATGCAACTCGGTAGGACCGATATGGTTAGGGTTAGGGCATAACGTAATCTCGGTGAGACCGATTACACAAACTCGGTGAGACCGACTTTGGTAATAAGCTAACAAGAGAGTTGGTTAGGAAAACTCGGTGAGACCGATTACACAAACTCGGTGGGACCGATTTGGGTAATAAGTTAACCAGAGAGTTTGCATTGTAATCTCGGTAGTACCGATTACTTAAACTCAGTGAGACCGAATTTGGTAATGGACATACACAGAGAGATTACAATCCCATCTCGGTGAGACCGAGATCCCTATCGGTGAAACCGATTTTCCTAGGGTTTGTGGTAGTGGCTAAGACATCTGAACTCGGTGGTGCCGGATAGAAAGAATTGGTGGGGCCGAGTTTGACTTTTGGTTTAGGACATATGTGGATGTGAGAAAGTAGTGAGGGCTTTGGAGCATATCACTAAGCACCGTAGAGCAAGAAACTCATTAAGCAACACCTCATCCCCTCTTGACAGTATTGGATTTTCCTATAGACTCAATGTGATCTTGGATCACTAAAATAGAAAGTGTAGAGTCTTGAGCTTGGAGCTTGAGCCAATCCTTTGTTCTTAACATCTTGAAGGGGTTCCACATCCTCTAGTCCATGCCACTCCTTGTTGAACTTGTCTTAAACATACTAGGTAAAAGTGTTAGTCCAACAAGAGATATGTTGACATTAATTACCAAAATCACCTAGGGAGCACTTGTGCTTTCATCGAGTTCTCAGAAAAATTAAAGGTTTTCAAAGAGAACTTACTGCCATAATGCGCGGTTCAAACATGGGTATCCTGCCTTATGGGCTCATCTTATTATGGTCACTTGGGGGCTTCCTGCTCACTGAGCATAGCTATACTTACCCTCTTGATCCGGCTTGTACGCCTTGATTACAAATAACATGGGGGCTTCCTGCTCACTGA
The DNA here is from genome assembly GCA_021605205.1 of Aegilops longissima. Lineage (NCBI taxonomy): Eukaryota > Viridiplantae > Streptophyta > Magnoliopsida > Poales > Poaceae > Aegilops > Aegilops longissima. Next base: position 332,200,639 of record CM038681.1, read on the forward strand.
GCATAGGGATGAATACCCTACTATTCCGGCTTGTATGCCTTGATTGCACATAACTTGGGGGATTTCTGCCCAAGTTGAATTGTTACCAAAGAGAATTTGCTACAATGAGCAGTTCAAACATAGGTTGCCTGCCTTGATACCTTGTTAAAAGTTACTTGGGGGCCTCCTGCTCATTGAGCATTGATACGTCTCCAATGTATCTATAATTTTTGATTGTTCCATGCTATTATATTATCTGTTTTGGATGTTTAATGGGTTTTATTATACACTTTTATATTAATTTTGGGACTAACCTATTAACCGAAGGCCCACTGCAAATTGCTGGGTTTTTTTTGCCTATTTCAGTGTTTCGCAGAAAAGGAATATCAAACGGAATCCAAACGGAATGAAACCTTCGGGAGAGTGGACGTCAAGAAGGAAGCGAGGAGGCCACGAGGCAGGAAGGCGCGCCCCCACCCTCGTGGGCCCCTCGCAGCTCCACCGACCTACTTCTTCCTCCTATATATACCCATATACCCCGAAAACATCTAGGAGCACCACGAAACCCTATTTCCATCGCCGCAACCTTCTGTACCCATGAGATCCCATCTTGGGGCCTTTTTCGGCGCTTCACCGGAGGGGGAATCGATCACAGAGGGCTTCTACATCAACACCATAGCCTCTCTGATGATGTGTGAGTAGTTTACCACGGACCTTCGGGTCCATAGTTATTAGCTAGATGGCTTCTTCTCTCTCTTTGGATGTCAATACAAAGTTCTCCTCGATCTTCTTGGAGATCTATTTGATGTAATTCTTTTTGCGGTGTGTTTGTCGAGATCCATTGAATTGTGGGTTTATGATCAAGATTATCTATGAACAATATTTGAATCTTATCTACATTCTTTTATGTATGATTTGTTATCTTTGCAAGTCTCTTCGAATTATCAGTTTGGTTTGGCCTACTAGATTGATCTTTCTTGCAATGGGAGAAGTGCTTAGCTTTGGGTTCAATCTTGCGGTGTCCTTTCCTAGTGACAGCAGGGGCAGCAAGGCACGTATTGTATTGTTGCCATCAAGGATAAAAGGATGGGGTTTATATCATATTGCTTGAGTTTATCCCTCTACATCATGTCATCTTGCCTAATGCGTTACTCTGTTCTTATGAACTTAATACTCTAGATGCATGATGGATAGCGGTCGATGTGTGGAGTAATAGTAGTAGATGCAGAATCGTTTCGGTCTACTTGTCGCGGACGTGATGCCTATATACATGATCATGCCTAGATATTCTCATAACTATGCACTTTTCTACCAATTGCTTGACAGTAATTTGTTCACCCACCGTAATACTTATCCTATCTTGAGAGAAGCCACTAGTGAAACCTATGGCCCTCGGGTCTATTTTCCATCATATAAGTTTCCAATCTATTTTTACTTTGCAATCTTTACTTTCAATCTATATCATAAAAATACCAAGAATATTTATCTTATTATCTCTATCAGATCTCACTTTTGCAAGTGGCCGTGAAGGGATTGCCAGACCCTTTATCGCATTGGTTGCAAGGTTCTTATTTGTTTGTGTAGGTACGAGGCGACTTGTGTGTAGTCTCCTACTGGATTGATACCTTGGTTCTCAAAAACTGAGGGAAATACTTACGCTACTTTGCTGCATCACCCTTTCCTCTTCAAGGGAAAACCATCGCAGTGCTCAAGAGGTAGCAAGAAGGATTTCTCGCGGTGTTGCCGAGGAGATCTACGCCAAGTCAAGTCAAGTCAAGACATACCAAGTACCCATCACAATTCTTATCCCTCGCATTACATTATTTGCCATTTGCCTCTCGTTTTCCTCTCCCCCACTTCACCCTTGTCATTTTATTTGCCCTCTTTTCCGTTCGTCTCTTTTTGCTTGCTTCTTGTGTGCTTGTGTATTGGATCGTTTGTCACGATGGCTCAAGACAATACTAAATTGTGTGACTTTTCCAATACCAACAACAATGATTTTATTAGCACTCCGATTGCTCCTCTTACCGATGCTGAATCTTGTGAAATTAATGATGCCTTGCTGAATCTTGTCATGAAAGATCAATTCTCTGACCTTCCTAGTGAAGATGCCGCTACACATCTAAACAACTTTGTTGATTTGTGTGATATGCAAAATAAGAAAGATGTGGATAATGATATTGTTAAATTGAAGTTATTTCCGTTTTCGCTTAGAGATCGTGCTAAAACTTGGTTTTCGCCTTTGCCTAAAAATAGTATTGATTCTTGGAATAAGTGCAAAGATGCTTTTATCTCTAAGTATTTTCCTCCCTCTAAGATCATCTCTCTTAGAAACGATATTATGAATTTCAAGCAACTTTATCATGAGCATGATGCACAATATTGGGAGAGGATGAAATTGATGATACGTAATTGCCCTACACAAGGTTTAAATTTATGGATGATTATACAAAAAATTTATGCCGGATTGAATTTTGCTTCTAGAAATCTTTTAGATTCGGCCGCGGGAGGCACTTTTATGGAAATCACTTTAGGAGAAGCTACTAAACTCCTAGATAATATTATGGTTAATTATTCTCAATGGCACAACGAAAGATCTACTAGTAAAAAGGTTCATGCGATAGAAGAGATTAATGTTTTGAGTGGAAAGATGGATGAACTTATGAAGTTGTTTGCTAATAAGAGTGCTCCTATTGATCCTAATGATATGCCTTTGTCTACTTTGATTGAGAATAATAATGACTCTATGGATGTGAATTTTGTTGGTAGAAACAATTTTGGTAACGATGCTTATAGAGGAAACTTTAATCCTAGGCCATATCCTAGTAATTCCTCTAATAATTATGGTAATTCCTACAACAAATATTATGGAAATTTTAATAAGATGCCCTCTGATTTTGAGACTAGTGTTAAAGAATTTATGATTTCTCAAAAGAATTCCAATGTTGTGCTTGAAGAAAAATTGCCTAAGATTGATGAGTTCGCTAGGAACGTGGATAGAATTTATCTTGATGTTGATTCTTTGAAACTTAGATCTATTCCTCCTAAGCATGATATCAATGAGTCTCTCAAAGCCATGAGAATTTGCATTTATGTGTGCAAAGAAAGAACCGCTAGGATGCGTGCTAAGAAAGATTGCTTTGTAAAAGCGTGTTCTTCTAGTTTTCATGATAATAGGGATGAAGATCTAAAAGTGATTGATGTGTCTCCTATTAAATATATTTTTTGCAATATGAATCTTTATAATGATGGGACTAGAGATGAGTCAACTTTAGTTAAAAGGCGTCCCAATGATTCAGAGTTTTTAGATCTTGATGCAAAAATAGGTAAAAGTGGGATTGAAGAGGTCAAAACTTTACATAGCAATGAACCCACTATTTTGGATTTCAAGGAATTTAATTATTATAATTGTTCTTTAATAGATTGTATATCCTTGTTGCAATCCGAGTTAAATTCTCCTCATGCTTATAGTTAAAATAAAGCTTTTACCAAACATATCATTGATGCTTTAATGCAATCTTATGAAGAAAAGCTTGAATTAGAAGTTTCTATCCCTATAAAAATTTATGATGAGTGGAAACCTACTATTAAAATTAAAATTAAATATCATGAATGCTATGCTTTATGTGATTTGGGTGCTAGTGTTTCCACGATTCCAAAAACTTTGTGTGATGTATTAGGTTTCCGTGAATTCGATGACTGTTCTTTAAATTTGCACCTTGCGGATTCCACCATTAAGAAACCTATGGGGATAATTAATCATGTTCTTATTGTTTCAAATAGGAATTATGTGCCCGTAGATTTCATTGTTCTTGATATAGATTGCAATCCTACATGTCCTATTATTCTTGGTAGACCTTTCCTTAGAACAATTGGTGCCGTTATTGATATGAAAGAAGGAAATATTAGATTCCAATTTACCTTAAGGAAAGGCATGGAACACTTTCCTAGAAATAAAATAAAATTACCTTATGAATCTATTATGAGAGCCACTTATGGATTGCATACCAAAGATGGTAATACCTATATCTATCCTTGCATTTTTGCCTAGCTAGGGGCGTTAAACGATAGCGCTTGTTGGGAGGAAACCCAATTTTATTTTTGTTCATTGCTTTTTGGTTATGTTTAGTAATAAATAATTCATCTAGCCTATGTTTAGATGTGTTTTCTTGTTTTAATTAGTGTTTGTGCCAAGTAGAACCTTTGGGAAGACTTGGGTGAAGTCTTTTTGATCTTGCTGTAAAACACATAAACTTTAGCGCTCACGAGATTAGCTGCCATTTTTGCTGGAGAGTGCTTTTAGGTTGATTCTTTTTGAATATCATTAATAGACAAATTCCTCACGTCCTGCAATTTATTACAGAATTTTTGGAGTTCCAGAAGTATACGTTTGATACATATTACTACAGACTGTTCTGTTTTTTATAGATTCTGTTTTTCGTGTGTTGTTTGCTTATTTTGATGAATCTATGGCTAGTATCGGAGGGTCTAAACCATATATAAGTTGTAATGAAGTAGTTTTAACACCAATATAAATAAAGTATGAGTTCATTACAGTACCTTGAAGTGGTGATTTGTTTTCTTTCGCTAACGGAGCTCATGAGATTTTTCTGTTGAGTTTTGTGTTGTGAAGTTTTCAAGTTTTGGGTAAAGATTTGATGGATTATGGAACAAGGAGTGGCAAGAGCATAAGCTTGGGGATTCCCAAGGCACCCAAAGGTAATATTCAAGGACAACGAAAAGCCTAAGCTTGGGGATGCCCCGGAAGGCATCCCCTCTTTCGTCTTTGTCTATCGGTAACTTTACTTGAGGCTATATTTTTATTCACCACATGATATGTGTTTTTCTTGGAGCTTCTCGTATGATTTGATTCTTTGATTTTTAGTTTACCACAATCATCCTTGCTGTACACACCTTTTTGGAGAGACGCACATGAATCGGAATTTATTGGAATACTCTATGTGCTTCACTTATATCTTTTGAGCTAGATAATTTTGCTCTAGTGCTTCACTTATATCTTTTAGAGCACGGTGGTGGTTTTATTTTATAGAAATTATTGATCTCTCATGCTTCACTTATATCATTTTGAGAGTCCTTTAGAACAGCATAGTAATTTACTTTGGCTATAAAATTAGTCCTACTATTATAGGCATCCAAGGTGGGTATAATAAAAACTTTCGTATAAAGTGCATTGAATACTATGAGATGTTTGGTACTTGATGATTGTTTTGAAATATGAAGATGGTAATATTAGAGTCGTGCTAGTTGAGTAGTTGTAAATTTGAGAAATACTTGTGTTGGAGTTTGCAAGTCCCCTAGCATGCACGTATGGTAAACGTTGTGTAACAAATTTGAAGCATGAGGTGTTCTTTGATTGTCATCCTTATGAGTGGCGGTCGGGGACGAGCAATGGTCTTTTCCAACCAATCTATCCCCCTAGGAGCATGCGCGTAATGCTTGGTTTTTGATGACTTGTAGATTTTTTCAATAAGTATGTGAGTTCTTTATGACTAATGTTGAGTCCATGGATTATACGCACTCTCACCTTTCCATCATTGCTAGCCTCTTCGATACCGTGCATTGCCCTTTCTCACCTTGAGAGTTGGTGCAAACTTCGCCGGTGCATCCAAACCCCGTGATATGATACGCTCTATCACACATAAACCTCCTTATATCTTCCTCAAAACATCCACCATACCTACCTATTATGGCATTTCCATAGCCATTCCGAGATATATTGCCATGCAACTTTCCACCGTTTCATTTATGACACGCTTCATCATTGTCATATTGCCTTGCATGATCATGTAGTTGACATCGTATTTGTGGCAAAGCCACCATGCATAATTTATCATACATGTCACTCTTGATTCATTGCCCATCCCGGTACACCGCTGGAGGCATTTAGATAGAGTCATATTTTGTTCTACTATTGACTTGTAAATAAATAGAAGTGTGTTTATCATCATTAAAAAGCATTCTCCCTAATAAAAAAAGAATAAAGGCCAAATATAAAAAAGAGAAAGGCCCAAAAAAAGAAAAGGAAAAAAGGAAAAAAGGGACAATGCTACTATCCTTTTTTCCACACTTGTGCTTCAAAGTAGCACCATGATCTTTATGATAGAGAGTCTGTTGTTTTGTCACTTTCATATACTAGTGGGAATTTTTCATTATAGAACTTGGCTTGTATATTCCAACAATGGGATTCCTCAAATGCCCTAGGTCTTCATGAGCAAGCAAGTTGGATGCACACCCACTTAGTTTCTTTTGTTGAGCTTTCATACATTTATAGCTCTAGTGCATCCCTTGCATGGCAATCCCTCCTCCTTGCATTGACATCAATTGATGGACCTAGCCTGTTGATTAGCCGCGTCAATGTGAGACTTTCTCCTTTTTTGTCTTCTCCACATAACCCCCATCATCATACTCTATTCCACCTATAGTGATATATCCATGGCTCACGCTCATGTATTGCGTGAAAGTTGAAAAAAGTTTGAGATTACTAAAGTATGAAACAATTGCTTGGCTTGTCATCGGGGTTGTGCATGATGAGAGCATTCTTGTGTGACGAAAATGGAGCATGACCAAACTATATCATTTTGTAGGGATGAACTTTCTTTCGCCATGTTATTTTGAGAAATCATAATTGCTTAGTTAGTATGCTTGAACTATTATTATTTTTATGTCAATATTAAACTTTTAACTTGAATCTCTTGGATCTGAACATTCATGCCACAATAAAGAGAATTACTTAGAAAATTATGTTAGTAGCATTCCACATCAAAAATTATGTTTTTATCATTTACCTACTCGAGGACGAGCAGGAATTAAGCTTGGGGATGCTTGATACGTCTCCAACGTATCTATAATTTTTTATTGTTCCATGCTATTATATTATCTGATTTGGATGTTTAATGAGCTTTATTATACACTTTTATATTATTTTTGGGACTAACCTATTAACCAAAGGCCCAGTGCAAATTGCTGTTTTTTGCCTATTTCAGTGTTTCGCAGAAAAGGAATATCAAACGGAATGAAACCTTCGGGAGAGTGATTTTTGGAACAAACGTGATCCAGAAGACTTGGAGTTGACGTCAAGAAAGAAGCAAGGAGGCCACGAGGCAGGGAGGCTCGCCTGCCCCCCTGGGCGCGCCCCCCACCCTCGTGGGCCCCTCACAGCTCCATCGACCTACTTCTTCCTCCTATATATACCCATATACCTCGAAAACATCCAGGAGCACCACGAAACCCTATTTCCACCGCCGCAACCTTCTGTACCCGTGAGATCCCATCTTGTGCCTTTTCCGGCACTCCGTCGGAGGGGGAATCGATCACGGAGGGCTTCTACATCAACACCATAGCCTCTCCGATGATGTGTGAGTAGTTTACCACAGACCTTCGGGTCCATAGTATTAGCTAGATGGCTTCTTCTGTCAGGACCCCGATTCCAAGTCACATCGACCTAGCCGGTAACACCTCATATCACTTTGCGGCCTCACGCACGGTATTCCCACGGGTGTCGCCTTACCATGGCCCGGGACCGTTTACGCCTTTTGGCTCATGTATATGATAGTGTCGCTAGCATCCACATGACAAAGAACCGGGCCGACATGGCTAGTCGTGAACCCAAAGCGGCGCTAACCCATGGGGACAGGCATACATGAATCACATCGAGCATGTCGGTCATCAACGTATAAATTCAGGTGTAGCCTTTGGCTAACAGGACTCCGTATCCCAGTGCTGTAGCAGGCTAGGCGAGACTCGAATATCACCGCGTGACATTTCCCGAAGGGACGGACATAGGAACAAGTGAAACACATGCCGCCAGATCAAGTGTCCAAGCAGTAGTCTTGGGCTAGCAGGACTCCGTGAACCCAAGAGACACGGACTACATTTCCCCATATGAGAGGCTGCCAAGGATAAACAACTAGTTTGTCGGATCCCACTCATACCAAGCATTTCAATCATACATAATATGCCCGATATGAGTACATACAACAAGGCATCACAACAAAACTCTACAACTCAAAGTACTTTATTTAAGAGGCTCAGGATCCATACATAACATATCCATACGGTAGGGGTCACATGACCCAACACTCAAGTCATATAAACATACAAGCACATGCGGAAGCAAACTAGTCTGAGTACAGGCTCTAGAAAGAAAGAAAGCTTGTTGAAGCCCTTCTATCTATAGTGGCCCTTCACAAGCCATGGATCACCACACAGGTGGCTAGTTCACTAAATCGATGTCAAGGTCTACATAAAACCCATCGGAGGGGCAGTGTTGTTGTCTGAAAACATTAATTAAGCAAACATGAGTACAGAGGTACTCAAAGAAGTCTTACAACAGAATCCTATCATACATGCACATTCTCAAGAAGGTGGTGGAGTTATTTGCACAAGCCAGCTTTGACTCTTGGCTAAGCTATCCTCGTGACACCACTTGAAAAGCATTTGTCGCACACGACTCCACTAATCACCATCACAATACTCCACCGTGGATCCTCTCGTCAACCCACGAGAGGGCCATCCATGACACTCACACTATCTTGAGGCTTTTAGTAGTATCCATTTACTTGTCTATGAACTGTATAGGTGACCAAGTAGTCCTTTACATGGACACGGCTATTGAATAGTTTATACCCTGCGGGGTGTACTTCTTCACACACGCTCTCACCACTTACCGCCGTTTACCGACATGTACTCGGCAACCTTCAAGCGGAAGCCCAACGTCGGTGTCGGCCACGACTGACTAAACACACGAGTCCCAGTCCAGGTTTATCGCCTATTCGGGTTCCATCCATGAGAGTCCGGCCGAGGTTTCCACTAACGGCCCCGAACAATGTGTGCAGGGTTCCCGAGACACCAAGCAGGCGAATTGGTACACTGGCCGCGTGCCTACCGCAACACAACCCACCCCTAAGGTCAGCGTTGCGTGCGGCCCCACATGCTACAAACACGAAACTACTTGCAACTCCCGGATGAGGACAAGGGTGGTTAATAAGTCGAGAGGGTCAATTAAGGATCCCAATGCGTGGTAGTAGCTAAGTCTTAAATCACACACACAGATCTCAGTTCTTAGGGCGGCTTCAATGAAACAACCCACCATGTACTCCTACATGGCCTCTCATCGATACCTTTACCAAAACGTGTTCAACACTTTCACTCTCGACCCAACACAACCTTTCACTCCAGTTCATCATCCCGATGAGCCGGACGACACAACTCTAAGCATAGCAAGCATAGCATGGTAGGAATCACAAACATGGCTCAATCAACTCCTACACATACTAGTGGGTTTCATCTAATTCTTGTGGCAATGACAGTCATGCAAAGGAAGTGGGTTCAGCTACCGCAGACACAACAGTTTGAATCGCGTTGTCTTAATGCAGATAAACAAGAGCGAAGCGAGAACATGGGTTTGTATCGGAATGATCAATGGGTTGCTTGCACGATGTAGTGGTGGTAGGATCGCCCTTGAGCGGATATTCGGGATTATCCTCGAGGCAGAACCTATCACGAAAGACACACCGAAAATAAACACACATGGCAATATGCAACAATATGATGCATGCTATGACATGGCAATATGAGTGTGTGTTGGCCTAATGCAAGCTGGAACAGAAGGGGATGAACTCATTTGAATCAAAGATTCAAATGTTAGCTCATTTAAAATAGCCCTAAAGGTGCATTATCTTAATCTTCTTAAACAACAAGGTTAACTTGTTTTATCATGCATGAAACCTGTACCAATGGATAGAATGGAATTTTCTGATCATTTTTCATATATAAATCTTTGCATTTGGAGTTACAGATTAATTTCTATGAATTTTTGAAGTTTGGACTATATTCTGGAATTTCCTATAACAGAATAATTCCAGTAATTCATTTACTGCGTCAGCAATGCACCAGGGTGATGTCATAGTCAACGGGGACGTCCAGGTCAAACCTGACTGGTGGGTCCCGTATGTCAGTGCAATTAGTTTAGCTAAATATTAATTAAAACTAATCCTAATTAGTTAACAGGGCTGGGCCCCACCTGTCATAGACTCAACAGAGTCAACCGGGGCCCACCCGTGGTCAAAGTCAGCGCTAACTACACCGGCGTTTAGCCGCCGGCGAGCCAGACGCGGCGGCGGGAGTGGTTTTGGTCGTTTCGGCAACCAAATGAACCACGGAGGGTGTCTACGGGTGGCTGGGAGCAAGCCGCAGCTCTTGGTGGTGTTAGTTGAGCTCGGGGCGGCCGGAATCGGCGCCGGCGACGACCTAGGCGGCCGCCGGAGTTCGGGCGAAGACGAACTCGGGCTACGGTGTGCGGTGAGGTGCGTGGAGTGGTAGGTTAGATGCTACACGGTGCGGTGAGCATGATGGACACCGAGAGGTGACCGGTGGGTGGCCGGGAGCACGTCGGCGACGAGCTCCGCGGCGGTGCGTGCGGTTGAGCTCCGTGTGGTCGCTACCTATCTCGGGAGCAAGAAAGCAAAGGAGGGGGAGATAGCTAAGCTCACGGGGCACTCGGGGAAGCACTCGGTGCGGTCGGGGACGGGCTGGTGCGGCGGCGACGTCGAAGGGGATCTCCGGCGACGGCGGGGTCGGGCGAGGTTGGTGCAGAGGCCTCGGGCTACGCGAGCACTCGGGGCTCGGCTAGCTCGACGAAGAGGAGGGCGGCGGAGCTCCTAGACACGACAGGGAGGAGCACGGATGACGGGAGCGCGACTCTGGCGACAGCGTGGCTGCAGTGGCGTCGGCCATGGCGGGGAGCCTTGGGGAGGAGCTGGGGAGGAAGAGAGGTGTCGGCGGGCTCGGGGAAAGAATGGCGTGTTCCCGTCGGCAGCTCGATGAGGGGAGCGCGAGGCGGCGACCAGTGCGTGGCATGCATGCGGTGCTCGTCGCCGAGCACTGCCTGCTGCTGGCCAAATAAAGCAGCTCATGGCTGGGCTAGGCTAGGCAGGCAGTGGGCAGGTTAGTAGGCGCCAGTAAGGTTTTGTATTTCTATTTTCTTTTCTATTTTCTGTAACTTTGTGGAATTTTAAAAATACTCAAACAGCTCCAAAATTCACCAAACTGCACGGGTCCTTAGTTGGAATATTTCCAACATGAAACATTTTTGTTTGGGAACATTTGGACATTTGAAATATTTTATATAATTTTAAATGCCCAAACTCAAATACTTATGATTTAATTCAACCACCTTAGGATGACCTAGAAAATTGTGCACCACTTTTGGCAGAGGCTCTGAACCAAAGCAAAGGTGATGAGCATTTTAGAAGGGCATTTCAGGTTCATTGAAAATAATTTTGGTAAACCCTAGTTGGATTCAGAAGGGGTTCTGGGGGTTCTGTCTTCCCCATTTCAGATTCCAGATGAAAGTTAAACATGATGCACACACTAATGCATGGACTAGCTAGGATGTGACATCTTCTCTCTCTTTGGATCTCAATACAAAGTTCTCCTCGATCTTCTTGGAGATCTATTCGATGTAATTCTTTTTGCGGTGTTTTTGTCGAGATTCGATGAATTGTGGGTTTATGATCAAGATTATCTATGAACAATATTTGAATCTTCTCTGAATTCTTTTATGTATGATTTGTTATCTTTGCAAGTCTCTTCGAATTATCAGTTTGGTTTGGCCTACTAGATTGATCTTTCTTGCAATGGGAGAAGTGCTTAGCTTTGGGTTAATTCTTGCGGTGTCCTTTCCCAGTGACAGCAGGGGCAGCAAGGCATGTATCATATTGTTGCCATCAAGGATAAAAAGATGGGGTTTATATCATATTGCTTGAGTTTATCCCTCTACATCATGTCATCTTGCCTAATGCGTTACTCTGTTCTTATGAACTTAATACTCTAGATGCATGTTGGATATCGGCTGATTTGTGGAGTAATAGATGTAGATGTAGAATCGTTTCGGTCTACTTGTCACGGGCATGATGCCTATATACATGATCATGCCTAGATATTCTCATAACTATGCACTTTTCTACCAATTGCTCCACTGTAATTTGTTCACCCACCGTAATACTTATGCTATCTTGAGAGAAGCCACTAGTGAAACCTATGGCCCCCGAGTCTGTTTTCCATCATATAAGTTTCCAATCTATTTTTACTTTGCAATCTTTACTTTCAATCTATATCATAAAAATACCAAAAATATTTATCTTATTATCTCTATCAGATCTCACTTTTGCAAGTGGCCATGAAGGGATTGACATCCCCTTTATCACGTTGGTTGTAAGGTTCTTATTTGTTTGTGTAGGTACGAGGCGACTTGTGTGTAGTCTCCTACTGGATTGATACCTTGGTTCTCAAAAACTGAGGGAAATACTTACGCTACTTTGCTGCATCACCCTTTGCTCTTCAAGGGAAAACCAACGCAGTGCTCAAGAGGTAGCAAGCATAGCTATGACTATCCTATTGATCCGGCTTGTACGCTTGGAATGAAATATTACTTGGGGGCTCTTTGTTAAAAGGACAAGAGTTTTGATGACCCTCGTAATAGGCTTGGAAGCCAGGTGTACTCACCTAAAAACTCGGGTTATCCTACCTTTTTAAGTCTGCCACTCCGCCCAGGACACTACAAAAAAAAGACACATCCGTGACATTTTGGGCCGAACAAAAAAAAATTGTCATACTTATGACACTTCTATGACGATAATTGCAAAACACGGTATCATCATAGATGTGGTGGGCTCCTACTTCTATGACAAAAAATCATGATAGAAAATGGGCTTTTCGTCCTGGGCGGGCCGGAGACGCAGCTGCATGACATTCTTTGGGCCGTCCATGACGGAAAAAAAACCGTGGTAGTAACAAGGGCGAGGAAAATATCGGGGTGTTTCCGGTTACGGTGGGTGGTCGGGGCCGAGCGATGCGCGTTTCTCTCGTACACGCACGCGCATGGGTGCGAGGCGTTGGGCTCTAACTGAACCCGAGCGAGGCGTTGGGCTCTAACTGAACCCAAGTGATTGCTGCGCAGCTCGCGATTCTTGAACCCGAGCGATCGATTGATGGCCGTTAATCGAACCCGATCGGCGATTCGCCGCTCTGCTACTAAGCGAAGCCGATCGATGCTGCCTCTAGATGAGCAGTGAGCATTCTTTGGGGGGTGAATGAACAATTCCCGGTGGGGGTGGATGAACAGGACCCCGTGGTGTTGCCTCTGGATGAACAGGACCCCGATTGATCGAGCCGGTTGGGGCTGGATGAACAGGACCCCGTGGAGGGCTGGATGAACAGTAGATGGTGGAGGGCTGGATGAACAGTAGCCCGTGGAGGGGTTGTTGAATAGGAGCCCATGGAGAGGGCTGGTTGAACAGTAGCCGGTGGAGTAGAGCGCGGTGGAGGCTGGATGAATAGGAGCCCATGGATGAACAGTCGCAGGTGGAGGCTGGAGGAGGTCAATGGTGGATGAATAGTAGCCCGTGGAGACTGGAGTGGGTCGACGGTGGAGATGAACAGTAGCCCGTGGAGTCCCGTTTTGCGGTACGCCACACCTCTCCCGATGAACAGGACCCCCGTTTCGACCGTAGCGCTCCAACCCAAGTCCGTTTCCTCCGTTTTGCGGTATGCCACACCCCTCCTGATCAACAGGACCCCGTTTCGACCGTAGCAGGTACGTTTCCTCCGTTTTGCGGTACGCCAGACCCCTCCCGATGAACAGGATCCATTTTCGACCGTGGCTGGTCGAACACAAGGCCGTTCCCTCCGTTCTACGGTACGCCAGGCCTCGTTTCCATTGGCTATTCCATCCAAGCCCTCCCGATGAACACGACGACACATTCCATTTCGACCCAGCCGGTTGGCTCCCCATGAACACGACGACGACGCAGTTTCTCCGTTCCGACCCAGCCATGTACACGAGCCCTGGCCATACGTATGCACGAGTAGGCGTTCAAGACCCCGCCCGTATGTACGTACGTGGCCGTATTTTCTTTCTTGCACACTGGCCGTTGTATGTACGTGTACATGCTACGTGCGCGCCTCTAAATCGACCAGTATGTACGTACATGTTCGCGACCAGAATGACAACGCTACGTACGCTTCGACAAGGTGGGTCCCGACTGTCAGGCACTTCCTGGCGTGCGAAGATGTAACTGGTGGGTCCCAGGAGTCAGGGGGCGAATCGTCTTTTTTGCCCGGACGCACTTCCTTGCATGCGAAGATGTAGCTGGTGGGTCCTAGCAGTCAGGGGGAAATGTTTTTTTGCGAAATACGGTGGCCCGTCCGGTGGGTCCCCGCTGTCAGGTGCAGGAATAATTATTTTGCGCATAATAAGGAGGCACTTCTTTGCGGCTGCCGTGGACCCAGCTGTCAGCCTCTCCATGTACAGTACTCTTCCGATGGAAGTCGGTCGTTGACCACATTGACCACGCCGCGCCGAGAGCACCAAGGCGGTGGACTACGGCGAGGCCTAGGAAGGGGACGACGCGAGCCGGGGAAGACGCGACGATGGATGCCCACGCGAGAGAATCGAGGTTCATTGGTTCGGCTGCGGTGTGAGGTTGCCGTCGCCGCAGAATAATAGGGGGTGTGGGTGAGTAGAGGGATGGCCTGGCCAGCGATGGGAGTAGTAGGGGCGGTGAGGCCTCCACAGCATCACAGCCCGACCCACGGAGGCGAGAGCACGCGCACGACCGGCGTTGGTTTGGGCGGCCGGAGCAAGAAGACCAGAGGTTGAAGAAGCACTACGACCGTTGGATGGACATCGTACGGTCGCTGGAGTTAGAATCGTTCATATATTGACTAAGTAGACAAAGCCCTCCGTCCCCGTCAACTTAGTAGGCCCACAAGTCAGCCTCCCACTGTGGTGGGTCCCAGCTGGCAAGGGGTATTCATTTTTTTGTGCGCAGTAAGGAGGCACTTCCTTGCGTGCGAAGATATAGTTGGTGGGTACGACCTGTCCGCAGAGGGAATGTTTTTTCGCGAAATACAGACGCCCTTCTGGTGTGTCCCAGATGTTAGGTGGAGGAATCATTATTTTGCGCGTAATAAGGAGGCATTTCCTTGTGTGCGGCCGTGGATCCAGCTGTCAGCCTCTCCACGTACAGTCCACTTTCGATGGATGTCGTTCGTTGACCATGTTGATCATGCCATGCCGAGAGCACCAGGGCGATGGACGATGGCGAGGCCTATGAAGGGAACGACACGGAGCCGGGGAAGACACGGCAGTGGCTGCCCACGCGGTGGAGAGTATGAGGGTTGACTGGTTCGGCTGTCGTCGCCGGAAAATAACAGGAGGTGTGGGTGAGTAGAGGGATAGATAGGCCAGGGATGCGAGTATATGATGGGTCCGTGAGGCCTGCCCGGCAACACAGCCGACCACGGGAGGCGGGAGCAGGCGGTTCCGACGACGCTAGTTTGGGTGGCTGTGGCAGGAAGATCAGAGACTGAAGAAGCACGATTACCGTTAGATTGACATCTAACGGTCTGACGCTGGTAGAGTCGATTGTTGACTAAGTTTCTTTTTTGAGAAACCTTGTGTACTCATGAACTTAGTAGGCCCACAAGTCAGCCTCCAAATCTGTGGCACACAACATAGAGCCCATTTGCAATTTTTTAATAATTTGCAGCCCATTTGCTAATTCTTAAGTAATTTATTATAGCCCATTTGCTAATTCTTAAGTAATTTATTACAACCCATTTTCTGCCCAGGACCACGGTCAAAAAGTTCAACCTTAGTTTGCTTATTTTGGCGGAGTCTGATTTTTTGTAATCCCGAAATGATAAACATTTTTTTAAGAACTTATTGATTTGCCAAAAAAAATCGTTTTGTTTTTGTAAGCAAATAAGACGTGGGACAATTGAGTTGGTTTAAGGGAAAACCAGTGGTAAAAAAAATCAGCGCTGGGAGGGAAAACAACAATAAAAATAAGGATGTAAATATGAAAAGGGAATTTTATGTATTTTCAATATAATGATACGTGTATATGAACTAGTAAAACTATAGGTAGAGATTAGAAAACGGATGTAGGACATGCGTTTCAAGAGGAAAATAGAACTGGGCTATGTGTTTGATTCAGTAAAAGAACTGCCTGCGGATGTTGTAAGACAAAATATAACTAACTTATTTGGCGGGCGAGAGGCCGATAGATACCTGCTGGATTTTTGTGCCCGTTGTCGTCATGGGCTGGACTGTTAAAAACAAAACCAAGCACGGCAGTCAACAACCCAGTTGAAACTTGCTCGACCTAAAAAACAATATCGTGCTTAATAAGCGAGAGAATTCTGCAAGTACAGGTGATAAGCGGGATGCAGCAGGGATATTGTTTTTCATCGTGATAATAAGTGCATGCACTTGTTTCAAAAATTTGGAGAACTGGGAATTCGAACTGCAGGTGCTTATGCTACTCATCAAATAAAAATCAGCTGCCTGAAAATTCGTTTCGAAACAAATGATTCAGCTTTGTATCCACGTCGACCCTCGACAAGATGGTTGGAAGCGAATGCCAAGTTCATATCAAAAGATCGTTAACAACAATACCAACTTGCGGACGACAAGGTAGTACAAGTACCAATACCGAACTAACTTATAATCTTTTTACTCCTGGCCCTAGTGTTCGTCTGGTCGAAAATCTTGCAGAGGACCAGCTCCCGCTCCTTCTCTTGCTCCAGGTCCCCGAGGTGGTACTGGTGCATCACCCAGTTGGTCCTCTGTTGGTTGAAGTTCTTGTTGGTGTGCAGCACCAGAACCATTTTGTTGCCCTTCTGCCGGCCGTTGACCATCACCGGCACGGTATTGCCGGTGTTATGCCACATCGCGTGCATGCCGCACTCCGACTGTATCTTGCGACGCGTCCATGTGCCCGTTTTGACCGCCATGGAATTGCGCTGGAAGAAATGCTTGCTTAGGACACTCGATGTGATACCCGCGGTATTGTCGAATACAGGTTTTAGTGTACGTAGTTGGCATTTTCATAGCATCTTTGGCACGTTGCAGTCACTTGTTTCACTTTTTATTAACTGTCAAATTGTAATTGCTTCACCAAGTCTACGTCTAAAAAGAAAAATAGAGCTATAAACAAAGAAATATGTTTGTGCAAGTAGACGGCCGATCGGTGTCTTGCCTGGAAGTTTCTCAGTATGGGTGTAGCATATGCCATGCTCGCTATCGATGGTTGGTATGAACAAATCGATGAGAGGGTGAGATCTCGCGTTGTCAGCACTCACTTTGGCCTCAAGGTGCTCGATTAGCTCCTGATCCATGGGATCGAACATGACGCCAGCCGGCAGCACCGGCCAATCCTTCTTCGACTTGCATCGGTTAATTCCAGTTATATGGTACTCAATGTATGATCAATCATTGTTTTAAGTGAATAATGAAAGATTTCGACGATAAGTGGTACTCCAAATCTGAAGTCCGAATACTCGAACACGCCGGGATTCTTGTGTCACCTCACAGCAGCGTGTTGTCGCGTCAATTCAATGTGTGGACATGATGAATAATTTGACCGACATATACTAATCTTTACTCTTGTACTACTTACTAGTCGTATTTAGTGTCACATTTTAACCATAGGTTTAACTAACAAGTATGCACTTGAAGCCTAAGTGATATATATATATATATATATATATATATATATATATATATATATATATATATATATATATATATATATATATATATATATATATATATATATATATACACACACACACACACACATAAACACTATTCTGATCACAACCTGAACGGCCCGAGTAACGCGTCTGACCTTCCCCGAGTACTAGGTTGAACTTCAGCTAAAAGGTGTCCAAATGGGGCTTCCGATATACCATTGGAAAGCTATGGACACCAGTATCATGACCCAAGTTAAATTTTAGGCAAAATATAAGCGGTTTAAGAGCAGTTTTGAGAACCGTTTTTTCTTCATATAAAAAACGTGAATCGTATTTTCGATCGTATTTTAGCGTTTATCGGAATGAGGCGAATAATATGGCATTGGAAAGCTGCTGCAAAACCGCTTCTTCCGCATGTTGAAAGTTTTCTCTAATTCCCTGCAGTTAAAGAGTAATTTGGAAAATCGTAGAATTTCGCAAACCGAACAGTCGAGTTCGTATTTTCGATGTCATTTCTAAACGGCTAATCCAATTGAGGCAAATAATATGGCGTTGGAAAGCTTATGAAAATGCGCTACTTTTTCATGTTAAAAGTTTTTTCCAATTTTGAATGGTTTAACAGCAATTTAGAAAACGGTACAAGTTCTACCGAGTTCGTATTTTCGATCTATTTTTTAATCGTATGTCCGAATGCAGCAAATGATACGGCATTGGAAAAGCTTGAGGAAATGCGAAACTTTTTGGTATATATTGTTTATCCTAATTCCTTATTGTTTTATGTTAGTTTTGAAAATGGCTAAAAACGAATTTTCCCCGTAATTTCTACAAACTTTATCGGAATGAGGCAAATAATACAACGCTGAAAAGCTAAGGAAAATGCGAAACTTTTTCGTGTTGATGGTTTTCTGTGATTCCTAGCCGTTTTCGAGTAATTTCAAAAATGGCGAGATCATTCGTTCTGCCTTTATCGCGAAACAGATTCTTCGAAAATGCACCGCGTGAATAACCTGAACTTCTCGGTGCGTGTACCTGAACTTCACTCTGTTTTCACGTGATTTTTTGCCCACAGCTCTCCATCCACTGCTCGTAGCTCTCCATCCACTCACCGAAATTGAGCAAGTGATATACCGATGGAAAGCTGTTGTAAACACACAACTTCCATGTGTTGATCATTTTTTCATACTCACGACGATTTTAAAAGTTTTTCATCTGATATTCATTAAGTGTAGTAGGTGAACTTCCTGCTGTTTTCAGTTGAACTTCTGTGACGTATTTTCGTTTGTAATTTTCTCATCCATTCGTCAGTGTTACACAAATGATATTTCCTTTTGTACAAATCTCTCTCACAATAATTTTTTTAACTTTCTCCAACGAAGGACATGAACTAATAACAACAACAAAAAATAGCCTTTGCTTTTTTTATTCTTTTTAATACAAAATGCACACCGTGTAGTACATGAACTTCTGGCAGTTATCAACCTAAACTTCTCTCGGTTACATAAAAATATTTTTTGAGTTTTTTTATGAATTTTTAATCTGAGTTTCTTAATCTTTTTTTTTATGAATTTTGAAGCGCTCTATTTTTAATAGTTGAACTCCTTATTATTTTATTTTTGAACTTCTTGTTTCCATTTTTTACTAACGAGGAAAATCTGAGTTTTCTATATTCATCGAACTTCTCCATCTTTTTAATATGGACTTCCTGGTTTTATTTGTTAATCCTTCTTTATGAAATTTTGAAGCGCTCTATTTTTAAAGTTGGACTTCTTGTTATTTTATTTTTGAACTTCTTGTTTCCATTCTTTAATAATGAGGAAAATCTGAGTTTTTTATAAACATCGAACTTCTCCATCTTTAAAATATGGTATTCCTGGTTTTATTTCTTAATCCTTTTTATGAAATTTTGAAGTGCTCTATTATTAAAAGTTGAACTTCTTGTTATTTAACTTTTGAACTTCTTGTTTCCATCCTTTAGTAACGAGGAAAATCTTAGTTTTCTATAATCATCGAACTTCTCCATCTTTTTAATTTGGACTTCCTGGTTTTATTTCGTTTAGTAAGAGAAAAAATCCTACCTTCTGATAGACATCGAGCCGCTCTGTTTTTAAATTTGAATTTCTAGGTTTATTTTAACAGAGAATATTTTTTATAAAAAATTTTGAGATGCTTTTTTTAATGACCTTCTTTCGGTTTGTAATAAGCATTGAACTTATTAGTATTTTTAATTTGAACTTATTTTTTTAGATTTTGTTTTTTGAACTTGATCATCTTGGTTTTGTACTAAAATTGAACTTCTCGCTTATTTAAGTTCGAACCTATAGTTTTTATATAACCCTTTATTATTAAAAAGTTGAGCGTCTTTGTATTTTTAATTTGACTATCTTGGTTACGTAATAAACATTGAACCTCTATGTTTGTGAAATTTGAACCTCTAATTTCTTTTGGAAACATTGGAAATGCTTTCTTTAAATAATTTTTTGAACTACTATGTGTTTTAATTTTTTGAACTTCTTTGTTTAAAAAAGAGAGATAAATCCTTTTTTACAAACATTGAATTGCTTTGTTTCTTTTAATTTTGCACTTTTAAGTTTTTATTTTGCTTCTTTCAAACCACATTCATCCAATTTTCTTCAGGAAAATTCAAACATGGTCTTTTTTATGAAACTCTTGTTTCCTCTGCACTTATCTAGTTTATGTATTTGAGCTTACATACTTCTAAAACCTGAACTTCACTTTTTTTTACTCGGAGGGCGTCCTGGAGGAGAGATTGCTCATGGTTGGATGGGAGGACGAAGGTGCGTTGCAGGTGAGCGCAGCAGGTCGTGTCTGAAGGGAGGGAAGGTCAGGTCGGAGGGGAGGGCATTTTTTCACTTTCTACGAACTTACTAGGCATTTTAGGCATTTTTTTTGTTGTTGGTGAATTGGCCTAGGCAGTCCCTTTTTTTCATTTGATGAATTTTTCGGTATGTGGTACACGTGAACTTAGTAATTTCGGAAACGTGAACTTCATGTGCTATTGAAATTCAAGAAAATTACACACAACTATATATATACACTTCGTGTTCTACATGCATGACCAACACATCAGCAAGCTTAGTACCAACATACATAAGTAGCAGCACACTAAGATTATATTGCTTTTGTTTTGGTCATTCAGAATGTTGTATCTTCCAAGAGGATGGAGAATGATATATCTACAGAAAGACCATCTGTAGAAAAGCAACATCATAATTTTGAACCATGGACAACAAGTTCAAACACAAAACCAAGGACTATAGTAGCTAAACTCTCACAGAAATCTCTCTCTAGCATTCTATTTGAACTTCAGCAGTAGCGCACCAACATCAGCTAGTGGGCGAGGCTGCCGCAACAATAGAAGCTAGCAGTGACTGGCAAATGGAGGCTGGGTCGTGGTAGTGACACAGAGATGGAGCTGGGCGAAAGGGAGGGGAGCTGCACCTCTGCAAGGGCCATATCCATGGCACGGGCAAGGCACGGTTGTCCTCTCCTAGGGCAACTGCACCTCTGCCGCCGTCCCCTGTAGTTTTTCCTGTGCTCGGACGCACGTGATGAAGGTCGGGTCTGGCACCCCATGAAGGTCGGGCAGGGGCGCATGGTGACCAACGGCCGTAGGTGTGCAGAGGACTACCGGGGAGATGCACGGCTGCTTCCAGGAAGGGAGCCACAACAGGAAACTGCACAATGTGCTGGAACTCTAGGGGCGCTAGGAGAACTTTTTCCTTCGCTCGCCGCTTGCTCTTATTGGCCTAAACTAGGAGGAGAACCAGGGGAACGCCTACCGCAACGGGTGATGGCAGGCGGCGCGCTCACGGTGGGGGCATGGAAAAGGAGGGCGGCCAGCCGCCAGAGGGAAGAGCCGGACAGTACCAACGGCGGGTTGGAGATGGAGCCCGGTACGGCGGCGGGATCCCGTGCATGGGGAACCTGGCTGCGCCGGCGGGATCCGGTGCGTGGGACGGGGCAGCGAAGTGAGGGAGGTGGCCGGCCTCCCTGGCGACGGCAACGGGAGTAGTCCCGCGGGCGGAACCGGGGGAGGAGACCTCGTGGCGACCGGATTCGGGGGCGAAGGCGGCGCGGTGGCCAGATCCGGGGGCAGAGGCGACACGCCGGCCGGTTTCGGGGGCGGGAGCGGTCAGCGCGGTTGGTGGAAGAAGGTGGATGCAGGTGGGGATTGTGGGAAGAAGGTGCCCGCGGGGGAAGGGGGTGTCAGTTTTTTTTCTAATCTCAAAGAACATCTCGATCGCGCCCTTATAGGGCTGAGCGTGATCAAATAACTATTCGATCACAGGATCGAGAATAGTGTCACTATATATATATATATATATATATATATATATATATATATATATATATATCGAAAAGGTATCTATCCTTCAAACCAGAGGAGTGCTTCAAACTAACAACGATACATAATATCCAACAAAAGAGGGTCGTGCTACAACAAAGAGAATACATGGCTCATCTAGATATCGCATGAATCAAGTTGTGCATATTTGCTGTTAGCATGAACCACATCGCCGCATGTCGGGTTTGCAAAAGCCATCCATCGCATGGAAGCTTGATGCCTTTCACACACTGAAGATTATCTGGCAACAAGCTGTGTCGACGAATCTCTGGATATGGTGATTCATGAAACCCATGGTATGATGTGTAAACACAGTCCCCCCTAACGAATGGAATTTGCATAGCACAGTAATCATCGACGGTGATATGATCGATGATTGGTTGGATGATCGGATAATTGAGCCCGAAGAACATGGAGTGGTTGCCGAGGCTGTAAACCCGCCTCCATTTGAATACGCATAGCCTAACGGAGCTGGGATCTTTCTCGAGCACAAAGCAGCCATAGCCATCAATGTCACGAACGCCCCAGGCATTGTACTACATGTGGTTTGATGAAATGGTTTGGTCAATTTGGTACGTGAAAATGAGCATCAAATGACCACCGTCACCGAGCGAGCGATAAACCACCACCCATCGGTGGTATGATTCCGTGTCCGTAATCATGAAGGCCAGTGCATTTGCGTCTGCTGCAACAATTCAAATTGGAGACCAAAAAGACAAAAATAAACAATCATGTTCAGAGTATGTGTGGAATTAAGATTATTATAATAGTGACACATATCATAGACAGAGAATTGCAATGCCGTAGTCATAATCATACCCCAAGTTAAAAAAATAAGCCAATGTCTTTCATATTCTAGCAATATATCATGGTCCAAACATCATGTAACAATGATAGGAAAACATATATGACAGGGCCTACTCATATTCTACCATAGCACTTACTATAGTTATCATATCAACTCTAAGCAATAACATGCGTTGTTATAAAAATCCTGGAAATGAGAGTAACATATAGCAATCATGAGGTATACTCATAATATCTATTCTAACAATCATTAGATACCAATTCTTCTCATATCAACTCTAACAATAACATGTGTGGCCATATAAATCTAGGAAATGAGAGGAACATATAGCAATGATGTGGTTATAGACATACTATATATTCTAAATTTGTAACAATGAACAGGCAGTCGTATTCTTAAGGTAAAGATGAGATGAGATAGAACAATTACACGACGATAGATTCCACCAGTATAGGCAGCCAATGTGTGCGTCGACCGCATAAACGATGCCATCGTACACTATAGCATCAGACATAAGTGTTGGGTGAAGAGGATCGACGATGAGCCATAACCATGTATGGCGACCGGATTCCAGATAGACTAATCCCATGTTGAACGCGGCAATGAGCTTGTAATCCATGTAGTCTTCTGATGGTGTGGGCACTTCGCAGATTACAACCTTCGGCAAACAGAGGTCGAGCCAAAAGCTCGACGCGTCTCGTGCGTAGTAGGCAAGAGTGTCCGGCAGGCCACGAGGCTCGATGGCGGCGGTATCCAAAGATGGAAGGGTGATCTCTCGCTGGGTGTAGATATCCACGAGACGCCATGGACTATCGGATTGGTGGATGAGGACGATCCAGTTGGCCTTCATGCCCGCCCAGTAGTGTTCGCGCATGAAGGACAAGTGGACGGGTAGTGGTAGCATGTCGAGGGGCACCACGGCATCCGTAGGATCGTCAAGTCGGTGTCTAGGCCACCTGGGAGGATCGGGCATCAGCAAGCAGGATGTCTTGAAAAGAGCCGGCCGGTTGCAGACGAGTAGACGGTACAAACACACCAAGCATGCGGCCAGACGGACGGTGCTGAGTAGGTCCATACGATTAGAGATCTGCTCCAAGAGAACATCAGGGAGGGAATTCCGATCGCGGCTCCGCGTGTCAGTTGGTTCTGCCATTGGGGTTTTTGGTGCCTGCGAGCCAGCGGGGAAGTGGATCCGGGCGATCGAGCGAAGAAGCTTCTCCTCGTGTGGCCGAGCAGTGAGCGGTGGGATATGGTATGCACGAGCTACCAAGGAAGATAGCGCGGGCAGGCGAGCAGTGAGCGGGGGGAAATGGTGTGCGGCCGACAATGGGGAAGAGAGGAGGAAGAAGAAGAGTGGAAGACGGGGCAGAAAGTGCATTAAATCTAAATTCTACTACTACTACTACCAGGATATACCGTCCTTTGAAGTGTAAATATTTACACCGATGACATGTGGGTCTACCACAAGAGGGCCCATATGTCAGTTAATGGAGGACAGAAGCGTGCTCTACTGGCAAACATGATGGCAGTACTGGGTAAGGCTGATTTAGTAACACCAACACGCTGGTTCAGCTTATTAATTAAGTGTCCCATCTGCTGGAGCGTGTATTGTCACTTCACTACGAAGACTAGTTGAATAGTTCTCTCTGACAGAGATGGGGAATAATGGATCACAAAGACTTCCTTTCTACATTATCCCTATGCCTCTACGCTCACTTACGTAGTCACTTGTTGAAATCTCTAGAAAGACAAATACTCCGTATTTGGGAACAGAGGGAGGATTTTACTCCGTATTTGGGAACAGAGGGAGTATCACCATATGGAGGGAACAAAGGAAGCTTGAAATATGAACATGTCAATGGGAGGGAGTAAGCCCCATGCATGCATGCATGCAACATGCAACACTCGCAGGTACACATGGATGCATGCAACACTCACGCACCCATGCGGCACACAGCACACGACGCAACACACACGCTCACGCTCAAGTGCTCAACCTACTCCCTACGTCCGTGAAAGACTGTACATTTAGAGATTTACACATTGACCAGGGCATAATTAACGCCCAAAAGTAGCAGACTTATGTGTGCATGCGACCATTGAGAGAAGAAGATTAAATGAAGGTCGTTGCATGCTGTAATTAAGGATAGACATGTAGCCTATACCTAGAGCATAAGTTCGTGCATTAGTCAATCAATATCGATTTAGATTAAAGGCTAAATGCATTGGAAGTGTAGATGTACTACACTCTTTCTTTTTTAGCTGATTACTTTGCTCTGCCAACTGACAGGTGGGACCCAGAAACCAGGTGACAATTTAACCAGTCAACAAAGTGCCACGTCGACTATGTGGCCGGTCAGTAGGTTGCAATACGGTGCTCTACGATGAGCTAGTGATCATATAATCACCGCAAAACTATATATAGTGACCGTAAAGGCGTATTGTTACATCGTTGACCGCCAAATGTATTTTTCTCGTTTCAAATTAAGCCATATTAACCGGAAAGGATGCAGTATGGACTAGTACTAGTACTGCTTTGATGTGTCCCGTAAACTCACCGAACAAGGAGAAGCTTGCTTACTACGCCTCTCCCTCGCCCACGCGCGCGGTGGTTCGCAGGACGAGGAGAGCTCCCGGGATGCAGAGGCGTCCTCACAGTCAGCCAGAAAAGCTTTGAATAGCTCTTCCGAGTTAGTGGATCCGGAGGGAGGCATTGAAGGGCCTGGGTCCCCCATTCCGTCCTAGGCGGCTTCTATGAGGAAGGCGGCGCAAAGGAGGCTCGAGGGCTTGTTAAGGAAGGCGGCTAGGGCCCATTGACCTTCGAACCGCTCTTGCCCTCCCCTTTCACTTTCTTTCCTAGATAACATGTGCTCTGTTGACCAAGGGGCTTCCACCAAGAGATATGTCCCCCCTGTCCTCTGGGTTTTGACTACAACGCCCTCTCCCTCTCCCTCTCCCTCGCCCTCGCGGTGGACGTGTAGCAGTTCAATCGGTGTCAGATTGCCAGAAGCATAATGTACTGTAGTATCATCATTGTTGGACCTTCCGAAGAGGCGAAGAGCCAAGTGCAAGGTTCACACGAGTACGAACTGTTGAACCTCCCAAAGAGGCAAAGAGCCAAGTGCAAGGTTTTATAGGAATTTTCGTCCTAGTAGGAGCGTACTACAACTATAGCGAACGATGCTACTGTATGATGCCGCCACGTCACGTATATCCAAAGCTGTGCCACCTTTTTTTTCTCAAAGAGCGTGTTGGAGCCCGTGCAAAAACCACACAAGTTGCAGGTACACATAACACATTTACTATTGATAAATTCTAAAGGACAAATGCCAGTATGCCACACAAGTTCGTCTCCAATTCATGTGATAAATTTGTGCACGACTAGTCTACATATATTCACAGCGCTACCATTCACAATTTACCGTACTCCACTTACACGTTATAGATGGGCTACATGTCCTCCTCCAGGTTCCAGTCCTAGGTGTTCTTCATGGATGGCACGATCCATAGCGGTGGGCAACGGGAATCATTGTCGCAGCTTTCTAGTCCGGTTCCACACGATGGAGACTCATCCAAGCTGAAGCGGCATAAATCAGGGATAGCGTGTCCCAGCATGTCGTTCATCCGGCGATGCGCACTGAAGACACAACCATGTTTCATGAACGGCAGGCCTTCCATGTCGTGCACGGAAGGTGGCATCCGCTTCACAATGGGGTAGTTGTCCCCAATGAAAAGCGAGTACTCTCCAAGAGTGTTCCTCGGCACCCACGTAGCATCACGGGGGTCGAACTCGGCGCCGTTCATCTGGTACACGCGGCATCTCATATCTGGACACATGGTGACGTACATAGTCAAGGTCCATGCATAATAATGTTGTGCTCAAATATGGTGGTCGATGTCTTGTGCAGCAAATAGTACTACTCCGTATAGATGAAGTAAAATAACTGGCTTATTATATATACCCACTCTTGGCTACATGGATGAGATAGTAAGACATGGAAATACAAAAATGGTGGCAGCTAGTGGGTTCAAGTCTTCAAGGGCCTAGCTAGCTATACGCGTCCTCCAAGGTAAAAAAGTACTCCTACTAGTATGTAAGTAGAGTACTAGTACAACAATGAAAGAGAAGGCGAGAGGGTTAAAAACTGGAATACCTAGGTAGATGGTGACGGTCCGATCGTGATAGATTGTGTCACCATGTTGCACATCAGTGGTACCATGGGTAATGACTGCTAAGATAGTTGATCCCAATATGCCAAAGTCAGCTACAAGGTTCCAGGTTAGACCGAATCGCGAATGCAAATGCACATCCAGGATTGGCGATCTTATTTTGATCGCGGGATGACTGGTCCCTGCAAAATAATGGAGTACCGTTAGGGATGCAAATGATGGTTTGTGCATTCCGTTTGTAATCTCCTGTACCAGAGGATGGCAACCAGATGAAACAAGTCCCCTAGCTTGTCACTGTGAAGATGCGGCCTAGATGGCGCACGACGTCTTTGAACGTGCAGGGGTGCAAATCTGCCGCCGCCAACATGCGCCAGCCTCTGCCATTATTGCCTCTTGCATTGATGGCAATCCTTATGTCGAACACCGCGATGAGATAGTAATCGTCGCAGCCACGTCGCTTTGTCGGCTGGTCCGCAATTGCTATCTTCTTCAATCTCATGTAGGCATCATCATACGTATTCAAGCCTAGCCAGTCCGGAAGGCCGATCCCAATGGTGGAGAAGGGGTCTACCGGAACGGCCGCACTGCTGTGGATGTTGTGCAAAATGATGGTGGTATCCAGCTGGAGGTATGCAAGCCAATCTTCGTTGGCACCGACCCAGACCTATATATAAGATGGTGGGCAGCGGAGAAATTACGGGATGGAAATGGAATAACTAAGTACTACATGATCAAACTCCATTACTGACCTGCTCATCGGGCAAAATCCGATTACCTCTCAACGTCGGCAACTCTAGAGAAGTCAACGTGCAACCATGGCCAGGGAGCGGTGGACTGTTCGAAGGATTGTCCCATATAAGAACCTTCTCCTCGAGGATGCATGGAAGACCAACAAGCATGGCCTTTTCCCAAGCCTTTTTAAGCACCGTCTTGAAAAAGTTGGTGCAGGAAGCACCGAGTCTTGCGGTAGTGAGGACGTCGGAGCGGCATGCGATTTCTCCCAGAGGATCGTCGTCCAAGGTCTCCTAGCCCCGACGAGGAGGAGAACCGCCTGGCGAATCCATGGGAGCAGGGACGAACTGCCTTCTCTTCGGGGGGAGGGGAACTGGCGAGGAGGAGATAAGAGCGTAGTAACCGCAGGGCCTCGTCCCTTCCAACTGTAGATCGTTCCTTAGCGAAGCGGTGAGGCTATTATTTACTACTAGTACTAGCATTATGGGACGTTATGGGATTGCATTATACTATAAATAATAGCACTAGTAAGACATTTTTGGCACTAGCTAGTAGTTTTTGGCATGGATTAAGAAATTTTGGGTATGTTTTTGCTATTTTTTGTACACGCCAACTAGTGTAAAAAATGTCTTACATTATGTGACGGAGGAGTACGATTGCATCAGAAAGATACTAGTACTACTTTCTCAACTAGTAGTGCGATGTAATGCACTTCTAGTATAGTGCACCAGTTTTGAACTCTTGAATCTCAGGCCAATGAGCTACAGTTGGAAGTGGAGGGTACTACTGTTCTCTAGAACCATCGCTGTACTATCAATGCAGGGAAAGTACACCTGCGTAGTGGCCTAGTGGGTACTCTCGGTGCTCTATTCAGCCGCTCCTCTCACGTAGTTGGCCTGCTCAGCCGCCTCTCACGCACACACTAGCAGCCTGTTTATCAGCGACGGTTACTGTGGGGGCAGAACATTTGAGTTATTAGATACAGTGAGACTAGGCTTTTCGCTTCCATTTGTGGAGGTGTAATGGATCTCGTCGAACTTTGTTAGTAGTTCCTTCTTTATGAATGAGATGAAGCAAAGCTTTTGCCTCCGTTTAAAAAAAACACATCAAGAGGAATTTCTTTTATAGTAGAGTGGATAGTGGAGTGAAGTCCATGCGTGCAACGCCACAAGATATAGAGTAGTAGTAGAGCACTTTACGTACAGAGCCATATTGCTCAGTTCCCAGTGCCCCGCCAGGCTTTTCCGGCTCCTCTGGCTTAATTGGGAGGCGCTAGTTTAAATATGCTACTAGCTGATGAGGAAGCTGCAAGCGAGGTGCGGCTAGGGCGAGCACGCGAGCCACGAGATGCTGGGAAGGAAAACCCGTTCACGTGGCTAGGATATCCAGTGCACCCAGATTGTGGTGTCGCATGTCCGTTTGACTTCAAAAGTCAAACTACCCATGTAAAATATTGGCTCGCAGAGAAGTTACTATTTAAAAAAAGGCCTCGTGCGTTCGGCCGGGATCAAACCAACGAAACGAGGTATACACTCCCGCGACCACTAGTAATACTCGTTGGAGTACAACGCAACCTAGAATCACCTTTTGTCGCTAGTAGTACATTGTTCCTTACAAGAAACCCCTAATAATGTAAGAAACCACTAATAATGCCAAGAAACTACTACCACTTGCATATGTGGCAGACTTAAGATAAGACTACCTTATCAACCATTGTACATGCTCTTACCAACCAGCCCTACCAAGAAACGACTACTCTACAAAGTGCCGTTATAGGCACGTTTCAACCATAGCCCTGTTTGGATGCTTTTGTTGTCAATCTAACCCTGCCATCCAAACACCACTTTGGTTAGAGTTAGTTCAGGGTTAGAATCTAACCTCTGACTTAGAGTATCCAAACAGGGCCCATGTCGCCC
The DNA here is from genome assembly GCA_021605205.1 of Aegilops longissima. NCBI lineage: Eukaryota > Viridiplantae > Streptophyta > Magnoliopsida > Poales > Poaceae > Aegilops > Aegilops longissima. The sequence goes on from CM038681.1 coordinate 332,230,172, forward strand.
ATTAAGTCAACGCCTTCTATTCGACCGGGCGTTATGACCTATGGGACCTACATGTCAGTCTGCACAAAAATCCCCGAGTGACCTCCTACCTCTGGCCCGTCCACCTAGTCATCCTCGGCCATGGGACGCAGCTACCGCCGCCGGCAGAAGGCAAGGTCAAAACCGCTGGCGGTGCGGATCCCATCTTGCGGCAGCCCGGATGCCAGCTCCGTCCGGTGCTCGCGGCCACTAGCTAGCCAAGATAGCTCCGTCCAGCTGCTTGTCTGCAAGGTTTGCTAGCTAGATTGGCACGGCGGTGCGGCGGCTTGCTCGCGCGTGCCGCGCTAAGGCCAGCCATCTGGCTCGAGCGAAGGCCAGCGTGGCGGCTTGCTCGCTCGTGAGTCATGCTCGGGCCAGCCTGCCAACCCGTGCGGAAGCCAGCGCGGCGTCCGGCAGGTCCGGCGGACCGGAGGCCAACTTGCTCATCACCGGCGCCACCAACGAACACACATCAATACTGTTTGAAGTAATGTTTAGGAAAAATAATGATTTGAGGGGGAATAACATGATAGAAGGTCAGATGTGGGTCCGTCGTGTCAACGGTCAAACAAAATGTGTTGGTTTAAGCTGCCTCGTCAGCACGGACGTGTGGGCCAACCTTGTCATAAATGGGTTTAAACTAACCTAATCGGTATGTAGTTGTTTTTTGCGTGGATTAAGAAATTTTGGGTATGTTTTTGCTATTTTTTGTACAATAGATTCTTCCTATGGCTGGTTGAAAGTGGTAGTTTTTTTGTTAAATACTCTACATATTGTAAGTAGGAGTGGAAGTTAAGCTTTGGAACCCAATAAGCAAGGCTAGTTACATAGTGCATATGTGTACATGATTGAAAGTAAATATCAACCATGAGTGACTAATGTCTTGATGGAAAACTCGGAACTATGGAATACTAGGGAAAAAATTGCATGGTTGGAAATACTAGCAATGTTCATGTGCATTGCAATGAATCATAATTAGAATAATACTTATTCACAAACTTGATACAAAACACTCTAATTTTGATATACATATGTCACTAGAGATATATTATTTTTTTGGGCTATTTTGGTGAGGTCAGGGAGGGATGTGGTTGGTTTTAAGATACTAATTATGGGTTTTTCTGCAAATTGGTAGACAAGTGGGATGTTGGTGAGAAAAGGCAACAACTTACCTCACAGTCATTAGATGTAGTCTAATGGTCACAAACGACGGATGGCAGACACACCATCATCACCAACTTAGTCTTCTGTAGGAGTACTAGCAAGATCCGTGCATTGCACGGAACATCAAGATGCAATTTTTTATAAAAACACTCATTGTGATTGACCCATGCGGGAGTAATCCCATGTGTGAAAACTAATGATATCTCAAGAAATAGGAGATAAGGTGAAGAGGAGTGGGGTGTGGTGGTGATTGGTGGTCGGACTAAGCGGAGGCATGGGGATTGACGACGCCGGTAGCGGCCACCAGGCCAATTTGTTCCAGAGGCTTCATTTCTTAATTTCTCAACAATGAGGTTGTTGGAGATAAGGATGAACGATGGAAGGCCTTGTCTGCAAATGTGGAGAGGGGTGCGGGTATCTTTTTGTTTAATTTCCATCAGTCAGATATAGATCGGGCGGTCTATATAGCAAGATGGCACGCGTACCATCATCACCAACTCGGTTTTTTAAAAGAGAAGAAATATAAGTATGGAGATACAAACGTATTATCGATACTTGTTTCCGTAAACTAGTATCTACATTTTATTCAACGCCTCAGCATGTGAGGCCTTAGCACAATGACTTCTCGACTGTGTAAAACAAAGGTTTTCCCGTCGCCGATAAGGAGGGGGTGACGGTGGCACGCTTTTTGGCTTGGTCTAGTCCTAGTAGTCATACTAGCTAGGTGGTCTAAGCACGTGTAGATTTATTCTTTTTTCACGTCTCGTGTTCGTCGTACTGCCACGACTGTTGATGAATAGATGGAAAGTTATTCACGGGGAAACCCTTGTTGAGCGTGTTTGCAAGAGAGAGAGAGAGAGAGAAAGACAATGTGCGTCTGTGATATGTCTAGAGACTGAGGCAATGATAATAGATTCTTTGTGTCTATGTGTGTGGAGGATAGAGAGAGAGATGTACATGGGGCTTTGTGTTGTGTAACATGGAGACACATATACATAATTAGAGAGTGAGTGTGTGATACACATGCGGACATGGAGAGAGATGAGGATCCAGATTAATGGGTGTTTGTGCGTGTCTTTGTGTATTTGTGTGCACGTTTGTGTGTGAGAGGGAGTGTGTGTTTGTGGAGTAGAGAGACCACTAATGATGTAAACCTAGTATAAGGGAAGGGGGAATGGTGTGACATGTGTAGTAGCAGGATAGCATGGGTGCGGGCGGGGGGAGCAGACTATTTGGAAGAGACATCGAGTGTGTGGGAGAGGGGTGTGAGAGCGAGCGAGAGAGAGAGAGAGAGAGAGAGAGAGAGAGCTAGCGACGGAGAGAGAGAGAGAGAGAGAGAGAGGAAGAGAGGGGGCGAGAGGGGGGGCGTTTGTGTCCATAAATGGCGTATAGATAGGGAGACAATGTTGATGTTGTTTGATATTGGCCTATGTACGGAGACGCAAGGGAAGCGAGTCATCGCGTGTGTGATAGGGTATTCATGAGAGATCTAGAATAGATGGTGTAGAGAACTATGTGCGAGATCGAGAACGATGATACATTAGGGAGCTATGGAAAGAGTCACGACATATATGTATACAGGGAGGAGCTGGGGCGGGTCCGCATGTGGGAGAGATAGAAAGAGGAGAGTGTTGCACAAGGAGACAAAGTGTGCTTGTTTTGCAGTGGGTGTGGTGTGTGAGGTGAGTGTGCGAGAACCACATAACTAGGGAGATAGACGTTTGGGGGCGACGTTTTGTGTGTATGGGAAAGATACACTTTACATAATGCGTGTGCTTGGGAAAGAGAGATGTCGGGAGATCTAGCTAGAGAGTGGGGGAAGATATGTGTGCATGCCCAAGAGGCAAAGTGATAGAGACCTATATTGGGGTCCGGAGTTTAGAAGAGAGAGGGTGTTAATGTGCTCGTGTGTTGGTGTTTGGGGGAGAGAACGAGTTCTCTCTGTGTGTGGGGGGGTGGGCAACGAGGGGTGGGGGTGGGCGATGAGGGGGGGGGGGGGTTGGCTTCAGATAAAGAGTGAGGTGTCTATATTTGAGGGACTTTAGCGTAATTGAGATATAGATGGTCAATAGTGTGTGCACTCATGGTTGATCAATTTGTTTCACAGTTTGGACTATGAGATAACGATACTTTTGAACATGCGCGATATACCTTGATGTACCAGAATTACAAACCTAAGATTTGAATTTTGGAATTCGACTCCATCATTAGCTTTTGTAATTCATTTAAACGGAGGTACATTTTTAAGCCGGGATTTCGTGATTTCAAATTCATATATCAAACCTAGAGATATACACATACGGGCATGTTCAAACTTTATAATCATCCACTTTATTCATACACATACACATTTTTGCTTTTGTCATCATATTTAGGATAAACACATTAGGAATTTCATTTGAATTGGACCGTATGATGGTACTTGCTTGTAGTAGTTCAATGATCCATATTTGAATTGAATGCACAATCTAAGTTTCGAGTTGGAGACATTGATTTTCAAAACTTGCACTTTTTTTGCATGCAAATCAAACAAATTCTCGGCCATGATATCATAGTCGGCCGTACAAGAGCAGAATATAATTTCAGGCGCCAAAAGCTTTCAAACTTCCTGCTCACATCGAAATATTTCACGCCCGAAAGTTTAGCCCTGTGATATTCCTATTTTACCCCTACCACATGAACGAAAAAGGGCTGCTTTGGTAACTCCATTGTTTTCCCCTCTTTTCCCCCAACATTCTTCCCCAGAGCCCCTCCCCTTCCCCTCCCCGACCCCCCCAACCACGGCAAGCCGCCGAATCTAGTCCTCCGCCGCAGCGGTGGACCTCACACCCCAACGGATCTACCTTCCGCACCTTGGAACCCCCAACTGTCAACTCACCACTTCACCGGAGCCGCTTCAGCGACTGGCTTGTCCACCGCTCCAGATCTCCTTGACCGCCATCATGGTCCACCGCACCGGATCTGCTTAACCGACACCCTCGTCCACCACAGTGTAGGCCCTTCACTGACTCCCTCGTCCGTCCCTTCGCTGGCCCTTCATACAAGCACTCGTTCGCTGCAACAGATCCGCCTCACCGAAAGCACTGTACAACGCGCCCGACGAAGCCTTCGTCCACTGCACCGGACCCGTTCCATGGACGCCATATTCAACTCCACCGACCCTGCTTTACCGGCGCCGCAGCCTCATCAGGTTATTTCGATTTGTACTCCTTCGGTTTTTCTCTTTATCATGCAACTGTTCACTTACCACAGATGAGCTTTCTTGTATGTCGACAGGCGCCGCAACCGTAGCACCGGAGCCGCTTCAGCGACGGCGATAGCCGGCCCAAACTCAACCGCAACACGAGCACCATCGATGATCCTTAGCTATCAAGTATGCTAACGATACCCATACGCCGCCGAGAATCAGGTACTATTATCCAACGGCCGGCGCCTACGTTCACTTTCATAGCATAAGCACCGCACCTTTTAATTTCTTCAGGGCATCATTCAATTTTTCGTGAGACGCGCTATTCTGCTTGCACCTGTAGGGCCATACTTCTAGCAGTGAACATGTTACTGTCGGCGTTCTGGGAACGGGGGTCCCCAGACTTGCCTGCCTATGGCCTGCAGCGTCGCTCAAGGGGTGGCCCATCAAGGCCCATCTTCATCAGCACAAGCTCAAGACCCTCGCGAGGGGCCAAGCCTCGCGGGGCGGACAACAGGGAGCTTCCTCAGGCACGGCCTCGTCAGGCTGGCTCGCGAGGAGGCGGAGAGATCAAGGCGGGGTACCTCACGATGTGCCCATGACGCAAGCCATGACGACCAAGGGCACCAGGCGGGCGCCAGCCCGCGCAGTGTCCTCCTTTCCTCTTTGGTGCAAAGGGAGCAAGCACAGGCGAGGGCATCAAGCAAAGCCATCCATTTCGGTGCAACAAGACCAAGACCGTCACAACGGCAGGAAGGAAGTCATTGTGGAGCCCAAGCCGGCGTCACCCCCAGAGCCTTTGATAGGCGAGGACCAACTTCAAAATGGCCAATTGTTGGCGCCCTTCCCGCTCAATATTTGGGAAGAGGCCCAGGGCCTTTGCCTATAAATAGGACTAGCCACCCACAGGGTAGAGGCATCTAGAAATATTGGAGATCGCACACAGAAAGAGAGAGGAGCGATCAACTCCCCTAGCAGTTCATCGCACCAGCCAAGAGCGACTCATGAGGCTGTTCTCCCTTGTATTGTTCATCATCATCAGCCCAGAGGCAATTCACCACACCACAAACTAGAGTAGGGTATTACACCACAATGGTTGGCCGAACTAGTATAAACCATGTGTCTCTTGTGTTGTTCCTTTCATAGTTTAGATCCTAGCGACGCCGGGCGAGTGCGAGTAGGTAGAGGGCGAGATCTCCGCACCCCTGTGTTCAAACCTAGAGAGTCCGCGGAACCCGAATCGACATTTGGCGCGCTGTAGGTGCGCCGAATCCGCTTTCTGCCGCTTCGCCCCCATCGCATCGTCATCATCATGTCCGCGACCAGCGGGCAACCCTGATCCTTGGCGGCTGCCCGCCCACGCAGAGCCGCTGTCCGGGCGACCCCATGCCCAGTGCAGCTCGCCCAGTCCGCAGGCGCTGCGGGCCGTGGGCGACGCGACAATCAACGACAGCTCTCACGCCACGGCAGCGCGGTCGGCGGCGAGGGCCTCCAACCACGCCAGCCACGACATCGTACACCCGACGGGAGCAGTAAACTCAAGGGCAGCTCACGGGGGCCGAGAGCTACTTGCAATGCAGGCTCTTTGAGGGCGGCCGCGACGAGCTGCTAGAGCGGATGGCAGAGCTCTTGGGCTTCGCCGCCTCGGGGGCTCACCCCTTCTGCACCCAACTCCCACCTCAGGTCCAGGGTGGCCCGCTGGGCTCCACGCACGCCACAAAACTCCAAGGGGACTCAAGGCCACCCTAACGCCAAAGAAGGCCGCCAAAGACTGGGCCGCAGCAGCGCTGCCTCCGCCCCAGCCAGCGAAGAAGGACTCACACGACCCACGGCCCCGATGGGCCCGCTACCACCCCTGTGTGGGCGCCTCAAGCGAGCTGCATGGCACACGGAGCACTACGGCGCGGCCTTCAGGATGGCGGCCCCAGAAGAGTGCGTGCCCCACATGATGGACCAAGGGCACGCGCATGAGGACGAACAAGGCTCGCTCCTCGGCCCAAGCTGGGGGGACGAGGCACCAGAAGTTGAGCTCTTCCAGGAGCCCCGGAAGGCCCGTTACACTGTTGAAGCGACGATTATCGGGTACCGCTAATTCCTCAGGAGCAGGCATACGCTAACCATGGATCGCAGGAGGTGCAGGTCGCCACAGCGGGCGGCTGCCCCGCTCCAGCAGTTTCCTACCCCTCAGGAGGAGGGCGCCGGGGGCTGCAGGAGAGGGGCCAGGATCTGGCATCACCACCGCGGCGTTCGGAGCAAGGCGTCCTCAGGAGGTAGGCCCTCTGCTGGGGAGGTGCCTCAGGGCCTGCCCCTGGCAGAGGACCCGTGGTCGTCGGGGGAACCGCTAGCGACTGCTCTACCCCATCGGCGACGTCCTGGTTTCCGGTCGTCGTCGGTGGCACTAGAGTGTGGCGCAAGGCGGGGCCCTCGTCTGGTGATATGAAGCAAGGCCGGTACCTGTGAAGAAGGCCCAGTGCCTGTGAAGCTCGCCGCCCCGTGACACTCTCACGTAATAATGAGTGGGGCTGTACACGCCCCGGAGTCTCAGGGGTGCCGGCCTCAGGCCCTGGGGCTCCCTCCCACGCCCGGTGGCAGCACTTAGCTCCGCGCTGGTGAGAAGACGTCCAAGACTAGACTAGGTGCCGGACGCGGCCTTTTTCTGCTTTCATTGCTTTTTCCCTTGGTTGTCGTTTTCCCCCGTTGGATTTAAGTTGGATTTGAGCTTGAGATTTGCGTGTTTCCGGGGAAGGGGTGTTTAGTCTCGTTCGAGCAATCTCTCGCCTTCTGGTTACCACTTTGCCTCAGCTGCCTCCCCTCATGAGCCCCTCGCGAGCCGGGTTAGGCCTAGCTTGCGTGCAGCCCAGACTGCCATCGCCGCGCCCTCTTAGGAGGTTTTTATTACAGGTCCTATGGGCTCGATCACGAGACACTCGAGACACCGCAGCCCTCCGCAGGCTATCTCAGGGCTCACATGGGTCGAAGGTAAACAAACCAGCCAGCTCGTCGCAAAGCCAGCCACTTGGCGCAGGCGTACTGGTGATATCGCATCTACTAATACGCTGAATGCATGTTTTTTACATGAGGGGCTCCCCCTCCCACAATGCTCTTACAACCTTCAGGGCAAAGCCCGAACTCTATTTGCCCAGGGTAAGAAAGCAGGGACAACACGCGGTCAGTCGGATAAATCCCCCAATGCATCCTCAGGGGCACCTCCTGAATCGTCGCTGGCGTCGCTGGCCTCGCCATCGCTCTCCGCGTTGCCGTTAGCGGCGTCAGGGCCGTTCACCACGCCGCCCTCATCACCAGCTACGACCACGCCGTCGTTATCAGAAGCAAAGGCCCTGACGAGGGCATCCACGTTGTCTTCCACCCAGTACGCCAGGTCGTCCCGGACGGCCCAGCATGGGGGCGATGGCGGCGTCAAAGTCGGGTTAGGGTCCATGTTTCAAGATGGCTGAAGACACGAGAAAAGGCGCGCCCGAGCAGTATGCGGCTCTCTCCTCCACCAACATGTTGGTTCGACCAATCGCACCTCCAGCTGCGCCACCACGCCGGTGAAGAACTGAAGGTTGCCAAAGATAGTTGATCGCGTGGGGCTCGCCGACGGCCGCCGCAGATGTTACCCAAGGTCAGGTTGGCTCTCTCCGAGCGTGGAGCATGGGGCCATGCTGGTGCTCCGAGATCCGCTACCGGGCGATCTCGCGTCCTTGTTCTGCCGCGCAACGGCCTCGGCCTCGTCCACCCGTTGACGGAGAAGAAGCGCCTCAGCGCGGGAGGTAGTCAGCTCCTCCTGCGCCACGCCAAGAGCGGCTCGAAGCATCGCCCGCCCGCGCGTTGGCCCAGCTTGGCCCTCAGGGCAGCGGTCCTGCCTTCAGCCTCGACCCGGATCAACCCCAGCCTCTCCTCGAACTCGCGCTCAAGGTTCAAGCGGGCCATCGCCACCCGGCGTCCAACCACTTCCAAGACGCGGGCTTCCCGCGCAGCGATGTCATCCTCCGCCTGCATCACCAAGCGCTCCCTCCTCTCCAGACGCTCAAGATCGCGTGTGCGTTCTGCAGCTTCCAGCGTCGCCTCCTCACGCCTCGAGCTCGCCGTCGACCGGCCACCTTCATCGACGCAAGGGCCGCCTCATGAAGCTCCACCGCTACTCGAGGAATGGCACTGGCCTGGAGTTCCCGCGCCGCCTCCTCCGCCGCCTCGCGCCGCCGGTCAGCCTCTCGGGCCTCCTCGACGACCCGGGAACGGGCCTCCCGAGAGGCCGCCAGTGACGCCTCGGCTTCCTCATTGTCGAGGTCACCCTGGTGGCGCGCAAGGGCAACAGCCGCCTCCAGCTTGCGCCTCTCTTCAGCCAGGCTCATGCCCTCAGCCTCAAGGCGCGCGTCTTCGTCAGCAAGCTCTTCACCAAGCAGGCTCACCGCGTCAGCCGCCCTCCGAAGAAACCCTTGGCGAAGAGCGCGATGCTCCCGGGCGCGCTCGAGCACGTCTTCTGTGCCGTCATCCGCCCCAAGTAAGCGCGGAGGGCCACGAATCAGCGCTCCCCCTCTGGGCTGGGGGCTGGCGCCCTCGCGATGGCCGGGCACGCCTCACCAGAAGCCCGGCCTGGAGCCAGCCCATCCCCAAACGAAGAGCGCAGGACTGACCTCAGCCAATCGCCATCCACGACCAGACAAGAAGCCCAAGGCAGGCTGGCTATGCCCCGAAAAGGCTCGCGAAGGAGGGTCGCGAGGCGTGCGGAGCCGCGACGCGCCACAGGATGGCTCCTCAGTCATCTCCGTGAGCTCGGCAGGAAGGGCCCTGCAGAGCAAGGATCAGCCAAAACAACGGGAGGATCAGGAGCTAGGAAAGGGGAAGGCTTACTCATCAATGGTGAAATACTTCCTGCGCTTCAGCAGGCGGCAAGGGTAATCGTCACCCAAGGCCTCCTTCTTTCGGAGAGCCTCGAAGTCCATGCGGAAGCGGCCCAGAGTTGAGTGCAGGGTCACCTGCGACGAGGAAGAAGCATCAAGGTGACCAGCGTCGTGGCGCTGCCCCGATGCACGCCGCCGGTCGCCTCACCAAGAAGGGTAGCTGGGGCCTTAGGGGCCTCAACAACGGGCGGCTCAACGCCTCCAGCCAAAGCAGTACGGGCCTCAGGAGCTGCCCCCTCAGGAGTGCTGCCTGGCGTCGTCATTGTCGGCGCTCGGGAACGGGGTCCCTGTGACTTGCTCGCTCTGCCTGCGGGCGTGGCTCTAAGGAGGCCCGGACAGCCCATCTTCATCAACACAAGCTCAAGACCCCGCGAGGGGCAAGCCTCAGCAGGGCGGACGGCCAGAGCTTCTCGTGCACGGCCTCGTCAGCTGGCTCATGAGGAGGTGGAGAGTTCAAGGCAGGGTACTCGCGAGGTGCCCGTGACGCAAGCCATGACGACCAAGGGCGCCATCGGCGCCACCACAGCAGCGTCCCCCTTTCCTCTTTGGTGCAAAGGGAGCAAGCGCAGGCAAGAGCATCAAGCAAAGGCATCCGTTTCGGTGCAACAAGACCAAGACCAGCCCCAACGACTGGAAGGGAGTCATCGTGGAGCCCAAGCAGGCTTCATCACCAGAGCCGTTGGCAGGCGAGGACCAACTTTAGTCAGGATAAGTGTACCAGCTGTTCCCCTTCAAAATGGCCAATTGTTGGCGCCCTTCCCGCTCAATATTTGGGAAGAGGCCCAGGGCCTTCGTCTATATAAGTAGAGCTAGCCACCATAGTAGAGAGGAGAGATCGGACGAGAGAACGATCGGATAGAAAGGGATCGGACGATCGGCATTCAGATCAGATAGAGATTGAGACCCGATCCTCAAGCTAGAGCGATGGGACACCACCTAGCAGTTCATCACATCCACCAAGAACAGACCCTCGCGAGGCTGTTCTTCCCTGTACTGTTCTTCATCAGCCCAAGAGGCAATCCACCACACCACAAACTAGAGTAGGGTATTACACCACAACGGTGGCCCGAACTAGTATAAATCTCGTGTCTCTTGTGCTGTTCTTCTTAGTAGTTTAGGTCCTTGCGATTCGGCGAGGTACGAGACGGTGGAGGGTTGGATCTCCGCGCGCACCCCAGAGTTCGAACCTTAAGGGTCTGCCGGAACCCGAAATCCGACATTTGGCGCGCTGTAGGTGTGCTGAATCTTCCTTTCGTCGCCTCGTTCTTCCCGACCACCGCAACCATGTTCGACGCTGCCGGGCCCGCGCCGAGCACCGAGCCGCCCTCGCCCCACGCCGCTTAGATGGCTCCGTCGGGCGGCATCCTCATCGCTTCCCGTCGCCGCCGTCAACGCCGCCACCGCTCGGCGGGAACGAGCAGCAAGCGCCGCCCCAGCACCCGCCCATGAGGCGGGATGGCCGCACCGCCACGCCGCTCACCCCGCTGGTTCTTCGTCGCGCGCTTCGCGCCCATGGAGGCCCGAGCTGCACTTCATCACGGCCGACGAGCTCCTGCGCTACACGCTTGCCGACGACGCGTCACGAAGAATGGCTCAACCGAGTCGCCGAGCTCGTCTCAAGGCTGCAGAGGCGACCCGCGCCGTCTGCCTCGCTGCACCGCACCCGCCCGCTGGCGATGAAGCTCCTGCGCCTCAGCCAGCCTCCTCCTCAAGACGGCGCTCGTTCCCAAGGCGCGGCCTCGGCGAACCTGCTCCACCAGCACCGGCGCAGCAAGAGCAGAGCTGCCAAGAAGTTCTCGCCCGCAAGAAGCTGCCCGAAGCGCCCCCGCCCAGCAGACGCCAAGACCCTGCGCTGACCCCACCAGGCGCGGGGAGACCCACAAGACCAAGCTCTCTGCCGTCCGAGGCCCCTCAAGGCCACGGCGGGCTGCCGCGCCTTCACCCCCGAGCTGCGCAGCATCGCGTGGCCCGCCAAGTTCAAGCCAGACCTGCCTCCACGCTACGACGGCACCGCCGACCCTACGGAGTTCCTCCAGCTCTACGAGCTGGGCGTCGAGGCTGCCAACGGGGATGAAAAGGTCATGGCGAACTGGTTTCCCATGGCGCCAAGGACGAGCCCGCACTGCTCCTCGAATCTGGTCCCGTGCACGATCTCTTCCTCGGGCCGAGATGCGTACCGCTTCATCGCCAACTTCCAAGGTACTCGCGACCGCCACCGCCGTGAGCGACATGCGCCGAATCAAGCAGCAGCCGGGAAACCCGCAAAAGTACATCCAGCGCTTCAACAACGCTACCAAGATCCCTGTGGTAACGGAGGAGGCCATCATCTCGCCTTCTCCGACGGTGTGCGCGACGTCAAGATGAAGGAGGAGCTGGCGATGCATGAAGATCTGTGCACCTCTCTGGAGCTGTTCAACTTGGCGACCAAGTGCGCCAGGGCTGAGGAGGGGCGCTTCTCCCTCCTCGAACTGCCTGCCGCGGATCCAGAAGAGAAGAAGTCCAAGGCTAAGGACGTGAAGCGCAAGAGGGCTGCCGTGCTCGCGGCCGAACCAGACACCAAGCGCGGCAGAGATCAGCCCGAGTCCTCTAAGGGCAGCCGGTACTGCGTGTACCACGACCTCCACACCCACAACACCAATGAATGTCAAGAGCTCCGGGCTGTGCGCGAAGGAAGGGTCGGCAGACGCCCCGAGCGCAGCGACCGGGGCTACGGCCGAGGAGGAGGAAGGAATGCAGGACGCTGGGAAGACCGCGGCCCGCGCCAAGGGTGGCGCGACCAACCTCGCGAGGACCGCTGGCAAGACCCACCTCGCGAGGGGGGCTGAGGATCAGCCTCGTGAGGATCGCCCGCAAGGGAACGCAGGCCTCCCTCCGCCGCCGCCGCCACCAGGAGAATCAAGACCGCCATCGGACGAGGGGCTGGGGCTTCAGAAGCGCGTGCGATCGCTCAGATCCCGGGTGGAGCCAAGCCCCAGCCTCTCAACAGATCTTCAAGCAGTTCGCCTGAGGTGAATGCAGTCCTCCCAAGCTTGAGTCCACGCGCCTCTCGGTGGTCGGGCGGCGCCATCACGCTCAGCTCAGCGGATCAGCTCAAGCGCAGCCACAGCCGGAGTTCTCCGATGCTTTGCTCCCCAATCATCAAGAACGTGCTGGTCACCAAGACCCTCATCGACGGGCGGAGCAGGGCTCAACGCCATGTCCGTGGAGACATTCAACAATCTTCAAGTGCCTTACACTCAGCTTCAGCCAACCAAGCCCTTCTCCGGAGTCACCGACGACTCCACGGTCCCGATCGGGCAGGTCTGCCTTCCTATCACCTTCGGGGCCCGTGACAACTACCACACCGAGCTCATCGACTTCGACGTCGCCCACATTCGCCACAGCATAACGCCATCCTCGGGTACCCAGCGCTGGCCAAGTTCATGGTCGAACCCACCACGGCTACAACATCCTCAAGATGCCAGAAGCGGCGGAGTCATCACGGTGCCCTCGTGAAGAGAGGGATGCAGCAGTGCTCCCTCGAGCGAGCCAGCCGCATCGCCGGAAGACCTGCACCACAAGCAGCAAGAGGCCTCCCGAGGCCGCACTCCAAGAAGAAGAAGACATCGACCGCCCGGCTCTTCAAGAGACAGCCCCTCGTGGTCCGCAGACCGGCCAGGGGAGCCTCCTTCCATCGCATAGGAAAGCACGCCTGCCCTCTCAGTAGGCTCGGGGCTCTCCCGAGGGCCACCGACCTCGCCAAGGTCTCGAGGGAGGCGCTTGGGCACCACGGGAGGCGTGTTTCAAGCACGCTTCCATAAGCAGGTGAGTAAGACCAGGAGGACAGAACCTCAAGAGTTCATCGCAAGGCCATTCAGAGCTACAGGAGTCAAGGGTCATGAGGGGCAGCCGCCGCCACTGGCTGTGGCCCCCCATCCAGTGAGGATGGTGGGCTGCGCGGCTCAGATCGACATACCAGGCTCAACCGAGCCGCATCTCAAGAGCGCCTTTGGCCCTCGCGAGTGGGACGCTGCAGGGTCCGCCCCACGCCACGTGACGCATGCCTTATGGCCTGCCAAACGCGGCTGCTGCACCAGCCTCATGAGGACCATCCTAGAGGCTCAAGGGGTCAGCACGCCAGCAGCCCGGGCGGAGATGGAGATGGCCCATGAGGAGCCGCCAGCCCTCCCGAGCCTCCCGAGGTCCCCGGCCTCGGGGCTCGTGAGGATCGGCTCCCGCAGCCCACCGAGTCTGCTACATAAACAACACTTCATCCCCAACATCGCCAGTGACATCTTTAAGTTTTATTTCCGGTGGGAGCGCCTTCAGGTCGTGATTATTCCCAGTGCTCGTGGGTCCGCCCCGCGCATGTATCCCTTTATTTCATGTCTTTAGCTTATCCTGTTGGGGCGCCTGGCTGCATCATCCCCAAGCCGCCGGCCACCCCCCAGCGCATATATCCTTCATGCGCTTTTCCTTAGGATTATGCCTCGCTCCACCATGCTTGTTATTTGGTGCCTTTTCCCGGTGGCGGAACCTTGCACGCTAAAGGGGGTGCCCGAGCATCGCGACTCAGTGGCTCCTACCGCTCATGCCCTCACCTCCGGTCTTGTCCATGGCATCGCGACTGGCTTGCCAACGACGGCCGAGACCAGCCCGAGAGCCGGACCCGAGGACATAGAGTTTCGCCATCTAACCCACTTATGTGTTAAAGGGGGTGCCTCGAGCATCACGACTCAGTGGCTCCTACCGCCTCCGCCCTCACCTCTGGTCTTGTCCATGGCATCGCGACCGCTTGCCAATGACGGCCGAGACCAGCCCGAGAGCGGACCCGAGGACGAGATTTTCTACGCCCCACTCAGCTTATGCTAAGAAGGGGGTGCCCGAGCATCGCGACTGTGGTCCTATCGCCCTCCGCCCTCACCTCCTGTCTTGTCCATGGCATCGCGACTGGCTTGCCAACGACGGCAGAGACCAGCCCGAGAGCCGGACCCGAGGACGAGTTGTGTCATCTTACCTAGCTTGTGCAAGAAGGGGGTGCCTCGAGCATCGCGACTGGGCTCCTACCGCCTCCGCCCTCACCCTCTAGTCTTGTCCATGGCATCACGACCGGCTTGCCAGCGACGGCCGAGACCAGCCCGAGAGCCGGGACCAAGACGAGAGCACCGCATCCGCCAAATTTGCAGTGAACACACTCAAAGATAAGGCTCAGAGCCAGCGCAACCCGCCTTTGAGGTAGGGCCTCGTGAGTCCTGCTACTGCTCACGGGTGCCCAGATACACCTCGTCCAACCCTCACTGCAAGGATCCACGTGTGAGGGTGGGGTCAGATACGCCTGGGGCTCCTCCCGAGGGGAGCCCTCCCACGCTCCAAGGAAGCACCATGCTCCGCTACTGGTCGACGACACCGCCGAGGAGCGGCTATGCCCAGACGCATGCGGAAGCGCTTATGCTCTGCTACTGGTGATAAACAACCGAGGGTGGCCTCGGGTCGATCAACCTCGTGGAGCCCGGAGCTCTGTCCGCCTCGTCGCAACGCCTCGGGGAGCACCGCGCGAGGGGGTTGGGCACGGGCTGCGCCTGGTCACGCCCAGACGACGCCATTCCAGCCAGCCCTTGGGCCTGGTTCGTCGCGACGCCACTCCTCGAAGCGGAGCTAAGGTACGCATGCCGCTTGAGCTGCCAAGGGGACTCCCGAGCATCGCGACTCAGAGCCTAATCGTCACGAGCCCCTCACCCCTTAGTTCCGAAGGCTAATCGCGTTGAGGTATGCGGGCCGGGCTCGCAGACGAGAACGGTGGGTCCGCCGCCTCACCTCCCTACTTGCTGTTCATGCGCTAAGGGGGACTCCCGAGCATCGCGACTCAGAGCCTAACTTGTCACGTAGCCCCTCACCTTGGTCCCGCCCTGGTTTCGGTCGGGCTAGCGCGGCCGAGGTAGGCAAGGCCGGCTCGCCGGCGAGAACATAAGCAAGTAGGAAGCACAAATTTCAAGGAATTCAAAAGCAAATATTACAGTCCACACTGTTATCGCAGTACCAAACGCAGTTCAAACGCCCCGAGGCATGATACACGCAGAATTAAAAGCAAGACAAGAGCCACAACGGAGTCACTTGTCGGCGGTGGAGCAGCGTGGAGGGCTCGCCTCGAAGCAGCAGGCCGGCAGCGCCGCTTCGCTTGGTGTCAAGGCCCTGAACTTCCTTACAGAGCCTCCGCGCGACCCTTCACAGCCTCGGCAGCGTAGCTGCATGCTCGCCGCTGCCGGCTCCAACAGGTTATCCATGTCGACGCTGGGATCGCAAGATAGATGTGGGTGAGGATCCGCCGCTGTCGCAGAAGACAAGACACGCGCCGGCCTCACCTGTGGGGCCAAGACCAAGGGAGACATCTTCAAGAGCACGAATCAGAAGGGAAGCAGCTTGGCCGGGCCGCCCTCGCCGCCGCCAAGGCTCTCTAGGCCGCCATCATAGAGCTCCTCAGCAAGGCGCGAGCCTTCACCTCCATATCCATGAAGGCCACGCGATCTTCGGCAAGAACCCGCGCTTTGGCGCCCAGCTCGACCTCCTCGCCTCCAGCCTCGCTCCAAATAAGGCCTAGGCGGTCACGACGCTTCTTCAGCTTGGCCTCCTGTCCTTGGGGGCCCATGAGCCTTCATGCTTTCCTCCCGCCCCCGGCGGCGGGCCTCCTCGGCGAGCTGGTTCTCGCAGTTCTTCACCGCCTCCTCCAGCGCCTCACAACGACCTTGATGCTGGCTGCCTCCCCAAGGCAGCATCGCTGGCTACCTTCGCCACGAACAGCCTGCTTCTCCTTGTCGCAGCCGCCGAGGCTGGACCAGCGCCGCCTGAATCAAGCCGCCGGCGCGAATCCAGCCAGAGGCCAGCTCCAAGCGCCCGGCCACCAGACGAGGGTCGGCGCCCAAGATCCCCGCCGCAGCCGGGTCCAGCCAGCCGCAAGATGATCCAGGCAAAGGAGGAGTCGGAGAGACAGCAGTTGGTGGAGTAGGAGGCAGATGGCGGCGGCATAGCCACCGCACCTCGAGGCGGAACCAGCGGCGCCACAACAACAGTGGAGGCAGCGCCAAGCAAGGGCACCTCGAGGTCGCTCAGCCAAGGGGCTGAGCGCTTCAGCTGGCTCACCAGCCATGAGGACGCCCAGGAGAGGCTCAAGGCCGAGATCATCTTCTTTTTCGGGCAGAGGCATCACACCGATGGGGCCTCAGAGCCCCCTTCACTTTTTTCAGCTGGCCCACTGTCAAGAACATGGACATCGATCCCGCCGACATAGCAATAATCAAGACGGGAAGCAGCCACTTACAGTGTCGTCGCGCGGTGGACTCCGAGCAGCCTCCGCCATACTTGAAGCCCGAGAGCCGCTGCGGGGATCAGCTTCAAGGGGACCAGGAGCAGGAGGCGCTCTTACGGATCGCCTCTGGGTCGGGCGGACCTGCTGGGACCAGCCCAGTCCTTCCTTCGATCGGGCAGGCTTCGCCTCGCCATCCTCATCCTCGCTATCGCACTCGGGAGGCGGAGAACGCGGGCTCATGCCGCAGGGGGAGCCCTTGACTCCGCCCCCAAATCAACCCCTCTCGGCTCTTTTCTCCACCTCTTCGCTGAGTCGGAAGAGGACACGCCCACCAGTCCTCCGGAGCCTCCGCGGGCACGAGCCCGCCCCTGCTCAAGGCGTGCATGGACCCAACAACCTGCTCCCAATCCTCGTGAAGGAACATAGGAGCGGGCGCCCGTCTCGCCACATCGCCTCTAACCAAGGACTCAAGGACTGCCGCCAGATCCTCGCCGCCAGGACACGGGCTCGGTGAGGCCTCCACATCGGAAGCGAGCATCGCAAAGCGGAGCCAGCTGGTGCCCAGAACTCAGCAATGACAAGACTGTCAGCCTCGCCGCCGGCCTGGCCGGGCCGGCTTCAGATCTGCATCCATCTTCTCCAAAGACTAGCTGGCTGGGATCCCGGCTTCGCCGGGACCAGGCCGTCGGAGCTCTCAAGGGGGCCGTGGGCAGGATCAGCCGAGGGTGGATTCGCCCATCATCCACCAAGACCCACTTGCTCCTGAAGCCCTCAATCCGCTTCCCAGGGTTGGAAATGGCGATGGCTCCGCCGTATGCGACGAAGCTCGCGCACGCGGAGGCGGAACCACGGGAGGCTCGAAGGAAGAAGTAGTGGCGCAGCAAGGCCACCGAGGGCTTCACCCCAACATGGGCCTCACAATAGTAGGCGAAGATTGCCAGAAGAAGGACGGAGTTGGGATGGAGGTGCAGAGCTTGGATGTTGTAGTGACGGAGGACGGAGAAGAAGAACTCAGAGAAGGGAGGCACCAGACCAGCAATGATGGCACTCGCGAAGAACGGGTAGAAGGTAATCCCCCGACCCTCAGGGGCGGAGGAGCCGGCCTTGAACACCGACGTTCCATTGACGCCTGCGCCCGCCAACCGGGCGATTGTGGCAAGGCTCGCCACGACACATTCAAGGGTCCAAGGCAGAGAGTACCAGTTCCGCCGGGTTTGGCGAGGAGCCATGACTGGCTAGGGCACGAAGGTGGAGGGATCTCAAGGTCTGGGAAGCAGGGAGGAGAGGCGCAAGAAAGGGATCTGAGCAGAATCGGAGAAAGTAAAGGAGGCAAGGAAGATGCCACTCTATTATCAACCCGCCATGCTGTTGCAGAGGCGCCCACGCCCAATCAACCGCCACGCGACGCCTAAGGTCAAGAGCTGTTAGGGCCCACGACGCTTGCACTTGCCTTTTCGCCTCTCGCCGCCAAGTTCGGGCGCTGCCAGGCCCGGGGCTACTGTCGGCGCTCGGGAATGGGGTCCCCAGACTTGCTCGCTCATGCGCTCAAGGGCGTGGCTCAAAGGAGGCCTGTGACAGCCCATCTTCATCAACACAAGCTCAAGACCTCGCGAGGGGCCAGATTGCTGGGCGGACGACCAGGAGCTTCTCGTGCACGGCCTCGCACAGTTGGCTCATGAGGAGGCGGAGAGTTCAAGGCGTGGTACCTCGCGAGGTACCCGTGACGCAAGCCATGACGACCAAGGGCGCCATGGGCGCCAGCCCTCAGAGGTCCCCCTTCCTCTTTGGTGCAAAGGAGCAAGCGCAGGCAAGAGCATCAAGCAAAGGCATCCGCTTCGTGCAACAAGACCAAGACCAGCCCCAACGGCTGGAAGGGAGTCATCGGGAGCCCAAGCAAAGGCCATCACCAGAGCCTTTGGCAAAGCGAGGACCAACTTTAGTCAGATAAGTGTACCCGCTGTTCCCTTCAAATGGCTAATTGTTGGCGCCTTCCCGCCAATATTTGGGAAGAGGCCCAGGGCCTTCGTCTACATAAGTAGAGCTAGCTACCATAGTAGAGAGGAGAGATCGGACGAGAGAACGATCGGATAGAAAGGGATCGGACGATCGGCATTCAGATCAGATAGAGATAGAGACCCGATCCTCAAGCTAGAGCGACGGGACACCACCTAGCAGTTCATCACATCCACCAAGAACAGACCCTCGCGAGGCTGTTCTTCCCTCAGATCGTTTCTTCATCAGCCCAAGAGGCAATCCACCACACCACAAACTAGAGTAGGGTATTACACCACAACGGTGGTCTTAACTAGTATAAATCTCGTGTCTCTTGTGCTGTTCTTCATAGTAGTTTAGGTCCTGCGATTCGGGCGAGGTACGAGACGGTGGAGGGTTGGATCTCCGCACCCCTGTAGTTCGAACCTTACGGGTCTGCTGAACCCGAACCGACAATATCCCGGCGGGGCCTCACCTCCAGCCGCCCGTGCCTCCCTGCTTCGCCACTCGAGGAAGGATCGCTGCGGGCGAAGGGAAGGGCAGTCACCAAACTGGTTCTCGCAAGGCCCCATGAGGCTCTGCGGGCGAGCCCCCATTCGTCAAGCTGGGCATCTAATTCACAAAGTCACCCCTGCTCGAAAGGTATACAGAAAGCCCCCCTTGCCGGACGCCGCCGGGAAGGGTCCCCGCCAAGACCAAGAGCACCTTCCTCAGCCCAGCGCCAGGTCCTCCTCCTGGAGTCTCATGCGATCTTCACGACCGGCGAAGGCCCACGTCCAGCGGGAGTGACGCTGGAGAGGGGCAATGCGGCATAACAGGAACTCCTTCACCACCTTGGGCGCCGTCACGTCGAGCGCCCTTAGGAACGCGAAGCGACGCCAGACGAAGATGAGCCGAGGGCTCGTGAGCGTCTCCTGGCCCCAGCCTGAATTGGGGACAACGGGAGATGTTGGCTCTGAAAGCAGGGGGCTGTGCACCCCGACGTCCACGCATCAGCCACCGTCATGGAACAAAGCGTAATGAGGAAGGCTGAAATCAATCCTCAAGCCGTTGTTTCGGTGCGGCAATGAAGCTCACGCACTTTGAGCATTGGGTGGGGTTGATGAGGCTCAAAGAAAAGAAGTGACGCAGCAAGGCAACTGAAGGAGGGATGCCCATCATCGCCTCACAGACAAAGGCGAAAACGGCAAGAAGAGTAATGGATTCAGGACCCAAATGCATCATATGGATCTGGTAATGGGAAAGCACAGCATTGAAGAAATTGGAAAAGGGGAACTAGTCCCGCCACGTATGCCGGCAAAGTACTGCACTCGGTGACTATTTTGTCGATGGAGAAGTGAGACGCGGGCCAGGCCGTCGTCCTCCCGCACTCGTTGAAGATAGTGGCCAGAGCAGAGCTGACCTTGCCCAAGCCTTCTCGGTTGAGTATGATCGACCGATCGACGACAGGAGCCGCCGACGACGGCGAGCGAGGTGGAGGCACAGTTTCTTCCCTTTCCCCTTCTTCGCCGGAGCCATGGCGACGGAAGGGGGGAGGATTCGAGATTTTATTGGAAGCGGAGACTGGAGCTCAAGAGGAGGAAGAGCAGGGGACGGTCGAAGCAGCAAAAAGAGGGACGACTGTGTGCAACCACAGTCCGCTTAGCTGGGCGCAAAATAAGGAGGCGTGGGGAACAGTGCCACCACGCCCAATCAACCGCCACGCTGGCGCCCGAGGTCAGAGCTGTTAGGGCTCAAGGGCGCCAGACTTGCCCCTTCGCATCTCTCCAGCCAAGTCCAGCGCCGCTTTGGGCCTGGGCTACTTGTCGGCGCTTACGGGAACGGGGTCCCCAGACTTGCTCGCGGTGGCTCAAGGCGTGGCTCAAGGGGTGGCCCATCAAGGCCCATCTTCATCAAGACAAGCTCAAGACCTCGCGAGGGGCCAAGCCTCGTGGGTGGATAACAGGAGCTTCTCGCACGGCCTCGCCAGATGGCTCGAGAGGAGGCGGAGAGATCAAGGCGGGTACCTCATGAGGTGCCCATGACGCAAGCCATGACGCACCAAGGGCGCCAAAGGGCGCCAGCCTGCAAAGGTCCTCCTTTCCTCTTTGGTGCAAAGGGAGCAAGCGCAGCGAGAGCATCAAGTAAAGTCATCCGCTTCGTGCAACAACACCAAGACCGCCGAACGGCAGGAAGGAAGTCATTGGGGAGCCCAAGCCAAGGCCACCACCAGAGCCTTTGACAAAGCGAGGACCAACTTTAGTCAGATAAGTGTACTAGATGTTCCCTTCAAAATGGCCAATTGTTGGCGCCTTACCGCTCAATATTTGGGAAGAGGCCCAGGGCCTTTGCCTATAAATAGGACTAGCCACCCACAGGGTAGAGGCATTTAGAAATCTTGGAGATCGCACAGAGAAAGAGAGAGAGGAGCGACTGAACTCCCCCTAGCAGTTCATTGCACCAGCCAAGAGCAGACCCTCGCGAGGCTGTTCTCCCTTGTATTGTTCGTCATCATCAGCCAGAGGCAATCCACCACACCACAAACTAGAGTAGGGTATTACACCACAATGGTGGCCCGAACTAGTATAAACCCTGTGTCTCTTGTGTTGTTCCTTTCATAGTTTAGATCCTAGCGAGGCGGCGAGGTGCAGGTAGGTAGAGGGCGAGATCTCCACGCGCACCCCAGTGTTCGAACCTAGAGGGTCTGCCGAACCCGAAATCCGACAGTTACATGTGCTAAATTACATACCAGTGCACATATAGTTAATATGCTTTAGTTTTGTCCTAAGTATTACTGTACTTCCTAGATATCACTGCCTACTATTTTACTTATTGCATGCTATATTTATGATAATGGTGTTGTTCTGATGCCACCTGTTGGTTCCATCAGACTGCTTCATTTTCTCTATGCTTAATTACACATCAGCAAACTAGCATGTGGTTCCGCTGGTTTTTGTTCGTTTTACCCTACTTTTTCTGATGCTAGCTATTACATCACTGCTCCGAGCCTCTGTTCATTACTTTTGTGTGTGTTCTTGATCTTCCCAAGCTGCATGAATAATTCGATGCTTCTATTAATTATGGAGATGCCAACCCCATCAAGCAAAATATTTGTTCTTTTGGGGCTGGCACCTCGAACAAGCATAAAAACAGAGGGAAGCAGATATATTGTCGTATATGCACACACCCTTCTTTCATTAGTTTAGATGAACCATTGATGATCAATTCGAACCAGTGCATGCGATTAAAATTAATTTTACCTAAATAGAGGTGCAGAATAAACTACAACAAGTAGATTTGCAACCACGGGATGCTGACGATATCTTCAAAGAACATTGCAACAGCAGCGAGGCTTCATAGCAACATATGGTAAGCCAGTGTGTTTTAGTACATGTGAAATGTAATGCGTGTGGGCTGATTTCTTGGCTTGTGCCCTCAACCTATAATCCTACAGAATAACAAATAGTTCAATTGTCTCCTTTGTTGTATTGCTTGATTCGAATGCTTGTTTGTTACTTGTTACGCTATACCTGAGTTGGTCAATATGTCAGCAGTGCCTGCTGTACTATCGTAAAGAAATGCATGCCTAGTTCATTTGAGTCCTTAACTTTTCCTCTGAACTTCATCACAAGACTGTCTTCATAGTTTATATGAGGCCACACTGTGAAGTGTTGTCTTAGATTATTTCAACTGCTTAGATGCCTTGGCAACTTAAATATAGCGGTGGTACACTCCCTTTCAACTAGGGATGTCAACTGGGTCCCGTTTAATCCCAATTAAAGTACACTAGTGGTATGATAGTTCAAAAGAGTTTTTGTTTTTGAGAAAATGAACCAGGGAGCTAGCAAAACTAACTAGATGGGACCATGGATGTCATTTATTTGCCACTTACATCCCTAGTTTCATCTTACCATTTTGATTTCTTTTCGCCGATGCTGCTTCAACCATTTAAATATAGCTTGCCATGCTCGGCAATAAACTTATGTCATTTACCATGTAAGCTTACTGCCGGATCATGCGATAACTATCTCTTACTTATGTCCAGTGAAACCTTTCAGATGGCATTCACACTACGGACACAATGTACAACCCCGTAATCTATTTGTGGAAGCAAAGGCGCCATCCATGTTACCAGATGGTAGCATTCAGAGGCAACACCGCGGAGAGCAGTCTGAGCACGATATTATAGTTCTTGAGGCTCTACTAGAGGCGTAAAGAGATGGTGTGGCTGCCATGAATGAGGTAATATCGATCTTGAAGCTGGAAATTATGCAATTAGCTGCACACATTATGCAAGCAACCCAAGAATTGGAGGAAGTAAGAATGTTGCATTTGAAGACGGAGGAGGTCATGTTTATTCGCTATCCAAGCCTGTGGTAATCCCAGTTCTTCTTTAGATAGCAGTTGAAATTGTCATTAAATTATTGTACTTGCATGTTGTGTCATGTCTCTGAATGGATTATGTTGTAAGACCCCCTATGTTGTCCATGTGTTGTAATGATCTGAATTTTTTAGGCGAGGTAATCCTCAGTACTTGTATGATTGACATAAGGTGAACTGTTTTTCGTGTGAGCATATTGTATTGGATGAAATAACGGTTTGACTCAAAGTGTATCCAACCTACTGAATTCAAAGATCACGACATTTCTAAATCATTATCATATATAAAGGTGGAATAAATCTTTGTTGTGGTTTTGAGAAATAAATAACAAAATGTAGAATTATCTGTGGGTATTCATAATCGAATAAAAATTGGATTTGGATTTAGTTGCTGGGCCTGTGGCAAACGTGAATGCTAATTCTCCCAAGTTTTAAACGGTTGCTAAACACCCACTATCATTTGTGGGCTGCCCAAGCAAGTGTTTATAGATGGAAATTACTGTCTACCCCTGACACTTGACATCCTTATCGACCGGATTTACACTGATGTCGATAGGGATAGACTAGTAACTTCAATCAGACATGACACGACGGCCTCTGAGCCCATTCAGACACGATGGGCGCCAAACATGGGTAGTAAAACACATTTGATTCAAGCTCGCCCGAAAGACATGTGTCTCTCCCTCCATTTCCCCATTCATCTACGGTGGGCGGCAAAACAAACTCTCCTTGTCCGAAATCGATGTAGGCTAATATTTTAAATAGGGGCAGATGTGTAACTTCCCTCAGATGTGACACAACCGCCCTACCTATCAGCCCCGTTCATACACCATGGGCGCCAACCGTGGGCAACAAAACACCGTCTCCACGCCCGAAATGGTTACCGACAAATATTTGGGAGATGCGAGATTACCGTCCTATCCCCAACCGACGTGATGTCCGAAATTTTAAACGGGGGATAAGTTCGTAACTTTCCCACATTTCAGACAAGCGTGTCCCAAAGTTTGAGATCCCCCCTTCCCCTCCATTTCCCCATTCATACACCGTCGGCGCCACGACAACCTCCCCACTGCGGCCAGCATCCTCCGCTCGCCACCCCATCCTCCACCTTGCCGGAGCCGCTACCCCTGCCCCGTCGTCCACTGCAAGAGATGGACGTCTCTCATCCATGGTGCCGGACCAGGATCCTTTCATCGCGTCGTCTCACTTCATCGGTGCCGTCGTCCACCTTGCTGTTGCTGCTCCTACGAACGCCTCGTCCACGCCAAAGATTTATCCCCGACCCGGCCGTCTGCCATCTAAAGTCTTCTTCCCCGCCGCCGACAGCCATCGCACCAAGAAGACCTCAACGACGTTAGGGCCTACACGACGTCGCAAGAGAGGTGGTACTCTTCCATATGTGCTTAAATTATTGATCTCACCCGGAAAATAGATCTTAAATCGTAGTGGCTAGTTGAATGCAAACATTGGTTGCGAAGTAGCTTTGTCTGGTTTGCACCTTCAGATCCGCCATGTCACGGTCAGTATACTCATAAAGCTTATGGTTTCCCCCCTTTATATTCACTACCATCATCGTAGGTGCTTCACTGCTTTGAGTTGTGCTAGCACTGCTCCTCAAGACCTCAACCCATCAAGCGAAACAACATGCCACTCATAATTCCAAAGCTTACATGTTGAAATACGAATCTGATATGATGCTCATATTACTAAAATATAGAACATTTAATTGGTCACCTAATGTTCCTATATTCGTTTCGAAAAGCATGTGCGCCACCCACTGGTCCAGCTAGTTCCACTTTCCTGATTTTACTCTTGATGCTTAGGGTTTTCCCTTTATCTACTCTACTATGATCTGCGAGGTGCTTTCTCATCATACTAGCATTACTCCACACTTCAAGCTAAACAACACAACACTCAAAATTCCAAAGCTTAGTTGTTCAAATATGATTGTGATATGGTACTGATATTAGCTAACAGACACATTTAATTGGTTAGCTAAAGGTCCCACTTGAGTTTCCAAATGCATGTCGCGACATATAGAGAGACAGCAGAATTGCATTTCTTTGTCACTTGTTGACTGTACTTTCATGTCCATACCAAATATTAGTTGTTATTTCAAAGCAAATATCGGTTGCTAACTACCCTTTGCACGGTTTGTAGCTTCAGATCTGCCATCCCACTGCGACAGTCAACACTATACTCATCATGCTTACGGTTTCCCCATTTTATGATGACCACGATCAGCCTACGTGGTTCGTGTCATAATAGCACTGCTCCACCCATCGAGCTAAACAAGCTTAGTTGTACAAATTCAAATATGATATTATGCTTATAGTAGTAAAACTGAGAGATGTTTAATTGGTCAGCTAAATGTTCCTACTTTAGTTTCGAAATGCATGTGAGCCACATATGGAGAGACCGGAAGGAATAGTATTTCTCTATGTGCTCTGGTTCATCATGGTGGCCAACCGACATTGTATAGAAAGACTTGTAATATCTTCAATCTGCTTGCTCTTCTGCTCTTCTTTAAGATGATCCTCTTCTCTTATGTCGATCGTCAGTCGAGTTATTCTCCTTAGTATATTTTGAATCACAGTCAGTCGACTTGTTCTTCTTTACTATATGTTGAAGTTGTCATCTGCGAAGTATCATCACTTCTGGCGCTCTCATATTTTGAGTAGTAGGCCACATTATATTAATGCACACACCAAATTACAGCATGCATGGCACCTCTTAGAAGAATTGCAGAGATAGCACAAAGGGGTTTACAGGGAGGAAGTATTGGATCAGAATCACTTTTGCATTACAAGATAATCTCACTTGTTTTTATGTTTTCATGCATGTCAGGTATTGAACATTATCAAAATGAATATGAGAATGGGCGCACGAGAGGAAAAGTACGGAACAATCCACTGGCTAACAAACTTGGCATGGTGGAGGATGGCCTATCTTATTCACCCATCAAGGTGCATGCTCTAACTTGACAAGGTTGTATTGGTCGCACATATTTTGCATCTGACCTCTTGCATTACTTCTACTTTGTTACACCATCTGCTTAGTTTAAGCATCATATATGAGTATATGCCATACCTATCCATTTTCTGTACCTATTCCATGTGTCGTCATACTGTGTTTTTCCAACAAATGTTGCTCTTTCGTAATAGATGTCCAAAAGGAAGAGGGTGAGTGCAGATCCTCAAGGAGTACAAACTAGGTATTTGGAAAAGGTAGTGATACTGTTAAATCAGATAGATCAGCAGCCACGAAAACACAGCCCAATCAGAATAAACTTTACCCCTACTCCAAAGGGCTAAACCCCTATTAGAACTGCTGAGAGCCCAGTCAGTATCGTCTATGATATCAATTCAAAATTTGAACTCCTAAATTTCTGCATGTGCCTTACCTTCTCTCTTGTATGAAAATTAATTTCAGATGAATCTCCTTGCTCAAAGGATCGTAGGATCTCACGACAATACTGGGCTCTGCATTGCTCTTGTCAGTACCTCTTGCCCTTTGTCAGCATACTTACACTCATTGATGTTTGATTATGTCGCATCACTGTAAAAGTTCGCTTCTTTATCCTCCCTTTGCTTGAAATTATAAGATCTATATTTACTCTTAGATAAATGTAGAATTAACACAATGGTTATGAAGTTTTGGATTGCTCATGTAAGTACCTGTTGTCATGTACTTCGTCTGTATCAAATTAATTGTTGATCAATTGGATGTATTTAGAACTTAATAGTGCTAGATACATCCATTTGAGCGACAAGTAATAACGGACGGTGGTGGTATTACTGTACATGCATCACGAGATAGTTGATTGTCTAGCATTGCTTTGCATCTTATCTGCCCTGCCCTCCACGTTCTCCAAATTATCATATCTACATTTACTCTTACCAAAATGTTGAATAAAGCCAATGCCACTACACACGTTGATGTCTGCATTCCTCTTGTCAGTACCTTTTGCCTTGTAACGTTGTACTTAATTAATTGCTATTTGATTATGTATCATCAGTCTGCACCTGAGCTTCATTATCCTCTATTTCTTCCAATATTATTTGATCTATATTTACTCTTTGCAAAATGTAGAATAATGGCAACGCTTATAAAGAATTTTCTTTGGGAATTTATTGAATTATCCTTCCATCAACATGGAGAAGGGCTTTGTCCAACCCGTGTTAACATGTAATGTAAGTTCATCCTTCTCAAGCCTTCAAACTTTGTTCTAGTATAGATTTGGATAGGCATCATTTCCTCCACCGTTGTTTACATCTGATTGGATGTTTGCAACAACTACCAGCTTTAAATTCTAGTTGTAAAAACATGTTCCTTATGCAGAACAGATCCATTTATTTACTTATATAATTGTGAAACCTGTTACGTGTCTTGTTGTTTCTCTTCGTAGTCGATTCTTATGCCGTGCAGAACTTTAGGAAAGATAGTGAGCCAAACCATCTTGAGGACAGTGAGATGACCCCAAGGTCCTGTCTTGATGAAGACAAGGAGTTGAAGCTACTCACCAGCAGTGTGAGACAACCTCTGTGCGCAATTTGCCTCAATCGATTCGATTTCTTCGCCTCAACTTAAAGCGGAAAGGCTTGCTTCAGCTCAGCTCGACTTGAAGTCAAAGATGTAATGAAGATGTCGGGGACTGCCTTGTGCACTATGGTGCCATACAGCTAGGGATGACGATCTATCGTTGACACAACCGAGGTCTCATCGCCTTGTTCGGTCGCTTATGGGCCCAACCTTGCTGTGTCTAGTGCCTTCAAGTGCTCTCGTTTTGTATATTCTTTTGTCGGTAGCGTTTATATGCATCGGTGGCGACCTTTGATGCCCAAAGTATGTAATCCGCGTTATGTTGCGCTTTATTATCACCGGTAGCAAACTTTGATTCCCAGTGGATGTAATATGCCGTAATTTCTTTATTGTATAGTCTAGGTTTATTCTTTGGTCGGTATGCTATAATTTAGGCCGGAAGGTTTAGTGGATCTCAGTGTTGTCGGTCTTCAGGCCGGCCCGTTACTCATATGGGCCAAAACGTGGGCCTATAATCATATTGGGCCATTAGTAGGTCTAAACCTATAGTAGTTTCCCGCCTTTAACAGGCCATGGGCTACATATTTACTGTAGTGACACTGGGCCTCCTACGGGCCGTAGAAACAATGGGCCTTCTATGGTCCGTAGAAACAATGGGCCTTCTACGAGTCGTAGAAACAATGGGCCTTCTACGGACCGTACCATCAATGGGCCTTATACGGGCCGTATGATCGATTGGCCAAACATGGGCCAAAAACAGACCGCATTATGGCCGTAAACGGGCTAGAGTTGGAGTCGTCCGTTCATGGGCCGACCATAATGGGTCGTCGTTAATAGGCTGTATTTGATGACGCTATAAAACGACACAACGTATTAACGGGCAACAAACGGGCCGACTGTAACCACGGGCTGAATTTGGCCCACAAGCAGAAAATGGTAGTAACGGGCCGTAAGTAACCGAATGCTGGAAATGAGCCTAAGAATAAATGGGCCCTGAGAAGGCCAAAAGATAACATGGGCTGCAAACGGCCCAATGGATTAATGGGCCGTTAATGGGTATAAAGTGATACACTGTTCATTATGGGCCAGTTTCACCACGGGCTGTTAATGGGCCAAGAGTTACAAAGGCCTCATATGGGCCGAAAGACGTCATGGGCCATACATCGACCGAAACTTAAAATGGGCTGGAATCATATTGGACGGCCCAAATGACACTACTGGGCCTAATTCGGATAGGTCGTAATGGGCCCTGGGTTAGCGGGCTGTAAATGGGTTATATGCGAACAAGTCGTTAACAGGCTTTCCATGGACCGGCCCGCCACCTTTTGACCAAGTCAAACAGGCCGACCTTTTCACAGGAATGGGCCTCTGTTTGGCCGTGCCACGTGTCGATGTATCATAGGCGCCTTCGGTCCAATGAGTGGATGACATCTGTCCCAACGGTGAGCCGACACGCAGTTTTTCTAGCCAATGGTGATTTTACACGGAAAATCCCCATTGGTCGGGCTGTTAGCGGGTTATCGGATCCAAAATCGACCCGATAGCTTAACGGCGTTCGCTACGGTGGATGCCACGTGTCGGTCACCCTTGACGAAAAGCACTTCGTGGACGCGATTTATCGTCATGGAAGTGGACACTCGTGATGATAATTTTGGTAATGTCATGGAACACTTCTACGGCAGCACAGGTATGACTATCTTGATTCTGTCATAAAATTGTCATGGATGTACATGCATGACAAAAAACGCGACCTACTGTGACAAACACGTATCATCACGGAAGTGTATTTTTTGTAGTGGGAATGCCTGGAATGACTCGCCGTACTCTTGACAATCAATCTTATACAGACCCTGAACTTGTCAAAGTTAAAACGGTGATTGGTCATGTGAGGCCCGACTTACAAGGTTGAATGAAGGTTTAAATCAGTGGTTGTGCGGACCTTGAAAAGCACTTGACTTGAAGGCTTGGCAGCCTGTGAAAGCCTTGTTTTTTGATTTGATTTGAAATTTTTTGAGATTCATCTTTTGTGACATGTTAATACATGGTTGAAAACATATGAGGGCTATGTTGCCTTATGGTTCATATATGAATCTATCCGGTGTTTGTTAACCCGGCCTGGCTTTGCACTTTAAGTCGCCAGTGTGCTTTGATTGTGCACTTAGAGCGTTGCGCTCTAATTCTTTGGGCTGTTTCCCTTGCTGCATCTGGCGTTGTAAGCCGACAGTATGAACTGATTTCACCGGCCATGTAGCCTTGATTATCTGACTCATAATTGAGCATATTTGGGTTTGATAACCCGCCCTGATAGCGGGCTATTGAGTGGCCAGGATATTTTGCCTTGAGCAATCAAAATGATGATATTTCATGACTTTGGGTTGATACTGGCCCCGGATTATAATTATCGAGGCATCACCATGGTATTAATCTACAGGTATGTATTTTAATAATGGTATGAATATTTTGGTTTTGATAAACCGCCCTGGTTTTGGACGTTAAGTCGCCAGTATATTTTGGATTGCGCCACTGGAATCATGCGCTTATAAATCATTGGATTATTACCATCACTGGGTATGGCAATGTAAGCCAGCAGTATAAATCAATCCTTCAGGTATGTTTTCCTGGTTATATGAACATGCGAGGTTTGATAACCCGCCCTGGATTTTAACTTTAAGTTGCCAGTATGTTTAGGCTTGAATGGCCTTAATGCTAGTCTTTTCCATAAATTGCATAAGACTATATTATGTTTGGTTTGTTGCCCGCCCTGGCTTTTGACGTTAAGTTGCCAGGGCATATGTTTGTTTAAACTCTGTGCAGGATTTGCAGAGCTATGACTTATATAAATGATTGAGTTCAAGCCCATCATCAAAAATGGAAATTGGTGTTTCCAAAGGGTTAACAATTAATGATTGTCACAAAGGCTATAAGCCGTCGGGTTACAAAAATCCCGGATTACAATGGATGTGCATTAAGTCACCATCGGCCAAGAGCCGTCGGGTATATAATCTCCGGATTTACTTGTCAACTGATCAGGTATTCAAATCTTTAATAGCCAAACTTGGCTGGATTATCATGATGATATTGAATGATTGAGGTTTTCATACCGGATTATATTATTCAAATCTTGAATAGCCAAACGTGGCTGTATTTTTATTATGGTTATCAATAACTAGTATTATGATTGAGGTTTCCAAAGTCGCTTCAGCACAATGGCTATTATTTTATCAATGGATATGATTTATTCTACAATGGAAGGAATAGTCCCGAGTCGCTGCAGGCTTACGACCCGGCACTTGGGGGCTACATTATTCAAATCATGATTATACCAAATATGGGAGTCCCATGTTGCTACAAGCATGCACCATGACACTTGGGGGCTAATGCAAGGTCATTTTTTACTTGCCTCGTTGAACACCCGACTCATCACATCATAATGAGCTGGCCCTTGGGGGCTACTAATTGCTCCTTTAAAAATTCAAGGTACACAAGTTAAATCCATTATATTGAAGGGTCCATTGCTCAGTTGGTAGAGCACAAGACTCTTAACCTTGTGGACATGGGTTCAAGCCCCATGGTGGGGGTTACATCATATGATGTTGAGCCGGCCCTTCGGGGCTACACGTTGTTGTTAAAGTCTACATGATCATATCTACAAAGTCCCTGCTCATTATTGCATAATGACCCGGCACTTTTGGGGCTACACTGCTTGAAGTTTTTATGAGCATAAGGCAATTACAAGTCCCAGGTTGTTGCAAGCATGACAACCCGGCACTTGGGGCTACATATGTGGAATATTCAGTTTTGACTGGTGATTGAGATGAACAACCTGGATTTCTTCAAGGTTGCAACATTTATACTGAAGCAAGTCTTAAGTTGTTACTACGCTCCCTTCTTAAGACTTGGGGGCTACAAGTGATATGCATATAAGGGAGGTATGCTTTCAAGCTTGATGTTAGCAACAATTATGACCCGGTGCCATCAATATTTACAAACCGGCAATTTTGGCAATGATAAACCGGCAAGCTCTACATATTTAAACCAGCTGAAAATCAGATGAGTATTTCAAGACCAATATTTTTGTCAAGCTATGTAACATCCCAAATTTTCAATTTGGAATGTTATATATTAGGTCATCATGCATATCATGTTTTCTCGCATTTTCCGATCCTAGAAAATTTCACGCAACTCAAGGACCCTCGGAGAGAGTTGGAAGTTTCATTATTTTCAGATTTGGGATTTCTCAAATTTTGAAAATAGGATCATTTGGATTTATTTATTTATCTTCAAAAGTTTTTCCGATATAAAAATTTAAGAGAGGGAATAATATGACTTTCCCAACATTTAGGAAAAATGAAGATATTATAAATAAATCAAATTTTGGTTTTGAGGATTTATTTGCTTTAGGCAAAAATGAGCATTTTAAAAAAATATGCATATTTGCCCGTTTTTAAAGTTCATTTTGTTCGACTCATTTTTAGGAGTCGGGGAAAATTAATTTTATTAAATTCGGAGTTCGTTTGGTTTTATTTTGAATTCGTTTAGTTTTTGTTTTAAAAAAAAATCGCTGCCGCCTACCGGGCTAAGGCCCACCGCCCACTGCCCGCCCATCTCCTCTCCTCAGACGCTGGAGGACTCCGCCGACGCCGCCTGCCCGCCGGTGTCCGGCTCGGACACGCCACCCCAGCTTGCCCCTCCCCAAGGCACTCCCCCTCCTTTTATACCGCCACCCCCCCTCTCTCCTCATCCCGCCGCCTCCCCACCCGAGCCCGCCACTGCCTGAGGCCGCCCTCCCCGCGCCGCCGAGCCCCTCGCCGCCCCTCGCCGCTCACGACCCTCCCGACCCCTTGGGACCCCACCGCCGAGCCCACTGAGCCTCGCGGAGGTAGCACCTCGCCGCCCCGATCCGGTTTTTTTAGAAAACCCGATCCGTTTTTTTTTGTGATGTTGGTTTTTTTTCAAAACCCTAGTTGGTTTTATTTTTTCGGTTTTCTTATTTAGTGAACGCTCACCAACCGCTCGCTTCAATGAACGTGTTCGTTGGATTAGTTCTGCTAACGAACGTCCGTTGTTTAATCTGCTCGCTCGTTTTCTTTTAATCGGATTTAATCCGTTATTTTTCTCGATTCGATTTCGATTCGATTTTCAAATCTGTTTATTTTCTCGCTCGCTTATCGGAATCAGTGATTCAAGCGCTGGAGTTTCAAGCTGAAACCGCTGTTCCGACTAACCTACTTACACGAGTTTTGCTACTGTAAAATTTTGACCTAGTTTCAGATTGCTAAACCGAGTCGTTCTCTCTCGAGTTTCGACTTTCGATGCTTTATTTGATTCGATTCTTTTGCAACCAGGGTTCTTAAGTTGAACTCTCTGGTTAGATCTTTTATTCGAGATTTCCCGTGCATTAGATGAGTACTTATTGTATGCTTGTTGTTTGTCTGCGTTAGATCACCCGGAGTCGCCGCTTGTTACTTGAATCTCTAGGTCTCATGGATCATCGCAAGGCAAGTAACACTTGATCATACCTTTTCTACTACCCAGTTTTTATGCATTAGATCAACCTCAAACACTTGCATGTTTAGGATCTAATTAAATTGTGGGATTGGGAAGTAGATTTGAGGTAGTACCTATTACTGCTTTTACTTATGAAACCTTGGGAGTTACTTCTCGCTTGCTTTTATGCCATGCTATGCTAGTAGACGTGGATTGGGTGAGTGAATATCCATGACAGATGTGAGATTGTTAATTAATGGTTTATCTAAGGTGGCAACCTAAACACACATCTGGGTGGATTGAGGCACCTGGTTTCCATCAGACTTGCTCAGATTTCTTCGGACCGCCACCTGTGCTCTAAGGGATCATAAGATTATTCAAACTGAAACTTCCGTGTGCAGCCACAAGCCAATTATGGGCTCTGGCGTAGTTGACTAAGTTGTGCGAACTCTTACGGGTAGGCTAGCTGATGTAGGGGATGTAGGTTGGTACGGTCTACCCACATGTAAGGTGCTAGCGCTTCGAAAGACTATGTCTCGGTCATCCGCTTCTCAAACACCATGTAGTGCGAGAACCAAGCGGAGGCGATCGAGTCTTGTGGGGAAAAGTGCATAAACCTCTGCAGAGTGTATAAACTAATCATGATTAGCCGTGTCCCCTGTTATGGATGTTTTGAGTATCCGTAATTGAATATCATGTGAATCTCAACATGTTACTTCTAATAAATGTTATTGGGTTTTGATGAGTACTTTTAATTGGGATTGAGGATGTGTCAACCATTCTCAATGTTTAACAACCACCATGATAGTTAAATAAAATTATTCCTTTGTTGTAGGGAAAAACTAGCTTTATGCAAAATGTAACCAGAGAGCCTTACCACCAGCCATATATGCATGTAGTATAGGCTTATTCCTTCATTGCTCTCTATGTGTTACATTGCCAAGATATTCCATGTGTTGACCCGTTTTGGCTGCAACTTTCACGTTATGCACTTTTCGCATTTATTTAGTAAGGTGTTAGGTCGTGGTTCTATACTCGATGATGCCGATGGAGTTGATGGACTCACTTATCTTCCAAGCCTTCGCTGTTATTATTAGATGGCCTTAAGCCATATTATTGTAATAAGTTCCTTGTGGACAACGATGTAATAAGTGTGTGATTGCTACTCGCTATAAATCCTTCAAAGTCTTGTGTGGTGTTAGCATTATCGATCCAGGATGACATCGAGCACGAGACTTGATCCATTCGGTCTGGTCGCTCTGAGAGAATGGTATCGAGCAGACGTTGACTGTATGAGGACACGACCACTAAGATAAAGCCATAGATCACTACTCTCTTCTCATTTTCTAACTCCTCATCTTTTCTACTCTCTTAGGATGACGGACGAGAAGATCAAGTACACCCAACCGCATGAAGGCACACCTAATGGATTTCACTTGAAGGAAGTTACCAAGTACCGAACATTGGACTACCAAGTTTCACCGGACTTTCAACGCCACTCTGCTCAAGAGGAGCTACTGAAGATTCAAGCTCACGCTCCAGAAGGACATTCGCCCCAATCACCAAGCCTATAGATAGTGTTTTCATTGCACCAACTTGAGTCCAGGGAAGAGCATGGCAGCTCACATCACCATGGGACGATTGGAGAAGTTTATCAAGAAGACCTCAAGGACACTATCTACCAGATTTATGGACGCCGAGATGACAAATGGGACATAGTCAGCACCAAGAAGGATAGGTCCATTGCAGCTTTCATCCAGAGTTAAACCAGACATTCGACGCCAGAGAACCAAATGTGCAATGATATGATGGAGTTGCGAATGCAAAGGGAAGGATCATCGAACCGAAGGAGAACTAAAGACCACACGCAAGGACTACATGGACGAGATCGTAGCTCTAGCAAGACACAATAACGATCTTAAGTACGAGATCAAGAACTCAAGAAGAAGTTGGCGCCAGAATGAAGACCAGATGTCGGTTGCTCAGCGACTACATCAACATCGACGACACCGATTCGGATCCAAGTGAACCCGACTTTGAAGACGGTCGGGCGGACATCATGGAGTCTTCCACGGTTCAAATTAGTAGAAGTCCCCCACATATTAGTAGTATTCCCTCCATGTAAACATCATAGTACACGCACTTTTGCGATAGTTAGATCGTTGTAAGCTCTTTGTTTGATTGAATGAAGTGATTTTGTGTGCATTTGCTCATGTTCATTTGGGAAGTGATTCCCCTTAGACCTCAATCTATTCTAAATTCTCGTCTCTTCTAAACCCATCAGATGCCTCCGAGACTCGACCCCAGATTCGTTTTCCCGCCAGAGATCACCCAATTGATCCAGCAGCAGAATACCCTGATTCAAACATTGGTGCAGAACCAGGGCAACAACAACAACAACAACAACAACAACAACCCACCGCCACCACCACCACCTACGGATCACCTGACTCGTTTCCTTAGACTAAATCCGCCGGTGTATTCCAGTAGCACCGAGCCGATTGTGGCGTATGATTGGCTCCGCAAGATAGGAAGGAGTTGACCACTGCAGGATGCATGATGGTGAAAGAGTGAAGTTTGCAGCACATCAGCTTGAAGGACCCTTGCAAAGATGGTGGGAGAATTTTACAGCCACTTACCCGTGAGACACCGCCACATGGGATCAGTTTCAACAAGCTTTTCAGACCGCCCATGTTTCAGCAGGAGCTATGGCCATGAAGAAGCGTGAGTTTCGCAACTTACGCCAAGGAGGAAGGACTGTTGGCGGTATGTGGATGATTTTAGTAAGTTAGCACGTTATGCCCCGGATGACGTTACTACAGATGCGCTAAGCGGGAGAAGTTTCTAGAAGGACTGAATGATGAGTTCAGATGCCGTTGATGGTAGCAAGTTTCAACAACTACCAGGAGTTGGTAGACCGAGCCCTCATGATTGAAGGAAAGCAGCAGACAATTGAGAACTGCATAGCGGAAGTATGGACAGGGAAGTATAACTCGAGCCCAGCAAGCCTCGTTATACCCCTAAATCAGAATTCAGTTTCAGATACCCATGGAGGAGGAAATTCACATAACCATAATGGCACTAAGAATGGGAACGGAATGGAGGAAGCAATGGATGAACCGCACCAACCCGTCAACACCATCCAAAGTAGACTGAGTCATATCACTTGTTTTAAGTGCCGCAAGATGGGCATTATGCAAATGACTGTCCGTAGGCGAACGGAAATGGCAATGGAAGCTCGAAAGAAGCCCAACCCTTTCAACAGGGACAAGTGAATCACATTGATGTGGAGGAGGTTGAAGATCAGCCCGATGTAGTAATTGGTAAGTTTTTGGTTAAGTCATTTCTCGCAGCTTGTTCTTTTCGATCTTGGTGCATCGCATTCATACATATCAAGGGATTTGTGGATAAGTACAAATTACCAACCCAAGCCCTTAGGTCACCCATGCTAGTAACCTCACCCGAGCAGAGTACATGGCTAGTAAATGGTGTGATCGATCGCCATTAAGGATTGGACACTATGTTTTCCCCTCGCACCTAATAGTTACGGAATCCCAAGGATTGGATGTGATATTAGGAATGGATTGGCTATCAAGGTATGGAGGAAACATAGATTGCACCACAAAGTCAATTTTGCTCACCACACCGAAGGAAGAACTATCAAGTATGTATCACGGCACGAGCCGAGGAGAGCACAAGTTAATTGCTTATCGAGGTGGTGCGGGAAGAAGTACCAGTGGTGAAGGATTTTCCGATGTATTTCGGAAGAGTTGCCGTGAATGCCACCGGATAGAGACATTGAGTTTTGATCGAGCTGTTGCGAGAACAGGCCCGATATCGAAGCGACCGTCTGTGATGCCAAAGACAGGATTTGGCGGAAATCAAGAAGCAGATTAAGGAACTTTTGGATAAAGGTTTTATTCGCCCAAGTTCTTCACCTTGGGGATCACCCGCTTTGTTAGTGGAGAAGAAGGATGGATCGTTAAGAATGGTTGTTGATTATCGTGGATTGAATGAAGTCACAATCAAGAACAAGTACCCACTACCTATGATAAATGATCTATTTGATCGTTTGCAAGGAGCTAAGGTGTTTTCAAGATCGATTCTGATCGTGGTACCATCGATTGAAGATTCGGGAGCAAGACATACCCAAGACAGCGTTTACTACGAGATATGGACTGTATGAGTATACCGTTATGTCATTTGACTGACTAACGCACCAGCCTATTTCATGAACCTGATGAACAAAGTGTTTATGGAGTTTTTGGATAAGTTCGTCGTGGTGTTCATTGATGACATTTTGAATTTTCTCAAGAATGAAGAGGAACACAAGGAACATTTATGATTGGTTTTGGAGAAACCGAGGAACACCAGTTGTATGCCAAGTTCAGCAAATGTGAGTTTTGGCTAAAGGAAGTTGGATTTCTCGACATGTTATATCCGGAGAAGGAATAGCAGTTGACCCCACAAAGGTTGAGACCGTAACCAAATGGGAAGCACCAACGACAGCTTGGAGAGATTCGAGTTTCCTTGGACTCGCAGGATACTACCAAGATTCATTGAGAATTTCTCAAGGATTGCAAAGCCTATGACAGAATTGTTGAAGAAGGAAAACAAATTCATATGGACCGAGGACTGTGAGGCAAGTTTTCAGGAGTTGAAGAAAAGGTTGGTTACCTCACCAGTTTGATATTGCGGATCGGACTAAGGATTATGAGGTGTATTGCGGCGCTCACGCCGAGGACTTGGAGCGGTGCTTATGCAGGAAGGAAGAGTTGTTTCAATGCGCTTCACGACAACTTAAGCCCCATGAGTTGAATTATGCCACACATGATTTGGAGTTAGCAGCCGTTGTGCATGCCTTGAAGACATGGAGACATTTTCTCATTGGAAATCATTGTGAAGTATATACGGATCACAAGAGTTTGAAGTACATCTTCACACAGAAGGAATTGAATCTCAGGCAAAGGAGATGGTTAGAGCTTATCAAGGATTATGATATGAGATTGCATTATCACCCCGGAAAGGCTAATGTCGTAGCCGACGCATTGAGCCGTAAGAGCCACGTCAATACCCTAATGATGGGAGGGATACCCAATGAGTTAGCCGAGGACCTTCGAGGGCTATGTTTGGAAATAGTTCCGAGAGGCTATGTAGCAGCATTGGAGATTCAGTCGACACTGATGGACAAAATCAGAGAAGCCCAAAAGGCATATAAGGAAGTTGCCTCTATAAAGGAGAAAATGAGCAAAGGAAAAGCTAAAGGATTTCGTGAGGATGAGCACGATACCCTATGGTTTGAGTACCGTGTTTATGTGCCCAATAACCCAGAGATCAGGAAGTTGATTTTACAAGAAGCCCATGATTCACCCTATTCGATTCACCCAGGAAATACCAAGATGTATTTGGATTTGAAGAATACTTTCTGGTGGACCGGAATGAAGAAGGATATTGCGGAGTATGTAGCAGTTTGCGATGTATGTCAGAAAGTAAAGGCAGAGCATCAGAAGCCAGCAGGATTGTTACAACCATTGTCGATACCCGAATGGAAGTGGGATAAACTAGGCATGGATTTCATCACAGGTTTGCCAAGGACTCGTTCAGGATATGACTCGATTTGGGTTATAGTCGACCGTTTGACTAAGGTAGCTCATTTCATTCCAGTCAAGACTACCTATAGCAGTGCTAAGTTGGCAAAGATATACATGACCCGGATTGTGTGTTTACACGGAGTTCCGAGGAGCATCGTATCGGATAGAGGAACCCAGTTTACCTCAAAATTTTGGAACCAGTTGCACGAAACATTGGGAACTAGATTGGAATTCAGTACAGCTTTTCACCCACAGACCGATGGACAGACTGAGAGAGTCAATCAGATTTTGGAGGATATGCTGAGAGCTTGTGCACTAGATTATGGATCTAGTTGGGATGATAATTTGCCGTATGCAGAATTTTCCTACAACAACAGTTACCAAACCAGCTTGAAGATGGCACCTTTTGAGGCTCAGATGGAAGAAGGTGCAGGACACCGTTGTCATGGGACTAAACCGAGATCGCCGCTTGTTTGGACCAGATTTGATTAAGGAGTCGAACAGAAGGTTGTTGATTCGAGATGGCTCAAGGTAGCCCAGTCCGCATGTAAGAGCTATGCAGATTCAAAGCGCAAGCGATTGAGTATGAAGTTGGAGACAGTATATCTTAGAGTATCCCCGCTTGAGGAGTTAAGCGTTTTGGAGTTAAAGGAAAGTTAGCCCCATGTTTCGTTGGACCATATAAGATTTTGCAACGCATGGGAGAAGTTGCTTATAAGTTGGAATTGCGGAAGGACTGTCGGAGTTCATGATGTATTCCATGTTTCTCGATTGAAGAAATGTCACCCGAGATAGCAGAGATACCGTTAAGAGACACAAGTGCCCGGAAGCAATTCAGTTGAAGGATGACTTAACATATGAGGAAAAACCGGTTAAGATTCTCGATTATGCTAGCAGAGTTACCCGCAGCAAGGTTATCAAGTTTTGCAAGGTTCAGTGGAGCCACCACACTGAGGATGAAGCCACCTGGGAAAGAGAGGAAGTTTTGCTTAAGGACCACCCTCACCTATTTTCTAGCCAACCCGAATCTCGA
Source organism: Aegilops longissima (assembly GCA_021605205.1). Classification (NCBI taxonomy): domain Eukaryota; kingdom Viridiplantae; phylum Streptophyta; class Magnoliopsida; order Poales; family Poaceae; genus Aegilops; species Aegilops longissima. The sequence goes on from CM038681.1 coordinate 332,269,728, forward strand.
GGGCGAGATTCATCTTAAGGGGGTAGGTTTGTAATATCCCAAATTTTCAATTTGGAATGTTATACATTAGGTCATCATGCATATCATGTTTTCTCGCATTTTCCGATCCTAGAAAATTTCACGCAACTCAAGGACCCTCGGAGAGAGTTGGAAGTTTCATTATTTTCAGATTTGGGATTTCTCAAATTTTGAAAATAGGATCATTTGGATTTATTTATTTATCTTCAAAAGTTTTTCCGATATAAAAATTTAAGAGAGGGAATAATATGACTTTCCCAACATTTAGGAAAAATGAAGATATTATAAATAAATCAAATTTTGGTTTTGAGGATTTATTTGCTTTAGGCAAAAATGAGCATTTAAAAAAAAATGCATATTTGCCCGTTTTTAAAGTTCATTTTGTTCGACTCATTTTTAGGAGTCGGGGAAAATTAATTTTATTAAATTCGGAGTTCGTTTGGTTTTATTTTGAATTCGTTTAGTTTTTGTTTTAAAAAAAAATCTGCGCGCCCGCCTGCTTTGGGCTAAGGCCCAGCCCGCCCACCGCCTCCGCCCCATCTCCTCTCCTCCTGGAGGACTCACACCACCGACGCCGCCTTGCCGCCGCCATGTCCGCTCGGACCGGACACGCCGCCCCCCCCCTTGCCCCCTCCCCAAGGCACCCCCCCTCCTTTTATACCGCCGCCACCCCCCCTCTCTCCTCATCCCGCCGCCCTCCCTCACCCGAGCCCTTCACTTGCCTGAGGCCGCCGCCGCCTCCTCCCGGGCCGAGCCCCTCGCCGCCCTCGCCCTCCCGACCCCTCGGCCCGGGACCCCACCCCGAGCCCCGCTGAGCCTCGCCGGAGGTAGCACCTCGCCGCCCCCCGATCCGGGTTTTTTTTGTGATGTTCGGTTTTTTTTTTCAAAACCCTAGTTGGTTTTTATTTTTTTTCGGTTTTCTTATTTAGTGAACGTTCACCGAACCGTTCGTTTCAATGAACGTGTTCGTTGGATTAGTTCTGTTAACGAACGTCCGTTGTTTAATCTGTTCATCATTTTCTTTTAATCGGATTTAATCCGTTATTTTTCTGATTCGATTTCCGATTCGATTTTCAAATCTGTTTATTTTCTCGCTCGTTTATCGGAATCAGTGATTCAAGCGCCTGGAGTTTCGCTATTCTGAAACCGCCGTTCCGACTAACCTACTTACACAGAGTTTTGCTACTGTAAAATTTTGACCTAGTTTCAGATTGCTAAACCGAGTCGTTCTCTCTCGAGTTTCGACTTTCGATGCTTTATTTGATTCGATTCTTTTGCAACCAGGGTTCTTAAGTTGAACTCTCTGGTTAGATCTTTTATTCGAGATTTCCCCGTGCATTAGATGAGTACTTATTGTATGCTTGTTGTTTGTCTGCGTTAGATCACCCGGAGTGCGCCGCTTGTTACTTCGAATCTCTAGGTCTCGCGGATCATCAGCAAGGCAAGTAACACTTGATCATACCTTTTCTACTACCCAGTTTTTATGCCTCAAACACTTGCATGTTTAGGATCTAATTAAATTGTGGGATTGGGAAGTAGATTTGAGGTAGTACCTATTACCTGTTTTACTTATGAAACCTTGGGAGTTACTTCTACGTTTGCTTTTATGCCATGCTATGCTAGTAGACGTGGATTGGGTGAGTGAATATCCATGATGATGTGAGATTGTTAATTAATGGTTTATCTAAGGTGGCAACCTAAACACACATCTGGGTGGATTGAGGCACCTGGTTTCCATCAGACTTGCTGTATTTCTTCGGACCGCCACCTGTGCTCTAAGGGATCATAAGATTATTCAAACTGAAACTTCCGTGTGCAGCCACAAGCCAATTATGGGCTCTGGCGTAGTTGACTAAGTTGTGTGAACTCTTACGGGTAGGCTAGCTGATGTAGGGGATGTAGGTTGGTACGGTCTACCCACATGTAAGGTGCTAGCGCTTCTGAAAGACTATGTCTCGGTCATCCGTTTCTCAAACACCATGTAGTGCGAGAACCAAGCGGAGGCAATCGAGTCTTGTGGGGAAAAGTGCAAACCTCTGCAGAGTGTATAAACTAATCATGATTAGCCGTGTCCCCGGTTATGGACGTTTTGAGTATCCGTAATTGAATATCATGTGAATCTCAACATGTTACTTCTAATAAATGTTATTGGGTTTTGATGAGTACTTTTAATTGGGATTGAGGATGCTGTCAACCATTCTCAATGTTTAACAACCACCATGATAGTTAAATAAAATTATTCCTTTGTTGTAGGGAAAAACTAGCTTTATGCAAAATGTAACAGAGAGCCTTACCACCAGCCATATATGCATGTAGTATAGGCTTATTCCTTCATTGCTCTCTATGTGTTACATTGCCAAGATATTCCATGTGTGACCCGTTTTGGCTGCAACTTTCACGTTGTGACTTTTCGCATTTATTTAGTAAGGTGTTAGGTCGTGGTTCTATACTCGATGATGCCGATGGAGTTGATGGACTCACTTATCTTCCAAGCCTTCCGCTGTTATTATTAGATGGCCTTAAGCCATATTATTGTAATAAGTTCCTTGTGGACAACGATGTAATAAGTGTGTGATTGCTACTCTGCTATAAATCCTTCAAACTTGTGTGGTGTCAAGATTATCGATCCAGGATGACATCGAGCACGATACTTGATCCATTCGGGTCTGGTCGCTATAAGCTAGAGCATTGGAAGCCGAGTCAAATGGGCTATTCTTTATAATATTTTTCTGCAACAAGCCAGTGTCAGCAAAATTGACTATGAAGCTGGTCTGTTGACCCGGAATTTTCAGAAGAAGTGCCTGGATTTCTTGCATTGGCAAAGTTTGAACATATCTGCTAAAGGAGATTTCATATAAGTTCATGGGCATGTATCAAGAAGGAAATGACAAGGACTTAAGGATGATCAGGTGCCGGTTCAGGATAACTTTTAACCCAGAGCACAACATGTCAAATTTGTTCTTGTGTTTATTTTGCAGCATAAGTTTACCATGGATAAATCCGAGCTAAACTGGGGGCTAATGTCGGGGATATACCCCGCGGTGTAACCCGCCGGATGTATGACTCGGCAGGAGCTTGGCAACTCACCGGTGACCCGCCTGGACCTGGCGGTTTACGGTAACCCGCCTGAACATTGCGACTCACTGGTGACCTGGCGGGCGGGTCAGACGGACGACAAGGCCCAAGGCCCAGAAGGCCGACTCATGTTATGGTGGGCCGGATTAAGAGGAAAGCATAAGGAATATTGCCTTACAAAGGAAGCAAGACTAGGACTCCACTTGTAAAAGAGTAATCCTAATCCTACTAGGACTAGTCATGTAACCCGCCCCTTCAACTTATATAAGGAGGGGCAGGGCACCCCAAGAGGGACAGGCTGAAGTAATCTTCAAGGCTAGACACAACTAGAGGAGAGCCGGTTTATGCGGCGATTCCCTCATGAGCATAATGAGACCTAGCCACAAACAACATGTAGGGTTATTACCGGATGATGCTTCCCGGGGCTGAAGATGTCTAAACCCTTGTCTTGTGTGTTAATCCGCCTCGCGACTCTCATCTCGATCAACCCCTCTCAAGCTACCACATAGATGCGTTGGATTCATGACTAAGTCCTCACACTAGAACATCTGTCGTGACAATTCCACGACACTTTTGTAGTTAATTGCTATATCTGGTTGCTTGCAGTATGCCTTGGTTATTTCAGTTGTTCACAATTTGATGCTCTATATGTGCAATTATTTACTGTGCAGTACATTTCATCAATCCAGTTTGAAACATACCAATAGGAATGCATATATTTGCTTGCTGTTAAGCCTATTATAGCTGGCATATGCCTCTTCTAAAGTTTTTTTAATGTTTGGTTGTTTGTAGTTAGCATATGTCCAGTTTCAAATGCTATCTTTGGTTGTTCGTAGTATGCCTTGTTTATTCCAGTTATTCACAATGTGATGTTTTATATGTGCAAGTATGAACTCTGCAGTTTAATTTCATTACTACCAGTTTCAACAATACCACTATGAATGACTACATTTGGTTGCTGCATCTTGTAGTTAACACGCCTTCCATTTCTATTTAACAATTACCAGTGTACTTAGACCGGCACAATACCAGTTTGAATGACTATATTTGCTTTTTGTTAAATGTTAAGCCCGTTGCAGTTAACACACCTTTCCACTTGTTTTGCTTTACTAGTGTGCTTAAACCTGCACACTGAAGCTATCTTTTGGAGATTATTTTGTCTGCCATGGATAATTTTGGTTGATGTGTAGCCTGTTGTGCTTAACCTGCTTCTCGATGTACCTACCCAGGACAATTTTGGGAACAACTTATGTTTTCCATTGAGGTTAGTTTCATCACATGGCTTATATATGCTCACTGTTCAGGATATCGGTAGCTGGTACCATATAGGCCGGGGGCTGACAAGGGACTAATCGATGAATCAGACTTTTAACTAAATATATCTGCAACCCATTTATCGTTAGGTTAACTAGGGACTATGTAATATATCTGAGGCTACATAGCAACATGCACTGTACTTAATGTCTAAATATGCAATCCTATGCTACATAGCAACAAGGAAGAGTGTTACATTAATGTTCTGATGATGTCTAGATATAAGTAGAAGTGCAGCAACAACAACAACAACAACACAACCCTGTTTGGATACTCAACTTAGCTAGAGGTTAGAGTTAGTTTCTAGCTCATGACTAACCCTGAACTAATTCCATCCAAAGATTTGTTTGGATGGCAGGGTTAGATTGACAATAAATGCACTATGTTGGGATATAACTATGTGTTTAAGCCGCCCAGGAGGGGCCGGGTTACGCAAAGAAGACTCACCAGAAAGAAGCCCGAGACCAAGCATGAATATGGCGGTTCAATAAAGGGCCTAAGGCCCACAGGCGACTTGAGACCTGTTGTAGTAAACCGCCACAATGGCATGACTTGTATCATAAGGTAGATTTAACTAGTCACCGAGCCGGATACTGTCTATAAGCGGCCGGGACTCTCAGAAGCCACGTATGCGTCAACCCGTGTATATAAGGGGACGACCTGCTGGCGGATTAGGGCAAGAAACAACCCATCAAGAGCCGGGCATAGCGTATTTCGCTCCCTGGTCATCGAAACATCAAGTAATTCCAACCCAACTAGACGTAGGCTTTCCTTTACCGCAAGGGGCCGAACTAGTATAAAACCTCTCGTGTCCTTTGTCCCGATTAACCCCTTTAAGCTTCCTAGTTACGATGGCTCCACGACTAAGTCCTTGCACGAGGACATCTGCCGTGACAATTCCACGACAGTTGGCGCCCACCGTGGGGCCAGCGCACGATGGATTTGAGTTCTTGAAAGGCAGCTTCAAGGGCTCAAGGGATCTGTGATGGGCGGATGACCAAGAGTCATCGCGGCAAGATCTACATCGACAACGAAGGCTGGGGCCCCGAGGCCGACTTCGCTTGAGTCTGGTACCAGTCCCCTTTGGCGGAATCCACGTCTTCATCGGCCGGATTGGTGAGCCGGGCCCTGAGCCGGACAACTGCACCGACCTCGTCGAGACGGCTCAGCGTGCGAGACCCGCCCGAGTTCAACCCGTCATGTAGCATGCCTTCGTGGGCTGTGTCCACGGAGAAGAACTTCCTGAAGGATCTAAAGATGGCGGAGAGACGGCCGTCCCATCGGATGATGATTCGTCCACCGGTTCAATAGATTCTTTGTATTAGGTCCAAGAGGGCATGCTTGGGGGCTGTTCTGATGACTCTAGCATTCCGGATTTCTATGAGCCGCCGAGCTGGGCAGGAGTCTTCATGGCTGGTACTCAACCCATCAAAACTCGACGGTACCGCAACAGAATAACGTCCGGTCGAGCGGCCGGCAGGAGGCCCTATCGCCCGCCGCTCAAAGCTTGATGGATCTCAATGGATAAGTTGACGGCCCTGCTAACCACCACGGTTATTCCTGCAAATCAAGATGAGCATAACGCGGAGGTGGCAAAGGTGCGTGAGGAGATAGCCACAGCAAGGAGGCCTTGGCAGTGAGGACACCAAAGTTAGCTACGGAGCGGGCGGTTTTGGACGCACGGGCACAGCGACTCCAATCAGAGGCTTTCCCGCTTAATATGAGTCTGAACGCATCCAATGAGGTCATGAGAAGGAGACATCGAAAACCCAGTCCGTCGCCTCGGGTTTACGATCCTCGAAATCTTTTCACGACACCCGGAGCTGGTCCTAGCAACCCGCCCGAAGCCAATCAGTTTATGACACCCGGAGCTGGAGGACCGGTTCAGCCCGGAGAGATGGCACCTCCTCACGGGAGTATGGCCCCGCCCTGATACATACCAATACCATCGGGTCACTTCTCCAACCCCATGGAGAACTTTATAGCAGCATCGGCGCGTCTGGCGGCTCTTCCAGTGGACGGAAAGCTATCGGGGAAGAGGTCGCTCGGCTCTTAGCGGCTGGGTTCATCATGGAAGTTTTTCAACTGGAGTGGTTGGCTAACCCGGTGCTTGTGCTCAAGAAAAACGGCACCTGGCGGATGTGTGTAGATTACACGGACTTAAATAAAGCTTGTCCGGCTAATCCCTTTGCTTTACCCCGTATTGATGAAATCATTGATGCTACAGCGGGTTGCGAGTGTTTGAGTTTTTGGATGCTTATTCTGGTTATCATTAGATCAAAATGGCAGTTAAGGACCAGGAGAAGACGGCTTTTATTACTCCGTTGGAGCCTTCTGCTATGTATCTATGCCATTTGGGCTCAAGAGTGCCAGAGCGACTTATCACGGTGTGTCTGAAATTGTCTCCACAATCAGATTGGGCGCAATGTTCATGCTTATGTAGATGACATTGTGGTGAATTCCAGAGAGAAGGAAACCTTGATATCTGATTTAAAGGAAACCTTTGATAATCTCCGGGTCTATAAGATGATGCTTAACCCGGACAAATGTGTATTTGGTGTACCGGCAGGCAAACTTTTGGGATTCCTGGTCTCAAACAGGGGCATTGAAGCTAACCCGGAGAAGATCAAGGCGATTACCTCTCTGGCTAAACCGGCGTGCATCAATGATGTTCAGCGATTGGCGGGTCGCGTCGCTGCTTTAAGCCGATTCATAAGCCGGTTAGGTGAGAAGGCTCTACCACTATATCAGATGATGAAGAAAATGACACTTTTATGCAGGTGAGGCTCTTGATGCTGCCTTTGAAGATTTAAAGAGACAATTGTGCGAGCCGCGGTTCTTGCGGCTCCCATTGATAAAGAGCCGTTGTTGTTGTATGTTGTTGCTAACTCACGAGCTGTTAGTGTTGCCATCGTGGTGGAGCGTAAGGAGGCGGCAAGGAGCATCCGGTTCAACGGCGGTTTATTACATCGATGAGGTGCTCATAGAGTCCAAGCAAAGATATCCGCATTGGCGTAAACTTGTTTATGGGGTGTTCATGGCAAGCCGAAGCTAAAGCAAGACTTCCAAGGTCATCCTATAAGCGTGGTAAGTTACGCCCCTTGGGGACATCATCGAGCAGGGAAGCCACAGGGCGAGTCGCCAAGTGGCCCATTGAGCTTGGGCCTCACGGTTTGAAGTATATGCCACGTACAGCTATCAAGTCTCAAGCCTTGGTGGACTTTATCAATGATTGGGCGGAGTTGCGAGCACCGGAGGAGAAGCCGATAACATGTATTGGACTATTCACTTGATGGGTCCAGTAGTTGGAAGGCTCGGGGCTGGAGTAGTTTTAACTTCCCCGAGGTGACAAATTTTGCTATGTGCTCGCTTATGTTTCCTTGTACTAACAATGCAGCTGAATCGAGGCTTTACTCCATGGTCTCCGGATGGCCAAAGAGATGAATTTGAGCGGGTAAGGTGCTTGGCGATTCAGACCTCGTCGCTCAACAGTGTCGAGCACGTGGGACTCGAGGATCCTCTTATGGCGGCTTATCGTCGTGAAGTTGATGCAGATGGCGGGCACTTCAAAGGTTATCAAGTAGAGCACATTGATCGAAGGAAGAATGAGGCGGCTGATGCTTTAAGCCGGTGGGGTCTCGGCGTAAGCCGGTGCCGCCTAACACCTTTCTTGACGTTTTGCATAACCCTTACGTCGAGTGCCTACAGAGGAAGAGCTAGCGATGCTGCACCGGAGGCACAGCCGGTGGCGGCTCTCCACGCCATCCCGTTTGGACAGTCCCATATTTGGCCTATATGACCCGGGGAGAGTTACCTGAGGACGAGACCTTGGCAAGACAAATCATCAGGTGGTCCAAATCCATGACAATTGTTCATGGCGAGTTGCATCACCGCAGCGTCACTTGGGCGTTTCAACATTGCGTATCGCATGCGGAAGGTCAGGAGATACTTCGTGAGATTCATGAAGGAGATTGTGGTCATCATGCCGGCCCAAAATCTCTGGTGGCCAAGGCTTTTCGTCATGGTTTCTATTGGCTGACGGCTCATGCTGATGCGGAGGATCTGGTCAGCAAATGTGACGGATGTCAAAAATTCTCATGAGAGCTCATGTGCCGGCTCAAGAATTGAGGATGATTCCAATTACTTGGCCATTTGCGATCTGGGGGCTTGACATGGTTGGACCTTTCAAAAGGTCTAAGGATAAGAAGACACACCTGTTGGTAGCAGTGGATAAATTCACCAAGTGGGTTGAAGCAGAGCCGGTCAGTAAGTGTGATGCAGCCACAGCAGTTCAGTTCATGAAAAAGGTGATCTTTCGTTTTGGCTTTCCACACAGCATTATAACTGATAACGGTACTAATCTCTCCAAAGGTGCCATGGAAGAGTTACATCAACAAGAGCACATCCGCTTGATGTTTCGTTGTTGCTCACCCTCGCCTAATGGTCAAGCGAAAAGAGCTAATCAAGAGATCTTGAAAGGTATCAAACCCGGCTCTTAGTTCCCTTGCAGCGAACTCGGGTTGTTGGGTGGAGGAGTTACCCTACGTGCTATGGAGCATCAACACAACGCCTAAGCGATCTACAGTGTTATACACCTTTCTTCATGGTGTACGGAGCAGAGGCGGTTCTGCCAAGTGATATCCGGCATGATTCACCCTGGGTGGCGGCTTACGTTGAGGCTGATAATGAAAACGCTCGTCAGGATGCACTTGACTTGTTGGATGAGGAGCGAGACTTGGCAATAGCCCGCTCGGCGATTTACCAGCAAGACCTGCGTCGTTATCACAGCCGCCAGGTTAGAAGCAGAACTTTTCAGGAAGGCGATTTAGTGCTCCGGCTCATCCAGGATCAGTCTGATATGCACAAGCTATCCCCTTCCTAGGAAGGACCTTTTGTGGTCAGTAAGAATCTGAACAACGGGTCATACTACCTCATCGATGTTCGAGAGCAAAAAGACTCACGTAAGTCGGAGGAAGAGACCCGCCAGCCGTGGAACATAGCTCATCTTCGGCCCTACTATACTTGAGCCACCGGCTCTCAGAATATATATGTTTTTTTTCTTTTTTAGCAATGTATATATTATATAAAGCAATAAGCAGGACCTCTTTTCTTTCCACCCTCCAAGGTTTATGTATGTTCTTTACCAGGTGGTGGAAACAACCAACAGGGAGCGGATCATATCTGAATCCGGCTTTCCCTTTGGTCCGGCTTATGATCATATCTGAATCTAGCCATGGTCACTTGGGGGCTTCCTGTTCAAACATAGGTCGTATTCGAACCAAAGAGAACATAGCTGTCGATACCCAATTGATCGGCATACTGCCAAACCCACTTGAGGGCTTCTTGATCATATTTGAATCATAGCTTAACCCCTTTGGGTCTGACGTGGATCGTATTCGAATCAGCGTCATTAAACAACTCTCATGGTCACTTGGGGGCTTCCTGTTCAAATATAGGTCATATTCGAACCAAAGAGAACATAGCTGTCGACAACCACTTGATCGGCATCGCCAAAGCCGATGGGGGCTATATGATCGTATTCGAATCTTAGCTTAACCCCTCTGGAACGGTTTACTGATCGTATTCGAATCAGAAGCCTTTGAAAATTAAGTTTATTATTCGTTATACTCTGTAAGTATTATTAAAGGCCAGGTAAACATCGTATGTGCCGACTTTCAGGAGTTCAATTAACTATCTGTTTTTGGGTCGCATAAGCCGGTGAAGTATATACCAGGTATGATATCAAGTATGTTATTGTGGTTATAATCATAAACCGGTTTTTTTACATGGTGTTTTGGTTCATACTCCGGGTTATCAGTGCTTCATATGACCCCGGATGTGATGAGTCGCCAAGGGAATTCTATTTTGTTTTATACACAGGATAAAGCAAGAAGGTTTGGACGTCAAGGAAAAATTAACATAAGTCAGAAGTATACAACGATGGCGGCTTATGACAATATTAAGCACCACAAACATGCGGGAAGGCATGATAGAGTTAAGAGGTTTTTCTACCCTATTACAAGACTCCCCGAGTTTGAATAAGGAAGCATCATTTTTTCAAAAGCATAGCACCAGGCGAGTTACTCCTTTGGTGGGCTTGAAGATTCCGGGTTATCCTTCTACGCCTCTCCGTCTGCTGCTTTGTCCTGGAAGGTTGACGAGGTCCAGTCAATGCCGCTTAAGGCTTCAAATTCAGCTTCATCATCTATTAAACCGGCTGGGTCAACTTCGTGAGCAAAGGTATGCTTACGAGTTGGAGGAATCGGTGGCGTCATCATAATGAGGAGTTGGAATCCTCTGGTTCTCGTTAGTCGTAACCGGTGATACTTGGTAAGATCAATATCATTGCCAATGATGGTGGCCACAGGACGTACGACTCTCACACAGGCGGTGAAGTCTGATTCATCGAATACATAGCCATCCTCCTTCAAGCTGGGATATCGTCTGCCAGGTCTAACTCTGGAAGCAACGCCTTGGCCCGGCTTAAGGCGGCTATGGCCCCAGTTCTAGCAGATGCCCGCCTTAGCTCCTGAATCCGTTGGGGTAACACGGCAAGCCGTTTGAGCACATCCTGTAGGAGATAAGGAGCATCATTTGATAAAGCCACAACGGCCAAAGCACGTTGTGACCCGGTGTATAGCTGTTCCACCAGAGTGTACACCGCCTTAAGCTTGATCAGCATATTACGCTTGAGGTTTGTGCTCACAGGGCCTGCGTTTATACATATAAGGTAAGCCGGAGATAATAATTGAAATAGTCATCAAAGGAACCATGGTGATATTCACGATTATACATAGTAACTTACCGAAGATTGCTGAGACCATTTGAGATATCTGGCGCTTTAAGCCGGACAGCTCGGCAGTTGCTTCGGCAAGAGTTGCTTCTGCTGTCTCGGCCCGGGTCACAAGTGAGGCCTTTTCATCTGCCCAGATTTTATTTTCCGCATCAAAATTCTTCTTCAAATTCTCTTGTTCAGAGACGCTGAATGCAAATTTGGAGTTGGCCTTTTGAATTACAAGTTCTTGGGCTGCCAGACGAGTCTTCAGGTCAGCAATCTCTGACTCAAATTGACTGGTGGAGGCCTGCGTTGATGTAGGGTTATAATTAAGGTTATGGCAAGATATCATAAAGTCCCAAGCACTTTGCAAGCAAAGACACTTGACACTTGGGGGCTAATGTATGCTGAAGAAAATTTTAATTTATAATGCTGCATTATGTATATTAAAGTCTCAAGCACTTTACAAGTAAAGATACTTGACACTTGGGGGCTAATGTGTATCGCACGTTCTAAATTATCATATTATGACCGGGTTAAATATATTTTATTTTAAACCGGACGAACTAACAGTAAGCAGGTATCTGAGTCTACAACATATTTATTCATAAGTAGTAGACTTGGGGGCTGGTACAGTAAGTAAGATTCAGGAGAATAGTATGAGTCATACCTCAGATTTGTGTTGTATTTGTTTCACCATGTCAATTTCCAGGTCGCGACTGTTATGCACTTGATTCAGATAGCCTGAGACTATATCACCAATGCTTAAGTGAGCATAATCAGCGATGTCTGTTTGGTCTTCGGCGTTCGACAAGTTCTTCCTTGGCGGTACATCCGCAAGGACGATAGGTCGCCCAGTTCAACAAACCGGCTTTTCAAAATTTCAACCTCCGGGTCGGTCGTCTTGACCGGGCTAGGAATTTCGGATTATCGGAGCTGTTGAAAGTATCTTGGCGGCGGTCGGAAGATGGCGCTGGAATTTCATATGCGGTTCATGAGGTGGTTGATGAGTAGAAGCATCGAGGGCAGCTGTTCGAGTTCCGGCTCGATTGCTACGGGTCTTGGATGGCTTATTCTTTTTTGCCCGCTTACTGGGCTTCACCTGCACGTTGTGGACAAAACAGAAGGGTGAGTACAAAATATGAGTAAGGCAAAGCATAAGGATAACAAAAGGTATATTACCGAGGCAGTCTTGAAGGCGGCATATTGGATTGCATAGACTCATGGGAGGAAGGAGAGGTATCCTGATAATTGTAGTCAGATGAATTGAGAGGTTGACGAATTAAACCCGCCAAAGGATAAACAGAACGTAAATCGGAGATGACCTCAGTCCGATGCTTCCTACTTATGTCGGGTAAGCCGGAAGAGAGTTATGCATCCTTGCTGGTCCGGGTTTGCCTCCGGCTTTCAAGCTGTTGTTGCTTCAAAAGAAATTGAGGATCTTGATAAGCTAGAGGATGTGAAAATCTTACTTTCCGGATCACCCGTCGGATTTTGTGCTTTGGCAAAGGCTCTGAGTCGGAGGAGATTATAGTTACCTCTTCGCCAGGAGCTTGGCTGTTCCCTGTATCCTCCTGAAAGGCGGAAATGTCAATAAAATAATAACAAAGGAGTTAAGAGAGTAAGGGATTACCTCTTCCTCATCTGAAGAAGAGTCATCCAATTTGAACAAATCGGAAGCGCTGGGTTTCTTCTTCTTTGAATTTCCCGTCTTGGCGGCTTTCCTTTCAGTCTTCTTGGCTGCCCTGGCTTGTTTGGCGGCCTCGTGGTCATATTTGACCTTCCAGAAATTATCACCGGCCTGTGGAAAAGATAAAGAATTATAAGTACAAAGGAGGTAAACATGTTAAAGAATATTTATTAAGATTGGTAACTTCTGCGGGGGCGGGTTCTTTTTGCGAAGGAAGTAAACCAAGGCATTGCTAATAACATGCCCTCCTTGAAAGATGGTCGGGTTGTAGCATCCACCACATCATCTGGTAAGTCGTCGGGACTATGGCGCATTGGGTCGTCCTTTTAGCCTATATAAGTACACATTAAGCCGGAGCGGCGGCTTAATGGGAGTATTCGCCAAGTGACCCAGACTCGGACCAGATCGATGCCATTTAAACCATTTCCCAAAAGAGCTTTAATCTTCTTGATGGTGGGATTAAGAGGCGACGTTCAACAACGGTCGGTTTATCCGCCAAATGGATGGTTGGACTCAAAGCGCGGGCGAAAGCGAGCGAGGCTTCTCATCAGCCGAGAGGTGTCTCGACAGAGAACCATGTCCGGTTCCAATCTTTTGGGTGACTCGGCAGCTCGGCATAAGGAAAAAGCGGTCTCTCCGTCATTGGATCGAGATACCGCCAAGCTCAAGACTAGGCCCGTTGGCATGTTCATTTTGCGGTTCAAGTAAAAAGTTCTCTGAACAAAAGCAGACTTGGCTCCTCTCCTGTACACCTCGCGAAGACTTGGAAATTGCAAAGATTTGACACGGAATTGGGTCCAATGTCTTGAGGTCTAAGGTCAAAGAAATTCAAAACTTCTCTGAAGAACTTTGAGCCGGGAGGGGCAAATACCCGGCTCATGTGATCCGTGAAAACTATCACCTCCCCTTCTTTGGGTTGAGGCTTTTCTTCAGATGGGTCAGGAACACGATAAGACATGACCTCCTTTTTTGGCAGATGGCCAGACATCACAAACTCAGCCAGTTTACTCTTAGTGATTGTCGATGGGACCCAGTTGCAGGTTACAGGAGCTTTGGTCGCCTTAGGTGCCATGACAACAGTTGGCCTATTACAAAATAAGAAGTTCCGGTTCAAATTTTAACCCGGGAGAAAATATCCAAATTACTGAAGGTAGCGGCTTATGAAGGGGCCTAATGATATAAGGATAATTGTGCAACAATATTTAAGCCGCTATAAGCATCAAGAGCAGTTCAAAATTCTTAAAGATATGAGAAGTAGGCAAGGTTCACAGATCAGTATTATTCATTTAATCCAGACACCTGGACAGTTATGTTTAAGGGCATTTAACAGAAGAAGTTTTCCAGGTGATAAAACAGGTTTCATAATCTTACGCTAAAATTTGAGATCAAAGGTGCATTACGATAAGAAAATTTTCTAGACCTAAAAGCGACGCAGATGTGTTCATAGGCTCGAATGAGGCTTTTATACGAGAAAGGGATCTGCTTTTATCCAAAACAAGTGCGAAAACAACTACATGGCCATTTTATATCATTCTCGGATCGAAGAGGCGTCGAAGAGGAAAGCTAACAAGGGTTTGGCTCTAATGGCGATGAACTCGATTTAACTCGAAGAAGCTTTAATGCGGACCTAAGCAAGGAAGGAAGGAACTTACGGATCTGGATGAGCTGCGGAGATTCGTCGCGTTTCTCTGATCCAACCAGGTTGATGCAGCGGCCTGAGACGATGAAGATAGGGAGTTCGACAGCGGTGGCGGCGGATCTCGAGAGGAGGCAAGAGGAAGAAGATGGCTGGAAGGAGGAGAATGGGAGACCTAGGTCGCACCTATTTATAAGGAGAAGATAACTGAGACGGTGCGGGAAACGAGGAGATAAGAGTTATTATCCAGCGGCCCCGACGCCTCGATTTTCGGAGCAGTCAATAAAAGCAGAGATACGTTGAAAGATACGGTGGAATAGAAAAGGAATTTAAGAAAGGATGACTCACGCCAGGTTAACACAGATTCAAAAGATGACATCATGGCGGGTTAAAGAAAGCTCTCTACACAGTCAGAAGACTAAAGATTTATTTCTTAAGATATTTTAAGATTGACATGAACATGTTCAAATCAATCTGGGGCCTAATGTTGGGGATATAACTATTTGTGTAAGCCGCCCAGGAGGGGCCGGGTTACGCAAAGAAGACTCACCAGAAACAAGCCCAAGACCAAGCATGAAGATGGTGGTTCAATAAAGGGCCTAAGGCCCACAGGCGACTTGAGGCCCGTTGTAGTAAACCGCCACAATGGCATGACTTGTATCATAAGGTAGATTTAACTAGTCACCGAGCGGATCTTCTATAAGCGGCGGGACTCTGTAAGCGCAGGCGTCAACCCGTGTATATAAGGGGCGACCTCTTTGGCGGATTAGGGCAAGAAACAACCCATCCAGAGCTGGGCATAGCGTATTTCGCTCCCTGGTCATCGAAACATCAAGTAATTCCAACCCAACTAGACGTAGGCTTTCATTTACCGCAAGGGGCCGAACTAGTATAAAACCTCTCGTGTCCTTTGTCCAGATTAATCCCTTTAAGCTTCGTAGTTGCGATGGCTCCACGACTAAGTCCTTGCACGAGGACATCTGCCGTGACAATTCCACGACACACTAGGAAAACTAGCTCCAATTAGCACCTCTTGGGTTTGATAGTTTTTTTTGGGGTGGGTTATAGATGCAACTAGCTCAAAATAGCCCTCATGTTTAGATATACTTTAGGGCTATTTGAGCCCGAACTAGCTCAAAATAATTGTACCCCATGGATACAACAGCAGTTAGTCAGCCGATAATTTGTAAGAATGCACTAAACTCCTTTCGGCCCATAATATAAGATGTTAATTCATTTAATATGTGAGTATATTGGATGTTATAAGATATTATAAAAGAGTGTTGTACTACATCATTGTGCAATTGCTATTTAGCTTCTAATATTAACTTGGTGCTTTTAGGTACATATGTCATTGGTAAAGATCCACGCTTCGACCCTTTCGGCGTATGGGGCAGTGAGATATCGATGAACCAGCATCAAGTGAGGAAGCTGATAAAGATTGTTAGTAAAATGGGTCCAAATATGGCAATTAAACTATTTGTTTGCACTTTATCGAAGACAACAGTGAACTGCGGGACGGTAAGAACTTTGCAGCCTTCTTTTTACTGCCCATAATGAGTTGTGTTAGATGACAATGTCTGAATCTTTTTCCTTTGTAGTGGTTGCCAAAGCAGTTTACTCAAGATTACCTCTCAAACTACATGATTGGTGGGCATGCAAAGGTTAAAGTATTTCTACCAGAACACGATGATTATCTAGATGTTTTCATGAAGACCGTGAAGGATGGGCGGTCGGCCATCACAAGGGGTTGGACTAGAGTCGTGCGTGCCTTCTGCATGGAGGAGGGCACAATATGGGCATTCCACTTCACCTTGTTCAGCAACCAGAATGTATTTTGCCTCTTTCTTTACCGTCTTTAATAGTACAAGTATACAACTATGGTTCATCATTCTTTATTTGGTTCTTATGTAATTCTTGAACATATGTACCTGTGAATCAAATAATGCATTGGTTGTTTGAACCTGATGGATATGAATGAAGCTGTAGCATACATTAAATCAAATTCAAATCTGGTACAATTTGAAATAGCAACAATTAAATTACGGTGAAATTACGCTCTCTAGGTCGTTACGGCACACACGGTTGGTAAAACACAAAAGTTTGTGATATATACCATAATCTGAGACGGTTCACAGAGAGGAAACGTGTGCAAGCATGCACACAGTTGCCGTTTGCAAAGCGTGTGCGATGTCAGACAATATAACAAACGGTGCAGGCAAACTAAATGTTTGTGTTAGTTGCCTTATCATACACGATTCGCAACCATGAACTGTTTCTGATGAAGTATGCATCATAAATGTTGCACCACAGAATAGCGTGTGTGACAGTTATCGTGTACGAAGATGTTACGACGGTCCGACGTTTCATAATCCTGTCCGACACTTGTACGAAGATTACCTAATCTTCTTAATTAGTTATCGCATACGGTTTGGGAAAAGTGAATGTGTGTGATTGTATGCTTATCATACATGTTCTATAATAGTGAACCATTTGTGATGGGCCACGCATCATAAACGTAGCACCATAGAATACCGACTATGATGGCAATGCGAGCACAAATGAGTAGGAGTACTGTAGGGTCCCCATCCCCAACTGTTTCTGGGTCGTGTGGGAAGGACCCCCCCTATCACCGTCACTCACTAGGCGACGGTTCCAAATGCCATCGCGCAAAAGGGGTTAAAAACCGTTTGTATAGCATCGACGCGTACCAGTGCTAGAATCTATCGCCCCCATCCTGAAAAAGTTGTTAGTTTCGTGAGATGCTTTCCGTGCATGTAGAAGCTGTATTTGAGGTGATGTTCCTTTCCTGTTAAATGTTAACCATAAGGGAGTTCAATTTTTTCACCTTTTCCCAAGTTTACAATGACAATGTACTAGATTTCTGAAGGAATTTTGGAGGATTTCATGACATACACCCCCCAACCCATATTGGTTGCTTGATTCATACGGTTGCAATCCATAAGCATTTCTCCTTTGGATTCATCTGTACTAATTTGCTTAGAGAATTTTTCATCCACTCCAACCTCTTATGAAGAAGGCTACATTTTTCTAGATTGTAATCAAATGCCCATGTTAATGTCAGATCAAAGATGGCAAGTTGGTGCATTTTACAAAACCTTCAAGCCAAATAGGTGTGTAGTAGTGTTCAAAACTGCATGTAGGCACTAACATGTTCTCTTCTTTTGCAGATAATAATAGGCCCGGAGGTGGATAATGTTTATAACGACAATCACATCGAATGCCTGGATCTGCATCTCTCAAAAATTACTTTGAACTCCTACCGAGGGACCTTACCGGAGATTATATTCACCAGGTTCTTTGTTGCTAGAGCAAGGGTGCTGAAGGTAATGAGGTTGAACATGCATTTAAATAGGAAATATGAATGGTTTGTTGATCAGAGCCGGCAGCTACTACAGAATGGAAGAGGCTCCAAAAAGCTAAACTTCGTATTGGAAGTGCATATGACAGAGTAATTGGAAGTCATTGTGTCAACCCCATACATGACTTGTTAGCGGTTGATCCCTTTGCAGAAATGACGAGGTTTAGAAACCAGCCTTACTATTTTTATTTTTAGTTTGAACCTCTCTTATATCCATGTTTAGCCGATCAGCACGGGCGTTTGCAGCTGAATGAGCTGAATTTCATTTTTAATATCTGTTTGAACCTTGTAATCTTCGAATTTGAGCCATGTAACTCTGGAATTTGAACCTTATAATATTTTGGGCTTTTGTGGTACAATCATTGAAATGGCATCTGCTACGTCTTGAGCTTGCGTTGGTTTTCCCCGAAGAGGAGAGGATGATGCAGCAGAGTAGCGTAAGTATTTCCCTCAGTTTTTGAGAACCAAGGTATCAATCCGAGAGGAGGCTACTGTGAGTCCCTCGTACTGCACAAAGCAAATAACTCCTCGCAACCAACGGGATAAGTGGTTGTCAATCCCTTCACTGTCACTTACGAGAGTGAGATCTGATAGAGATGATAAATAATATTTTTGGTATTTTTGGTATAAATATGCAAAGTAAAATAAAAGGCAAAGTAAAAGCAAAGCAATAATAAAGCGTAGGAATATTAATATGATGAGAATAGACCCGGGGGCCATAGATTTCACTAGTGGATTCTCTCAAGAGCATAAGTATTTTACGGTGGGTGAGCAATTCTGTTGAGCAATTGATGAATTGAGCATAGTTATGAGAGTATCTAGGTATGATCATGTATATAGGCATCACGTCCGAGACAAGTAGACCGACTCCTGCCTGCATCTACTACTATTACTCCACTCATCGACCGCTATCCAGCATGCATCTAGAGTATTAAGTTAATGAAAACAGAGTAACGCCTTAAGCAAGATGACATGATGTAGAGGATAAATTCATGCAATATGATAAAACCCCATCTTGTTATCCTCGATGGCAACAATACAATATGTGCCTTGCTGCCCCTCATCACATTGGGAAAGGACACATAAGATTGAACCCAAAGCTAAGCACTTCTCCCATTGCAAGAACTACCAATCTAGTTGGCCAAACCAAGCGGATAATTGAAGAGACTTGCAAAGATAAACAATCATACATAAAAGAATTCAGAGAAGATTCAAATATTGCTCATAGATAATCTTGATCATAAACCCACAATTCATCGGTCTCAACAAACACACCGCAAAAAGAAGATTACATCGAATAGATCTCCACGAGAGAGGGGGAGAACATTGTATTGAGATCCAAAAAGAGAGAAGAAGCCATCTAGCTACTAACTATGGACCCGAAGGTCTGAAGTAAACTACTCACACTTCATCGGAGAGGCTATGATGATGATGTAGAAGCCCTCCATGGTGGATTCCCCTTCCGACGGAGCTCCGGAACAGGCCCCAAGATGGGATCTCGTGGATATAGAAAGTTGCGGTGGTGGAATTAGGTTTTTGGCTCCATATCTGATCTGTTGGGGGTACGTAGATATATATAGGAGGAAGGAGTACGTCGGTGGAGCTTCGGGGGGCCCACGAGGCAGGGGGCACGCCCTTGGGGGGGGTCGCGCCCTCCATCCTCGTGGTCGCCTCCCTCCTTTCTTGACCGAGGGTCCAAGTCTCCTGGATCATATGTGATGAGAAAATCAGGTTCCCGAAGGTTTCATTCCGTTTGGACTCCGTTTGATATTCCGTTTCTTCAAAACACTGAAATAGGCAAAAAAAAACAACAATTCTGGGTTGGGCCTCCGATTAATAGGTTAGTCCCAAAAGTAATATAAAAGTGGAAATAAAGCCCAATATGGTCCAAAACAATAGATAATATAGCATGGAGCAATCAAAAATTATAGATACGTTGGAGACATATCAGCATCGTATGTAGATTGGTAGTATTATTTTGACCTTAATATGCAATAGACTTAGATTTTATTAACCATTCACGACCAGGGTTCCCGCCAGAAGCAGAGCAATGGCAAACGTCGTCGCAACAAGATGTAGATGACTAGATGCTCATTTCTCCTAGTTTAGTATGCATGTAATTGCTTAGTTTGGTGTGTGGAAATGTTAGGTGTGTAGTCACTTATGTAATTGTATGCTTAATTTGGTCATGAAATGATGTTCTTATAAGTATATATGTTGATGTTCTGTAGAGAGAGCATATCACTGAAGGAAATATGCCCTAGAGGCAATAATAAAGTTGTTATTTTATATTTCCTTCTTCATGATAAATGTTTATTATTCATGCTAGAATTGTATTGATTGAAAACCCAAATACATGTGTGAATACATAGACAAACACTGTGTCCCTAGTGAGCCTCTACTTGACTAGCTCATTGATCAAAGATGGTTAAGGTTTCCTAACCATGGACATGAGTTGTCATTTGATAACGGGGTCACATCATTAGGAGAATGATGTGATGGACATGACCCATCCGTTAGCTTAGCATATTGATCATTCAGTTTTATTGCTATTACTTTCTACATGTCAAATACATATTCCTTCGACTACGAGATTACGCAACTCACGGATACCGTAGGAATACCCTGTGTGCTATCAAACATCACAACGTAAATGGGTGATTATAAAGATGCTCTACAGGTATCTCCGAAGGTGTTTTTTGGATTGGCATAGATCGAGATTAGGATCTGTCACTCCGAGTATCGGAGAGGAATCTCTGGGCCCTCTCGGTAATACACATCATAAGAAGCCTTGCAAGCAAAGTGACTAATGAGTTAGTTGTGGGATGATGTATTACGGAACGAGTAAAGGGACTTGCCAGTAACGAGATTGAACTAGGTATGTGGATACCGACGATCGAATCTCGGGCAAGCAACATACCGATGATAAAGGGAATAACATATGTTGTCATAACGGTTCGACTGATAAAGATCTTCGTAGAATATGTAGGAGTCAATATGAGCATCCAGGTTCCGCTATTGGTTATTGAACGGAGAGGTGTCTCGGTCATGTCTACATAGTTCTCGAACCCGTAGGGTCCGCGCGCTTAACGTTTGATGATGATTTTGTATTATATGAGTTATGTGATTTGGTGACCGAATGTTGTTTAGAGTCCCGGATGAGATCACAGACATGACAAGGAGTCTCGAAATGGTCGAGAGGTAAAGATTGATATATAGGATGATGGGATTCAAAAATCGGAAGTGTTCCGGAATGTATCGGGTATTTATTGGAGTACCGGGGGGTTACTGGAAACCCCGGGGGGGAAGATATGGGCCATATGGGACATAAGAGGGGAGCACAGCCCACAAGGGGTGGTGCGTCCCCCCTTAGGCAGGAGGCCGAATTGGAGAAGGAACAAAGGGGGTTCGGCCCCCCTTCCTTTCTCCCTTCCCCCTTCCTTTTTCTCTCCGGCAAAGAAAGGAAGGAGGGGAGGCCGAATTGGAGGAGGCCCCCAAGTAGGATTCCTCCTACTTGGGGTGCACCCTTGCTTCTCCCCCCCTCCCACCTATATATACATGGGGAGGGAGCGCCTAGAACACACAACAACTATCATTAGTCGTGTGCGGCTCCCCCCCCCCTCCATAGTTTACACCCCCGGTCAAGTTTTGCGGTGCTTAGGCCAAGCCCTGTGAGAATCACTTCACCATCATTGTCACCACACCATCGTGCTGATGGAATTCATCTACTACCTCGACACCTTGCTAGATCAAGAAGGCAAGGGACGTCATCGAGCTGAACGTGTGCAGAAGTCGGAGATGCCGTATGTTCGGTGCTTGATTGGTCGGACCTAGAAGAAGTTCGACTACATCAACCGCATTGTCAATGCTTCCACTTTCGGTCTACGAGGGTATGTGGATACACTCTCCTCCTCGTTGCTATGCATCTCCTAGATAGATCTTGCTTGAGCATAGGAACTTTTTTGAAATTACAGGCTACGTTTCCCAAAAATCACATCGCACACAGACCACACTAGGGAACTCTTCGGTCATGAATTCATCAATCACAGACGATTGTATACCTACAAGCGTTTGCCCAAAACACACATGGCTTATTCCTTCACAAACAGCTCAGGTGGATCAACTGTATGCCACGTATCACACACGCAACTCTAATCGGATTCGTGCTTGATGTCTCCGACATCACTTGCACAGTTCGTCTTATTTTTCCACGTATCACTGTGTCGGCCTCTACTCGCGTCCCCCGGCGCGCTCTGCTCGCCGTTAGGCGCCGCGGCGCGCTCTCCTCGCGTACCTCCATGTGCTCGGCTTGTGGACAGCTTTTCCTTGCGTGTTCAACTATTATATGCATATATATGGTTGCTCGCCATTGAGGCGACCGCGGAGCCCTCTGCTCGCGTCCCTCCGTGCGCGCTCTGCCCGCGGTTGGGCCTCCACACGATCATGTCGGGGCCCCCATATGCATGCGGTTGCGCCGCCCGCGTCGCCACGATGTAGTTACGTGCGGCATGATGGAGTTATGCACTGCAAATTAGAACTGCCATCCGGGCATCCTGATATTCCAGACCGCCCGGCTTCCCCTTTAATTCTCGCGGCCATTATAACCTTAGTCTCTTCAACCTTTCGATCGCGCCGGACAACACAACAAGCACACCCATGACGACACATAGAGAGGGGATGTCTAGGGCGCTCCAATGGAGTTCGCGAGCATAAAGTGGAGACCCACGCGAGGGAGACGGATCTCTCGGTGGTGTACACCATCGACCTGGTCGTGGTGGACGACTACATCAACACCGTTGAGCAGTTTCTTGCTCGAGACAAGTACAAGGTGGTCGACATTGACCTCCAGTACACCGGCGGTTGTCCCAACATAGATCAAAAGGTTGTCGTCGCCCAGTTGTGCGTGCACCATCATGTCCTCATCTACCACTAATGCATGGCCACAGAGCCTTGCGACCGTTTCGCCAGGTTTGTCAACAGCACCGACTACAAGTTCGCTACGGTGGAAACCACCAACGATGTAAAAGCGCTCAGGGTTACGGGCTTGGCCTGCAATAACCTTGTCAAAATCCGTGAGCACTACAGGGTCTGGGGAAGCACGAAGAAGGACTCCCTGGTTGAACTCGCCTAGGCCATCATCGACCCATACTACAAAAAGATGAAGCAGGATGCCAACAGAAAACGTCCCGTACCCTGGCACGGGGCTTGGATGTGGCAACTGGATGAACCTCACCTCAGGTTCGCGGCCAAGAGCGTGTACACATGCTACTTGATGCACAGGTGGATCATTGACATGAGGAAGTGCCTTGTTATCGAAATCGATGAAGCCGGATCGAGCAACTAGCAAAGCAGTAGTGGCAAGCGTCACAAGAAGTATATGATGATCAGATGATCATTTATCCTAGTTAATTATGCATGTAATATATAGTTGACTTTGGTGTGTGGAAATATCATGTGTGTAGTAGCCACCTATGTAATTATGCATGTAATAGTTTACTTTGGTGTGTGCAGATGTCATGTGTGTAGTCGCCACCTATGTAATCGGATGATTAATTTGGTTATGCAACCATGTATTTGTAAGTGTGTGTATATATGTTGTTGTTCTGTAAGCAGTCCCAACGCACAACACACATGTCTTATTAGCAGCAATCGTTTGTGTTATTATCGGTCTTCGTACACATTTCTGATTACAGACTTGTTTGCCGCGTATCACACACATCTTGTTAAATTGAATCGTTTCTATTATCTTGGCTCAACGCAAACAGTTCACCCGAGTGAACTGTCTGCCCTCTATCGCACACACACCTTGATCTGGCTGACCGTTTCTTTTGTTCCGGCTAATCACAAACAGTTCATCCGAGTGAACTGTATGTCATATATCGCAGACACCTTCATCTGGCTAACCGTTTCTGTTCTTTTGCCTCATCACAAACAGTTCATTGAACTGAACCATATGCCCCTCATCACCCACGCTAAATTCTGAACCTTGTTTGATGCATCCATCATCACAAACGTTTTGCATCTTTTTTGATGGTTTTTTTACATCACCGTTTGTGATTATTGCATCGCACACAGTTCCCTCGAAGGGTCTCTGATTGTAGTGTCGCGTTAGCAGCATCCTGCAGTAGTGTAGCATCACTGACAAGAATGAATGGGTCCGTGTGATATGCCATCGTTATCTTGTTAACACAGGTCTTCTTGTAATCATCAACCTTTACCTGGCTAAAAGGGATCCATGTGCACCTGAATAATACCACCTTAACTTTCACGTAGTTAAGCTCCCAAATCTCTTTGATGGTTCCATAGTATACCCTTTTATCAGTTTCATCAACAGTCATGCATTCTATTCGGACAGAGCTATTCTGATATGAGGTCTTCTCATCATGTTCCTCAGTGTAGAACGTGTAGCCATTTATGTCATATGCTTCGTACATCAACACTGTAGGTGATGGCTTTTGTGCCAAGCACATAGCAATGTCATCCATAGATCCGCGTGCCAAATGATCCTTCGGCCATCTAGCGTAGTCCTTATTATGCGCCTTCATCTCGGCATCTAATGGATGCACCATGGGTATCGTATCACATCCAAATGTTCATCATCATAAGCGTCAAGAGCTCGGCTGTTAAGCAGTAGTGTCAAATGGGCTTTGTCGGCCAAATCTCCGGGTGCAGTGTTTTGTGTGCCAGCAAGGACCGACTTACCTTTCAGCCTTCAAGGGAAAACCTATAGGTCTTTGTTTCATGTATTCGGTGCAAAACTCAACCACCTCATCCATGGTATAACCTTGTAGGATTCTTGCCTCTGGATGGCTTTGGTTCCGACAATAATGCTTCAACATTCCCATGAACCGCTTGATGGGATACATGTTGCGAAGAAACACATGACCACAATACTTTATCTCTTCAACAAGGTGCACAGTGATATGGACCATGACATCAAAGAATGAAGGTGGGGAAAACTCTCTAGGCTGGACAATATTCTTGCAATATCATGTTGCATGGAATCCAGCTCTTCAGGATCTACCACTTTCTGCCATAGTTTGTTGAAGAAATCACAGAGCTCAATCTTATATCTCTGTCCATCATATTCTTGATGACCACCGAGAGGATTTGTGTAAACATTACGTGGCAATCATGTGACTTCATGTGTGCCAACTTCATTTTACCTGAGCTCACATCCACGAGACTTCTGATGTTTGCAGAGTAGGAAGAGGGTGTCTTAACTGACAACAAATAGTTGAAGAACTCTTTTGCTTCTTTTGTACTAAAATTGTAACTCTGGTGAGCATGGAGGAACTTGTTATCATCTGCTTCGTTCTTGCGTTTTTCATTGATCACCAAACATATTGAGTCATGCACCGTCACCATCCTTTTTACCTTTAATCTTGAGCAGAGTAGCAAGGATGCTTTCACATACATTCTTCTCTACCTGCATGACATCAATGCAGTGACGTACACGTAGAATCTCCCAGTAAGGTAATTCCTAGAACACCGATTTCTTCTTAAACACTTGATCCATGGGTGTTTGTTTCACCATCAAAGTGTGGTTCTTGCCAAGCACAACATTAATTTGTTTAGCCATGCTGTGGATCAACTCCCCACGATAAGGTCTTGGGTCCAAACCTACCTCTGTCGTACCATCAAATTTAGCTTTCATCTTTTGGTATGGGTGATATTTCTGGAAGAACCTGCGATGACGCAAATACATGGTTTTGTGCGAGTTGGGAAGAAATATACTCGCTTTCCTATCCATGCATGTGACATACCCTACATCTCCCTTTGTTTTCTGCCCCGATGTGTTGCCTAATGCCAGCATATCTTGATTGGTGTGCAGCAGCATCGCATGTAGATTGAAAAACTCCTTTTTGTAAGCATCATAACATTTTACAACGATGATGAGGACATCAATACCATTGTTACACCCATATCCCCTACTGCTACATATACTGGACCAATTACTAGATCTCGCGCATGCCAATTAAATTATTAGGTACTTCCCTTTCTTGGTAATGATTCTAATGTTCATGATAATATGATGTTGCCTAAATTGGATACATTTGTTTTGCTTACAAATGAAGGGCCTGGCATGGATAAGAGGGATGAACACTGGAGCAAGACCAAGCATGGAGATGGTGGCATGCGCAAGGGGAACAAGAACGGAGTTACAAGTGATGATTTCAGGACTTCGGAGCCACCATAATGAGTGCATGAAGCCTTGGACGAAATATACAGGATGCTACTTCATAAATTTCATCCATAGGCTATTATAGGTGCTGCGTCACCTTATTATTGGGCCATGCCCATGTAATTTTGAAATACTTGAGTATAGGCTGTTTTTAGAGTCCGTATGTGTGGGGAAACAAAAGATAGGGTTGGTTTCGGACCCCTCCTCCAAGGGCCATGAACCCCCCTCTTCCTCCATATATACAGCCCTTAGGGCACCATTTAGACTTTGGGATTTGTTTAGTTAAAAGTTAGCCATTGCAACTTTGTGTACTTAGTTTGTGACCAACGACCAGAACAAGACCGCTTCCGGATCCCCGCCTTTATCAATACTTCATCTATATTTGCAATATTCAGATTGCATTATCATATTCTTGCTTGTTCTTCGATTGCTTACAGGAATAGACCTTCATGGTTAGGTTGATCGTGCTCCGGTGTGGTCAATAACCTCTCGGAGTTGGTTTAGGATTGCTAAGGTGCAACGTCGTGCACATTTGTAGTCAGATCGTCAAAGTCGTCTCCACTAAATTGATAGTTATCATCTCATCGAAAGATCGGGACCCTCGACTCTATGAAGCAGGCTCTTTTACCCACAATGTCAGCAGTTCTTCTACCAATAACTACGTAAATGTTGATGTCATTTCCAGGTTGCTTCAGGCCTTGGGGAATCATTGACATCATGATGTATTTTTTCTTTATACACATCCAAGGAGCAAGGTCATATATGCATAGAAGCATGGGCCATGTGATGTGTTTGGTGCTCATATCACCAAAAGGATTCATCCCGTCAGTACACTCCCCGAGCCTTATACTTCTGGGATCCTTGGCAAAGTCGTCATACTTGTTGTTGATTAATTCCCACAGAGCCCCATCTTTCGGGTGCCTCATATGTTTATCCGCAGTTTTCTCATCATGATGACACTGCAACCTCTTTGCCTTTCTAGGGTTTGCAAACAAACGCCTCAACCTTGGAATTAAAGGCAAGTACCAAACAACCTAGGACGGGATTCCTGTCTTGATCTCGTCATCCAATTTGTACTTGTCCATTGCTCTCCTCGCTTGTATCATGCATGCTTGCATGTGGGACATGCATGCAAATCTTAGTACTCACCACGGTACAATGTACAATCATTCACACAAGTGTGTATCTTTTGTACTTCAAGTTCCAATGGGCAAACAATCTTCTTTGCTTCGTTCGTGCTTTTGGGGAGCACATTATCTTCTGTAAGAAATTCTTTGAAAAGACCTAAAAACTCTGTGAAGCCCTTGTTTGATAGACCATTTGCTGCTTTAAATCTGAGAAGCGCTAGTGTGGCAATCAACTTGGAATATTTATTTTTGCAACTTGGACACAAATCTTTCTTGGAGTCCGCATCAATGGATGGTAGATCCTTGTACCCATCCATATCTTTTTCTGGGCCGTGGAAATCTGCAATCATAGAAACAAAATCTGGAATATCAAGGTCGTCATCATCGTCTGTGTCGCCGTCTTGGTTTTCAGTGGGGTTTCTGGCTTGTCCATGTTCAATTGGTAGCTTGACGCCTCAACCCCAATGTTATATTCAACATCCTTGTGAATCAGATCGGGTTTGTCATCTCGTAGCCCTGGGTATATTCATTCATGATCAGCTCTTCACCGTGTCTACTCCAACATGTATATCCATCCATGAATCCATGTGTGAGTAAGTGGAACTCGACTTCTATAACTTCATGTGACTCTGTATTGACACAACAACTGCATGTACACAGGATGTAGTCGTCATTACGAACTCTCTTGTTTTTCCTTTCAGCGAAATTGATGAACTCTGTCACTCCACACATAAAATCTGAGCTTCTCTGATCCTTCATCCATTCAGATCGTTCCATCTGCACCACACAAGGGGTAATTCAAGAAACAAAAACATTAATACAAGGATTAATTGATGCCCAAAGATGCATGCATAAATCACAATATTTTATTTTCATAATTACTGAGGGCGCTTCATATTGTTATATAGCCATGCGATGATAAAAATTAATGGCTAGTCAATTTACACATAGAGTACTACAATACTACCCTTATGAATTGAATACCTTAATTAAGCCACTCAAAGAAAAGAATACCTTAATTAATTAACCGCGTGGTGACCTCCACCGAGCAGATGGAGAAGCACGATGCAGCGGCATGCCGAGACAGCAGGTTTGACGAGCAAAGCTTAATGGGGCAACCACCTAAAGTTCGAGCTCCACTCTCCCTACATTGACCATGATGGATGTGCTCCAATCACGCCGCCGCCGACCTCTAGGATTGAGCTCCTCCTATCTCTTGCCGTACACCGAGGATTGACCTACTATGACGCCGCCACCGCTACCACCGATGATCGAGGATTGACATCTTATCCGGTAGCCGATGCCTCGGCCGCTGCCGCCATCTCTATCTGCTGAGCAACTATTTTGTTTACGGGTATCCGCAGAGTGGCTGTTTACCCTAAGTATTAACTGAATTATTGTATCCCCATATGCACAGGGTAGTACATCACATACGGTAATGTCACGGCAACCGTGTCTCACCAACATTGTCTTCTCACACGGTTTGGTGTGGAAATCATGCGTGAAGTTGTAATACCTAACACAAACGACATGTATAAACCGTGTGCCGTATACAACAAAGTGCGATAAGTAGTTCCCGACCGTTAGCAGATCCGCATAGTTTCCCTGTTTCCCCCAAATCCCTAGCCCCCAAATTCCCTCGCATGGCGCTGACATTGGGGGAATGCAGACGAGTGGTGCTGATGGTTTCGGTGTGGCTGCTCCTGCTTGTCTCGCCGCTCTCAGCAGCGCCACCACGACGGTGGTCACCGCCGAGCACCTGCCTAAGGTCATCAGAAGGCAGGTGTACTAGGATTCGAATCGTCTTGTCAGGTTCCAATCTATCCCGATCTTTTTAGCATGTCCAAAGTAGCTTCCTGCTTAATCTGTCCTAAATGACCCCTTCCAGGAAAGCAATCAACTGACGGATCTGGAGTATGACCCCAGACTCCCGCAACATGAGTTCAACTCTGAGTTTTGCGCCACCAAGAGGTACCAAAAGCTGAGTTGTGTCCTTAGACAAATTCACGCTCAACGTGTATGCACTGAGGGATTCGACATTGGCAGATGGTTCCTCGGATGCCCCTTAGAGGTTAGTGCTAAGTTCATCAAATTAGTTGAGTTAATGAGACCGCTCATCTTGAATACTATTTAACATTGGCGGGGATGTGACGCCCGGGTAATTAAGCTACAGTAATCCCCGCTAATGATGCCACGTCACCTCGGTTACTGTGGATAAACTCGCACTAGTTCGAAACCTGTTCGAATTCAAATTCAAAATCAAGCTAAGCAATAAAATATTTTCAAATATTAAAACTAAAATATTCGGAGTGGGCCAAATAATGCATAGGTAATTATGGTGGAGAAGCCACACCTTTATAAAATGTTTAAATGATATATGATGAATAAAACAACAGCAAAAACAATTATTTAAATACCTTTTATAATAAATAAAAGGTCTAACTAATTTGTTTGAGGACTAGACTTCTTGTGACTATGGACAAAGTTGAAATACTAAGTTATATACTACGAGTATATTTTACTAAAACTAAAATAATAGGAATCAATATTAAAACAGAAAAGAAATAAGAGAAAAGGAAAGATAAAAGAAGAAGAAGAATGAGAAAAGAGAACCCCCCACAGGCAGACGGCCGATTGCTTGCCAGCCGGCCCAAACCGGCCCAGGCCGCCCCCCTCACTCCACCATATCCCCCCGGTCAAACCCTAACCCTCACCCGATCCCCACTCCCCTCGCTCCTCTCCTCCCCCGATTCGGGATCTGGATCGGACGAACCCCTCCCACGACTCCCCCTCCCCCGCACGTCTCTCCCTCTCCCTCCCAGCGCCGCCACACCCAGCGCCCCAGCGCTCGGCGCCCTCATCACATCGCCCCGTCGGCCTTGTTCAACCCCCCCACTCCCCTCGACCTCTCTCCTTCCCCGTCTGGATCGGCGGGGCCCCGACCCCGCCATGCCGCCACGCCGCCGCCCGCGCCTCCGTCCAACCGCTGCCGTCGCCTCCGTCCAACCGCTGCCGTCGCCTCGCCTCCTCGCCCCTCCTTCGCCCGCGAGACGCTGCCCGAGGCCTCTGCCTCGCCCCCCACCATCGCCGAAGGCTGACACCTCGCCGCGCCTTCGCCGGACCTCCCCGCCGAAGCTCGCCACCGCCCCACGTGCCACGGCTTCCTCCTCGCCCCGTTCGGAGGCCGTCGACCCCGAGCCGCGCCACCCCAAGCCCTCTGCGCTGCCACACGCCTGTCGGCCCGTCCGGTCGCCGGACCTTGCCGGCAGGGTTCCTCCAGCCTCCTCGAGCCCTCCTCTGCAACGATGTGAGCATCCGGCTCAACCTGGCCTCTCCCCTCTCTTCCCCGTGCCCTGTAGACGCCCTGCCGACGAGGTCGTGCCTCTGCCGCCGCTTTCGGCCGCCGACGTGGTGGTCGATTCTGACCGCCCCAGCATCGGCTAGTAGTTCCCGTGGGTGCGCGCCGAGGCCCTCGTTCGATCCCTGTCGACCACTCGCTAGAAAGCTGCCGGGGGGGAACGCTCGGTCGTCGCCGGTGCGCTCTGCCTCACCGTCGTTACCGTGTTGACGTGGATCTACGATTAGTGCTTAATTACCATGCTAATCAACCCCTGTGACAATGACCTATGGGCCACCCTGCTAATTCACATTGTTTAATAAATCTGTTTAACTAAGCAGTCAATGACAAGTGGGGCCCAGCCCCTGGAACTTTAAATGAAAAGATATAAAATAGGAATTAAAAATAAATAAATAAAATTAATTAATTAATTAACTAACTAAATTAATTAAGTTAATTAAATCCTGATTATTTGACTAGTTAAATTTACTTAGCGTGCTAATTAAACTAAGTAGCTATTAATTAGATATCGATCGATGACAGAATGGACCCACACGTCAGTTTGGCCAAGTCAATCGATCGTTGACCGTGACATCACCACGATGTCATCTTGGCGTCATAATTGCATTTTCTAATTTAATTAATTCGGTTAATTCTAAAAATGATTTAAATCTTTTAAAATCAATATAAAATAAACCGTATACGGATGGAAAAACTTTGTACATGAAAGTTGCTCGAGCAGCGAGGCGAATCCGGATCGCATCCGTTCGTCCGCCACACACCCTAACCTATCGAACCTGCAAATTTTCCTCTCGGTTCAAGCTGTCGACAGACGTCCGGGCAGGAAAACTTTCCGGATGTTTCCCCGCCAAGATGTCGCCTAGCGCTACATTAGAACACGTCTAGCTCATGTCTGTTGTCTGTTATGCACTTGCCTGCTATGTAATTCTGTTTCTTCCCCACCCCCTTCTCTCCGGTAGACCCCGAGACCGATCTTGATGTCCTGTGATCGACTACGTCACCGACGACCCCTCTCTCTTGCCGAGAGCAACCAGGCAAGCCCCCCTTGATCACCAGATATCGCCTACTCTTATCTACACTGCTTGCATTAGAGTAGTGTAACATGTTATTGCTTTCGGATATCCTATCTTTGCTGCATAGCTTGTCCTTGCTACTCTTTGTTGTTACCTTTACCTTTATCCTCTTTGCTTAGTATAGGATGCTAGTGTTCCATCGGTGGCCCTACATTCTTGTCCGTGCGCCATGCTATACTCTTCGGGTTGTGATCACTTGGGGAGGTGATCACGGGCATATCTATATACTTTACACTATTACATTACCTGTGGTACTGTTCGGAGATGGGGCTTGAAAGGACGGGTGGCTCCATCCGGTAGAGGTGGGCCTGGGTTCCCACGGCCCCATTGTTACTTTATGGCGGGCGGCAGGGCAGGTTGAGACCGCCTAGGAGAGAGTGGGCCTGGCCTGTTCGGCGTTCGCGGTTACTTAACACGCTTAACGAGGTCTTGGTATTTGATCTGAGTTGGCTCTGAGCTTATCGCACTAACCATCTCGCGGGAGTAGTTATGGGTATCCGCGTCGTGGTATCGGCCAAGCACTTGAGACGTCGGACGGACGGCGGCCTTGGATTGGACTGGAACGCTGATGGGCTAGATGCGCTTCGGCACGTCACGTAGCGTGCAGAGTGTGCTTTCGAGGCGATGGGCCCGGACCCTGCGGCGCTTAGGTTTAGACCGGCGTGTTGGCCTCTCTGTTGTGCCTAGGTGGGGCTGCGGCGTGTTGATCTTCCGGCGGGCATGACCGAGAAAGTGTGTCGGCCAAATGGGATCAAGCGTCTTTGGGTAAGATGGTGCACCCTGCAGGAAGTTAATCTATTCGGATAGTCGTGATCTTGATAGCAGGGCGACTTGGAGTTGTACCTTGAGCTTATGACAACTAGAACCGGATACTTGATAAAACACACCCTTCCAAGTGCCAGATACAACCGGTGGTCGCTCTCGCTCAGGGATATGAGCAGGGGATTGCCGGGTAGGATTATTGCTATATGATGTTATTTGGAGGACTTCAGCTTGTCCTCTTCTACCTGTTGCAAGACAGGTGACCAGAAGCGTAGTCTTCGTTAAGACTAGCTATCCCCTCTTATTACGGCATTCTGCAGATTCAGTCCATGATATGGCCTTTACACATATATCCATGCATATGTAGTGTAGCTCCTTGCTTGCAGTACTTTGGATGAGTACTCACGGTTGCCTTGTTCCCCTTTTCCCCTACCTCTACTCGATTGCTGCAGCAGGACTATGGAGCCGGGAGCGACGCCACTGCCGATGGCGACTACTACTACTGGAGGTGCCTACTACTACGTGCAGCCCACCGCGGCGACCAGGAGTAGCTAGGAGGATCCTGGCGGGAGGCCTGCTCCTCTTCGTCGGTATCCCGGTTTGTGCTAGCCATCTTATGGCACCTTGTTTAACTTATATCGTACTCGAGATATTGTTGCTTCCACTGACTTCGTCTATGATCGAGCACTTGTATTCGAGCCCTCGAGGCCCCTGGCTTGTATTATGATGCTTGTATGACTTATTTTATTTGTAGAGTTGTGTTGTGATATCTTCCGTGAGTCCACGATCTTGATCGTACACATTTGCGTGCATGATTAGTGTACGATTAAATCGAAGGCGTCTGAGTTGGTATCGAGCCGATCGCTGTAGGAATCCCCCTTCCACACTCCTTGGCCGAAGTCAAGTCTAGTCATTGCAAAAACTTTTACTAACTTGGTTGTGTGCCTTACGGGCCCACGTCGCCATTGGGTGGTATTAGGATCTTTTACTCCTCGATCTTTACTCTGGGATTCTGAACTCTCTTCTATTCGGGTTAAATGAATTTGCTAAAAACAAAACTAACTTTATGTTCTCGCAAGTACTTTCTCCCGGAGAACCCCCTCACTTCAGATGATCGTCTGCTAATCAGAAGATTCCGAAGATACTCTCTGATGTTCTCTCGAGGCTTTGTGCCCATCACTTTTGCTATTCCTGACCACCGATAAATCCGTATGGATAACTACTTACACTTGCCATTCCTATGGTCATCCCCCATTGATCTTGTTATTACAAGATACCCCGAAGTTTTCTCTATTGTTCCGAGAATACTTTGTGCCTCTGCCTAGCGCTTCTTGACACATGAATACCCTTATAAATCCTCGCACTTGTCGAGTATCCGCTCATCGATTGTTCATGTGTTTCACAAAAGCCTTCAAAATAATATTCGAGCTTCGAGAATCCTCTGGAGCCTTTGGCTCTTGGAATTCTTGCTTGCTTGCATTATGGTTAATCCCATAAGTCTCGTAGTCATATTGACATTCCTTGTCATTATCATTTTGGGTCTGTTGACTCAATATGTTTGCGAATACCATAATCATCATTGATCCTTATAAATTACCTTTCCGGCTGAGCTGCCATTCTTTTAAGCTGGAATTGGTTCTCGACCAATCCAATTGTCGATTGATTGTACCCTAAGGCTGTTCAACTTATCCATCCCTAATCGAGCATTGCTTGATCCCTTGATTCTTGAATCATAATTCCTTTGCATTTGACAATTGAGTTAGTCAGTTGTTTCTATAATTTGATCTCCTTGCATTCTTCTACCTCTAGTTGAGTACTAATGCTCACGTCAGATCCCTCGTGGACCACCAGATCCTTTGTTGGATTTTATCTGACAACGCCCTTCATATTTAATAACCTTGTGAGCCTTTCCCCTGATACATAATGCCTTTGGTAAATTGTATCCTCTGCTTTCTCAACCATGCTCTGCCTTCGAGCTTGAGTTAATTATTTCTAAAGATTCTGGTATATGATTCCAAGAGGCCCTATGGGTAGAACATATGCCTTCACTAAACCGTGTGAACCGAAAGTTTTCACGAATCATACTCTTCCGGTGCTTCGCGATAAAACTTTCAACACTGCAACTTCATCGAGCGAGAAGTGAATGAAGGGTTATGCATTGGAGAAGTGGGAGTCGACCTTGAACTTGTGTTCATGCCCATGGACACGATGTAGATCTTATCATTAAAGCTTCTCTTAAATTAATTATTCCTTTGGTATAAGTTCATCTTATATCGAGGATCGGCCTTTTGCAATCGTGGTTCCGACCATGTTCTCTTTTAAATACCATTTCTCGTGCAAGTTTTAGCACTTGTCTTCTGTAGAGCAATAACCCCCGTCCAACCTCTACTTTGATATGTCATCGAGTATTACCCCTGGTATCTCGCGATTATCATGGAACTGCATAACCTCTTATGGGTTCTTCATCAAGTGCTACCTTCCCACTGTTTCCAATTTTTCACGGGCTCTGAGTTTTTAAACACTCAAAGACACCGATAAATGAACCGAGTCCGCACTATGGTTCAACAACTCTTCAGTGAGCTTCTATAAGTACGAGTTTGTACCCGATCACGCCGTTCCTAGCCTGTTTGGCTATATCATTGTCGTGATCGTCAACATTCTGAGCTCATCCAGGATATCAATTGAATTCATGATGAGGAATACCATCCTTGCCCTCGATGATTTGTATTACCATCGACCACCTTATTGCCTTCCCACCAACACAAGCTTGTTCATGTTTGGTGTTATACCTTGAGCTCCTTGCTACCCAGCAATCGTTCTTCTTTACCTTGGAGTATCACCATCCTTTATGTCAAGAATGTTCTGAGATTTGTTCCACCTCTTAAGAAATTCTTGGTATTGAGATGCTTCTCACCATCACCATTCTTTCTTGGTCCCCGTATTGCTTCCAACTGGTGTACCAACAAGTGAACGGTGCTGTTTGAATTCTGCCCTTCTAGCAAGCCTCTTGCTTTGAAGTGAAATTCTTAGGCTATTGATTATTGAATCACCATTCTGACATTGGTTGTGCAACCCAACCCATCAGGCGCACCTTTCAACCAATGTTTACTTGTGTATGTTTCCTCGAGCATACTTCCTTATATCATTTGATCTGACAAATGTTATCTCCTTGTTCACTTAATTGTGGAAGTCCATCTTTTGGGAATCTCGGTGAATTGCCGTTGAGTTCACCAGACACCTCCTTGTCCTCTCCTTGGGTTAATGATGGACTCTTGTTAGCGGAAATCACTTCATAGTTCATTTCCCCGAGAATCTTACAATGTCATCTCATCAATTTGCGTTGCACCTTTTCTTCTCAGGTATCCTAAGTCTGAGGTATCCTGACACCAATCGGATCTGGATCTCGGTCAGATATGATGGTTGGGACAACTTTCCGAGAGTTATGATGCTGATCCTTTGGTGACCCGGTAACCCGATGTCATGCCTAGCACCCCCCCCCCCCGGCTGGAGGACCTATCATTATAGTTTCCTTTTCAGCAAGGTTATCCGTTCATCCATGAGGAAATTGTAATACTGGTTCTACAAGTTGTTCCTGGTGAATCCTTCTTGTATCCAGAGTCTGATCTTCACTTGAAGACCATGTCAATGCTATCTCAAAGCATGTCTGTGTTACTCTGATTTTCAACAAGAACATTCGAAGCCCAATGCTAAATGTTTCTTGCTCAATTATCCAAACACCGTTGTATGGGTAATGTCGTGAAATTTCTCTCCCTTACCTAAAGGGTTTTCTACATTATATCCTGTCATGGATATCATGCTCTGCTTATCCTTGGTAAGGATATATCCCTGAAATATGTGTTTAAACACATTTTCCTTCCCATTGTTACATTTAATATGATAATCATATTTTACTTTCCATTGGTTATTTGAACCTTTCTTGGGATATATATAATCTAATCGGTGATAATCCCACGCTTAGGTAAGCACCTCGTTGTACCACTCTGTAGGTAAGACCCTATTACTATTTGTTGATGACATTCCGTAACCACCGATGGACGAGAACCTTGCCTATTGGTCCGCCTCGTTCAGCGAAAGGGAAAATGGTTCTCTTCGTCCCTCGACCTTGGTACCTATGTTGTTGCCGACATGACCCTCAGACTCTCCTCGACTTGCCTTGCTTACATGATCGTGCGGGATGTCAACAACCTTCTACTTTTAACCACATGGTGGGCCCATAACCTGATTTCACAGGATCGAAACGACTCTCTGTACACCCCTTGCGAAGTTATTCCTCACGCTTGACCTTGTATGTAATTCACGGGCCACTTGCTGTTGATCTATTCAGTATCGACACGATACTTACTCTCGCTACTCGAACCCCTTTCTCACTCGTTCGGGCTTGAGCAAACTACCTACCGCTTGGAGCCTATTGTGGTACCTTCGTACCTTACTCTCGAGGTATTTCATATGTTCAACACGAGAGATAATCTTATACTAATTCATGGGTTAGCCCAGTTGTTTCCCTTAAAAGCATTATGTCGTAGTGAGCTGCCCGTTATCTTTCGTAAGTACGATGGAGTTCCCGAAGAAATGATGACCAGTTTATCATGATGCATCGGAATAAAGGATTGAAGACATCAACGAAAGGGATTAGCTTCTTGAGAAGATCCGTTAGATTATCGTAACCAGACCTTTCCCCTTGCTCCCTCTTAAATCTCGGGACGAGATTTCTTGTAATGGAGGAGAATTGTGGCCTTGGGTAATTAAGCTACAGTAATCCCGCTAATGATGCCACGTCACCTCGATTCTTGTGGATAAACTTCGCACTAGTTGAAACCTGTTCAATTCAAATTCAAAATCAAGCTAAGCAATAAAATATTTTCAAATATTAAAACTAAAATATTCGAGATGGGCCAAATAATGCATAGGTAATTATGGTGGAGAAGCCACACCTTTATAAAATGTTTAAATGATATATGATGAATAAAACAACAGCAAAAACAATTATTTAAATACCTTTTATAATAAATAAAAGGTCTAACTAATTTGTTTGAGGACTAGACTTCTTGTGACTATGGACTAAGTTGAAATACTAATTTATATACTATGAGTATATTTTACTAAAACTAAAATAATAGGAATCAATATTAAAAGCAGAAAAGAAATAAGAAAAGGAAAGATAAAACAAGAAGAAGAATGAGAAAGAGAACCCCCCACCGGGCGGACGGCCCGCTTGCTTCCAGCCGGCCCAAACCGGCCCAGCCGCCCCTCACTCCACCATATCCCCGATCAAACCCTAACCGTCACCCGATCCCCACTCCTCGCTCCTCTCCTCCCCCCCGATTCGGGATTTGGATCGGACGAACCCTCCCACGACTCCCCTCCCCGCACGTCTCTCCCTCTCCTCCCAGCGCCACGCCCAGCGCCTTGCCTCAGCGCCCTCATCACATCGCCCCGTCGGCCTCGTTCAACCCCCCCCACCCACTCCCCTTGACCTCTCTCCCTTCCCCGTCTGGATCGAGGCAGGGGCCCCGACCTTCGCCACGCCGCCGCCGCCCGGCGCCTCCGTCCAACCGCTGCCGTCGCCTCCGTCCAACCGCTGCCGTCGCCTCGCCTCCTCGCCCCTCCTTCGCCATGAGGCGCTCCCGAGGCCTCGCCTTGCCCCCACCATCGCGGGTGACACCTCGCCAGCGCCTTCGCGGACCTCCCCGCCGGCTTCGCCACCGCTCCACGTGCCACGGCTTCCTCCTCGCCCCGTTCGGAGGCCGTTGACCCCGAGCCGCGCCACCCCAAGCCCTCTGCGCTGCCACACGCCTGTCGGCCCGTCCGGTCGCCGGACCTTGCCGTCAGGGTTCCTCCAGCCTCCTCGAGCCCTCCTCTGCAACGATGTGAGCATCCGGCTCAACCTGGCCTCTCCCCTCTCTTCCCCGTGCCCTGTAGACGCCCTGCCGACAAGGTCGTGCCTCTGCCGCCGCTCGACGCCGACGTGGTGGTCGATTCTGACCGGCCCAGCATCGGCTAGTAGTTCCCGTGGGTGCGCGCCGAGGCCCTCGTTCGATCCCTGCCGACCACTCGCTAGAAAGCTGCCGGGGGGGAACGCTCGGTCGTCGCCGGTGCGCTCTGCCTCACCGTCGTTACCGTGTTGACGTGGATCTACGATTAGTGCTTAATTACCGTGCTAATCAACCCCCTGTGACAATGACCTATGGGCCACCCCTGCTAATTCACATTGTTTAATAAATCTGTTTAACTAAGCAGTCAATGACAAGTGGGGCCCAGCCCCTGGAACGTTAAATGAAAAGATATAAAATAGGAATTAAAAATAAATAAATAAAAATTAATTAATTAATTAACTAACTAAATTAATTAAGTTAATTAAATCCTGATTATTTGACTAGTTAAATTTACTTAACGTGCTAATTAAACTAAGTAACTGTTAATTAGATATCAGTCAATGACAGAATGGACCCACACGTCAGTTTGGCCAAGTCAATTGACTGTTGACCGCTGACATCACCCTGATGTCATGCTGACGTCATAATTGCATTTTCTAATTTAATTAATTCGGTTAATTCTAAAAATGATTTAAATCTTTTAAAAATCAATATAAAATAAACCGTAGCTCGGATGGAAAAACTTTGTACATGAAAGTTGCTCGAACGCACGCGAGACGAATCAGATACGCATCCGTTAAATACGCCACACACCCTAACCTATCGAACCTGCAAATTTTCCTCTCGGTTCAACTGTCGACAGACGTCCGAACCGGAAAACTTTCCCGGATGTTTCCCCCTTCGCCAGTATCGCCTAGCGCTACGTTAGAACACGTCTAGCTCTGTATGTTGTCCTGTTATGCACTTGCCTGCTATGTACTTACTGTTTCTTCCCCCCTTCTCTCCGGTGACCCCGAGACCGATCTTGATGTCCTGTGATCGACTACGTCACCGACGACCCTCTCTCTTGCGAGCAACCAGGCAAGCCCCCTTGATCACCAGATATCGCCTACTCTTATCTACACCGCTTGCATTAGAGTAGTGTAACATGTTCTTGCTTTCAGATATCCTATCTTTCGCTGCATAGCTTGTCCTTGCTACTCTTGTTGTTACCTTTACCTGCTATCCTATCGCTTAGTATAGGATGCTAGTGTTCCATCGGTGGCCCTACATTCTTGTCCGTGCGCCATGCTATACTCTTTGGGCTGTGATCACTTGGAGGTGATCACGGGCATATACTATATACTTTACACTATTACATTACATGTGGTACTGTTGGAGATGGGGCTGAAAGGGCGGGTGGCTCCATCCCGGTAGAGGTGGGCCTGGGTTCCCGACGGCCCCATTGTTACTTTATGGCGGAGCGACAGGGCAGGTTGAGACCGCCTAGGAGAGAGGTGGGTCAGCCTCGTTCGGCGTTATGCGGTTACTTAACACGCTTAACGAGGTCTTGCTATTTGATCTGAGTTGGCTCTGAGCTTATACGCACTAACCATCTACGCTGGAGTAGTTATGGGTATCCCGCGTCGTGGTATCATCCGAAGCACTTCAGACGTCGGCGACGAGCGGCGCGCCGGATTGGACTGGAACGCTGATGGGCTAGGTCTGCTTCCGGCGCGTGCATAGCGTGCGGGTGTGCTTTCGAGGCGATGGGCCCGCACCCTGGCGCTTAGGTTTAGACCGGCGTGTTGGCCTCTCACAGTGCCTAGGTGGGGCTGCGGCGTGTTGATCTTCAGCGGCGGGCATGACCGAGAAAGTGTGTCCGGCAAATGGGATCAAGCGTCTTTGGGTAAGATGGTGCACCCAGCGAAGTTAATCTATTCGGATAGCCGTGATCTTGATAACAGGACGACTTGGAGTTGTACCTTGAGCTTATGACAACTAGAACCGGATACTTGATAAAACACACCCTTCCAAGTGCGGATACAACCGGTGGTCGCTCTCGCTCGTGGGATATGAGCAGGGATTGCGGGTAGGATTATTGCTATATGATGTTATTTGGAGGACTTCACTTGTCCTCTTCTACTGTTGCAAGGCAGTGACCGAAGCATAGTCTTCGTTAAGACTAGCTATCCCCTCTTATTACGGCATTCTGCAGTTCAGTCCACCGATATGGCCTTTACACATATATCCATGCATATGTAGTGTAGCTCCTTGCTTGCAGTACTTTGGATGAGTACTCACGGTTGCCTTGTTCCCTTTTCCCCTACCTCTACTCGATTGCTGCAACTGGACTATGGAGCCGAGGAGCGAGGCCATCGTCGATGGCGACTACTACTACGGAGGTGTCTACTACTACGTGCAGCCCGCCGACGACCGGAGTAGCTAGGAGGATCCTGTGCGGAGGCCTGCTCCTCTTCGTCGGTATCCCAGTTTGTGCTAGCCATCTTATGGCACCTTGTTTAACTTATGTCGTACTCAG
The DNA here is from genome assembly GCA_021605205.1 of Aegilops longissima. Classification (NCBI taxonomy): domain Eukaryota; kingdom Viridiplantae; phylum Streptophyta; class Magnoliopsida; order Poales; family Poaceae; genus Aegilops; species Aegilops longissima. The sequence goes on from CM038681.1 coordinate 332,310,538, forward strand.
ATATTGTTGCTTCCGCTGACTTCGTCTATGATCGAGCACTTGTATTCGAGCCCTCGAGGCCCCTGGCTTGTATTATGATGCTTGTATGACTTATTTTATTTGTAGAGTTGTGTTGTGATATCTTCCCGTGAGTCCCTGATCTTGATCGTACACATTTGCGTGCATGATTAGTGTACGATTAAATCGGGGGCGTCACAGGGGATATGAGGCTTGTGCCATTGTTAACTGGCTGGATGAAGAATGGCATGGAAGGGCTCAGAGTGTTATCACCAAGCTCGCCGAAGATAACGTAAAGCTGAAGATGAAACTGACTGATCTAGATTGTACAATCAGTACGGTGAATCAAGAAAGAATCAATCACATGCAAAAGATGAAAGCAAGAGACAAGAAGAAACTAGCATGTGTAGTTCTGGTTGTCGCATTAGCCATCTTCTATGCACTGTTTGCAATGATGATTAGGGGTTTTGTTTGATTATTACTGGCTTCATTAATAAGAAGAGCTCAATATATAGCTTGCCAGCTGTCCTACTCCGTTCGTACGGTGCATAAGTCACATTACGAAATCAAATAATCCAAAACTTGTTCCCTGTTTTTTGCCATGAAAAAAGAAATCAACCAATAGGAGTCGTGGGGCTTGTATGCATTCAATGACTTCAGACTACTTAGCATAACATGCAATGGTTAATTCTCCGCACGCAATGGTATTGATTAGCAGATAAAAATCAAGTTCTCTTGTCCGCCCCCCACCTTGGTCGCCAGTATGGAAGGAGTATGAAAAATGCTTGTTTCATATTTGGATGCTCCAACACGTGTGTGTAATTATCACATTGAGAACTACGCAACCGCGGGAATTTGGAGCAACTTGGTACTAATAATTGCGATTGATTATATCAGTATTCTAACCGCCTACCAAGGCGGTTCGATAATCCGTCAATCCCCCGCTTAAATTGACATTCCTCTTCTCTACATACCCCGATTCAGTGTCCACCAATTTCATCGTCCCGGCTGTCCATTGATGCGGCTTGAAGCTACATCGGTATTTCCCCAAAGAGGAAGGGATGATGCAGCACAACAACGGTAGGTATTTCCCTCAGATGTGAAACCAAGGTTATTGAACCAGTAGGAGAACCAAGCAACACAACTAAACAACACCTGCACACAAATAACAACTTCTCGCAACCCGACGTGTAAAATGGGTTGTCAATCCCTTTCGGGTAGCGGCGGCCCAAGATGGGCAAATGGACATGAATAAAATTGTAGTAGATTGATAGATCGACTGCCAAATAAAATAAATAGGAATAAATTGCAGCAAAGTATCTTTGTATTTTTGGTTTAATAGATCTAAAAATAAAAACAAAGGAAAATAGATCGCAAAGGCAAATAATACGAGAAAGAGGCCCGGGGGTCGTAGGTTTCACTAGTGGCTTCTCTCAGGAAAAATAGCGAACGATGGGTGAACAAATTACTATTGGGAAATTGATAGAACTTCAAATAATCATGATGATATCCAGGCAATGATCATTATATAGGCATCACGTCCAAGATTAGTACACCGACTCCTGCCTGCATCTACTACTATTACTCCACATATCGACCGCTATCCAGCATGCATCTGGTGTATTAAGTTCATGGAGAAACGGAATAATGCAATAAGAATGATGACATGATGTAGACAAGATCTATCTATGTAGAGATAGACCCCATCGTTTTATCCTTAGTAGCAACGATACATACATGTCGGTTCCCTTCCTGTCACTGGGATCAAGCACCGTAAGATCGAACCCACTACAAAGCACCTCTTCCCATTGCAAGATAAATAGATCAAGTTGGCGAAAAAACAAATATCAGAGAAGAAATATGAGGCTATAAGCAATCATGCATAAAAGAGAACAAAGAAACTCAAATACTTTCATGGATATAAAAAGATAGATCTGATCATAAACTCAAAGTTCATCGATCCCAACAAACACACCGCAAAAAGAGTTACATCATATGGATCTCCAAGAGACCATTGTATTGAGAATTAAGCGAGAGAGAGGAAACCATCTAGCTAGTAACTACGGACCCGAAGGTCTACAAAGAACAACTCACGCATCATCGAAGAAGCACCAATGGAGGTGGTGAACCCCATCCGAGATGGTATCTAGATTGGATCTGGTGGTTCTGGACTCTGCGGTGGCTGGAATTGATTTTCGTCGACTTCCCTAGGGTTTATGGAATATTGGGATATTGATAGAGCAAAGAGGCGGTCCGGGGGGCAGCCGAGGTGGCAACAACCCACCAGGGCGCGCTTGGGCCTCCTGGCGCGCCCTTGTGGGTTGTTCTCTCCTCGGAGCACCCCCAGGCGCAGCCAGGGCCCATTAGGTGTCTTCTGGTCCCAAAAAATCTCCGTAAAGTTTCATGCGTTTGGACTCTGTTTGGTATTGATTTCTTGCAACTGAGGAAAAGGCCCTATGGAGTAAAGGGAAGCGTGTACGTTGTCACACTCCCCGCCCTCCAAAGATGCAGAAAACAGCAACTGGCACTTGGCACTATGTCAATAGGTTAGTACCAAAAAATGATATAAAATGACTATAAAATGATTATAAAACATCCAAATTGATAATATAATAGCATGGAACAATAAAAAATTATAGATACATTGGAGACGTATCAACCATGCTACACACTTGCACACACTTTGCAATCTCGCTTTCTCGCAGTTTGTATACGTACCACACCCATGTCGAGCGATGGCGAGGACGACAGTTCCACCAACATTCTAGCGCCCAATGATAGGTCAACATCAAAATCATCCTGCTCGTCTTCCATGAGTCCGACGTCGAGCCAAGACCTCGATTTTATCCGGATCATGGAAGGGACACCGCCTCCCGAGTCGTCAGACGACAACCAGACGGACAAGGAACCATCATAGGATGAAGAAGAGGATGATGATGAGGAGGAGGAATGGTCGAACGAGGAGGAGGATGATGATGACAGTAACGATGATGCCGACAGCGGCGGCGATGAAAAGTCGACAGTCAGTGGCAAGAAGCGTCCTCGCCAAGATGATGTCGCGGGGCCATCCAACAACAACAACAACAACAATGAGGACTAATGTGACGCCCGGATAATTAGGCTACAGTAGTCTGCTGCTAATGATGCCAGGTCATCACTCTTACCGTTGATAATCCTCGGTTGATCCAAATCGTAATCCTAATCAAATTTAAAATAAAAGTCCAATATTCAAACTTCTCAAACATACAAAATAGGGCCATAACTATTTATGGTGGTGAGCCAACATTTTTGTAAAGTGCTTAATTGCTCCTAAGTATATAACAGTGGCTAAAAAAATAATTAAATGCCTTTTATAAATTATAAAATATTAAGCTAAATTGTTTAGGTGTCAAACTTTTTGTGGCAGTGGGCTTGGTCTAACTTAGGTGTTGGTCTCATAATTTAATAAACCTAAATTTTACTAATAGTAAAACAAAACAGTAAAGAATAAATGATTAAAAAACAGAAAACAAAACAAGACCCCTCCCTCCTCCTGGGCCAAGTGGCCCAGCTGCCACCAGGTAGCCCACCTGCTCCCCTGCCTCCCACCTCCCTGTTCACGAGGGATCGTGGGCAGGACCGATGCCTGCCACGGCACCTGCCATCGCCGTGGCAGCCATCCGGTGGCCCCCTCAGTGACCCACGCACCTACTTAGCCGCCCCGGCGTCCCGAACCCTAGTGCACCCCTCCCTCTCCCTCTTGATCCGCCTCCCTCTCCAGATCCAAATCCTCTCGAGCTCGGGCATCACCACGTCGCCGTCGTCCTCCTGGCGATTGTTGGTGTCAAAACTGGCGGATCTCGGGTAGGGGGTCCCGAACTGTGAGTCTAGGATCGATGGTAATAGGAGACGGGGGACACGATGTTTACCCGGGTTCGGGCCCTCTCAATGGAGGTAATACCCTACTTCCTGCTTGATTGATCTTGATGAATGTGAGTATTACAATAGTTGATCTACACGAGATCGTAATGGCTAAACCCTAGAAGTCTAGCATGTATGACTATGGTAATGTGTATCTACCTATCCGAACTACGCTCTCCGGTTTATATAGACACCGGAGAGATCTAGGGTTACAAGGAGTCAGTTACATCAGAGGGAATTTACATAGTCAGTTGCCAAGCTTGCCTTCCACACCAAGTAGAGTCCAATCCGGACACGGGTACAGTCTTCGGTCTTCATGTCTTCACAACCCATCAGTCCGGCCCACGGATAACAGGGCGGACGCCCGAGGACCCCTTAGTCCAGGACTCCCTCAGTAGCCCCTGAACCTGGCTTCAATGACGAGGAGTCTGGCGCGCAGATTTGTCTTCGGCATTTCAAGGCGGGTTCCTTCCTTCCGAACTCCAGAATAGTCTTCGGATGTAGTAAGTATATCCAGACCTGTGCATATGAATGCAGAGAATACAATATTCCATGAGTCCAATTTGCTAATAACTGTTTACGACGTCGTATCACGCCTGCCCGGTTACTATTTCCAACCATTGTCTAGCACGTCGTCCCACGTCTCGGGACGTGGGTTTACTGGCACGTCTTGTCAAGGCAGAGATCGTGTCCCCTTATTCACGGGATTTTCATTAATGCAGGCGTGGGTAACCCAACCGTCCCCTGGGTACAACTCTTTAGGGATAGGTAAGTTTCGAGACCCAGGTGGAGACGCTCAGTATTTGGGGTCTTTATATAGGGACCCAGTCTCGTCTTTTTCTTTTGCGCTTGCTTCTTCCTCAACCCCAGCCACCTCGAGTTCTAACCCTCGGGTTCCAATCTCTACCAGCCCCAATCATGTCCAGATCCAGCCATCCAGGCTGGTGGGTGGCTTCTTCTATCAAGGAGCGGCGAGGTATCTGACCCCAAATCTGGCGAGAGGGTAGTATTTGTGTCCCACTTCCTCCATGGGTTAGGGTTCGCACTTAACCCTTTCGTCCGGGGGATCATGTTCTACTATGGGCTAGATTTTCACGATCTGGCCCCGGACTCTATTCTCCTCATCTCGACATTTATCGTCACGTGTGAGGCTTTCCTCCGGACTCCTCCGCATGTTTTGTGGCTCAAGACCTTTGACGTGAGGCCACAGGTGATAGAGGAGGAGCAGGCAGAGTGCGGCAGCGTCATAATAGGCAAGCTTTCCAGCGCGGTTTGGTTTGAAGGATCTTTCGCCAAGTCTTCAGACCTATGGCAGCAGGGGTGGTTTTATATCAACGAGCCACGGGGCTCCAAGTGGGCGGCTACGCCTGCGTTCTGACCCGGCCCTCCAATTCAGCTTGCTTCATGGATCAATAAGGGATTGGACTGGGGATCCATCAATGAAGTACAGACTCTGCAAGGTCGCATCCGAAGCCTTACCGAGAAGGGCATCGATCTTGTGAACGTCGTTCAAGTAATGCTAGTCCGCCGGACCCTGCCATGTCAGCGATGGCCTCTCCGTATGTGGGAGTTTAATCCAGAAGGGCGGCAGACTCTTCAGCACTTCTTCGGCACCACGCACGAAGGAATGTGGAAATTATATTTCGGGGAACGAGAGCAATGTCCGGACACCACCGAGGATGTTGGCCTTGACTGCAATCATCCGGATACTGCGGTAAGTATTCAATCTCTGAACACCTTCCATTCAAGCATCTCTTGATAAGATACTGAACAATCCATCCCTATACATGACTGGGTAAGGAAAGCGGTGTTAATCTGGTGTCCGACGCCCCTTCCCGAAGACTCTGCGACCGCGCTGCTGACGAGAATGTTGATTCCGACACCGTACCAGGTGTCTGCAGAGGGTGAGAGAGCGGGGAGCCCAGAGTTGATTCCTGTCCTAAGGATGAATTAGACGTTGTGTTCGGGGAAACTGAAACCCTTTTGCCCAAGGGAAAAGGTGCAGAGGAAGCCCTCCATGGCAAAAAGAGGGCCGCTTCTAGAGATCAGGAGGGGAAGCCTTCCAAGAGAGGAAAAAAATGCCATCGTCGGGTGGCCTGGGCCGGGCGAGCGATGCTGCCATAGGGCTTTATGACGAGGACGAACCTTTGGCCAAACCGTAAGTGAAGCTGGGGCACTTTAAACGTACCTTATTATTTTCCTATTAGTGAAGTAATCATCCGACATATGTACATCCACGAAGGTTAATGCCCGGTGTTTCTCAATCGTCCTCCTCCTCGGGAGACCTTCTTTCGGAGATGATGGAGAGCGATATGCCTTCTCCGGCCTCCTCTCCCAACAGGGCGGTTGATTCTGAGGTATCATCCCTGAGGGCTCCTCCCGATCGACAAGTAGTGCAGGAAATGAAAAAGACACTACCTGAAGGTGGTGCCTCTGTCACTCAGGGTTCGAGAATCAAGAATGACGGCCCTGAACCGTCCAGTTTATAGCCGGAGACGATTATGGAGGCGAGTAAGCGGATTCCTTCAAAGGAATGCCGTACTCCGGCGGTGGTTTCCGAAGACCCCGGAGCGCCGGAAATGCTGACGGACATGCTGCGACAAGCGTCCATTTCAGAGGAGCACCGTGCCTTGATGGTTACGGTGGTCAAAAAGGTTCTATCCGCGAAGAGTGGATTGAACGAGGCCTTCTCGAGCCTTCTAAGAGGTTTTGAGGTCTGTGATGTAGTTTTTTCAATTGAATAATATTGAAAGAATGCACTTGTTGTATATGCAGTAGCCCCTGAGACTCGGATTGCCTTCTGAAGGAGGCGATCGGAGGATCAAAAAGATATGCTCAGGTACTAACCTTGACTTAACTTGGAATACAGGTTGCCTCCCCTCCTACGGTACCCGAAATACGGAAGTGGCCGAACTGCAGCGAAAGCTGGATATTGCGGAAGATGACGTTGCATTGATCAACAGGCGTCTTGACGACTCGCAAGGTATATATTTCGAGCATTCCTTACACCAATGTGCTTGTAATTTAGGCCTGACACCGAAAAGATTTTTATATGAAATGTGCATGAGTGCAGATGGTGCTGCCACCGTTGAAGCTCTTAGGGCGGAGCTAGCCCGGGCCAAGGAGCTAGCCCAGTGGAGTGATGCGGCTTCCAAGAAGGCATCGGTTGATCTAAGAGCCGAACAAGCAGCTCGGCGCCAAAATGAGGAGAAAATATCCGCACTGGCGCTTGAATTGAAGAATACTGCCAGCCGCTGTGAGTACCTTGAGAAGGAGAATAAAGACGAAATGGCTGAACTTGATAAGGCCGTACGAGAGGCGAGTGAACCTCGGTCTGAATCTAGGGCAGCTCATGAAGAGATTTGGCAGGCTAAGGAGATAGCGGTCGGTAAGCCCTTTTTGCTTCAGACTAAGTTTGGCGATCCGGACTATGCTCAGTTGAACCAGGTCTGGAGTTCTCCGGCTAAATTTTTGGACTTGCCGGAGAGTTCTTCCGATCTTGGCGCAATTTTACCAAGCACAAGAGGGTATGCGATGGAGAAGCTTTTCGGTCACAATTTAGCGCATCAAAGCGCCTCTCATTCTTTGAATGAACAGATGTCCCATGGGCTGAGCTTCATAGGATATCCGCGACGCCATGAAGAACGTCATAATCCGGTTGTGGCGAATGAGCCTATTCAAAGAGCTACTTTGGCCTGGTGCGGCGTCTTGTTGATGCGGTGCCTCAGACGATCTTTAAGCGATCGGCGATGCATTGAAGGTGCACGGATGGCCTTTTCTTGAGTCAAGACATTCTGGGGGAAGATGAAGGCCGTCGATGTTGCGACGAAGAGTCCGCCAAAGGGCAAGGACTGTAGTGAGCCGGAGCATTATTTTGAAGACGTCCTGGAAGCCGCCCGCCTGATAGAGGGTCAATGCTCGAAGAACATAATGTTCGAGTGAGGTGTATTAGAATTGTAAAAGACAATTTTATAATTGATCTATTTTTTATATTTTTGCTCAAACGCTTGAATTCCTCCTGTGCGGCCATTTTAATATAATCTGAAAGTTTTCCAGTCGTCGGCTTCAGCCCCCTCGTAGGAAGTACTGGGGTGTTCGGAAAAGCATTTAATCACTCTTTATCCAACGTCTTGGTCTGTGAAGGAGGTGATAATGCGGCGAACCAGGCAATCGGACTATAAGGATTTAACACTTTCACTTAGCCATAGGAGTTTTATGGTGGGACTACGACATAGCCCCTAGTATGTATGCGGCGTGTAGTGCCTTACATATTTGATCTGAAAAAGATCCTTCGTGTGACACGGAGAATCGCTAAGGATTCCAAGAAGTCGTCAAGTGGTTGAACAGCTCTCGCCGCATCATGGCAGTCAGTTTTCGGCTTTCTCTACTGAGGTGCTCATCCGGTTTAGACCAGGGCACAATCGCAGTAGTTCTCCCTTTACTACCCTAGTCGATAGAGCGGAACGTAGGGTAGCAAGCACAGGAGCCGGGCAACCCAACTATCGACCCAAGACAATGATTCGGAGCTGATGCATATAAGGCCAAACTTGCGACGCCGAAGTACGCTATAGAGTTGTTCGGACTTATACTGGCAACTCATTCGTTCCCATACCGAGCCCCTGGCCGGGTATGCCGAGGTGCATCTGTAAAGCAGCCATTGAGGCCGTACTCATTGTTGAAAGAGTATGAAAGATTAGTTCGGATGAGGTTTACTGGGAGCGGAGCAATATTCCAATGATAAATTTATGTATATGTATATAAAAAGAGGGAAACCACAAACCCGGCTATTTGACATGCTCGGGGTCGGGAACAGAGGAAAAAGGGCATAGTACAGGCTCGGAATAAAGCGTGCGGTCTACAAAAAGTTATTTTGGACCTCCTGTCGCACATCTGTGCCGCCCGTCCTTGGGGACGGGAATCCCAAACGTTAGGTGAGTGTACGGATCCGAACTCCGATAAAGTCCGTTGTACATGATCTCCTGTTGGTCACCTGTTCTTAAGAAATGATACAGAAAATAAGGAAAACAGATAAAAAACATTACGGGAATGCTTGCAGGCTTGTCCGTATTATTCTTCCGCCGATGCCCATGGTATCTTGAGTGCGTAGTGATGTACGCGTGGTGTGAATCTTGCCAGTATAGTAGGTGGGTGGTGTCACGCCCAATATGCGATACTATCCTAAAGAGACTCGAAGGTCCCACCAAGGAAGAACCGCATATTGAAACGCTTTTGCAAGGTGGATATCATTACATCAACATTACATAATAGATGGGGATACATACAAGAGGCATACAATGCCACAAGAGTACATCAATACAACATACATGAGAGCATCATCCGACTACGGATGAAACACAAAGAGAAACTCAAACGACATCCACCCTGCTAGCCCAAGCTGCCGACCTGGAACCTATCCCCTGATCGAAGAAGAAGCGGAAGAAGAACTCCAAAACAAGCAAACATCGCTCTCGCGTCATGAACATCGCAATACCTGTACCTGCAACTGGTGTTGTAGTAATCTGTGAGCCACGAGGACTCAGCAATCCCATTACCATGGGTAACAAGACTAGCAAAGCTTAAAGGGAAAGGAAGGGGTAAAGTGGTGAGGTTGCAGCAGCGACTAAGCATATATGGTGGCTAACATACGCAAATAAGAGCGAGAAGAGAGCAAGCGGAACGGTCGTGAAGCTAGCAATGATCAAGAAGTGATCCTGAACTCCTACTTACGTCAAACATAACCCAAAACCGTGTTCACTTCCCGGACTCCGCCGAAAAGAGACCATCACGGCTACACACACGGTTGATGCGTTTTAATTCGGATCTTGTGTCAAGTTATCTATAACCGGACATTAACAAATTCCCATCTGCCACATAACCGCGGGCACGGCTCTCGAAAGTTTATACCCTGCAGGGGTGTCCCAACTTAGCCCATGATAAGCTCTCACGATCAACGAAGGATATACCTTCTCCCAGGAAGACCCGATCAGACTCGGAGTCCCGGTTTACAAGACATTTCGACAATGGTAAAACAAGACCAGCAAAGCCGCCCGGATGTGCCGACAAATCCTGATAGGATCTGCACATATCTCGTTCTCAGGGCACACCGGATTGTCCAAACTTCCGGTAGGCGAGCCCAGAGTTGCCCCTGGTGGCCACCGGCGGCTGACAGGTTGGACCAACACTCAAGACGAGCGCTGGCCCGGGGGGGCTAAAATAAAGATGACCCTCGGGCTCCGGAAACCCAAGGGAAAAAATGCATAGGTGAGGCAAATGGTAAAACCAATGTTGGGCCTTGCTGGAGGAGTTTTATTCAAAGCGAACTGTCAAGGGGGTCCCATAAATCACCCAACCGCGTTAGGGACGCAAAATCCGGGAACATAATACCGATATGACGGAAACTAGGGCGGCAAGAGTGGAACAAAACACCAGGCATAAGGCCGAGCCTTCCACCCTTTACCAAGTATATAGATGCATTAATAATATAAGAGATATTGTGATGTCCCAACATAATCATAATCCAACATGGAGCAATCTTCATCTTCACCTGCAACTAGCAACGCTATAAGAGGGGCTGAGCAAAAGCGGTAACATAGCCAAACAACGGTTTGCTAGGAAGGGTGACAAAGGTTAGAGGTTCATGGCAATTTTGGAGGCTTGATAAGCAAGTGGTAGGTAACGCAGTAAAGCGATAGAACGAAGCAACTAGCATAGCAATGATAGTAGTGAGATCCAAGGTGACGGTCATCTTGCCTGAAATCCCGCAAGGAAGAAGAACGAGTCCATGAAGAAGATGAAGCCACGAAGACGAATCAAGTGTAGACGAACGAATCCTCACGATCGCAACGAAACGAGAACTATTGAGAAGAAGCACACGACATTGTAAACACGCCACACATGAACAAGGCATGATGCTCAAACAAGTATGATGCATGACATGTCTACCTGAAGCTACTCATGGCAAGAGATTATGCAAACAAGAGCAACACATCAAGGCAAGTTTAAATGAGGCCGGGAACAACATATAACAATTTCGGTAAGTCCTCATATGCTAATTTCGAAATTGGTCCAGATCTGAATAAACCTTATGTTCAATTTGTTAAACAGCAAGTTAAGATGCACCAAGATGATCTACACGCGATTCTAGTCAAGTTACATATAAAGTTCATTTAATTCGGAGCTACGGCCTACAAGATATGAGCAAAACAAGTTCAACATGGCATTGATTCAAAATGCATCCAAACATCAAGCAAACACCTCAAAACAAGGATGCAACATGATAATATGAAGCTACATGCAAAACTAAGCAAGTTTCATATAGAGCACACTCAAAACGGAGCAACGGTTCCACACATACTCTATACAAGTTTAAAGGACAAGCTGTCCAAAACAGCAACTAGGCATATTGAAAGCATCAAAACTACATGCTACAGCACCCCAACATGGGAATAAAAGGCATGGACATGATGTACAGGTAATGCATTACAAAACATGAACACTGAGCTATCTCCAGAAATCACTAGGACATGCTCCAAAACACATGGCAAGATTGCAAATAATAACAGTTTCAGATTTTGCAGAAATAGCATCAGGTTGCAATGTTTAGAGCTATCAAACAACATGTTACAGAAACTTAACATGGCAAACAAAGGCTGGAATGAACCTACTAATTTCATAGAACAAAAGTCCTTTACTGACCATGAGCCAAAAAAGGATCAGAAGATTTGATGGCACCCATGTAAACATGGCTAATAATATGACAGATTCATACATGGCAGGAACAACAAGAAGTAGGCATGTTGGTGAGCTTGTACCACTCACCACAGATCAATACATGGCATGGCAAGGCAACCAGAAGTAAGAAGACATATTTATGAAGGTAAGCATGGCAAGAGAAATTTCATAGGCTGCATGGATCACTACCAAAGCTCATGTGAAAACTGAACTTAATGTTAACAGGCTGACAGCAACATTATTTAGCAAATTTGGAGCAATATTACAACAAGCTACAGCAAGCTATAAATTCAACCAGGGACGTGGACGGATAGAGCATGACATGTGAAACAAATCATCCTTAGTTAACATCTCCATATTATGCATAGAATGACTTGTAGCAGCAGGTTTACATAGCATCATAATATAACAGATTTAGCGTAGCAAAACAGTAACAGCAAGTACCCTACTTAAAAAGCTTGATGCACTCACTACAAGACTCAAACAAATACATGGATGGCACTCCTGTAAAGATGGCATGGCATAGTACAAAACACATGTAGAGCTCATGCTCATAAGATGCACACATCAAATGCAACAAAAATGACAAAACATCAAGTTCTGTTAACAGACAGCAGTAAACATCATGTAGCACTCTTGCAACGATGATTCAGGCCTCCAGATGAACTAAAATGAATATGACACAATGGAATGAATTGAAGAGCATCTCATGATGAACATTTTGATATATTATACACGCAAAACGGAGCAGTATGCATGGAGTTATGACGCGATGAACATGGGACCAGAATGCAAATAAATTTTGGGACTTAGAAGAAAATGGGGTCAACCTCAGATCTGCACGGATATCGAGGCAAGGCGGATCTCGCCGGAGAACACGCCGGAGACGGGGAGACGGCCGGAGGAGAGAGAGGGAGGTCACGGAGCGGGGCGGCGAGGGGGCGCCGGATCCGGCGCAGACGGGAGGCGCGGCTCCGCCGGTGAAGGGCGCGCCCCGGCTGGAGGAGGCGGCCTTGGCCAAGCGGCGAGGAGATCCGGACCGAGGCGGCGGGTCGCTGAGGCTCCTTGAGGCCGGGCGGCAGGGCTCAGCAGACCCCACGGCGGCGGCGGCGGTTCCGGCGAGCGGACGCCAGCAAGGAGCGAAGGCGGCGAGGGGCGGTGGATGGCGGCGCCCGGGAGAGGGTGGCGAGGCGCTGGCTCCTCGGGCCAGCCTGCCCGGGCGGGCCCGATCTGAGCCTCGAGGGTCCCGTGGCGGGGAGGAGAGAGAGAGGGCGCGGAGGGCGACGTGGCGCTGCGGAATTGGGCGCGGGGGTGGCGGCGATGACATGTCGCGATAAGATTGGTTCGGTTGAGGTGGACGGCGGACATGTCCGGCGCGGTGGATGTGTCCGGCGGTGCGAGGAGGAATATTGCTAGGGTTAGGGTGGAATTCATCCGTGAATTTCGGGGGGAGGGGCTAATTTATAGAAAGAGGGAGCTAGGAGACTCCAAATGAGGTGCAGTTTTCGGCCACGTGATCGTGATCGAACGATCGAGAGCATGAAGGGGGTTTTGCTGGGTTAGTGGGCTGATTCGGAGGGGTGTTGGGCTGCACAAAAGGAGGGGTTTCGGGCCACGCGGTCAAACCGTTGGAGTATCAAACGACCTCCAAATGGCACGAAACTTGACAGGCGGTCTACCAGTGCTATACCAAGGCCGCTTGGCAAACCTCGGGCCACTCCGAGAAAGTTTAACACCCGCTCACAACAAGAGACAAAAGGGGAACGCCGGAGGACATAGGAGTGCCGGATTGCAAAATGGACAACGGGGAAAATGCTCGGATGCAAGAAACGAACACGTATGCAAAATGAGATGCACATGATGACATGGCAATATGCAACACGCAAGCAAGTGACATGGCAACAACGGCGAATAACTGGCAGACACCTGGCACATCGAATCCGGGGTGTTACAGGTGGCGGAAACCGAACTGCTATTTCTGTTCCGGGAGTGGTCGAACTTCAGAGGGAAACTGTTTCTGGCCCCTGGTGTTCGGCTGGCGAGCCGCTCCGTCGTCTTTATTGCCTGGTGGCCTCCTCCCCTTGTGATCGGTGTTAAGCTTGCCTGCCTGCTTGAGGACCCAGCAGTTTCTGTTGGTATGATTAGCTGGCTTATCAGGGTGGTCGTGAATCTGACAAGGTCGGTCCAATATCCTGTCAAGGGTGGATGGTCCATCCTGGTTTGCCTTTAGGGGCTTCTTCCGTTGACCGGGTTGCGGATTGTGAAATCCGACGTTGATCGCTGTGTCGTGTGATATTTCAGTATTATTGCGACTATTGTGTTCAGTTCGTCGTTGTTGGTGTGGAACGACACCTATGGGATCACAAGAACCCCTACTACGGTTGCCGGGGCGCGGGGTTGCGAGAAGAGCAGGATTAGTAACCAGCACGAGGATCGCTTACCCAAGTTCGGGCCGCGAGGATGCGTAAAACCCTAGTCTTGCTTTGGTGGGTGTATTTCGGAGAGTTCTTGAGCTCTCAAACTAGCTGTGGTGAGTGGGTGGTTCCAAAGAGCTGAATCCTTCTCCAGTATGCCATGGGCCTCCTTTTATAGTCGGAAGGGGCTGCCACAGTGGCACACAGGAGGTGGAAAGGCGCACAGCGCTATGAGCTTATCGCTCGTATTACATGACAAGACGCATTTAATGCGTAGCTTAGGTGTCCCTAGCTTTATCGGGGACGGGGGCGAGGCCCGTCCCGTCCGTCGCCGCTCCTCCTTGCTTTGACAGGCGCCCTGGCTAGCGACGCATGCGGCGCCATGTAGGCAGGCAGGCAGCTGAGGTGGCGTAGTGGTGGAGCCTCCACGAAGATTTGCATGCCGCCACGCAGGCGCTTGATGAGTTGGCCTGGGAGCTGCATGTTGCCATGCAGGCGCCCGCCCAGCTGGTTGGGCTGGCAGCTGCATGCGAACGGCGGTGGAAACCTGGTTGGCGTGGGCCTGGTAGTGGCCCTGCTAGCGTCCTTGGTGAGGGCCTTGCCGGGTGGCCCGACAAGGGTCTTGCCGTGGCGCGCTGTCGTCCCCGACAAGGACCTTGCCGGGGGTCTGGTGGCCTTCCTCGGCAAGGATCTTACCGAGGATCGTCGTCTTCTAATCCTCAACTGATCTTGAGTGTTACTTGTCTTCACAAAGATCTGCATGCCACCATGGAGGTGCCTCCCGAGCCCTGGCCCAACGTGATGTTGGAGACTGTGGCTCAAGGGTGGCTCGATCTGTTGGTGTGTGGCGAGCTGCCCCGGCAAGGGTCTTGCCGGGACTGCTGAGGCTGCCCCGGCAAGGGTCTTGCCAGGGGAACCTGCTTCGTCCCTCTGCTCTTTGTCGTCTTGGCCTTGGCGTTGCTCTAGCTGTCTTAGGCTTTGGTTTTACCTCGGTTCACCTCCCCTGCTCTGCTTGGTGTGGCCGCGGGCGCGGCTCCGACTGTCCGTGCACAGGTAAAGGGGTACGAAAGTGCGCCCCTCCTTTTGTACACCGACAGGGGCCCCCGAGCCTGGGCCACACATAAGCGCGACACGTTGTTGGGCAGGCCCAAAACGGTGCGCGGGCAAGCGGGGCGGTTTTTACCGCGGTAAAACTTTTTGCGTGGTGTGCTTCCCACGACCCGCGCACGGCGCGGCGTGGCGTGGAGGGGTGCGCGTGACATGGGCGGCATGCAGGGGCGGTTCCTGCACGCATGCGTCACATCGCAGTAAATGGGCAGCTCGCGCCTTCCTCGTGAAAGGAGGGAGGCGCGGAGGCGTGTCTTATTTACTGCACGGGGCCAGGTTGCGGTCTCCAAGGCGTCCACACCACACGATCATGGGGTGGGGAGAGGTCGCTTCACCCGTCCCCTCGATTCTGCACGTTTGCCACGCGTCCTCCATGCGCTTGGGGTGGCAAGCGGTGGAGGCGGGAAACCGGGCCGTCGCTGGTTGGGGCAGCGGGTCGGTCTCGATTCCCCGCGCCTCTAGTGGCTGGATTGGCCGAGCGAGGCGGCCGAGCCCCGACCCCGCCCCTTTATAAGGATGGGGAAGGGAGGAATGGCACCCCGCACTCTTCTGTCATCTATCTCCTCCTGCTTCCGCTTCTTCTTTTCATTCGCCATGGAGAAAGGGAATCCTGGTACTTCGTTGGTGGCGGCGAGGGTCGCCGCTCGACAGCGCATCCCTCCCCCTCCTGAGCCCGCGGTGGTGGAAACGACCGCGAGGGGAAGGGGGAAGGGCGAGGCCGTGGGCGAGGCCGGGGCAGAGGTCGTAGTGCTCGGGGAAGAGGAGGACGAGGCGGCGCGCCGACTTCGCCCCCGCCAATGATGCCTTTTCCGATGGAAGGCCATGTTGGAGACCAGCCCCGTGAGTTCTTCATCAGGCTGCGCCGGCCTCCGCGTTGCCGTCTTCGTCTTCCCGCCCCGTTTGCTTGGGAGATGGAGCGTGACCTGCCCCAATCCCTCAGATTGCACATGAGGGGTTGTGGGAATGGGGGCACGCGGGTCAACATCGACTTCCCGGCTCCTCGGGTCATGTACCTCTGTTGTGGATGCAAGACGTTCGCTCGCATCCACAGCCTGACGGCGGGGCTCTTCCTCTACTTCAAATTAATGGAGGACGGCCTGCTCTCCGTCAAGGTCTTCAGAGACTTCGGGACTCGCCTGAAGTGCTGCGTGGAGACCTCCTCCGACGGAGATTCCGATGATGGAAGCTCTTCCTCGGCGAAAGTGATGAGGAGGACAGCAAGGGCAGATGGCGGGACGAGTCCGACTAGGCGTTGGATGCCCAGCGCTGGCGGTGGCGGCAGCAAAGATCTGCACTGGCGCTCCTCGGCAGAGTTTTGCACAGGTGGGGCCAGCTCCTTGAACTTCTCGGGTCGTCTCCTTGGGCGGCTGGCGTTGGGAGGTTGCGGAAGAGGAAGAGGGCGGGCAGCAAGGCCATCAACTCGGAGTACGCGGGCACCGACGCCTTCATCGCGTATTGCCGGTCCTGCCGCCTCGCCTTCCAGCTCCTTTCCCGGCACCGTCATCACGGGCCCACCTATGGGCGGCCACCGAGGTGTTCTCTTGGTGCTTTCTGCTGCTCGTAGCTCGCTTAGGCGCCCCTTTTACCCTTTCGCCTCCTTGACCTACCTCCTGAGGAGAGGGACAAGAAAGGGATCACGGGCATCTTATCTCTTTTTTAATCTGTAAGCCTTCAGGCCTTGTTAAATTTAAAGCTTGTAATCCCCCTTGTTCATGTTTTTCATTCCGTCTGTTGCACTGTGGGATGCTTTTAATGAAAAAGGGATGTTTGCTGGGTTTTTCGTTCGTGGGTAGACCCCATGACAAGGAGCGAATCCTTGTTACAATTTAAGATAAACGTTTTCACCCAGCAACAGGCCTTGTCGTCCCCCCACTTCGCTCGACCATTCTCGCGCCCTTGGCGGAGGCAGGGATGAAGCGGGCTTAGGCTCCTCGTTCTACTTCCTTGCCACCGCGACTACAACCAAATCCGGGCCCAGGAGATAATCCTTGGGTATAGAAAATGGAACACGGTGGCCTAGAAATAAAATGAGGTTTCACATATCCCAGTTCTGTTCGAAATGCATGATAGAGGATGAAAGACTTATCTGGATCTGCAACCCCCGCAACCTTGTCTTGCAGCGGTTGGACCTTGTGCTTACAACCCGGCAACTCTGGTTTGTCGGGTCGGAACGCCGTCCATTTCCTTTCTTCAAGTAGCTCGTGAAGTGCTCATGTTCCTGCGAACCAAGGAGGATAGAAAAGAAGAGATGAGCGTGCACTCGACCTCTAGGCTAGGGGTTAGTCGCGCTAAGCACTATCAACCTAACAAAGGAAGATACTCGACCTAGCATGCATGCTATAACTTAGGGCGCCAGGCCTTCATCTATTATGCTCGAGGTCTGCGCTTGCTTTGTCTGAAAGGTTACATGCCTTGCCGGCAAAGCTTGTACAAAAGGTGGCTTGTCGGGGAGGCTGGCAAGCCATGCTTTATGGGTAAAACTTGCGAAGATGCTCGATGTTCCAAGAGTTGCTCACTTTGGACAGCATCTTGATCTCGAGAGGGATCGCGCGGGCACAGTGACTCGTATTACCCGATAAGGGCCTTCCCAATTTGGTGTCAACTTGTTCGAGTTCTTGGCCGACTGAACGCGCCGAAGAACAAGGTCGCCTTCCTCAAATCTTCGGGCATGAACCTTGCGGCTAGGGTAGCGGCGCAAGGCTTGCTGGTAGCATGCTGCTCTCACAGCCGCCCGAAGACGATCTTCCTCAAGGAGCATTGCATCATCTTGCCGCAACTACTCTTGCTCAAGCTCATCATAAGCGAGCACTCGAGGTGACCCGTATATGAGTTCCGTGGGGAGAACTGCCTCCGCCCCATATACTAGGGCAAAAGGTGTCTGTCCGGTGGCTCGATTTGGCGTTGTCCTGATCGACCAAAGAACTGCCGGTACCTCATCAATCCAGCGCCTTCCACTCTTGTGCAGCTTGTCAAAGGTCTTCGTTCTCAGGCCTCACAACACTTCAGCATTTGCCCTCTCCGCTTGGCCTTTGCTCCGTGGGTGTGCCACGGAGGCAAAACAGATCTTGCTACCGAGGTCTTGAATGTATTGCATGAAGGTGTGGCTTGTGAACTGCGTGCCGTTGTCGGTGATGAATTTATTTGGCACACCAAAACGGCAGACCAGTCCCTTGAAGAACTTGACGGCTGATTGAGCAGTCACCTTTCTCACTGCTTCCACTTCCGACCACTTTGTGAACTTGTTGATTACAGCAACAAGTACTCAAAGCCCCGACAGCGGGGGAAAGGGCCCGATATGCTCGAGCCCCTAGACCGAGAATGGCAGGAGAGAGGATTGTATGGAGGCTTGAGCTGGTTGATGAAGCTTCTTTGAATGGGCCCGACACGCTTCACACTTGGTTACTAGTGCCGTCGCATCTGGAGGCGGTGGTCGAGAAGAAACCTTGTCGGAATGCCTTGCGGCAAGGGCCCTCAGAATCCTATGTGGGAGCCACATATGCCTCCATGTATCTCCGCCAACAGCTCCAGTCTTTCCTCCCGAGATGCACTTCAATTTCACTCCATTCGGCCTTCTCCTATCTGGGGCGTCATCGAACGGAACCGTGCAGAGTGGACCGATGGGCTACTTTCTCCGCTTCTTCCTGCTCCTCGAGAAGCTCCCTGTTGGAGGAATGGGCGGTATGCTTGCGTAATGCGAAGCACAGGGCTCGGCCAGCAAGGACCAAAGGCATTTCTTCCGCCATGGGGCGGTTGTCTCTGACGGGGTTTGGCGCCTGCGGAGCCAGTGCTCTTGGGAAGGCTCAGTGTGCACGGCAACATCCTTGCCAGCTGTTGCCAGGGGGCTCGCGGGAAGGTACTTGCTGGGACCTGATTTTCTCCGCTTGTTCTGCTCCGTTGATGGTTCGACGGATGGCTGAGTTAAACCGAGCAAAAAGGTACCCGGTTCCACAGGTAGCTTGAATGCAGCACGCTTTGACAGGTAATCGGCGATGTTGTTCTCCGCTCGGGGGACGTGCTCCGCTTGGATGCCATCAAAGTGCTCCTCCAGCTTTCTCACCTCATCTACGTAGGCCTCCATCAATGGGCTCTGGTAATCCTTGTTGACCTGCCTAACAACAAGTTGCGAGTCACCCCTGACGATGAGCTTCTTAACCCCGAGGTCTGCCACGATCCTGAGACCGGCGAGCAATCCCTCGTACCCAGCAGTGTTGTTGGTGGACATCTCTCTGGGGAAGTGCATCTGGATTACGTACTTGAGGTGCTCTCCGGTGGGTGCGACGAGCAGCACACCGGCACCGGTGCCTTGCAGCGAGAAAGCTCCATCAAAGTACATGATCGATCATGATGCCGCTTCCTTGCCGGGAGAGTGGTCTCTGGATTTCTTCGTCGAGCATTGAGGTCCATTCGCAATGAACTCCGCCAAGACTACTGCTCTGGATTGTCGAGTACTTTCAAACTTCAAACGAAACTTGATAACTCAAGGCCCATTCCACAATCCTTCGGTTGCATCTGGGTTATCTGATATCCGTTACAGCGGAGGTGGGTAACGACAGTGAACTTCGTGGGCTTGGAAGTAATGATCAGACTTCCTCGAGGCCATAAGGAAGCCAAAGAGCAATTACGCACACTGAGTACCTTGATCTAGCTCCTGCAAGAGGGTGACAAAATAAACCAGGTGCTGCATCATATTCTTCTTCGCACCACCTCACTCATTGTCGCGGGCCTTTGCCTTGGTGGCATCGGACTCTGGGGGTCTCGCCTTGCGGCACCGAGCCCTGCCGGGAATCTTTGGCTTGCCATCCGCTGGATTACGCCGTCCTTTGCCTCTTCGTCGACCTCCCTCTGTGCCACCAGTCTGGCGTTGACCACTTGATTAAATGCCGCCGAGATCTGGCAACAACGGCTCTTGTGGTTTAAGGCGCCAACCAGTATTGGCGTGGAGGAAAGGTATTTCTTGAGATCTGCAATGCTGCCTCGGCTTACGGGGTCCACTCCATTGGGCCTACCTTCTTCAAGATTTTGAAGAAAGAAGAGGCGCTTCGGCGGACTTGGAGATGAATCGGCTCTAGCGGCGGCGCAGCGGTGATCGGCAGCACATCCTTGATCCGCTTGGGTGCCTCAATCGCTCAATAGCTTTGATTTTGTCTGGGTTTGCCTCGATCCTGCGCTGCGACACAAAGAACCCGAGAAGCTTGCCGGACGAAACGCCGAAGACACACTTCTCAGGGTTCAGCTTGAGGTTGATCTTGTGCGGGTTGGCAAATGTCTCTTCCAGATCTTGCACAAGAGTTGCCCCGTCTTTGGTCTTGACCACTATGTCATCCATGTATGCTTCCATATTTCTACGGAGCTGGGGTTCAAAACCAATTTGGACTGCTCTTGCAAACGTCGAGCTAGCACTCTTCAACTCGAAAGGCATCCGCAAAAAGCAATACGTACCACATGGGTTGATGAATGCTGTCTTCTCTTCATCTTCTCTTGTCATGAAGATTTGGTGGTAGCCTGAGTATGCGTCGAGGAATGACAACAGATCACACTCGGCCGTGGAGTCAACAATCACAGTCGATCTTGTGCAGCGGAAGGGTCCTTAGGACAAGCCTTATTGATATTTGTGTAGTCAATACACAGCCTCCACTTCCCATTTGCCTTGCACACCACTACCGGATTGGCCAACCACATCGGGTGGAGCACTCCTCTCACCAAACCTGCCGCTTCCAACTTCCTGATCTCCTCTGTGATGAACTCCTGCCTCTCTAGAACACTTTACGAGCTTACGCTGGCGGGCAGCGCATGAGGACAGGGACAGCTAGGTGGTGCTCAATCACCTCCCTAGGAACACGGGGATGTCGGATGCTTGCCACGCAAACACGTCGACATTCTCCCTTGAGGAAAGGTGACGGCGCCCTTCCTATTTGCTTTGTCGAGGTGGAGCATATGGTGAAGGCCCCTCCGTGCCATCCTCCCGGCGGACACCTTCTTGGTCTGCGCGGCTCAGCTCTGGATTTCTTGCTCTTGCCGGTGAGAGCCCTCAGCACGTCCTCGATGGTAGCACAACACTCAGGGAGGTGCGCTTGCGGAGTGGGTGCGAGAGGTCTTGCCGGGCTTCTTCTTCCCTCCGGGGCCTTCAGCGGCAGGAGCAGGTGCCTTGACGGTAGCTGCTATAATAGCTTCCCGATAGAGTTGGTTGGCGCAAATCAGCGTGTCCTTCTTGTCGGAGGGGACGGAGATGATGGTCAGCGCCGGGCATCTTTAGCATGTTGTAGGCATAGTGTGGCGCCATGAACTTGCTGCTAATGCGGCGGCCGAGGATCCCGTTGTAAGGCAAGGGGATCTCGGCCCGCGTCGAATGATCCTCTCCGTCACGTGGTTCAACTCCTCCAAGCGTCACGGGCAGTGTGACCTTCCCCTTGGTTGGCTCCTCCCGGATTGACCCCTTGAAGCGTGCCCGTTTCCTCGAGGTCTCCATCGGGATTTGCAATCATTTGATCATGGCAAAGGAGATCAAGTTCAGGCCGCCCCACCGTCAACCAACATCTTGTTCACCACGAGGTTGCGTATCGTTGGTAAGACCAACAATGGCAAACACCGACCGCTGATGCGTGCGGTCGAGTGGTCCTCGCATAAAAGATGAGGCGTGCTGGACCACCGATCTGGCTTCGGCGTCGAGCAGCGGCTCCGCCGTTGTAATATCACGCACCTGCTGCTTGAGTGGCGGTGAAAGTATGCAGCGGCGCCTCCATTGGCCTTTATAGCCTCCGTACCCTTACGGAACTCTTGCTCACGGACTCGTTGTCCTCGTCGTGATCATCGTCTTCTTGTTTCTTATCCGCGGCCCAGGCGTCCTCTCTTGCTGGTTGTCCTTGCGCGGCGGTCTCCTTGGCGCCATGCTTCTTGCGGGATCCCTCGGAACCATCTGGTCCTTCTCCTTGTCCCGCCTCTCGTACTCAACTTTTTGCTTCTCAGCAAGCAACTCGACTTGTCGGCAGTTCTGGAGATCATGGCCCTTGGTGTGGTGGATCTTGCAGTACTGCTTGCCGGAGCCCCTTGGCTTGTTCGTGGCTGCTAAGGCCCGGCAGGCGGCGCATCCGGCAATCTCCTTGCCGGGGCCGTCTGCCTTGACCTTCTTGGCAACGCCGGTGTCGTCGGACCCCTCGGCAGCAAATCTGGCCTGCCCTTGCGTTCTGTTGCGACCGGCCCTTCTTCGCCGGGGTGGCGGCGTCTTCGTCGGTAGAGCGGTTTCCGCACGGCGTCTTTGCGGGTACTTCCTTCCCTCTTCAGCCGGGCGCATTTATCGGCGAGCGTGAAACTCGGCCACATCCTTAACCTTGGTCGCCGCCACTCTTTGCGCATCTTGCGATTACTGCGTTACGGTGGAGCATACCGATCAGCGGCGGATGAATGCAGAATGTTATCTTTGCCGGCTGAACCTCTGGATGTACTTGCGAGGTTTCCCCTTCCTTCTAGGGGATGATATGCAGATCGCTGGCCTGGCCATGAGCTTGGTGGCCTCGTAAAAGGCGCCAGAACTCATGGCACAGATCCGACAAGAAGAAATGGAATCCCCGGCAAGTGCATCAACCAAGACATAACATTGGGCTTGGCGCTTGGTGAAATAATTGGCAAGCCCCTTGTCGTCATGAGCTCGACCTTTGCATCGCGATGGTGTAGATCTTGAGAACTTCGGACATATGGGTCTTGGTAACATCCCAAATTTTCAATTTGGCATGTTATACATAGGTCATCCATGCATATCATATTTTATTGCATTTCGTTTGCAATCCTCGAAATCCTAAGCAGCTCAAGGACCCTCGGAGAAGTTGAGGATTTTCCAATTTTCATATTTGAATTTTATCAAATAATGAAGGCGAGGATTTTGATTTTAATTATTTTCTCTCGGAAAATATTTCATTTAAAATAATAAATGAGGGAGATAATATGACTTCTCCAAAATAATTGAAATATCGGAGGAAAAATGTTAAAATCATTATTTGGTTTTATTTGATTTTATTTTCCCTAGAAAAATTTGCATGTTTTAAAATTGCATTTTAGGGGCCAAGAAAAGTTCATCTTGTTCTAAATATTTCATTTAGGCGGAGAAAACTTGTTTTGGTATTTTTAGATTTTATTTATTTTTCTAGGATTTTTCTAGGTTTGGTGACGTTTAAAAAAAAGAGACCAGCCCGTGGGCCTAGGGCCCGGCCAGGCAGCCGGCCCGCCCGCCGCCGCCGCCGCCTCCTGCAGCCTTGCCCCCGCCGACACGACCTTGGACTCGAGTCAGAGCGGACTCCGCCTCCGCGCCTGCCCCCTCCTCCAAGTCGCCGCCCGCCCCTTTATATCGCCGCCACCCCTCTAGCCACCACCACCACCGCCACCTCCGGGCCGGGCCGGCCCGAGCCCGAGCCGCCGCCGCCGCCTCTAGCCGCCGCCGCCCCTCCGCCGCCACCCGCGCCCTCGCGCCCGCCGCCCCTCACGCCCCCAGAGTCGCCCGCCTCGCCGGGCGACCTCGCGGAGTAGCCCCGCCGCCCGTTTTTTAAAGAAAAACCCCTTCGGTTTTTTTTAGAAAAACCCTAGTTCTTTTTTTTATAGATCGGTTTTATTTACTTAGCGAGCGTTCACTCGTTCGTTCGTTTTAACGAATGTGTTCATCGTTTAGTTTCAGCTAACGAGCGTTAGTTCGTTAAGCCGTTCGTCGTTTTCTTTTATCGGATTTATTCGCGATTTTCTGATCGCGATTTACGATCCGATGTTCGATCTAGTATAACTTTTAAGCTCGTTTATCGAATCGGGCGATTCAAGCGCTGGAGTTTCATCTCGAAACCCTTTTTCCGAATAATCAACTCAAACAAGTTTTTGTCTCTGTAAAATTTGACCCTAGTTCAGATTAGTAAAACGGATCTTATTTCTTTCGCCGTTTGAGTTTCATTGCTCCGTTTGGTTTGATTCTTTTTGCGAACCGGAGTTCTTAATTTGAACTTTCTGGTCGGCCTCTTTCAGTTGAAGTTTCGTTTGTGCATCTTTGCTTGTTGCTTATGTATGTATTGTTTGCTTGCGATAGAATTCCCGGTCGAGCGTGTTACTCTGAGTCTCTAGGATTCACGGATCGTCAGCAAGGCAAGTAACACTTTGCTCATACTCTTTTCATACCCAGTTTTTATGCATTAGTTTCAACCCTCAAACATTGCATGGTTAGGATGTCATTAATTTGTGGGTTGGGAAGTAGTAGTTGAGGTAGAACCTATTGCCCTGTTACTATCAAACCCTTGGGAGTTACTTCTATGTATCGCCTATATTGTTATGCTATGCTCGTAACCGTGGATTGGGTTTGAGTGTTTTCCATGACAGATGTGAGATTGTTAATTAAAGGTTTAACTTAAGGTGGCAACTCTAATACACATCTGGGTGGATTGAGGCACACAGGGAACCCGTGTTGTGCATTTTACTTTGGAAATCCGGGGAACCGTGTGATCTTCCTATGGACCGCCACCAGGCTCAAAGGGAACTGAGATTATTCATGCTAGAAACTTCCGTGTGCAGCCACAAGCTATTATGGGCTCTAGCATAGTTGAGTAAGTTACATGAAGCTCTTGAAGAGGTAGATCAGCGGTAGTGGGTTTTGTAGGTTTGGTATGATCTACGGAGTAGAGAGTTAATGTTTACGAAAGGCGTGTCTCGGTCATCCGTTTCTCAAACACCATGTAGTCACGAGAAATCAGCGGAAGCGATCGAGTCTTGTGGGGAAAAGTCATAAACCTCTGCAGTGTACAATCTAATCATGGTTAGCCGTGTCCCGGTTATGGACAATTCGAGTATCTAGTACTTGAGTATTCACATGTATCTCATCACTCTTAACTAATATTGCTGGGATGTTAATTACCTTAATTGGGATTGAGTTGGGGTTATACCTTCTCAATGATGTTTCAACCACCATGATAGTTAAATTAAAATTTATTCCTTTGTTGTAGGGAAAATTGGCTTTTACATAAAGCTTAACCATAGAGCTTTCCACCAGCCAAATATGCATGTAGTGGTAGCATTATTCTGTTATTGCTCTATTGTGTTACATTGCGGCATATTCCATGTCTGACCCGTTCTCGGGCTGCAGCGTATTATGTTGCAGACTTTTGAACGAGGAGTAAGGTTCGATAGAGTCGTTGCCGTGCAGCTCAGCTATGCCGTTGGAGTTGATGGACTCACTTTATCTTCCAAGCCTTCCATTGTTATCGTATTAGATGGCCTTAAGCCATATTATTGTAATAAGTTCTCTTTTGAGACATTCGATGTAATAAGTGTGTGATTGCTACTCTGTTATAAATCCTTGAGTCTTGTGTGTCGGCATTACCGATCCAGGGATGACCTTTGAAACACGAGACTTGACCATCTGAGGTCGGTCGCTACAAGATGGTATCGAGCACCTGTTGAGTGTAGGACCGACCACTAAGATAAACCATAGGTCACTCTTCTCTACTCATTTCGACTCCTCTCCATTTTCCACTCTTTAGGATGGCGAAGATGAAGAACAAGTTTGCACAACGGATGAAGACACACCTTTTGGGCGCCACTTGAAGGAAGTCACTAGGTACTTGAACATTGGAATACCAAGCTTCACGGGACGTACAACGCCACTTTACGAAGAAGGCGTTGGATGATTCAAGTACAAGTTCGGGAAGGACATTCTCGCCAACTTCCAAGCCCATAGAGTTTTCTTTGAAGCACCCACACGGAGCCTTGGCAAGAGTATGGCAGCTCACATTACCATGGGACGCATTGGAGAAGTCTACAACAGGGAGCTTAAAGACACCATATATCAAATATGTGGGCGCGAGGGCGAGCAATGGGAAGTAATCAGCACCAAGAAGGATAGATCCATTGCAGCTTACATCCGAGAGCTAAACCAGCACATTCGGCGTCGGGAGAACCATATGTCTTGAGACAGAGACATGATGGAGATGAAGAAGAAAGCGAAAACTAGGATCATCGAGCTGGAGGAAGAACTCAAGTTTACCGCGATGGATATGAGGAGAAATCAAGACACTCTTGGAGAAGAATGGCGACCTAGTCAAGAAGATCGGAGTCTTCATGGGAGGATCAACACGGAAGAAGAGGAAGAAGATCCCACTTGTCCGGACAACTACATCATCATCGGCGACACGATTCGATCCAAGTGATGATGACTATGAAGGCGAAGCTGGAGCGACATCATGGAGTCTTCCACCGATCAAAATTTCTAGATGACCACCATATAATAGTAGTATTCCCCATGTAACTAGTAGTAGTTGAGCACTTTTGCGATAGTCCTAGACCGTCTGTATGCCCTTGCTTGATTGATTGAATGAATGTTTGTGTTTGCCTCATATGCATATGGGTAGTGTTTTCTCCCTAGACCTTTTCTATTCTAATCTCTTCCATCTAAAACCCTCGGATGCCTCAGGGCGTGACCCGGTTTTGTTTTCCACGGAGCTCACCCGTTGATCCAGCAGCGAGAATGCCTTGATGCAATTGCTAGTTCGAGAACAAGGAACAACAACAACAACAACAACCCGCCGCCCGATGGACAATTTAGCCCGTTTTACGAGGCTACAACCGTCGGTGTTTTCGGTAGCACCGAGCCAATAGTTGCGATGATTGGCTACGCCGTATTGGAAGGAGTTAACCACCGCGGGATGCGGATCTTGAGAGGTGCGCTTTGCCGCACATCAATTGGATGGACCAGCAGCCGCATGGTGGGAGAATTACGGCTACTTTTCCTATAGCCAATGTCACTTGGGACCAGTTCAACAAGCTTTTCCATACGACCCATGTCTCAAGCTGGAGCCATGCGGATGAAGAAGCGTGAGTTTAGCAACTTCGCCCGAGGAACCGTCTTGTGGCCCGATCGTGGATGAGTTTAGCAAGTTATCACGCTATGCCCCATGATGATGTGGCCACGGATGCATGAAGCGGGAGAAGTTTATGGAAGGGCTGAATGATGAGATGAGTATGCAGTTGATGGTGGCAACTTTCAACAACTACCGGAGTTGGTAGATAAGGCCCTAATGATTGAAGGAAAGCAGCAGCAAATTGAGAGCCGTAAGAGGAAGTATGGACAAGGGAAGTACAACTCGAGGAGCTCACCGAAGCCTCGCAACCCGAACTCGGGAGGACTTGTTCATAACCATGGAGGTCATAACCATCTTTGGAGGAGGATCGCATAATCAAAATGGTGCGAAGAAGCGGGAATGGGAATGGAGTCAACAATAATCAGAATCGCTCTAACCCATCTACACCCGCCAAGAGGACTTAAGCCAAGTTATTTGCTTTAAGTGCGGGAAGGCGAGGGCACTATGCCAATGACTGCCTGAAGGAAGGAATGGAAGCGGAAATGGGGCGCTGGGAAGAAGCCCAATCCATTCAACAAAGGACAAGTGAACCACGTTAACGTGGAGGAAGTCGAAAAACGGCGGACGCGGTAATAGGTAAGTTTTGGTTCAGTCATTTACCGCTCTTGTTCTTTTAAATCTTGGTGCATCGCATTCATACATATCAAGGGATTTGTGGAAAAGTTTAAGTTACCAACCCAAACCCTTAGGACCCCTCTTTTAGTGAGCTACTTTGGAGCGAGTACATAGCTAGCAGATGGTGCACCGGATACCCCTAATCATTGGCACACATGTTTTCCGTCGACCTAATCATCTTGGAGTCACAAGGATTGGATGTGATATTAGGTATGGACTGGATGTCGAAGTATGGAGGAAGTATTGGTGTGCTAGCAAGTCAATTTATCTTACCACCGGAGAAAAAGGATTAAGTATGTATCTAGGCATGTGCCTAGGAGGAGCCAAGTGAATACCCTCACGGGAGTTATGCAGGGAGGAAGTACACTGTAGTGAAAGATTTTCGGATGTTTTCCCGGAAGAGTTACGGGCATGCCACGGATAGAGACATCGAGTTCTTGATAGAGCTATTGCAGTCTGGGGCCAATATCCAAGAGACCCTATCGGATGCCCATAAATGATGCGGAGGAAATCAAAAAGCAGATCAAGGAGTTATTGGAGAAAGGTTACATTCGTAGAAGTTCATCACCTTAGGGAGCCCAGTACTTTTGGTGGAGAAGAAGGATAAATCCACGAGGATGGTTGTTGATTACCGAGCTCACGAATGAAATAACGATAAAGAACAAGTATCCCTTACCAATGATTAATGATCTGTTTGATCGGTTGCAAGGAGCTAAGGTGTTTTCGAAGATTGATCTCGATCGAGGATACCATCGATTGAAGATCGAGAGAAGGATATACCAAAGACAGCGTTTACCACGGTATGGATTATATGAGTATCACGGTCATGTCATTTGGATGACTAACGCCCTGCCTATTTCATGAGTATGATGAACAAGGTGTTCATGGAGTATTTGGACAAGTTTGTTGTGGTGTTTATTGATGATATTATGGTATACTCGAAGAACGAAGAGAACACGCGGAACACTTGCGTTTGGTTCTCGAAACTTCGAGAACACCGGTTATCGCCAAATTCAGCAAGTCGAGTTTTGGTTGAAGGAAGTTGGATTTCTTGGGCATGTTATATCGGGAGAGGTATAGCAATAGATCGATGAGTTTTGTCGATCCTTTGAATGGTTGGCACCCACTTGATTGGCGAGATCCATGATTTCCTTGGTGGCGGGATATTATCGGAGATTCATTGAGAATTTTCCAAGATTGCTAAGCCAATGACTGAATTGCTAAAGAAGGATACTAAGTTCAAATGGACGGAAGATTGCGAGGCAAGTTTTCGGGAGTTGAAAAGCGGTTGACTACAGCCCAGTCTTGACATTGCGAGATATACATAAGGAGTTTCAAGTGTATTGTGGCGCCTCACGCTTGGGACTTGGATGTGTGCTTATGCAGGAGCGGAAAAGTTGTTTAGTATGCCTCACGACAACTGAAGCCTCATGAGTTGAACTATACCACGCATGATTTGGAGTTAGCAGCCGTAGTGCATGCATTAAAGACACAGAGACATTATCTCATTGGAAACCGTTGTGATGTGTACACGGATCATAAGAGTTTGAAGTACATTTTCACCTGAAGGAGTTGAACCTCGAGACGGAGGAGATGGCTGGAACTTATAAAGGATTACGATATGAAGCTACACTATCATCCGGGAAAGGCCAGCGTCGTAGCAGGCGCTTTGAGCGGAAGAGTTATGCTAATATCCTTGAAAGTAAAGGATTGCCAAAGGAGTTAGTGAGGAGATCATGGAACTTGGTTGGAAATTGTTCCAAGAGGTTTCATTGCAACCTTGGAGGTTCGATCGACATTGTTGGACAAGATTGAGAAGCTCGGAAGGAGGACAAAGAGATTGCTGAGATAAGAGAAGATGGGCGAAGAGTAAAGCCAAAGGTTTTCGCGAGGATGAGCACGATACCTTGTGGTTTGAGGACCGAATTTACGTGCCCAACAATTGGAGATCGGGAAGTTAATACTTGAGGCCCATGACTCACCATACTCGATTCACCGGAAACACCAAGATGTATTTGGATTTGAAGGAGCGTTTACGGTGGTGGTATGAAGAAGGATATTGCGAGTATGTAGCCGTATGTGATGTATGTCGGAGAGTGAAGGCGAGCATCGAAGCCAGCATGGGACTATTACAGCCTATGCCAATA
The DNA here is from genome assembly GCA_021605205.1 of Aegilops longissima. Lineage (NCBI taxonomy): Eukaryota > Viridiplantae > Streptophyta > Magnoliopsida > Poales > Poaceae > Aegilops > Aegilops longissima. The sequence goes on from CM038681.1 coordinate 332,340,325, forward strand.
CCGAATGGAAGTGGGACAAACTTGGCATGGACTTTATTACGGATTACCCGAACCAAGGCGGGATATGATTCAATATGGGTAGTTGTGGATCGTTTGACCAAAGTAGCTCACTTCATCCCGGTGAAAACAACTTATACAAGTGCCAAGTTGGCCAAGATATATATGTCGAGGATCGTATGTTTGCATGGAGTTCGAGGAGCATCGTGTCGAGATAGAGGCATGATTTACTTCAAAGTTTTGGCATCAACTACACGGACCTTGGGTACAGTTGGAGTTGATGCCGCTTTCCACCCGCAGACGGATGGACGGACCGAGAGAGTCAATCAGATTACGGAAGACATGTTGAGAGCACATGCGCTAGATTATGGATCTAGTTGGGATGACAATTTGCCGTCTGTGAGTTCTCATATAACAACAGCTACCGGGCCGGTTTGAAGATGGCACCGTTTGAAGCTCTGTATGGGCGGATGTAGAACACCATTGATGTGGGATGAGGTAGGAGACCGTCGGTTGTTTGGACCAGATTTGATCAAGGAATCGGAGGAGAAGGTTAAGCGATCGAGAGCAGGACTAAAGATTGCTCGGTCCAGACGGAAGAGTTATGCAGATTCAAAAGCATGAGAAGTAACCTATGAAATTGGAGCGAGCCTATCTGCGAGTATCACCCTTGAGGGGGTGAAACGTTTTGGAGTTAAGGAAAGTTAGCCCCAAGATTTGTAGGACCGTATCGTGTTTTGGAGCGGATGGGAGAAGTTGCCTACAAGCTGGAGTTACACGAAGGATTGTCGGGAGTTCACGATGTGTTTCACGTATCACGGTGAAGAAGTGCCATCTTTGAGATGGCGATATACCATTAAATGATACATTGCCCTTGGAAGCGATTCAGGTGGATAGTAATCTAACCTATGAGGAAAAGCCAATAAAGATTCTTGATTTTGACAGCGAGTCACTCGCATGACAAGGTTATCAAGTTTTGCAAAGTTCGATTGGAGCCACCATACGAGGAAGAAGCCACAGGAGCGAGAAGATGATATTCATGAGGACCATCCGCACCTATTTTCTAGCCAACCCGAATCTCGAGGCGAGATTCATCTTAAGGGGTAGGTTTGTAACATCCCAAATTTTCAATTTGGCATGTTATACATAGGTCATCCATGCATATCATATTTTATTGCATTTAGTTTGCAATCCTCGAAATCCTAAGCAGCTCAAGGACCCTCGGAGAAGTTGAGGATTTTCCAATTTTCATATTTGAATTTTATCAAATAATGAAGGCGAGGATTTTGATTTTAATTATTTTCTCTCAGGAAAATATTTCATTTAAAATAATAAATGAGGGAGATAATATGACTTCTCCAAAATAATTGAAATATCGGAGGAAAATGTTAAAATCATTATTTGGTTTTATTTGATTTTATTTGCCCTAGAAAAATTTGCATGTTTTAAAATTGCATTTTAGGGGCCAAGAAAAGTTCATCTTGTTCTAAATATTTCATTTAGGCGGAGAAAACTTGTTTTGGTATTTTTAGATTTTATTTATTTTCTAGGATTTTTCTATGTTTGGTAGACGTTTTTTAAAAAAGAGACCAGCGCCGGCGGGCCTAGGGCCCGGAGCAAGCCGAGCAGCCCGGCCGCCCGCGCCGCCGCCTCCTCCTGCCTTGTGCCCCCCGCCGCCGACCGGACTCGAGTCAGGCGGACTCCGCCCGCACGCCTGCCCCTCCTCCAAGTCGCCGCCCGCCCCTTTATCGCCGCCACCCCTCTAGCCACCACCACTAGCGCCACCACCGGAGCCAGGCCGAGCCCCGAGCGCCTCGCCCGCCCGCCGCGCCGCCGCCGCCCTAAGCGCCGTCGCCGCCCCCCCCGCCACCCGCGCCCTCCCGACCCCGCCGCCCCTCACCGCCCGCCGCCCGCCTCGCCGGACGACCTGCCCGAGTAGCCACCCGCCGCTGGTTTTTAAAAAACCCCTTGGTTTTAGAAAAACCTAGTTTTTATAGATCGGTTTTATTCTTGGTTTTATTTACTTAGCGGCGTTCACTCGTTCGTTCGTTTTAACGACGTGTTCTTCGTTTAGTTTCAGCTAACGAGCGTTCATTTGTTAAGCCGTTCGTCGTTTTCTTTTTATCGGATTTATTCGTGATTTTCTGATCGCGATTTACGATCCGATGTTCGATACTAGTATAACTTTTAGCTCGTTTATCGGAATCGAGGCGATTCAAGCGCCTGGAGTTTCATCTCGAAACCCTCTTTCCGAATAATCAACTGAAACAAGTTTTTGTCTCTGGAAAATTTGACCCTAGTTCAGATTAGTAAACGGATCTTACTTCTTTCGCCGTTTGAGTTTCGTTGCTCCGTTTGGTTTGATTCTTTTTGCGAACCGGAGTTCTTAATTTGAACTTTCTGGTCGGCCTCTTTTAGTTGAAGTTTCGTTTGTGCATCTTTGCTTGTTGCTTATGTATGTATTGTTTGCTTGCGATAGAATTCCCGGAGTGCAAAGCGTGTTACTCTGAGTCTCTAGGATTCACGGATCGTCAGCAAGGCAAGTAACACTTTGATCATACTCTTTTCATACCCAGTTTTTATGCATTAGTTTCAACCCTCAAACATTGCATGGTTAGGATGTCATTAATTTGTGGGTTGGGAAGTAGATGATGAGGTAGAACCTATTACCCTGTTACTGTCAAACCCTTGGGAGTTACTTCTACGTACTGCCTATATTGCTATGCTATGCTCGTAGACGTGGATTGGGTTTGAGTGTTTTCCATGACAGATGTGAGATTGTTAATTAAAGGTTTAACTTAAGGTGGCAACTCTAATACACATCTGGGTGGATTGAGGCACTGGGGAACCAGTGTTGTCATTTTATTTTGGAAATCCGGGGAACCGTGTGATCTTCCTATGGACCGCCACCAGGCTCAAAGGGAACTGAGATTATTCATGCTAGAAACTTCCGTGTGCAGCCACAAGCTATTATGGGCTCTAGCATAGTTGAGTAAGTTCGTGAAGCTCTTGAAGAGGTAGATCAGCGGTAGTGGGTTTTGTAGGTTTGGTATGATCTACCGGAGTAGAGAGTTAATGTTTACGAAAGGCGTGTCTCGGTCATCCGTTTCTCAAACACCATGTAGTCACGAGAAATCAGCGGAGGCGATCGAGTCTTGTGGGGAAAAGTCATAAACCTCTGCAGTGTACAATCTAATCATGGTTAGCCGTGTCCCGGTTATGGACAATTCGAGTATCTAGTACTTGAGTATTCACATGTATCTCATCACTCTTAACTAATATTGCTGGGATGTTAATTACCTTAATTGGGATTGAGTTGGGGTTATACCTTCTCAATGATGTTTCAACCACCATGATAGTTAAATTAAAATTTATTCCTTTGTTGTAGGGAAAAATTGGCTTTTCACAAAACTGTAACCATAGAGCTTTCCACCAGCCAAATATGCATGTAGTGGTAGCATTATTCTGTTATTGCTCTATTGTGTTACATTGCGGCATATTCCATGTCTTGACCCGTTCTCGGGCTGCAGCGTATTATGTTGCAGACTTTTCGAACGAGGAGTAAGGTTCGATAGGTCGTTGCCGTGCAGCTCAGCTATGCCGTTGGAGTTGATGGACTCACTTTATCTTCCAAGCCTTCCGATGTTATCGTATTAGATGGCCTTAAGCCATATTATTGTAATAAGTTCTCTTTTGAGACATTCGATGTAATAAGTGTGTGATTGCTACTCTGTTATAAATCCTTGATCTTGTGTGTGTCGGCATTACCGATCCGGGGATGACAACTGAAACACGAGACTTGACCATCTGAGGTCGGTCGCTACACTGCGAAGCTCCCGGTCCTCGGTGCCGGCATGTGGTGGCCCGATGGGCGCCGCCACGAGGGCCCCGCGATCGCGGATCATCTTTGTTGGCAACAGCGGCGAGGCTCCGGATGGTGGCCCTCCACTCGTCTAGCTTCTGCGGCGGAGGAGGGAAGTCGAGGAGCAAGCTGCAGCATCAAAGCTTCCGCTGGTGTGGGTGGTGGCGCTAGCTGCATGGACCAAATGGCGTGCTTGACTTCTAATCATGTTAGAAGGAGCTCCACCATGACCAGCGGCTCTGCTTGCCATTTCGCCGACACTTGGCGGGCATCTTTGAACTCCTTCATCCCTTGAACAACGCCTGGGGCTCTTCCAGCGGTGCCGAAGTCGCCCGGCGTGGTGGCCCGCTGTTGTCGCGCACACCATGGGAAAAGCGCACAATGGTGGCGGCATGGGTGTCTTGGAGGTCGCTACACCGCCGGAGGTAGCCTATGACACCTGGAGGGCCGCGCCCGCTGCGAGGGCCCAGCTCTTTGGATCTGGCGGCGTGCAGCGGTCGTCGAGGCGTCTGAACAACACGCTTCGCCATGCTCGACTGCCGGTGATCTTTGGTGCTTTCGCGGACCACGGCCGGGTCTGTCCGCGATCGGGCCGCTCTTTCGCCGTGGTGGAGCAGACGCTCGGCCCGACGAGCCGATCGCCGTGGCGTCTTCTTCTTAGGAGCCATGGCGATGAAGAAAGCTAGGCTAGCTACTAGACAAGATTCTCACAATTCGCCTTCCCCTACAGCGGCGCCAAAGATGTCGGTGTGGAAGGACACCTATGGTATCACAAGAACCCCTACTACGGTTGCGGGCGCGGGAGTTGCGAGAAGAGCGAGGATTAGTAACCATGCCACGAGGATCATTTACCCGAGTTAGGGCGCGAGGATGTGTAAAACCCTAGTCCTGCTTTGGTGGGTGTATTTGAGAGAGTTCTTGAGCTCTCGAACTAGCTGTGGTGAGTGGGTGGTTCAAAAGAGCCTAATCCTTCTCCATTATGCCATGGGCCTCCTTTTATAGTCGAAAGGGGCTGCCACGGTGGCACAAGGAGGTGGAAAAGCGCACAGTGCTATGAGCTTATTGCTGCGTATTCAGAGACAAGAGCGCATTTGTCGTAGCTTAGGTGTCCCCTAACTTTAATAGGGGCGAGGCGAGGCCGTCCGTCCGTTACCCTCCTCCTTGCCTTGACACGCATACAGCTGGCGGCATGTCTTGCCATACATAAGCGCATGGCTGAGGTGGCGGCGGTGGTGGAAACTTCCATGAATATCGCATGCCGCATGGCGCTCTTAATGAGTTAGCCTCGGGCTGCATGTTGCCATCTGACGCCCTTGACTGGTTGGGCTAGCATTTGCATCTTGACAGCGGTGGAAACTTGGTTGGCGCGGGGCTGGTGGTAGCCTGCTTGGCCCATAGTGAGGCCTTGCCGGTGGCTGGCAAGAGGTCTTGGCGTGGCTAATGTCTCGGCAAGGACCTTGCCGGGAGTCTTTTGTGGCCTTCCTCGGCAAGGATCTTGCGAGGATCGTCATCTTCTAATCCTCAACTTATCTTGAGTGTTACTTGTCTTCACAAAGATCTGCATGCCACCATGGAGGTGCCTCCAGCCCTGGCCCAGCGTGATGTTGGAACCGTGGGCTCAAGGGTGCTTCGCTCTGATGGTGTGGAGCGAGCTTCTTGACAAGGGTCTTGCCGGGGAACACCTTGATCCCTCTGCTCTTTGTTGTCTTGGCCTTGGCGTTTCTACGGTTGTCTTAGGCTTTGGTTTTACCTCGGTTCACCTCCCTACTGCTTGGTGTGGCGTGGCGCATGGCTCCATTTGTCGTGCAGGTAAAGGGGTACAAAAGTCGCCCCTCCTTTTGTACACAGCGGTCGTTAGCTTCCGTTGCCGTCTCGGTTTGAAGTGCGGGTTGTTGGCGTTGTTGCTTTTACGGCGAGCGAGTTGTCTTCTCCCACAAAAAGCAAGTCATTAGAAGCGATGAGGGCTGTCATGGATTTGGGTCCTTCTGGCGAGTGGCGTGCTAGCCATTCATCCGGGCGCTATGTTTAAAGGCCGTGAGGCTTCAGCGTCGAACGATCGGCGATTTGGTTCTTTTGACTAAGAACCTGGTCGAGCTCCACAGCTAACTTCGCCAGGGCTCTTTGGAGAATATGACTTAAGTCATCGGCATCTGGCGGCGGACATATGTTCCTTGGAAGTTGTCTCGGCGTCTTCAAATCTTCGATTACCAATAGAATTTTACGGCAAACTGTTTAGCCGATCCGAGCTGGTCCTTTGAGCTTGAGAGGTAGGTATTTAATGGCATGAAGGTCGTCTCCGCCACCATGTGAATCTGGAGGTAATCCTCAATCCATACCACGGGATCTGTTGTTCCATCGTATGACTCGATGTTAATGGGTTTAAACCGTCTAGAAATTCATGCTCCATTACCTCGTCGGTGAAGCGAGAGAGGTGTGCGGCTCCTCTATGTTGGGCCACACTATGAAGCACCTCAAGCGGACTCTGTTTACGGTGTTGGGACGGGCGTGGTTAGCTCTGTTGTGTCGAATATGTAACCATCATCACGGTCGGGGCATGTCCCGATCTGTATCTCGATTTTGTGTGTCTGTTCTACCCTCCGGGTCTTGTTGGATGTCATGCAGTATTCCCCGAGTTGTTTTGTTCTTGTTTTGTGGCGGATGGGTTGGTATGGTGCTCTTTGGGCTCTTTGCTTTATCCGGACGAGCGTGGTGACCTACCGCGTGTTGATGGTGGTGTGGGCTCCAATGCCCTGCCATCGTATTGAGGGAGCCACCTACCCTTGGGGTGGCTTTTGTATTGGCTGCTAAGGCCATATTCTTCAGCGGCCAAGACCTCGGTCCATCTACCATTGAGAAAATCTTGGCTCGCTTGAAGCTGCAGCTGCTTCGTCCTTAGGCTCCTTGCAGTGGCTATGAGTCGGCGTTTAAAGTGCTCCTGCTCGCGAGGTTCCTTAGGCACAATAAAATCCTTGTTGCCGAGGATCTCCTCTTCCTCGGAGAGTGGGAGATAACTGCAATCCTCTAAATCTCCATATGTGGCCTGTTCATCATGGCTATGTTGCCCGCCTTCCTATTCCTCCTGTTCGGATCCTACCTCCATGAGGTCTTCATTATCCAGTGTTATCTTCTTGATTGCTAGTATTGTTTTCTCTTGATCGGCGTGACTTAGGGCAGCGAGACGGCGTCGGTGTCTGGATTGTGTGCGGGAGGTTTATCCTCAGCCAGAGTGCCTTGTCATCGCCGAGAGCATCGTTGGGAGTGTCTACCATACACCACCGTACCATGAAGTGGCCAGCCAGCGTCTAGCGGTAGTGAGTTCTGGCCTTGCCCTCATACGTCGTCCATACCGTCGATGTCTTGAACCGAAGTCAAGCGTGTTGGTTGGGTCTTGACGGTGGGTATGAAGTGGGTGGCGGGTGGGAAGCAAAATTCTCCATCATCGCGCAAGTTGAACCGAACATAGTTCAATGGCGAGTACACACCGAGGATAGGTTTTTAGTGAGTTTAGTCGTCGCCCATGGGCGAGTGTTGGAAAGATGTCTGCGGCGCGAGAACTTGAAGATCGATAACCGATTGAGTTGGTATCCAGCGGACTTACGGGGTTGGAACTTGTCACGGAGAGCAGTCAAGGGCTCCATCGATCTGAATATCATATGAAGTAAAATTTGTGTGCGGCTCCAACACCGCGGGATCAGCAGGCTCCGTGATGGGGTTGAGCTTCCCATCTTCAGATGACTCGATCTGCTCCAGATCTAAGGTCGAGCTGTTGCAGGAGCTATCTCCTGGATGGGGCCCGATGACAGGTTTAAGCCATGCTCATCGGGGCAAGAAGGAAGCTGTCGGTGTCAAAACCGGCGGATCTCGGGTAGGGGTCCCAGCTGTGCGTCTAGGCGGATGGTAACGAGGAGACAAGGGACACGATGTTTTACCGAGTTGGGCCCTCTTGATGGAGGTAAAACCCTCGTCTGCTTGATTAATATTGATGATGTGTGTTACAAGAGTGAATCTACCACGAGATCAAAGAGGCTAAACCCTAGAAGCTAGCCTATGGTATGATTGTTGTTAGTCCTATGGACTAAAACCCTCCGGTTTATATAGACACGGATAGGGTTAGGGTTACATAGAGTCGGTTACAATGGTAGGAGATCTACATATCCGTGTCGCCAAGCTTGCCTTCCACGCCAAGGAAAGTCCCATCCGGACATGGGGCGAAGTCTTCAATCTTGTATCTTCATAGTCTTGGAGTCCGGCCGATGATGATAGTTGGCTATCGGACACCCCTAGTCTGGAACTCCCTCGGTAACCCCTGAACCGGGCTTCAATGGCGGCGAGTCCGGCGCGCATGTTGTCTTGGCATTGCAAAGCGGGTTCTTCCTCGAATAGTTTATAGAAGATTGTGAACACGGGATAGTGTCGGATCTGCAAAATAAATTCCACATACGCCGTAGAGAGAATAATATTACACAAGATCAATCTGGCGGCGTATTCTATGGCGTGTCGCACCACTTCAAGCCTTTACTCAAATTGTTTTTATTGTTCCACCTCGGTAGCGTTTAGCGGCGGTTTCCTTGCGCGTCTCGCGAACTTCGAGCTCCATGAACCCTTATTCAGGATTCCCATCAATACGGACGTGGGTAACTCAACGCGCCATTGATTGTGGCGCTTGGGGATAAGCAAGTTTTACCGGGCGGTGGGGACACATGTTTTTGTCCGCCCATATAAGGGATAAAGATCCAACCCTTTAACCTCGCCTTCTTCCTCCTTGGCTTATCCATCTCCATGAACTTCGAGCTCCAGCGCCCAAGTCCGCACTTCTCACCTCAACCTTCTCCAACTATGTCCGGAGGCGGGAGGCAAGTGCATGGCCTCCTCCGTCACGGAAGGAGCAGATCGAGAAGCTGCGCGGCCGGATATTGTCCAGCAACATCGCGCCCGGCTCCCCGAGCGAGGAGAGCTCGTCCCCAACCCAGGCCCCATGAGAGGTAGTATTTCTTCCCCATTTCCTCCGTGGATTGGACTTCCCTTCATCCCTTTGTCAGGGGCTCATGTTCTACTCGGCCTAGATTTCCATGATCGGCCCGAATTTCATCCTCAACATCTCGGCGTTTATAAATGGTGTGCGAAACATTCCTCGCATCAGCCCCACTTGACATGTGGCTCAAGACCTTGATGTCAAGCGAAGGTTGTGAAGAGGCAGCCAAGCGGAGTCTTGAAGCGCCATGGTGGGCGAGGATGTCCCATATTCGTGGCTGAGGTCACTTTCATGGAAACCATCAAGGGGTGGCAATCGGGGTGTTTCTACATCACCGAGCCGTGTGACCACTGATTGGGCGTGACCCCAATTCAGATCCGGCATCCCTACGGCTCACCTCTGGAAAGAGGCGGCCGAATTTGGGGGGATTCGTAGGGCTGACCGGACTCAAGCACATCCGAGGCTGGTGGACAAGCTCAAGCTTGTCAGCGTAGTCGAGTCATGCTCATCTGCGGATTCTCTCGTGCCAGCGACAGGGCTTCAACATGTGGGAGTTCGATCCGGCGCAGCACGGAACATGGCGGGCTCTTGACACTACGTCACGAAGATGTGCGGAAGGTGTTGTTCAAGGGCGCGAAGCTCCGCATCCGCTACCTAAGATCGCGGATTCCGCTCGCGGCGTCCAGGTGACGAGTAAGTGATTTCACCACTTGTTTTCCATAGTTTGGCTCTATCACGGGATCTAAACTCCTTTACCTTTGGCGAGGAATGGTTGGCGAAGGCGAGCGGATTATCTGTCGGCCCCATTGCGGAGGACCCGGCGGATGCCCGCCCTACTTGGGGCTCTGGCTCCGGCACCGTGGTCTTAGGAGAAGAAAACCAGAAAGGCGGCCCGCGGGGACTCGGAAGAGTTCCGTTTTCAGATGCTATCGGATGATGAATCCAGGCCGACTCCTCCCACCAAGGTAAGAGGAGAAGAAGAAAGCCTCTCCCCGGTGGGGAGGAAAGAAAAGGAAGGCCTCCCCAACAAGGGGCGAAGAATCAGAAGGGAAAAACTCTTCCTCGGGACTGCTCCGCCATGCCCGATGGCAGCAGGCCGGCATCCAAGGGCCAAGCCTGGCGAGATCGTAAATATCCGGACTCCCGAATAACTTCGAAGGTTATTTTCTTTTAGCCACATAATGTCTTTCTAATGCGCATACAACCTGTAGTCCGCCAAGGATGATCTTTCCGCTTCGTCGGCGGGTCCTTGGAGTCGCGTCGGATATGGATTCCTTCATTGCCTCCACCCCGTGCAGCAGACGGCCTTGAGGTGGGATCGAAAAGGACCCACCAGGAGGAGGAGGCCACGGAGAATGTCACGGACACCCTCCGGACTTTGCACGGACTCGGCTCCGGAGGCCACGATGGCTCCGGTCCGTGGCGACCCCTTCATAAGAAGGGCAAGACCGCGACTGGCTGCCTCCGTCCAGCGGAGGTGCGGATAATTCTTGGGCGCTCAGCGGCACCTCCATCGGAAGAACACCGCCTTTATTATGAGTGCGGTGATTGAAAGTTCAACTTCGCCAAGAGGGCTGACCGAAACTGCGGTAGCCTTCTAACGGGCTTTGAGGTAAAATTTCAATATATGTAAAATGGTACCGCATAGATAGTAGCCCGATGCTCGGTTCGGTGTTGGAAAGAAAAGCGGATGAGGATCTTTAGAAAGATAAGCGAGAGTCATATAAAAGATATGTCAATATGGGATTGCGGGCTGTCTTTCTGACCTCTGCCGCCTTGTTGCGGAGTCAATACTTTGAAGGAAAACCTCGGCGGTCAGAGAACGAGCTCGGCCATGCCAAGCAGCTCGAGGAAAAAGAAGGTGAGTAATACCTTATGAAAATTGTACCTTCTGAAAAAGGATTTGGTTGCAAGAAAAATGACAAGGATAACGTGGGTATTGTAGGGGCCACTAACGAGGTGGCGACCACAGAAGGAGGCGGTGGCAGCGGCGAGCATAATCTGGCCCGGGCGCACCGAGCGAGAGAAGCAGAGGCGCGAGTGGCGGAGGTACAGCAAGAGCTCCGGGATCTCGTGAAAAAACATGAGAGCTTGGGCGTGACTCGAACTTCGAGTCACGAGCTTGCAACGGCTCTTGAGAGTGCCAAAGCCGCTAAGGCGAAGCCTACAAGGCCCTCCGGAGATTGAAGCGGTGAAGAAAATAGCAGCGGGTAAGGCATTTTTCATGCAAAGTAAGCATGTCGATGTTAATTACATTGCTTACCCGAATTCGGAGCTCTCGAGGCGTTCAGAGATCTTCCTCATAGCGTGTTCGATCTTGCCGCATTCTACCGGGCGAGGAGGGAGCTCGGCGGAGAAGGTCTTCTGGTCTCGATATCTTTGGCGGACATCTAGTGCCCTTAGCGACCAGTGAAGCAGCTGGTCGAGCTCCTAAAAGCGGCGAACAGACCATGAAGGGCCTCATCATTCGGTTGTGGCCTAAGGAGGCCATGCACAGGAGCTACTTGACTGGCGCTGGCGGTGGTGGATGCGTGCCGTGGGTTGAAGTTATCAAGCATTCCGCTTGTATTGAGGGTGCCGTCGGGCCTTGCCCAATAAAGGTGCCTTGGGGCAAGATGGATGCCCGAAGCTCGTGGCGGACCCGCCACCAGAGGGCAAGGAGCATCATACGCCGAGATGTATTATAAGAATGTCTTTGAAGGCGCCCGCACTATTGCGGTGAGTGCTCAAAGATGTAATATTTGAGTAGACTAGCATTTTGTTATCCTATGCGCTGAAAACTTAGTTCATATGTGCTAAGCAACGCTTGTTAATTTAAAATATTACCTTACGTGGGCTGTTTATCAAAGTCGAGAGATGGCAAGTCGTCGGCTTGAGCCCCCATGCCACGAGTCTGGGGTGTTAGGGATAAACTTGGCGCTCTTGTTCCCATTTTGGGTCCATCTAGGAGGCGCTCAACACAGCGAACAAGGCAGCCGGACTTATAATGCTTGAACACTCTCCTTAGCCATAGAATTCTATAATTTTAAATTTCGTGAAGCCCTAGTCTTGGAAGGCGAATTTGGGGCGCTATCACGCCTTGGCTGGACAGTATCCGGCTCCTCGCTCTAAGCGGCATAAGTCTTTAAAGACTTGCAAAAACCTCTCGAACAGCGACGGTCTCTCGCCTCATCATGACGGTCAATTTTAGCTTTCTCCAGAGGCGTTAACCCAGCTCAAGCTGAGGCGGAATCGCATGATGGTTCTCCCGTGATACCTTAGCCGATATAACGGGCGTAAGGTACCAAAACATGGGAGCCGGCAAACCCAACTATTGACCCAAGACATGATTGAGCCGATGCATATAGTGCTATAAGTTCGTGGTGCCGCACTTGTGAAAGTGTTGGACTCATCATACCATAATGCGGGAAACATAAGCCCTGGTGTATATTAGCCGTACCAAAGTGTCGGATGCAACATGTTGTGAATGAACATATGTATGAAAAAGAAATGCAATTATAAGCCAAAAGGTGCTGCATTGTTTTATTCAACAAGCGTTGCTACGAATGCAGAACGATACAAATAGTGCGATAAGCAAGGTATGGGACTATTAAACATGTCCTCCTCGAGGGGTAGGCTGCAGATTGTCAGTAAAAATGCTCGTAATGGAGACCACACAGATATTCGTTGTAGCCTTTATCCTTCCCCGGCTGTTGCATCGTGAGTTGGCAGGTCTGCTGACGGACGGGGCCTCGACAAGCGGAGTCATGTGGATAAAAGTAAAAGGTAAAAAGAAAAGAAAAGGAGCGACACACTTGAGAGCCCCTGGTGTGGTTGAGCCGCAGATGCGGGTTTATCGTGGTCGTGCCCCTCTCCCATGCCCATGGTATCTTGAGCGTAATGGTGTGCGAAGGACCTGCTTGACGTTTTGCGGGAGCTGGGGTTGGGGCCGCCTTTTCTGGCGATGCTCGGGCGTGCCAGTGGTCTTGTTGTAAGTTACTCCGGCGCGCTTAGCTGTGTCCGGCCGCTTAACGGCGGACTCGAGAATTCATAAGAGGCTGCATTGCACTTCGCGCGAGAGCGCTGTATGTTCCTCCGTGCGGAGAGAACGTTCAGTGTTTCCGTTGACCGTGATGACTCCTCGAGGGCCTGGCATCTTGAGCTTGAGGTATGCGTAGTGCGGCACCGCGTTGAATTTTGCAAACGCGGTACGTCCGAGCAAGGCATGATAGCCGCTGCGGAACGGGACTATGTCGAAGATTAACTCCTCGCTTCGAAAGTTATCCAGGGATCCAAAGACCACTTCTAGTGTAATTGAGCCTGTACAATTGGCTTCTACACCTGGTATGACGCCTTTAAAGGTCGTTTTGGTAGGTTTAATCCTTGAGGGGTCTATGCCCATTTTGCGCACTGTATCCTGGTAAAGCGGGTTCAGGCTGCTGCCGCCAATCCATCGGGACTACGGTTAGGTGAAATCCATCGACGATTGGGTCTAAGACCGGTCTGGCGAATCCGCCGTGGCGGATCTTTGGTGGGGTGGTCCCTTGGTCAAAAGTGATCGGGCGGGAGGACCATGGATTGAACTTCGGGGCAACTGGCTCCATCGCGTAGACATCCCTGAGTGCACGCTTCCGCTCCCTTTTGGGTATGTGCGTTGCGTATATCATGTTCACCGTCCGCACCTGTGGGGGGAAACCCTTCTGTCCTCTATTGTTCGTGGTTGGGTCTCGTCCTCATCATCGCTATGCAGCCCCTTGTCATTGTTTTGACAATTAACTTGCCTGCTGTGAATACCCAACAGTCCTGTTGGTGTGGTTAACTGGCTTTTCGAAGTGCCGTGTATCGCACAAGCGGTCGAGTATTCGGTCCAAATTGACGGACCCGGAGTAGTTCTTTTGAATGGCTTTTCCGCTGACGGGTTTAGAGCCTCTGAATCCGGCATTGATTGTCGTATCCTCAATATTATCGCCGTTAATCGGCGTTTGTTTTGTTACGACGCGGCCTACCATTTTGGTCCTTGAAGTCCGGACTGCGTAATTTTTGTTGAGGTTGTTGCTGCGTGCTAGCCAGCTGTCCTCACCAGCGAAGCGGGTCATGAGTGATGTGAGGGCTGCCATGGATTTCGGCTTTTCCTGTCCTAGGTGTCGGGCAAGCCACTCGTCACGGATGTTATGCTTGAAGGCGCGAGGGCCTCCGCATCCGGACGGTCGGCGATTTGGTTTTTCTTGGTTAAGAACCGTGTCGAAATTGTCGGCGATTCGTCAGGCTGCTGAATTATGTGGCTTAGGTCATCGTCGTCGGTGGTGGCACATAAGTGCCACGGAAGTTATAGAGGAATGCGGCTTCCGGGTCCTCCAGCTCCCAATTGACTCTCTTGGCAAGCTGTTGAGCCAATGCGGGCTGGTCCTTTAAGCTTGAGGGGAGGTATTTGATGGCGTGAAGATCGTCACCGCGGGCCATGTGGATGTGAAGGAGATAGTCTTGATCCAAACGCGGGGTCTGTTGTGCCATCATAGGATTCAATATTGACGGGTTTAAACCCTTGAGGATTTGATGATCCATTACTTCGTGCATGAAGCATAGTGGGTGTCTGGCGCCTGATCTTGGCGATATCACGACGGAGCTCAAAAACTTTATGCATTTTGTTCGGCCCGCCGGACTTCGTGTCCGCCGCGACGGTTGTAAATCACGCACGTGGAGGCGCCCGCGATCCATAGATCGATCTTTATTGTCTTGACTTATCCTCAATATATCTCGCAGGTCGGGCGTTCCCCACAGGCCGTGTGCTTTTGAGCGATGCGTCTTGGTGCGGTTCTAGTGAAGGGCCTAGAGGCCTCTCTGTCGCGACCACGGGGTGGTCGGTCAGCCGTATTGTCTCCTAGTGATGCGTGTTCGTAAGCCTCCTCCTCTAATTGGGGGAGCAGCTTGCGTTTAGGGTAGCTTTTGGAGGGGCGTTCGAGCTCATGCTCTTAGGCCGCGAGGACTTCATTCCATCTGTCGGCTAGCAGATCCTGATCAGCTCTAAGTTGTTGCTGCTTTTTCTTGAGGCTTTTCGCCATGGCCATAAGCCTGCGTCTAAAACGCTCTTGTTCGACAGGATCCTCAGGCACGACGAATTCATCGTCGTCGAGCCTTGCTTCGTCTCCGGAGGGAGGCATATAATCCTCTACCTCTTCTTCGCCGCTCTCTTGTGAGGGCTGGCGTCTCCATCCTCCTACTATTGGATCTTCTTTGACTGGATTGTCTTGACCTTGTCCGGTGTATTGTTATCTCCGGTGCGGAATCTTCATTCTTCTTGTGGCGGGATTTAGAGCGCGCCACCGACACCGCGCTTGGGCTGCTTTTGGAGGGTCATCCTCCGTTGTTCCATCGTCGTTCCCATCCTTTGGGATATCCACCATGTATATGTCATATGACGAGGTGGCCTTCGATTGCCCTACAGGGGTCTTTGGGTCTTGTTAAATCTCCGGCATAAATCGTCCATCTTGTCGATGTCTTGGTCGTAGTCTAACATGTCGGTTAGATAAATCGACAGCGCTACAAAGTGGGCGGTGGGTGGGCTTTGAATTTCTTCGTCGTCGCATCCCAACCGTCCCGACCGCAGATTCGGTCGGGGCTCTCCGGATAAAGAGAGACTTTAGTGAATTCAGGATGTCGCCAAAGGGTGAGTCTTTGAAAGATGTCCGACCGTGAACTCCATAACGGGCACCCAATCGGATTCGATTAGCAAGGTATGCGGGAGGTTAGTCCGGAGAGGAGTCCGGCACCCGAGTCGAGGTCTTCGCAAAGGACAGGGATGGAGTTCGGCTCGATCGCCGTAGAGATCGTAGCCCCTGAGGCGGTGTCCAACCACTCGTCCTCGATCGGGGAATCTGGCTCCGGATTAAGGGTCGGAGCGGATACTGGTGCGGCCTCTAGGGCAATCGTTCGGCTGCGAGTTACATCATGCCCATCGAGACGGTCACGGCACGCTTATCGCGGCTCGAATCCGTCGAAGATCAAGTCTCCGCGAGATATCGGCCGTATAGTTTAGACTTCCAAATCTGACTGACGGCGGGGGCTTAGCTTCGATCTGCTCCGGATGGCCAAGCGAATTGGCCCGAAGTGCAAAGCCGCCGAACACGAAGATCTGTCCAGGGAGAAAAGTCTCACCCTGGACCGCGTCGTTGTTGATGATCGAAGAAGCCATCGAGCCTATCGGTGGCGACGAAGGAACTCTCAATGAAAGCACCAATGTCGGTGTCAAAACCGGCGGATCTCGGTAGGGGTCCCGAACTGTGCGTCTAGGCGGATGGTAACAGGAGACAAGGGACACGATGTTTTACCCAGGTTCGGGCCCTCTTGATGGAGGTAAAACCCTACGTCCTGCTTGATTAATATTGATGATGTGTGTTACAAGAGTGGATCTACCACGAGATCAAAGAGGCTAAACCCTAGAAGCTAGCCTATGGTATGATCGTTGTTCGTCCTATGGACTAAAACCCTCCGGTTTATATAGACACCGGATAGGGTTAGGGTTACACAGAGTCGGTTACAATGGTAGGAGATCTACATATCCGTATCGCCAAGCTTGCCTTCCACGCCAAGGAAAGTCCCATCCGGACACGGGACGAAGTCTTCAATCTTGTATCTTCATAGTCTCGGAGTCCGGCCGATGATGATAGTTCGGCTATCCGGACACCCCCTAGTCCGGAACTCCCTCAGGAGCGGTGGCCGCGGTCTCAAATCCGTTGAAGATCAAGTCTCCACGGATGTCCACAACGTAGTTCAAGCTTCCGAATCGGACCTGATGGCCAGGGCGTAGCTATCGATCTGCTCCAGCTGGCTGTGCGAGTTGGCCCGCAGTATGAAGCCGCCGAATATGAAGATCTGTCCGGGGAGGAAGGTTTCTCCCTGGACAACATCATCACTGACGATTGAAGGGGCCATCGAACTTTTCGTCGATGGCATAGTGGAACTCTCAATGAAAGCACCAATGTTGGTGTCAAAACCATCGGATCTCGGGTAGGGGGTCCCGAACTGTGCATCTAGGATCGATGGTAACATGAGACGGGGGACACGATGTTTACCCAGGTTCGGGCCCTCTCTATGGAGGTAATACCCTACTTCCTGCTTGATTGATCTTGATGAATGTGAGTATTACATGAGTTGATCTACCACGAGATCGTACTGGCTAAACCCTAGAAGTCTAGCCTGTATGACTATGGTAATGTGTATCTACCTATCCGGACTACGCTTCCGGTTTATATAGACACCGGAGAGATCTAGGGTTACAAGGAGTTGGTTACATCAGAGGGAATCTACATAGTCGTTTGCCAAGCTTGCCTTCCGCGCCAAGTAGAGTCCAATCCGGACATGGGTATAGTCTTCGGTCTTCATGTCTTCACAGCCCATCAGTCCGGCCCATAGATAGCAGGCCGGACGCCCGAGGACCCCTTAGTCCAGGACTCCCTCAGCGATCGGCTGCCCCACGTGGCGCCTCTGTCCCCTGGAAGACCGCCATCATCATCTACGCCATCTACGCCACGAGATCGACGCCCGGGGACACCACCAACGGAGCGCGCGACCGTCTCGTCTTCAACCCAGAGGTCGTCCGACACCGTTCGCTGCCGATTCCATCGCGTCTGTTGCTCCTAACCTCTCGACGGGCCTCCTTTTGCCTGCTCGGTGAGCACCTCCTCTCCCCTCCCGTTCTTGCGCAGTAGGTCGTCGTCCCCGAGTTCGTCCGAGCCCCCCACGTACGCATACGCGTACGTGCATGCGTGTTGTGCTGCTCCTGTGCCGTTGCTTAGCCGTTGCGTCTGCTCAAGCTTCCCTCTGCTACCGCTGCTCTGTCGTGGTTGCCCACCTACGCGTCGCGACCTGCGTCGTCCCTAGCCCCCTCCTCTGCCTCGCCTCGCTGCGCTCGCCTGCTCGCCCACACGCGCTCGCGCTCACTGGCGCCCTGCCCATGTCCGCCCGCTTGCTCTGCTGCTGCACTCGCCCCAACACCCCCTGCTCCTCCTCCCCTCCCATGCGCAGCACTGTTGCTTCTGCATCTGCTGTTGCGGCCGCCCCGTTCACGAGCTCCACCGATCGCGGCCTCGCCTTGTGCGTGCATCGCGTGCTCGCACACGTCTCCTGCAGCCATCTGCGCCCGTCGCCGCTGCCGCTTGCGCCTGCCTACGTGTGGCTTCGCCCGCGCCCTCGCTTGCCCCGCGCTGCTCTGCTTGTGGCTGCTGTTGCGCCTCGCTCGCCTGCAGCGCCCGAGCCACGCCGCTGCTTGCTGTACTGCTGATGCTAGTTACTGTAGCGGCTACTAGCTAGCTTTTCTGATTATACACTGACTAACCCTCTAGACAGCCTCTAAACAACGTCTAAACAACTGTTAACTTGGGTGAAATCAATATGAGTAGAAAGTATACTTGACAAACTTCATTTTATCCCACTAGACCAAATCCTTTTGATGCGTGGATTAACTCCTACGAAAATCACAAAGTTCTATGTTCTGTTAACTAAAAAACCGAAAAACAGCTTTATTTTCCTAGCTAATTTAGTGTTGTTGATGATCAAGAAAATTAACCCTAATATGATGTAATTGGTACTAACATGTAGATCACAGAGAAATGCTCAAAATTTATATAAGGCGCAAAATCATAGGAGGTACAGATCCATAGTTGTAGCCTTTTGAAAACAGCTAAAAGATGTTTAAAACTGACGAATTCTCAGACTTAGCAAAATTTTAGGGATTTTCAGCATATTGTTTAAATCTTTAATAAATTCATAGAAAATAATCCGTAGCTCAGATGAAAAGGTTTTATACATGAAAGTTGCTCAGAACGACGAGGCGAATCGGAATACACTCTCCGTTCATCTGTCACATTCCCCTAGCATAGCGAACATCAAACTTTCCCCCTCCGGTCATCTGTCTCACACGGGTCCGGAACCGGGAAAACTTTCCCGGATGTGATCCCCCTTCACCGGTATCGTGTAGCGCCGCGTTAGAACACGTCTAGCTCTGCTTGTTGTCCTGTTATGCGCTTGATTGCTATGTATTTACTGTTTCTTCCCCCTCTTGTCTCCGGTAGACCGCGAGACCGTTGTTGATGCCGCTGTGATCGACTACGTCGTCGACGACTCTTCTTCCCTTTCAGCGGAGCTTCTAGGCAAGACCCCCCCCCCCTTTGATCATCCCGATATCGCTCATTACATTCTCTCATGCTTGCATTAGATTTTGCTACTGTAATTGATTGCTCCTATTCTGATGCATAGCCTGCTTTTGTAACCTGCTTATTGTTACCTACCTGCTTGTCCTAAACTGCTTAGTATAGGTTGGTTAGTGATCCATCAGTGACCCCCACCTTGTCCTTGTTGCCCCTGCTTCATCATCGACGACTCGATCAACGTGATCGATGACCAGAGCCCGACACCTCACATCACATCACGCCCCTTTTTGTTGCTCGACTCTGCAGCCGAGGGTGGAACCTCATACATCACTCGTGATGAGATCTCTATAGTGTAGCTATTCGGTCGTGGTCAATGAGGGTGATTTCCTCCTTCACCATTCTGATACGGCTCTGACGTGCAACACCTCAAGTGTGAACCTCGAGGGTGGTCCCTCTTACGTTCACCTTGATGATTACATTGAGTGGAATCCACCGGGGGTGATTCCTCGGGTTTTCCCCTTGATGTTTGGACACACGGTTACCTTGACTTTACTTGAGACCTTTGGGAAAGTCGGGCGGGCCCAGAGAGCACCCGCAAGATAGTTACGAGGCACGGCCGGGCCGGCAAGCCGCCCCCGAGTGGGCTGGGCTAGCCCTTGCCGTATTTCCTTGAGACGGGGCGACGGGGTCACATTATCATGAGTCTCTGGTCGTCTCCGCAAGCTAATAATACAATATGGTTTGGGTATTTGTTCTGAGTTGGACTTCGGCCTTTACGCGCTAACCACCACGCGAGAATAGTTATGGGCCTCGACGTCGCAGTATCAGCCGAAGCTTTTTCAGACGTTCAGTTCAGCATTGCGGCACGGCTGGGCTGGCACCATCCATGTAGAGGTGGAGCCTGGACCCGCCCTGCATGTAACGACCCGGAGTGCTATGGGCGATGGGCCCAGACCCCGGAGTGCTTAGGATGTAGACCGACGGGGACCTCTCTGCTGAGCCTAGGTAGGGCTACGACGTGTTGATCTTCCGAGGTCGGGCATTGACCCAGAAAAGTGTGTCCGGCCAGAGTGATCGAGCGTGTTGGAAAACGTGGTGCACCCCTGCAGGGAAGTTATCTATTCAAATACCGTGTCCACGTTAATGGACGTTCAGACTTATATCATGATCTTTTACAACTAGAAATGGATACTTGATATATGTGGCTCCGGGATTGCTTTCTCGCGGGGAGTCGAGGAAGGATCTCTGGCCGTTAATGTTACAACATGCTTGTTAAGTATAAACTGCTATTCTTTACTCTTCTACATGCTGCAAGATGCTTGGAGCTGCTTGAAGATGCTAGTCTTTGATAGGCTAGGCCTTCCCCTCTATTCTGGCATTCTGCAGTTCAGTCCACAGATACAACCCTTCCTTTGATACCAATGCATACTTAGTATAGATCTGATGCTTGCGAATACTTTGGATGAGTACTCACGGTTGCTTTGCTACCCCTTTTCCCCCTTCCTTCTTCTTTCCGGTTGATGCAACCAGATGGTGGATCCTTGGAGCCAGATGCCACCGCCGACGGATACTACTACATGGAGACCGCCGACGACTAGGAGTAGTTAGGAGGTCCCAGGCAGGAGGCCTTGCCTCTTCGATCGTTGCTTCTTTTGTGCTTGCCTTCTTAAGGCAGTCTTGTCTAACTTATGTCTGTACTCATATATTTTTTCTTCCGCTGACTCTTGTGTATCGAGCTTGTATTCGAGCCCTCGAGGCCCCTGGCTTGTAATATGAAGCTTGTATTATTTTAATTTGTGTCTAGAGTTGTGTTGTGATATCTTCCCGTGAGTCCCTAATCTTGATCGTACACATTTGCGTGTATGATTAGTGTAAGATTGAATCGAGCGTCACAACAAAATTAAACAAACTGTATATATATATATATATATATATATATATATATATATATATATATATATATATATATATATATATATATATATATATATATATATATATATATATATATGCTGTCGTTCGCTCATATTAATTCGTTATCTCTGTTTCCCCTATCAATCTCATCGCAGACAGTTAGCAATATGTATTCAATAGAGATCTTTTACATTATGGCCCACAGGTTGGTTTTTGAAATTGTGTGCCCTGTCGAGCACACTATTCACACACAAAAAAGCGTATGCGCTATCTATAATGATCGCACGCAATTCTGATTACCAACCTATTTGTCGGGTATCACACACATCTTCTTACATTGAATCGTTTGTGTTCATCTTGATCATCGCAAACAGTTCATCCAAGTGAACTGTATGACGTATATCACACACACACACACCCTTGATATGGATGCATGCTTCTATTGTTCATGCTCATCACAAACAGTTCGTATGGATCAACCGTATGCCATGCATCGCACACGCAACCATAATCTGAATTGTGTTTGATGTCTCCGCCGTCGCAAATGTTTTGTAGCATTTTTGACGGTTTTATTACATCACCATTTGCGATTAATGCATCGCACATAATTTCATCAAAGGGTCTCTAATTGTAGTGTTGCATTAGTATCATTTTGTAGTAGTCTGAGGAAGCACCATGCTGGTACTGGATATACTCTTGATGATCTTAAGGGCATTAGTCCCACTTTATTTCAGCACAAGATTAATATGGAGCTTGATGCTAAACCCATCGTTGGTCATCAACGCCATCTGAATCCCAAATGAAGGAAGTAGTAAGGACTAAAATATTAAATCTTCTGGAAGCAGGTATCATTTATCTTCTAGATGATAGTAGATGGTTAAGTCTTGTTCATTGTGTTCCTAAGAAAGGAGGCATAACCGTTGTTCCCAATGATAAAAATGAACTTCTCCCACAAAGAACTGTAACTGGTTATAGGATGGTAATTGATTACAGAAAATTAAATAAAGCTATTAGAAAAGATTGTTATCCCTTGCCTTTTATTGATCAAATGTTATAAAGATTATCTAAGCATACACACTTCTGTTTCTTGATGGATATTTTGGTTTCTCTCAAATACCTGTGTCAAAATAAGATCAAGAGGAAACTACTTTTACTTGTCCTGGAACTAATGCTTATAGAAGCATGCCTTTTGGTTTATGCAATGACCCGCTACCTTTTAAAGATGTATGACCGCTATATTCTCTTACTTCTGTGAAAAGATTGTTGAGGTATTCATGGATAATTTTTTCATTTACGGGAATTCTTTTGATGATTGCTTAAGCAACCTTGATCAAGTTTTGTAGATATGTGAAGAAACTAATCTTGTCTTGAATTGGGAGAAATGCTACTTTATGGGGAATGAAGATTTAGTACCTGGGCATAAAATTTCTGAATGAGGTACTGAGGTAGATAAAGCTAAACTTGATGCAATTGAGAAAATACCATATCCTAAAGATATTAAAGTATAAGAAGTTTCCTTGGTCATGCTGGTTTTTATCGAAGATTCATTAAAGATTTCTCTATGATTTCTAGCCCGCTAACTAATCTCCTTCAAAAGGATATTCCATTTGTTTTATATGATGATTGTGTAGAAGCCTTTGAAATACTTAAGAAAGCCTTAATTTCTGCACCTATTGTTCAACCACCTTACTGGAACTTGCCTTTTGAAATTATGTGTGATGCTAGTGATTATGCTATCGGTGTTGTTCTAGGACAAAGAGTTGATAAGAAATTGAATGTTATTCATTATACTATTAAGGCTCTAGACAATGCCCAAAGAAATTATACTACTACTGAGAAAGAATTTTTAGCATTTGTGTTTGCTTGTGATAAATTCAGACCTTATCTCGTTGATTCAAATCATGTAGCAGATAATTTGTCTAAGATGGAAAGTGTTCTTGATGACCCACTACCTATTAATAATAGTTTCTCGATGAGCAATTAGCTATTATAAATGTTTTCCGTAATACTCCTTGGTATGCAGACTATGGTAATTACATTGTTGCTAAATATATACCACCTAGTTTCACATACCAACAAAAGAAAAAGCTCTTCTTTGATTTAAGACATAACTTTTGATTTAACCCACATTTATATAAAGAAGGAGTAGATGATTTATTATAAGTTGTGTACCTAAGCATGCATAGGAACAAATCCTACGGAAGTGTCATTCCGAGGCATAGAGAGGGCACCACACTGGAGACAGAACCGCACATAAGGTATTACAATCTGATTCTTATTGGCCTACTCTCTTCAAAGATGCATGTAAGTTTGTCCTTTGTTGTAATGAATGTCAAACAATTGGTAATATTGGTAGACATCATGAAATTCCTATGAATTATTCACTTATTATTGAACCGTTTGATGTTTTTGTTTTTGATTATATGAGACATTTTCCTTCCTCTAATGGATATGCTCATATTTTAGTTGTTGTTGATTACGTTACTAAGTGGGTAGAAGCTATTTGATGACCCACAAGTATAGGGGATCTATCGTAGTCCTTTCGATAAGTAAGAGTGTCGAACCCAACGAGGAGCAGAAGGAAATGACAAGCGGTTTTCAGCAAGGTATTCTCTGCAAGCACTGAAATTATCGATAACAGATAGTTGTGTGATAAGATAATTCGTAACGGGTAACAAGTAACAAATGTAACTAAGGTGCAGTAAGGTGGCCCAATCCTTTTTATAGCAAAGGACAAGCCTGGATGAGCTCTTATATAAAGCAAAGCGCTCCCGAGGACACATGGGAGTTATTGTCAAGCTAGTTTTCATCATGCTCATATGATTCGCGTTCGTTACTTTGATAATTTGATATGTGGGTGGACCAGTGCTTGGGTGCTTCCCTTACTTGGACAAGCCTCGCACTTATGATTAACCCCTCTTGCAAGCATCTGCCACTATGAAAGAAGAATTAAGATAAATCTAACCATAGCATGAAACATGTGGATCCAAATCAGCCCCTTACGAAGCAACGCATAAACTAGGGTTTAAGCTTCTATCACTCTAGCAACCCATCATCTACTTGTTACTTCCCAATGCCTTCCCCTAGGCCCAAATCATGGCGAATTGTCATGTAGTCGACGTTCACATAACACCACCAGAGGAGAGACAACATATATCTCAATAAAATATAACGAATACCAAATTCACATAATTACTTGTAACAAGACTTCTCACATGTCCTCGGGAACAAACGTAACTACTCACGAAGCATATTCATGTTCACAATCAGATGGGTATTCAATAGCATTAAGGATCGAAACATACGATCTTCCACCGAAGAAACCAACAAACATCGACTACAAGGAGTTATCAATATTACTAGCAACACAGAGGTACCAATCTAAGGTTTTGAGACAAAGATCGGATACAAGAGACGAACTAGGGTCTGAGAGGAGATG
The DNA here is from genome assembly GCA_021605205.1 of Aegilops longissima. Taxonomy (NCBI): domain Eukaryota; kingdom Viridiplantae; phylum Streptophyta; class Magnoliopsida; order Poales; family Poaceae; genus Aegilops; species Aegilops longissima. Next base: position 332,364,633 of record CM038681.1, read on the forward strand.
GTGCTGGTGAAGATGTTGATGGAGATTGACCCCCTCTCTATGAGAGGATCATTGGTGATGACGATGGCTTCGATTTCCCCCTCTAGGAGGGAAGTTTCCCCGGCAGAATAGCTCTGCCGGAGCCCTAGATTGCTTTTGCCCAGGTTCCGCCTCGAGATGGTGGCGCTTCGTCTCGAAAGCTCTCCTCTGGAAAAAAAAATCCAAGTCAAAACCCTCCATATAGCAGAAGATGGGCACCGGAGGCCTGCCAGGTGGCCCACAAGCCACAGGGGCGCGCCCACGGGGGTAGGGCGCGCCCCCAGGCTTGTGGCCTCCTGGTGGGTCCCCTCTGGTATTTTCTTTGCCCAATATTTTTTTTATATTCCAAAATAATTCTCCGTAAATTTTCAGGACTTTTGGAGTTGTGCAGAATAGGTCTCTCAGATTTGCTCCTTTCTGGTCCAGAATTCCAACTGTGGGCATTCTCCCTCTTCATCTAAACCTTGTAAAAATAAGAGAGAAAAGGCATAAGTATTGTACCATAATGTGTCATAACAACCCATGATGCAATAAATATCAATATAAAAGCATGATGCAAAATGGACGTATCACTATTCCAACTAGTAGTGTTGATCACAACACTTCTATTAAAATGCTCAAAGAGGTTATTTTCCCGAGGTTTGGAGTCCCTAGATATTTAATGACTGATGGTGGTTCACATTTCATTCATGGTGCTTTCCTTAAACTTCTTGCTAAATATGACGTTAATCATAGAATTGCATCACCTTATCTTCCTCAATCAAGTGGTCAAGTTGAATTGAGAAATAGAGAAATAAAATTGATTTTGTAAAAGACCACTGATAGATCTAGAAAGAATTGGCCTAAGAAACTTAATGATTCATTATGGGTTTATAGAACCACTTATAAAAATCCTATGGGTATGTCTCCATATAAAATGATCTATGGAAAAGCATGTGATTTACCTCTTGAGTTAGAACATAAAGCTTACTGGGCAATTAAAGAACTTAATTATGATTTTAAACTTCTGAGTGAAAAGAGGTTATTTGATATTAGCTCTCTATATGAATGGAGGACACAAGCCTATGAGAATGCCAAGTTATTTAAAGAAAATGTTAAAAGACGGCCTGACAAAAGAATCCAAAAACATGAATTTAAACTACGTGACCAAGTTCTTTTGTACAATTCTCGTTTTAGATTCTTTGAAGGAAAACTTCTCTCTAAATGGGAAGGACCATATATCCTCAAATAATTTTATTGCTCTAAAGCTATTAAGATCAACAATGCTAAAGGCACTAATCTGAGAGTGGTTAATGGGTAAAGACTTAAATATTATATCTCAGGTACGTGCATTGATATTTAAACTAATATTAATCAAACTATGACACCGGAGGAACACATAAGAGAGACCTTTCGGAACACTCCAGAACCCTGAAAAAGAGTAGATATATGATACGGTAAGTAAACTGACTCTACAAATTAAAAAACGTGTCCATTTTGGAATATTAAAAAAATACAAAAATAGGAACCAGCCGATGGGACCCACGATGGATTCACATGCCAGGTTGCCTTGGGTGGCCCCTCGTGTGCCTTCCGGCTCCGTTTTCTTTCAAAATACTTATTTCGCAAGATAAAAATTCTTAATATATACTCTCGTATGTTTTGACTGCCGCATCGCAAGTTTCTCCTTTGTTCTTGTTTCAGGTTGTTTTTTGATAGATCTAGATCGCCATGGCACCACCAAGTTCATCCAAGGACAATTTTTCAAGAAGGTCGTAAACCCCTATACCCTATCTTCCGAAGATGATGAAACACCCTCAAGCCATTGAGATGCGTGACGGGACGCTTCACATCCTAGGTGTTCAAGGTGAAGTAAATATGCCATAGAGGCAATAATAAAGTTGTTATTTTATATTTCCTTGTTCATGGTAAAGGTTTACTATTCATGCTAGAATTGTATTGATCGGAAACTTAAATACATGTGTGAATACATAAACAAATATTGTGTCCCTAGTAAGCCTCTACTAGACTAGCTCGTTGATCAAAGATGGTTAAGGTTTCCTAACCAAAGACATGTGTTGTCATTTGATAACGGGATCACAACATTAGTAGAATGATGTGATGGACAAGACCCATCCGTTAGCTTAGCATATTGATTTTTCAGTTTATTTCTATTGCTTTCTTAATGTCAAATACATATTCCTTCGACTATGAGATTATGCAACTCCCGGATACCGGAGGAATACCTTGTGTGCTATCAAACATCACAACGTAACTGGGTGATCATAAAGATGCTCTACAGGTATCTCTAAAGGTGTTTGTTGAGTTGTCATAGATCGAGATTAGGATTTTTCACTCTGGGTATCGGAGAGGTATCTCTGGGCCCTCTCGGTAATACACATCATAAGAAGGCCTGCAAGCAAAGTGACTAATGAGTTAGTTGCAAGATGGTGTATTACGGAATGAGTAAAGAGACTTGTCAGTAATGAGATTGAATTAGGTATGAAGATACCGACGATTGAATCTCGGGCAGGTAACATACCGATGGACAAAGGGAATTACGTATGTTGTCATAAGGTTCGACCGATAAAGATCTTCGAAGAATATGTAGGAGCCAATATGGGCATCCAGGTTCCGCTATTTGTTATTGATAACCCACAAGTATAGGGGATCGTTTGTAGCCTTCTTAGATAAATAATAGTGTCGAACCCAACGAGGAGCTAAAGGCAGAACAAATATTCCCTCAAGTTCTACAACTCTACGCACACTTGACGTTTGCTTTACCGGAAACAAGTATGAAACTATTTGGCAAGAATAAATCTATGAGTACTTTGCGGGAATAAAACTACAGATAAATTGCAAGGTAATAAAAGTGGATAGCTTTTGTCAACAAGAAAGTCATTTGTCCCTAGGTAATCGATAACAAGTACCAGTAATCATTCTTGCAATTTTAGATGAGGGAGAGGCATGAGCTAACATACTTTCTATGCTTGGATCATATGCACTTATGATTGGACCCCTAGCAAGCATCTGCAACTACTAAAGATCATTAAGGTCATGAAACCCAACCATAGCATTAAGTATCAAGTCCTCTTTACTCCCATACACCACAACCCACTTATCCGCGCATGGGTTGCTGTCATCCCCCGCAACACTGACAATAAGTAAACCATGAACATATTGCAACACCCTACAGCGGGGGCCCCTCACATTTGCGTGATACGCAGGGCACCGTAGGACATCACCATAAATAAAATATACAATCATACCAACCAAGATCACGATTAACCCATAGGACAAAACGGATCTACTCAAACATCATAGGATAACCATAGAACATTGGGAAATAATATATGGAGTTGAGCACCATGTTTAAGTAGAGATTACAGCGGGGAGAAGAGGTGTTACACCACTTCATAGAGGGGGAGAAAGTTGGTGTTGACGGTAGCAAGATTGTTGATGTAGATCACTGTCACGATCCTTGCCCCGGCGGCGCTCCGGCGCCACCAGAAGTGAGGAGGAGAGAGCCCCCCTCCTTCTTCTTCTTCTTCTTCCTTGGCCTCCCCCTAGATGGGAGGAGGGTTCCCCCTCTGGTCCATGGTCTCCATGGCGGCGGAGGGGCGGGAGCCCCTCCTAGATTGGATCTCCCTCTGTGTTCTCTTATGTTTCAGGTTCTGGTGATCTGGCCGAAAATCGTTTCTTATATTCCGGGAGATCCGTAACTCCGATTGCGCTGAGATTTTAACACGATTACTTTCCGGATATAAGCTTCCTTGCGCCCGAAGTAGAGCTCCAACCAACGTTCGAGGAGGGCACAACCCACCAGCACGCGCCAGGGGCCTCTAGCGTGCCCTGGTGTCTTGTGGGCTGTGTGGGCCTCCGTTTGCGGTGGTTCCAAGTCCCAAAAATCACATATATTCCAAAATAATTCTCCGTGAAATTTTATTGCATTTTGACTTTGTTTGACATGGATATTCTGTGATACAAAAAAACATGCAAAAAATAGGAACTGGCACTGGACACTGGATCAATAGGTTAGTCCAATAAATCATATAAAAAGTTGCCAAAAATATGTGAAAGTTGTATAAAATTGGCATGAAACAATAAAAAATTATAGATACGACAGACACGTATCAGCATCCCCAAGCTTAATTCCTGCTCGTCCTCGAGTAGGTAAATGATAAAAAAGATATTTTTTGATGTGGAATGCTACCTAACATAAACTTGATCAAATGTCTAGTCATGGCATGAATATTGAGACATAAGTGATTCAAAGCAATAGTCTATAATTTGAAATCAAGACATCAATACTCAGGCATCCCGACAAACAATCATGTCTTTCAAACTATCAACGCTAAAGAAACTATCCCTACAAAATCATATAATCTTGTCATGCTCTGTCTTCTTAACACAATGTATTTATCATGCACAACCCCGATGACAAGCCGAGCAATTGGTTCATACTTTTTGATGTGCTTCAGCTTTTTCAACCCTCACGCAATACATGAGCGCGAGCCATGGATATAGCACTACGGGTGGAATAGAGTATGATTACTGGGGTAAATATAGAGAAGACAAAAAAGTAAGAAAGTCTCACATCGATGTGGCTAACCAACGGGCTATGGAGATGCCCATCAATCGATATCGACGTGAGGAGTAGGGATTGCCATGCCACGAATGCACTAAGAGCTATAAGTGTATGAAAGCTCAATATGAAAACTAAGTGGTGTGCATCTAATCCTATAATGAAAAATTCCCACTAGTATATGAAAGTGACAACATAGGAGACTCTCCATATGAAAAACATGTTGCTACTTTGGAGCACAAGTGTGGTAAAGGATACTAACAATGCCCCTTCTCTCTTTGTTTATTTATTGTTTTCTTTTTTATCTTCTTTCTTTTCTTTCTTTTCTTTTTCTTTTTTTCTTTTTTTCTTTTTCTCTCATTGTCCGTAGTCTCATCCCGACTTGTGGGGGAATCATAGTCTCCATCATCCTTTCCTCACTGGGGCACTTCTCTAAAAATGAATAATGATGATCATCACACTTCTGTTTACTTATAACTCAAAAGAAATAAAAATTACAACTCGATACCTATGACAAAGTATGACTCTATATGAATACCTCTAGCAATGTATCAGGATGTGCAATGATCTAACGTAACATGTATAAAAAAATGATGAACGGTGGCTAAGCCACAACTACTATCTCACATATATGATCATGCAAAGCAATATGACAATGAATGCTCAAGTCATCAAGCGGAAGCGGTGGAAGTTGCATGGCAATATATTTCGGAATGGCCATGGAAAAGCCATAAAGGTAGGTATGGTGGCTGTTTTGAGGAAGATATAATAAACTTATGTGTGATAGAGCATATCATATCATGGGGTTTGGATGCACCGGCGAAGTTTGCACCAACTCTTGAGGTGAGAAAGGGCAATGCACGGTACCGTAGAGGCTAGCAAATTGCGGAAAGGTAAGAGTACGTATAATCCATGGATTAGTCATAAAGAACTTATATACTTATTGCAAAAGTTTATTAGCCCTCGAAGCAAAGTACTACTACGCATGCCCATAGGGGGCTCGTCCCCGACCGCCACGCATAAGGAAGACAATCAATAATAAATCATGCTCCAACTTCATAGCATAACGAGAGACTATACATGCATGCTTCGGGAATCACAAACCTTAACACCAATATTCTTACTAAACACAACCATTTACTGGTACCTCCCACATATTCCATCTCTATATCGCAAAACTATTGCAAGGAATCAAACATATCATATTCAATGATCCATAAGTTTTATTAGGATTTTATGACTAACAATGCAACTGACCAATTCCTGTTGACTCTCTAAATAGATATAAGTGAAGCATGAGAGTTTAATTCTTTCTACAAAAGATCATGTTCTAACAAATATAAGTGAAGCAAAAGAGCATTCTACAAACAACAGTTTTCTATGTGAAGAGAAACAGGCAATCCAAACTTCAAATGATATAAGTGAAGCACATGAAGCATTCTATAAATCAACCATGGACTATCTTACCAGCATGGTGCATAAAAGAAAAATGAAATATAAACACAAAAGACACTCAAAGATTTATGCATATCATGTGAACGAAACGAATCCGAAAACATGCCGATACTTGTTCAATGCTTGAGTCTCCTTGAATATTTACTTGGGGTGCCTTGGGCAACCCCAATCTTGAGCTCTTGCCTCTCCTCCTTCTCCTCACATCGAGACCTCCTCGATCTTCGAACACTTCATCCACACAAAACTTAACCGAACTTTTAGTGGCGGGGTTAGTGAATATGGCAATGAAATCCCATCATGTACTGTTGTAACATTATTGTATAATTATAAACAAACATTACCCACTATATGCTATCACAATTCTATGGCCCCAGGTCAAGGAGCCTTCAACAAGAATTCAAACATACGCAAATAATGAAGCTATAACAGCAATCTGTGAAAACAGGACAGTCTGTAAAGATTCGAACATCCATCATACTTCTGTAACTCTAAAAATTCTGAAACAATTAGGACAAATAAACATTTTGTATAGAAAGACAGTACAAAAGGTTTCAGAACCGTTTGACATTCCAGTAAAAAATGTAAAATCGCGCACAACAGCCAAAGTTTCTGTTTTGCACCGCACAAACCAACAAGCAATCTAAACATCCTAAATGAAAACCTTGGCACATTATTTTTATAATACAATGGAATTGTATATGGGGATAATTATTTTTGTTTAAAAATTTCTGTAATTAAGATTCATAAAGTTTCCATAGGCATGAACAAAGTTCAAGGGCGCCCCCACTTTCACAATGCTCGTCTCACTCACTTTCGCTTTTCTTTTTGAGAAGTTTTAAGGTTCCCCCCTATATATTTTTGTTTTTAAACTATATAAAAGCACTCAACGAAAATAAATGACTCTCTAAAACTTACGGGATGTCTCCCTGGCAGCGCTTTCTTTAAGTCCATTAAGCTAGGCATAAAGTGCTCAAGTAATGAATCCACCTCGATCCCAAGGTATATCAAAGCCAATTTTAATTAACAATGATTTGGCATTTAGTAGTGAGCACAAAGCAACATATATCAAGCAATGACGAAGTCTAACTCTCTTCCTATGCATCGACATGTCATACAAGAACAATTCATGAACATCAAGTAAAGGCCAATACATAGCATAAGCAGTTTCTTGCAATTTTTTCATGTTGGAAACATAAAGAGGCGGAGATGTAGTTCCTCTCTCATAATAATTGCAAGTAGGAGCAGCAAGCACATGCATATTATATTCATCAAAATCATCATGTGTAGTGGAAAAATGCAACCCATCAATATAATCCTTAATAAGTGCAAGTGTAGTCGGGAGAATTCAAAAAGATAATAGGACTATCATGTGTGGGTGCAATAACAGTAATTTCATTCTTAACATATGGAACTATAGCAAGTTCATCTCCATAAGCATAATTCATATTGGCATCTTGGCCACAAGCATGGCAAGCATCATTAAAAATGGATATTTCAAACGAATCAACGGGATCATAGCAATTATCATGGCATTCATCCTTGGTAAGAACAAAGGGAAATTAAATAATGTATGAGATGAAGAGTTACTCTCATTAGAAGGTGGGCACGGGTAGCTAATCCGTTCTTCCTCCTTTTGTTCTTTGCTCTACTCATCATCTTTTTCATCCAATGAGCTCGCGGTTTCATCAATTTCTTCTTCCATAGACTCCTGCAAAATATTATTCTCTTCTTGGACAGCGGAGACTTTCTCAATAAATTCATCAATATCGGAATTATATTTATAATTATCATAGCAATATTTAAGGATGGCAAAATTTTCAGGTCTATGAACTTCATCATCAAAAGTTTCATATTTTTCAAACAAAGATTCAATTTCATAAGCACCCTTAAAAGCAACAAATTCTTCTATTCGTTCCACATCATAGTAATCATATATACCATTAGCATAAGAAGCCAAGGTTTCATTATCATTAAATCTGCATGAAAAGGGAAGGTGTGGAGCATTCATCCTAGAGCAACAAGTAAAATCATATCTCAAGCATAAATCCCGAGCGTACCAATGCAACAAATAAATTTTATCCCGTAAAAGTTTCCCTTTTGTGTCAACCGATAATCCCTAAAGTATTCACATTGATCCAATGTTACTCCCATTATCATGTTGAATGGGGTTTTCTCAGGATTATCAAAGTAGTGCATAATATCTTTTACATAACGAGCATCGAGGGTTTTAGGAGGTTCCCCATCTCCATGAGTAGCAAGTACAACTAATTTTTTTGGTGTTTGGTGTTCCATATCCATAACTAAATATAGAGAACAACTTAGAATAGGAAATAAAAAATACTTGGTGATAAACCACACATGAGAATATTCACCACACGCTATTGCTCCCCGGCAACGGCGCCAGAAAAAGGTCTTGATAACCCACAAGTATAGGGGGTCGTTTGTAGCCTTCTCCGATAAATAAGAGTGTTGAACCCAACGAGGAGCTAAAGACAGAACAAATATTCCCTCAAGTTCTATCGACCACCGATACAGCTCTACGCACACTTGACGTTTGCTCTACTGGAAACAAGTATGAAACTATTTGGCAAGAATAAATCTATGAGTACTTTCTAGGAATAAAACTACGGATAAATTGCAAGGTAATAAAAGTGGATAGCTTTTGTCAACAAGAAAGTCATTTGTCCCTAGGTAATCGATAACAAGTACCGGTAATCATTCTTGCGATTTTACATGAGGGAGAGGCATGAGCTAACATACTTTCACTACTTGGATCATATGCACTTATGATTGGACCCCTCGCAAGCATACGCAACTACTAAAGATCATTAAGGTCGTGAAACCCAACCATAGCATTAATTATCAAGTCCTCTTTACTCCTGTACGCCATAACCCACTTATCCACGTTTGGGCTGCTATCATCCCCCGCAACACTGACAATAAGTAAACCATGGACATATTGCAACACCCTACAGCGGGGGGCCCTCACGTTTGCGCGAGACGGAGGGCACCGTAGTAAAGCACCATAAATAAAATATACAATCATACCAACCAAGATCACGATTAACCCATAGGACAAAACAGATCTACTCAAACATCATAGGATAACCATAGATCATTGGGAAATAATATATGGAGTTGAGCACCATGTTTAAGTAGAGATTACAGCGGGGAGAAGAGGTGTTACGCTGCTGCATAGAGGGGGAGAAAGTTGGTGTTGACAGTAGTAAGATTGTTGATGTAGATCGTTGTCACTATCCTTGCCCCGGCGGCGCTCCGGCGCCACCGGAAGCGAGGGGGGGGAGCCCCCCTCCTTCTACTTCTTCCTTGGCCTCCCCCTAGATGGGAGGAGGGTTCCCCCTCTGGTCCATGGTCTCCATGGTAGCGGAGGGGCGGGAGCCCCTCCGAGATTGGATCTCCCTCTCTGTTCTCTTCTGTTTCACGTTCTGGTGATCTGGCCGAAAACCGTTTCTTATATTCCGGGAGATCCGTAACTATGATTGCACTAAGATTTTAACATGATTTTTTTCCGGATATAAGCTTCCTTGCCCCCAAATTAGAGCTCCAACCGACGTTCGAGGATGGCACAATCCACCACCACACGCGAGGGGCCTCTGGCGTGCCCTGGTGTCTTGTGGGCTGTGTGGGCCTCCGTTTGCGGTGATTCCAACTCCCAAAAATCACATATATTCCAAAATAATTCTCTGTGAAATTGTATTGCATTTGGACTTCATTTGATATGGATATTCTACGATACAAAAAACATGCAAAAAAACAGGAACTGGCACTGGGCACTGGATCAATAGGTTAGTCCAATAAATCATATAAAAAGATGCCAAAAATATGTGGAAGTTTTATAAAATTGGCATAAAATAATCAAAAATTATAGATACGATGGAGACGTATCAGTTATTGACTGGAGAGGTGTCTCGGTCATGTCTACATACTTCTCGAACCCGTAGGGTCCGCATGCTTAACGTTCCTTGACGATATAGTGTTATATGATTTATATGATTTGGTGACCGAATGTTGTTCGGAGTCTCGGATGAGATCACGAACATGACGAGGAGCACCAGAATGGTCCGTAGGTAAAGATTGATATATATGACAATGGTATTCGGACACCGGAAGTGTTTCGGAGTGTACCGGGTAGTCATCGGAATACCAGAGGGGGTACCGGACAACCTCGGGAGGGTAGTGGGCCTATTGGGCCATTAAAGGGGAGCACACCAGCCCACAAGGGGCTCGCGCACCCCCCCTATGGTAGCCGGCCTGGTGGGGGAAATTAAAGGGGGGATTCAGCCTGCCCCTCCCTTCCCTCTTCCCCCTTTCCTTCCCCCCTCTGGCAAATATGGTAATGGAGGGGGCGACACTTGGGAAGTACCCCAAGTAGGATTCGGCCTAGTTGGGGGCGCCTCCTGGCTGCTCCCTCCTCCCCCCACCTATATATATTTGGGAGGGGGGCGCCACACATAACCACGACAATTGCTTAGCCGTGTGCGGTGCCCTCCCTCCACTGCTTACACCCTCGGTCATATTTTCGTAGTGCTTAGGCGAAGCCCTGTGGAGATAGCTTCACCATCACTGTCACCACGCCATCGTGCTACCGGAACTCATCCACTATGATGAGGACATCAATACCATTGTTACACCCACAGCCCCTACTACTACATATATTGGACCAATTACTAGAGCTCGCACACGCCAATTAAATTATCAGGTACTTCCGTTTCTTGGTAATGGTCTAATGTTCATAAGAATATGATGCTTCCTAAATTGTACATTTGTTTTGCTTACAAATGAAGGGCCTGGCATGGATAAGAGGGATGAACACTGGAGCAAGACCAAGCATGGAGATGATGGCATGCGCAAGGGGAACAAGAACGGAGTTATAAGTGATGATTTCAGGACTTTGAAGCCACCATAGTGAGTGCATGAAGCGTTGGACAAAATATACAAGATGTCACTTCATAAGTTTCGTCCAGAGGCTAGTATAGGTGATGCGTCTCCTTATTATTGGGCCAGGCCCATGTAATTTCGAAATACTTGAGTATAGGCTGTTTTTAGAGTCCGTATGTGTGGGGAAACAAGAGATAGGGTTGGTTTCGGACCCCTCCCCCAGGGGCCACGAAATTCCCCTCCTCTTCCTCCATATATACAGCCCTTAGGACACCGTTTAGACTTTGGGTTTTGCTTAGATTAAAAGTTCACCATAGCTGCAACTTCGCGTACTTCGTTTGTGTTCAACGACTAGACCAAGGCGTCACAGAACCCCACCTTCATTAATAAAGATTTCCTCTTATATTCGCAATATCCAGATTGCAATCTTAGTTTCTTGCTTGTTCTTCGTTTGCTCGCAGGAAACAGGCCCTCGTGGTCAGGTTGATCGTGCTCCGGTGTGGTCAATAACCCTCGGAAGTTGGTTTAGTGATTGCTAAGGTGCGACGTCTCGCATGTTCGTAGTCGGATCGTCAAGGTCGACTCCCACAGAAAACGATAGCCACCATCTCATCGAAACATAGGGACACCTTTGCCTCTATCAAGTGGTATCAGATTTCCAGGTTGCTCGGTGAAATTTTACAGTTTTTTGTAGTTTAGATCGAGTCTGTTCTTCATACCTATAGTCAACGAAAAAGCCAAAAAAAATTTAGTTCGCGCCAATGCCTGTCGATCCCGCACTTCACGTTCAGCTTTACAAGCAAGATGGAATAAACGAGTGATATTATTATAATCCTTATACTCTAGAATGGTTTGAATCTCTCTATTTAATCCACCCATAAAACGTGCAAGCATAGCTTCATTATCCTCAACAATACCACATCTAATCATGCCAGTTTGTAATTCCTGATAATATTCCTCTACAAAAAAATTTCCTTGTCTTAAACGCTACAATTTTTGAAGTAATTCACGTTGATAATATGGTGGAACCCAACGAGTACGCATAGCAGTTTTCAAAGCAGCCCAAGTAGTTGGAATATTATTCGGATATAATCTACGGTGTTCAGACCACCACACACAAGCAAAACTAGTGAAAGCACAAAGTGTAGCAGCAACACGTCTCTCCTCGAGATATTTTAAACATGTAAAACGTTGTTCGGTTTCTAACTCCCAAGTAAGATATATATCAGGAACATATCTACCCTCAAATGGTGGAATATTCAGTTTCAATTTAGGAAGATGGTCATGATCTCGTACCTGAGGGAGAGCCCTACCATTGTGATTATTTGCATGTGGACGACCTGGTGGTTGTGGTGCTGGTGGTTGCACGTAGTTCTGATTTTGATCAACCTCATCCTTGTAATCTCCCGCATAATCATCCTCCTCCACATCAGCAGCAGGAGCCACAGAAGTATCAACAGCAGCACCAGCAGTTTGTCCAGGCTGAAGAGGGACACGGCTCGCTCGGCGGAGGGTTGTTTCGCGACGTGGAGGTAGTCGTTGTTGTTGTTGCAGAGGTGCGGCAGGTGCAGCTGGTGGTGGAAGACGCGCAAGCAGTTCATTAAATCTGTTATCGGGCTTTGTTTCGAACGTCTTCTCAAGGCCAGTGATCTTCTGCATGGCCTCTTCAAAATTGTTCAGCACATCTTGCACCTGTTCACTCATCATTTGCTAAAACTTATCATGAAGCACCTTGTTCGTTAAGTTCTCCCACTCAATCTCGTCGGCTTGTGATCCTGGCATGGTTAGCAGCAACAGAAACACACAAGAATATGATCCTACAGACTACTAACAAGTGGTGGTGGTGGTGGGTGTCACAAATCCGTCAAGCAAATCTCAAATTCTTACCAGTTCTTACCCAGCAGCAGGCAATGATCGGCAACCGATGTAGTCAAAACTCTCAAAGCTTGGATAGAGCGATTACCAGGGAGAGTAAAACGCATGATGTAGATGTATATGGAGCTGGGAAGGCTTATAATATGGTAGCAAAAAGGTCGGCAATAATCAATTCAGAGATGCAAAGTTGAATAAATGCTCAATGACGGTACTGTGCTGGTCCTAGGCTAGACCGTGCTAGAGACGCGAGCCTAGAACACTAACAAAATCACGGCGATGCACGTAAACAAGGGAGGAGCACACTCTGAATTTTTTTTCTCTTTTTTTCCTTTTTGGACTTTTTTCCTCTTTTTTTTGCTCTGCAACAATTTTTTTTCGAAAAAGTCTACAAATGGTCTAAAAACTGCCTAGCCAGAATTTTCCAGACTTAGTTTTTTTTAAACTGGAACTATTTTTCTACTGCGGGTAACACGGAAGTTTGGGAGTCCTTCTCTGTCACGACTCGGAGTATGGCGTGATCTGGAAATCCAAAATAGAGTAACAAAATACTGGACTCGAAATAGGACTGGTGGCGGAGATGAATCTGGTAGAACTCGGACTGGCATGATGGCGGCGGATATGTGGTGGCGTATATGGACTCGGATTAGCGGTGAATATGTGGCGGTGGTAGATGGTAGCGGTAATGAAGTTGATAAAGCCAAGATTGAAGCTATTCAGAGTTGGCCGCAGCCCAAAACGGTCACACAAGTGAGGAGTTTTCTTGGACTCGCTGGTTTCTATAGGCGTTTTGTGAGAGATTTTAGCACCATTGTTGCACCTCTCAATGAGCTTACAAAGAAGGATGTGCCTTTTGTTTGGGGTACCGCACAGGAAGAAGCCTTCACGGTATTGAAAGATAAGTTGACACATGCTCCTTTACTCCAACTTCCTGATTTTAATAAGACTTTTGAGCTTGAATGTGATGCTAGTGGAATTGGATTAGGAGGTGTGTTATTACAAGATGGCAAACCTGTTGCATACTTTTCTGAAAAATTGAGTGGGCCTAGTATGAACCATTCTACTTATGATAAAGAATTATATGCTCTTGTTCGGACCTTAGAAACATGGCAACATTATTTATGGCCCAAAGAATATGTTATACATTCTGATCATGAATCTTTGAAACACATTAAAAGTCAAGCAAAACTGAACGTAGACATGCTAAATGGGTTGAATTCATTGAGACTTTCCCTTATGTCATTAAACACAAGAAGGGTAAAGAAAATGTTATTGCTGATGCATTGTCTCATCGTTATACTATGCTTTCACAACTTGACTTTAAAATATTTGGTTTGGAGACCATCAAAGATCAATATGTGCATGATGCTGAATTTAAAGATGTATTGCAGAATTGTAAAGAAGGTAGAACATGGAACAAGTTCGTCGTTAATGATGGATTTGTGTTTCGCGCTAACAAGCTATGCATTCCAGCTAGCTCCGTTCATCTTTTGTTGTTGCAAGAGGCGCATGGAGGAGGACTAATGGGACACTTTGGCGTGAAGAAGACGGAGGATATACTTGCTACACATTTCTTTTGGCCAAAGATGAGACGTGATGTTGAGCGTTTTGTTGCTCGCTGCACTACATGTCAAAAAGCTAAGTCACGACTGTCGGAGTATTGGGCCACGGGTAGGCTAACCCGAGACCCAGAACCTTTCAAGAAATCGGGGCTGGTTGCGCCCCTCAAGGCATCAAGACGAAGTGCCGCCTTCTGGTGGCCGGCTGGAGGAATAGTCGGCTGCCCGTAGACGGCTGAGTTCCAGAGGCCGGCATCAAGACAAGATGGCTCCTAATGGGCGGCTTCCGGAGAAGCCGGCCCCTGGCAGTCGGCCCGTGGCGCCCGCGAAGCATGCGCCCTCATCAAGAAAGACAAGACAGGGAGTGGCTATAGCATAGCCCATCCCTCCCAAAACCAGGGACGGGCGTGGCCACAGTGCACCGTACCGGCGGAGATCTCCGCCCTGCGCGGCACTGTTGCCACTCCACCCCTGACATCACCACAAGCAGGCAGAGTCCTGCTCCCACGACGGCCTATCGGTACGGCCCAAGGAAAACGGGCCCCACCGATCAGCGAGAGCCCGGAAGACGGCTAGAGCCCTACCAGTCAGACCCGAGGGAGGTCGGCCCCCAGCAGTCGGCCCGCCCCTTCCTCGAGGCCCGCTCGCCATTAACCAGACGAGACACAGAGTGGCTACAGTAATCGCCCGCCAGGCGGCGGGGCTGTAGCCACGCTCCCCTGACCAAGCCCGCGTCACTAGCATCACGGCTACAGTGGTCAGCAGCCGACAAGACCCGTGAGCGGCGAGAGCGGCATGTCAGCTCCATACCAGACCAGTCGGCGGGGCCCACCAGGCAGCAGGCCCCAACAGCCGGCGGAGAAGCCGGCCACCAGAGAGACTGACAGCCAGGTCCTACACCTGGCCGGATTACTATTGTACCCCTGGGTGTAGGCCTATATAAACCCCCCAGGGCACCCATGCAAAGGGTTCCCAACCTGTTAGAACTAGATCGACCCATAGAGAAAGGAGATAGCTATCCTTGCCTTCTCCTACCTCTAGCATACAGCTCGAGGAGCACCATTGTACCACTAGTGCCTTAGTGATCATGCGGAGACCCCGCAGAGCAGGACTAGGGGTGTTATCTCCTAGGAGAGCCCTGAACCTAGGTAAAGTGCGCCGGCGTTCGTGTCTACGCCTCATCCCGCTTCCAGGCACCGGCGACGTTCTACTCGCTCCCACCATGATAAGCCATCCATCGGCATATGTCGCACCCAACCCCCGACATTTGGCGCCCACCGTGGGGCGAGGTGCACCGTCGTCTGGAGACCTGTTCTGGGCGGGAACCTTCTTCCTTCCTAGCGAGCGCAGCCAGCCCGACACGCCCGACGGAGTCTGCGCCGACGCGCTGCATGGCGCGGAGATCGCCTGCGCGGCGAGCTGCCTCGCCGACCTTGTTGGCGAGGTTCACCTCTCCGACGAGCCCGCGTCTGATGCAGGCACCGACGTCCCTGAGAGTCGCCTCGTCGGCCTCCTCGATCAGCTCCACGTCACCAGCGAGCCTGCTGTGGACTTGGAATCTGTTGGCTCCACTGACCCGATGCTTGTCGACTCCGACACTGCGTCGCTTGACGCGTTCCCCACCAATGTGGTGGTCTACGACGAGCCGCCTCCTCACGCAGAGAGCGGCGAAAGCGCCGTCATGGAGGTGCTTTTCATCGGCCACAGCGAGCACTCCGGCGGAGGTGCTCATGACCCGCTCGACGCGGCACTGTAAGACCTGACGGCGCCCAATCCAGAAGACGCCGATGCCGAGATGCTGGAAGTACGCCGCGCCCAGCTCGCCGAGGGCGCCAAGAAGCTGGCCAGCATGAGACGCCTATCGGAGGCCTACCTGCGCGAGATGGACCACGCAGTGGGCGGCACGACGGCTCCCAGTGGGCCTAGCCGCATCGGCACGGTCCGGCAACACGGCGTGGCCATCGCCAGCCTGTTTGGGGTAGATCGCCCCGTCTACGCCATGCCCGTGGAAAATATCCGAGCTGCCCAGGCGGCAGCAGAAGAGCTGGACAAGTTTGAGGGCGAAGAACGTCGCCAGATGGCGGAGCGCGTCCAGCGGCTCCTCGACGCGGCTGCTGAGCAGCACGAGGCCGGCTGCCGCACTGAGGCGCCCCACCGGCAAAACGACGATCTGCCTCCCCGCCGAGATCAAGGCGCGACATCTGGACGCCGACTGGTGGCGTCCGTGGAAGAAGAGACAAGGAGCCGGCTGCCAGCCGCAGCCGGACTCGCATCACCATCGAGCGCGACCAAGACGGCCGCCCGAGAGTAGTGGAATAATGGGATGACTGTCCGCCTCCTCCCCCTCGCAAGGAAAGGCGTGTCACCCCGCCGCCTGTTGAACACCCGACACTCGGCGACCGCCTTGGCCGCCGAGAAGGAGTCGGAGAGAACGATGCCTGCCACCGGATCGACCGTCTCCACCAATCCCTGGCGCTAGAAGAAGATGATGAGTTGGGTCCGCCTTGTTTCTGCCCCCGCATTCGAGATGAGCCCTTCCCCAAAGGGTTCACGCTCCTGAGAGACACGCCCAAATACACCGGCTTCGTGAAGCCGGAGGACTGGCTGGTCGACTACTCCACAGCCGTCAAGATAGCAACGGCAACAAGCGTTGCTATGAAATGCGTTCGCTCATGCTCGAGGCACGGCCCTGACATGGCTGAACGATCACGAAACCCCACAAAGATCAACAGCTGGGTTGACTTCACCGAAGCCTTCGTCCGCAACTTCACCAGCACTTACAAGCGGCCGCCCAAGCCCCGCCAGCTCTCCTTGTGCGTCCAAGGCCCCAACGAGTCGACTCACAACTACCTCACATGCTAGGCCGAGCTCCACAACTCTTGCGAGGGCGTGCATGAGGTGCAGGCCATCGAGTACTTCACCGCCGGGTGCCGAGAGGGCACGCTCCTCAAGAATAGGCTTCTCTGTGATGAGCCGGCAACCCTCGACGAGCTACTGATCATAGCAGACAAATACGCCACGGCCGACTCCTCCATGAAGGCAGAGATCCAAGTTGATGCGTCTGGCAAAGTGGCCCCTCAAGCTCCTCGGACCCCGGCTGGCGACACCAGCCGGCGCCATCAACCAAGTGACAACAAGCGCAAAGCCATGCAGCCGGCTTCTACAAGCCGACAGGTGGCGACAGTCGAAGACCAGTAGCCGGAAGGGCAGCCTCCATCCAAGCTCCAGAAGGGCGGCAAGCCCAATTGGCTGCCCGCTTTCTCGTATGAGCAGACCCTCGACGCGCCCTGCAAGTTCCACAGTGGTGCAAAGCCGTCCAACCACACTACTCGGAAGTGTCATTGGCTCACCAGGATCGCCAAGGGAGACGGACTTCTGCCTCCTCCGCTTCTTTGGCAGCCGCCTCTCCTCCCCAAGCAGCCAGCCAGTTCGACCGATCGAGCCATACAAGACGAGTACCACAAGAGCACGGAGCTTATGTCGTGTTCACTAAGCGTGGCGACGATAAGCACAAAGAGACAACAACGACAGCAAAGAAGTAAATGCGGTGGCATCGAGACCCCGAATTCATGCATTGGTCCGAGAAGCCCATCAGCTGGAGCAGAGCCGACCACCCGGAAGTAATGCCCAATCCCGGCTCTTACGCCTTGGTTCTGGATGCCACCTTTGCCACGGATAGGCGAGCTGCTTGCTTTTCCCGAGTTCTGATAGATGGCGGCAGCAGCATCAACATCCTGTACAAGGATACCATGGAGAAGTTAGGAATCAAACAAAGGCAGCTTCAGCCCAGCCAGACCATTTTCCATGGCATAGTTCCTGGCCTTTCCTGTTCACCAATCGGCAAGATCCAGATAGACGTTCTCTTTGGACACAAAGATCAGTTCCGCCGAGAGCCAGTCTGGTTTGAGGTGGTGGACCTTGAGAGCCCATACCATGCACTACTTGGCCGGCCTGCTCTGGCCAAGTTCATGGCGGTCCCCCACTACGCTTACCTCAAAATGAAGATGCCGAGTTCCAAGGGAATTCTGACCATAGCGAGGATTACAAGAAGTCGTCTTGCATGCAGCGATAGCAACCGGCTGGCGAGTCCCTTGTGATCGCGGTGGCGGCTCCTTGACCGAGTTGTGGCGATGGCAGGCAAACAGCCGGAGATGTCACCCAACCCCAAGGAGTCGTAAGCCGAGGGCTCGTTCAAGACAGCCAAAGAGACAAAAAAGATACCCTTGGACCCGGAGCACCCGGAGAGGTACGCTGTCATAGGTGCAAACCTTGACAGCAAATAGGAAGGCGAGCTCGTCGATTTCCTCCGTGAGAATTGGGACATCTTTGCATGGTCACCTAAAGACATGCCGGGTGTTCCGACGGATTTCGTCGAGCACAAGTTACATGTCCGGTCTGATGCCAAGCCAGTCAGGTAGCCCTTGCGCCGCCTATCAGAAGAGAAGAGAAGAGTCGTTGGAGAAGAGATAGCCCGGCTGCTAGCAGTCGGCTTCATCATGGAAGTGTTCTTTCCAGAGTGGCTGGCCGACCCAGTCCTTGTGCTGAAGAAAAACAAGCAGTGGCGCATGTGTATTGATTACACTAGCCTCAATAATGCCGGCCCCAAAGACCCATTTGCTTTGCCGAGAATTGAAAAAGTGATAGACTCCACAGCCGGATGCGAGCTGTTGAGTTTTTTGGACGCATACTCAGGGTATCACCAGATCAAGCTGAACCCGGCCGATAGGCTGAAGACCGCCTTCATCACGCCATTTGGAGCCTTCTGCTACTTGACCATGACGTTCGGCTTAAGGAATGTCGGCGCCACGTTCCAACGTTGCATGCAGAAATGCCTCCTCAAGCAGCTCGGCAGGAACGCCCATGTTTATGTGGACGATGTTGTGGTGAAGACGGAGAAGCGTGGAACGCTGCTAGAAGACCTCAAGGAGACCTTTGAGAACTTGCGCCTATTTCAAATCAAGCTCAACCCGGAGAAATGCGTCTTCGAAGTACCAGCCGGCCAGCTTCTCGGCTTCCTGGTCTCAGAGCATGGCATAGAGTGAAACCCTATGAAAATCAAGGCCATCGAGAGGATGGAAGTGCCCACCCGACTGCTCGATGTACAAAAGTTCACTGGCTACTTGGCGTCCATCAACCGCTTCATCACTCGGCTGGGAGAGAAGGCTCTTCCCCTGTACTAGCTCATGAAGAAGACCACTTTTTTCGAGTGGAACGACAAGGCGGACGAAGCTTTTCTCCAACTCAAGAAGATGTTGACTACTCCACCTGTCCTAGCAGCTCCGACTCCTAAGGAGCCCATGCTCCTCTACATCGCCGCCACCAGCCGACTGGTCAGCGCAATCATAGTGGTAGAACGCAAGGAGGAAAGAAAGGCACTACCAGTCCAGAGACCGGTGTATTACCTGAGTGAAGTGTTGTCAGCCTCCAAGCAAAACTACCCCCACTATCAGAAGATGTGCTACGGAGTGCACTTTGCCGCCAAGAAATTGAAGTCGTATTTTCAAGAGCACCCAATCACTGTTGTCTGCACTGCTCCGCTTGCCGAGATCATTGGAAGCCGAGATGCCTCAGGCCGAGTGGCCAAATGGGCCATAGATTTGGCCCCTTACACCATCTACTACCAGCCTCGCACCGCCATCAACTCACAAGCGTTGGCCGACTTCCTCGTCGACTGGGCTGAGACCCAGTACCTGCCACCAGCGCCGGACTCCATCCATTGGCGGATGCACTTTGATGGTTCCAAGATGTGTACCGGTTTGGGAGTCGGCATCGTCCTCACCTCTCCCAAAGGCGACACGCTCAAATATGTGCTGCAAATCCATTTTGCCGCCTCCAACAATGTCGCTGAATACGAGGCACTCATTCACGGGCTCCGGCTTGCCAAAGAGCTCGGCATTCGCCGGATCCTCTGCTATGGTGACTCTGACTTGGTGGTCCAGCAGTCGTCAGGCGACTGGGACACCAAAGATGCAAACATGGCGAGCTACCGCTTCCTCGTACAACAACTCAGTGGATATTTTGAAGGGTGCGAGTTTCTCCATGTGCCAAGAAATGACAATGAGCAAGCAGATGCCTTGGCACGAATCGGCTCCACCCGTCAAGCAATACCAACCGGCGTCACCCTACAACGCCTCCTCAAGCCGTCTGTCAAGCCATCGCCAGAGTCGGATTCTATCTTCGTGCCGGCTCCTCCTGAAGTAGTCGGATCCGACTTAAGAGCTCCAGCAGCCGGCACGGGAATTCTGGCAGGCGGCCCGGGGGCCGCGGCAGTCACACCCGGCCTAGGGACTTCAGAACCCAGCCCGAGGACTGCAGCGGTCAGCCCGGGGACTTCAGAGCCCGGCCTAGGGACTGCGGTAGTCGGCCCGGGAACTTCATCGACGCAGCAAGCGGCAGCCGACTCCAACCCGCCGCCTCCGGCCCAACCGCCCTCGTCCAAGTTGCAGTCCTGGCAGTCGAAGAAATCGCAGCACCTTCATGGACCCAGCACATCCTCAACTTCCTGGTAAACAAAGAGCTGCCGACGGACGAGATCTCGGCCCGGCAAGTGCAACGCCGAGCAGCAGCATACACCATAGTCAACAGAGAGCTTGTGAGGCGCAGTGTCACTGGTGTCTACCAGCGCTGCGTGGAGCCAGAGCAAGGCCAAGCAATCCTCAAAGACATCCATCAAGGCGAATGTGGCCACCATGCGGCTTCAAGAGCACTTGTCGCCAAAGCTTTCCGCCATGGTTTTTTTCTGGCCGACTGCTCTAGAAGACACCAAAGACTTGGTCCAGAAATGCAAAGGGTGCCAGAAGTTCCGTTCCAAGCCACATCAGCCGGCTTCTGCACTCAAGACTATCCCCATTGCCTGGCCCTTTGCTGTCTGGGGCCTGGACATGGTGGGACCATTCAAAACAGCACGAGGTGGCATGACTCATCTGCTTGTCGCGGTGGACAAGTTCACCAAGTGGATAGAAGCAAAAGCAATAAAGAAGCTGAATGGTTCGACTGCTGTGACTTTCATCTCCGACATCACCATCCGGTATGGCACACCACACAGCATCATCACCAACAACGACACGAACTTTGCCAAAGGCGCCTTGGCCCGTTTCTGTGCGACGCAGGGCATCCGACTGGACCTAGCGCCCGTTGCCCATCCGCAGTCAAACGACCAAGTAGAGCGAGCAAACGGCCTCATCTTGTCCGGCATCAAGCCCCGACTGGTCGAGCCTCTAGAGCGTTCGGCGTCACGGCTTGACGAGCTGCCACCATCCTCTCGAGCTGCGCACAACTCCGAACAAGTCAACGGCTTCACGCCTTTCTTCCTCGTCTACGATGCCGAAGCCGTCATCCCAGCGGACATAGAATTCGACTCCCTCGAGTCACCATGTAAACCAAGAGGAGGCGTAAGAAGCGCGTCAAGGCGGCGTCGATCTGCTGGAAGAGGGCGGCTGTTGGCACTCGGCGGTCCAAAGATCTACCAAGAGAGCTCATACCGATACTACAACCGAAGGTCAAACCAAGATCTTTCAAGAAGGAGACCTTGTGCTCGGCTGATCCGAAATAACAGCCGGCCAGCACAAGCTCTCCGCTTTGGAAGGCCCCTTCATCATCGACAAAGTGTTGAACAACGACTCCAACTACGATCGGCGCCGAAGCCTCGGCGCGAAGAGGGCGACTCCGGCAAGGAGACGGAGCAGCCATGGAATGCAAATCTCCTCCGAAGATTTTACAGTTGATGCAGTATGTACCACGCTACCTTTTGTATTAAAGTATGAAGACTCCGGGTCCCCCGAGAAGAGCTCGGGGACTGCTCTCTTTTATCTATATGGTAAGAATTATGCCCATGAGTGTGTCATTTCCTTTATGCCGCTTGGCACCGGGTCCGACTAGTCGGCCCGGGGACTCGCCGCCTTGTACTATGAAATGCTTCCTGCAACGGGACAAGTAATGTGTTGGCACTTAAGCCGTCTCCTGCCAGAAGCCGCAGCTCGCAGAGCTTAATTTTAGTGGGGCGGGAGTAAAGGCGTAAAGGGTGCCCACATGAAAGATGGCTAAGGACCCAAAGCATGTGCATAGTTCAGGCCGGCTTCCCGCCTCTTCGACCGGCTGCTGAGCAGCCAGCCGGCCGGCTTCTACTTAACTTGCTAAAAAAACTCTAAAACGGCTAAGTACTTGCCTCCCCGGAAGTAGCTAAGTACTTGACCCAGCCACAGTCCGCAGAGCGGTCGGCTGGCAAGACGGCAACCAAGGGAAGGCGACAAAGGGAAGAAGCCAAAGAGCAGCAAGCAAGAAAAGATAGAACTCGGAAAATTATTTTACATAGCAAAGGCCCTTGGCCGATATTCAACAGAAGTTTGAGATACACCCCGCGGGTGGAATTGTGCAAAATTAACAAGTTAAATCGAGACCGATAGATGTAAAGCAAAAGATAAACCGGCGGCCTAGGGAGCGCAGACGGGTTCGATGGATCGGAGGAGTCGGTGGTGCGGTTGGTGGAGCGGCCGGCCGTCGATCTCCGCTTGGTCGCCTCGGTGGTAGCCGGCTCGGTTGGGCGTGGCTCGTTCTTTGGAGGTGCGGTCGGCCGAGGCTGGCCGTCACGCTCGACCTCTGGCGCCTCCTCTTTGCCTTCCTCCTCCGCCTCGCCTTCTTCCTCGTCATTTGAGTCGATCACCTCCGTTGAGTCCTCGCCGTCTTCTGGGTTCAGCCCGAACCATTCTGGTGGTGCCTCGGCGCCATTCTCAACGTGCTCCGGGACGAAGATGCTGGTGTCGGTGTACTCGGCGATTGATGCCGCATGCTTGACGAGGTCATCTTCCACGACTGCCAACTCCAACTGAGCCTCTAACCAGAACGTGGCTAGCTGGGCTAGACTTAGCCCAGGGTACCACGCCTTGACGAATTCCAAGGCCCGGCGCGCCCCAGCATGGGCCGAGGAGCCCTTCCAGGCCTCAAGACGGCCGGCCGCCACCTCCCACCAGGCGGCGATCCGATTGGAGGCGCTGTGCCCGGCATGTCCGCCATGTGGCGGTGATTGCCTAGGCACCGACACGCTGAAGCCGGCGCAGCATCCGGTGAGCCAGCCGAAGATGGACCTCAATGCTCAGGATCTGCTCGCTAAGGGTTCGGGGGGTGTCGGCGGCAATCTGTGCGCCGTCCGCCCTCCGTCCTTCGCGATCAGCTTCAATGGCCTGATTGGCGGCGTCCGAGTGACCACGGAAGAAGTCTGCCAAGACAGAAAGCAAATAGCCTAAGTCAGAGACAAGAGGCCGGCTCGACCAACAGCTGGCAGCTCAAAGAAGGGAAAAGAGGGAAGCTCACCATCGACTATGTTTTGATCTCGTGAAAGCCGGAAGTCAGCATCGCCTCCTTGTCGGTCCAGGCAGAGCGTTCGGTCATGAACTCAGCAAGGAGGCCGGTCTCCTTGTCCTCTGCCTCCTTCTGGGCCTTCTTGAGGAGCTCCCTACATTCGACATTCTTGCGACAAAGCCGGTCATGTTCTTCACCAGCTTGCCGTTTCTGCCTCCTTAGCGCCAAGAAAGACGGTGTTGGCTTCGCCCATTGCTTTGTTGCAAGACGGCGTTAACCTGCGGAGAAAGAAGAAGGAAAAGGTGTCGGTTGCCTCTCAGAGAATAAGTAGAGTCATTGGGAGATCCGGCTCGATCGCCAGCTGATCGGCCCGAATCTCGGGACTACAGCCAGGTGCGGCAGCAGCCGCTTCATGGAGAAAGGAGTCAACGAGAAGAAGAATAGTCACGGGGAGATCCGCCCGATCGCTTTCGGCAACCGGCCCGAATCTCGGGACTACAACCAGGGTGCGCCAAATACTTACAGGAAAAGGAAGAAGACTTACTCTGCTCTCCGACAAGTCGACAGCATGTTGATCCAACTCCTGGACCTTGGAGTTGAAGGAGGCAGCACGAAGGTTATGATAATCCTGCAGCAAGGATATCAGCTCGAGAGCACTGCTAAGTTCGCGCGCTTTGCTCGGCCCGGCCGGAACTCGGGGACTACACCCAGTGGGTGTGCTGACGCGTCCCCACGAAGCAATACAAGAGTTAAAAACAAAGAAGCAAGAAGCATGCTCGGATGGCCTCTCGCGATGCCAGATATGCCTTGTTGCAGTTCTTGATGGCGTCGACTTCAGCGCGGAGTTTGGCTTGAACATCCATCATCGCCTTGTTCAGAGGGCCCATTCCACCAACCCGCACCCACCCAGTGGGTGCAGCACTGGTCGCCTCGGTGTCCGGGATCAAGGAGCTCGCGGCGCCAGTCTCCAGCGGGCGTGGCGCCGAAGCCGCCTTTGCAAGTCGGCGGCGCGTCGGTGTGCCGACCACAGGAGTCGGGCCCATCACCAACTCGTTTCCAGTTGGCGGCACTGGTGGGTCCACCGGCTGCTCGCCCTGCGCGCTCCCGGACGGCGGCGATGGAGGCACAATTACGTCCGGCATGGCAACGTCGCCGCCGTCCCTCTCCATGATCGGGTGCTTGTCGCTGACTTCCCCAGTCCGTGCCACGAACTCCGGAGGTGGCGGCGCAGAGTTCAGGGGAGTGATGAATACTGCCGACTGGCGGTGCGCGGCCTCCTCGGCCTGCTTCTTCATCGCGTCGGCTACCTCGGCCTCCGCCAGTTTCTTCAGGGCGGCAGCCTCCGCCTTCTCTGTTTCCGCCTTCTCCAGGCGGGCGGCTTCCTGCTCCTCGCGCGCTTCCTGCGCGTTCCGCTCCCTCGCCTCCCGGAGGTCGGCGGCCGGATCAATCCGCCGAGTGGTGGTGGAGGTCTCCGCCGATCCCACGATGGAGGCGGCGGCCGATTTCTCAAGAGACAGCGGAGCCCTAGATCAAGGGAAACAAAGTAAAGACACTCAGACAGAACCAACAAGGAAAAAATGAAGGCGCAAGAGGAAGGCAGTACTTATGGAGAAATCAGCTGCGGCTCCTTCACCGTCTTGCAGAAGCGGAGGGCCTTCACGGTCGCCTCATCCCGCTTGGTCACCGCGGCCGAGCCCTTGGGCTTCTTCGGCCGGCTGCCAAACAAGCTTGGCGCGGCCCTGCGCTTCTTCGCGCCGCCTTGGGCATCCGGCATGGCACACGAGCTCGCATCCTGCTAGCCGACTCCTGGCTAGTGGCGCGGGCGACTTCCCCCGCATCATCGCTGGGCCAGTCCTCGAGGTTGGCTCCGAGCCTCGAGCCGCCTGTGTCGCCGCCTCCTCCCTCGGCGTCGTCCTCCAAAGCCGCCACCCCCAAGCCGGGGTTGTCGACATTGCTCTCCGCTCGGTCGGGGAGGAATTGGCGCTCCGGCCCCGCGGCGCCGGCTGCTGGCTGGAGGAGGGGGATCTGTTCAAAGGCCGATTGGTCAGGTTGGACAAGCCGAACTCGGCAATAAAATGGATAGAGAAAAAGAAAGATAACTTACCATAGGCGGGGGGTTGGCACGTGAATACGGCTCCTTGCCGAACCGCCACTCCTCCGTGAGCTCGCAGTTCGCAAGATAGTTCACCATGTGAGCTACCTCTGCATGAGGCATCTCCTTGGTGCACAGCCGGCTTGGGTCCCGATGCCCGCTCATCTGACAGATCATATGAGGGCGGCCCTGGAGCGGAAGCACTCGGCGCGCCACGAAGGCAGACAGCAAGTCAGGCCCGGTCAGGCCCTCCGTCTGTGTCAACACTCAAAGCCGCGCGATGGCGGCGGCTCCAGAAGGCGACAGCATCCTGGCCCGATACGACCAGTTGGGCCGCCTCCTAGCTGGCGGGCCGGCTTCGTAAGCCAGCAAGTTGACCCAGTCGACCTCCGGGAAGACGCTCTTCACGTAGAAGTATGACCGCTGCCACATCTTCACCGACTTGATGAGCGTGATGGGAGGAAACGGATTTTCGGCAGCCGGCCTCCGCACCGCAATAAACGCGCCGCATTGTGCATCACGCCCACGACGAGGGTGTCGAGCTTGATGTAGAAGAACTCCCCCCAAAGCTCGATGGTGGGGAGGACGCCGAGGAAGCCTTCGCACAAGGTAACGAAGGCGGACAGCAGCACCACCATGTTCGGGGTGAGGTGGTGCGGCTGAAGGCCGTAGAACTCGAGGAAGGATCGGAAGAAGCTGCTCGCCCTCCTCCGGCGCCGGCGAGATCTCCCTCTTCGGCGCGAGGCGGACCTTCACATAATCCTTGTCGGGCAGCCGCCGCGTCTGGCGGAGGAAGTCAATGTGGTCGTCGTGAACTTCGGAGCCGTCCCATGCTCCGGAGCGCGCCATAGGGGGCGTGGGATTGGAGGATGAGCTCATCGGAGGTGAACCACTGCAGCGCTCAGCGTGGCTTGGAGGCGCTGTCGGCATTCTGGGAACGGGGTCCCAGGTGCACTGCTGACCATGGCGTGGCTCAAGTGGGGGCCAAGCGCGGCCCGGCTTCATCACTCAAGCCCAAGACCTCGCGAGGCCAAGCCTGCTGGGCGGACGACAGAACCTTCCTCAGAGCAGCCTCGTCAGGCGGGCTCACGAGGAGGCAGAGATCAAGGCAGGTACCTCACGAGGGTGCCCGTGACGCAAGCCATGACGATCGAGATCGGTGGGCGCCAGGCGGCCGCCACTGCAGCAGATGTCCTCGCTTCCCCTTTGGTGCAAAGGAGGCAAGCACAGCCAAGGCATCGAGCAAAGGTTACCGCCGGTGCAACAAGACCAAGACCAGCAGAGCGGCAGGACGAGGTCATCGTGGAGCCAGGGATTTGCGTCACTGTCGAGCCTTTGGCAGCCAAGACCAACTTTAGTCGATAAGTGTACTAAATGTTCCCCTTCAAAATGGCCAATTGTTGGCGCCCTTCCCGCCCATTATTTGGGAAGAGGCCTAGGGCCTCCCTCTATAAATAGGATTAGCCACCATAGAGAGAGGGGACGGGTCGAACCTACCAGAGAGAGAGAAGCGACTGGACTCACCCAAGCAGTCCATCGCACCAGCTCAAGAACAGCCCCTCGCGAGGCTGTTCTTCCTTTGTACTGTTCTTCATCAGCCCAGAGGCAATCCACCACACCACACACTGGAGTAGGGTATTACACCACAACAGTGGCCCGAACCAGTATAAATCTTGTGTCTCTTGTGCTGTTCATCGTTCCTAGTTTAGATCCCTTGCAAACCATTAACGCGTGAGCTGGTAGGGGAAAGATCTCCGTGCGCACCCCAGAGTTCGAACCTCAAGGGTCTGCCGGAACCCGAAATCCGACATTTGGCGTGCCAGGTAGGGGTGCGCCGGAATCTTTCTTCCGCTGGTCGCGTGTGATCTTCCGTCGTGTCCATGGTCGACGCCGAGCCAAGGCTGAAGGCGTCGGACTGCTTTCAAGCCGCTTCGAGTCGCCAGACGGCTCCCGTCGGCGAGACACCCCGTCGTTCCCGTCGCTTTCTGCTACATCTTGAGCTTGCGTTGGTTTTCCTCGAAGAAGAGAGGGTGATGCAGCAAAGTGTAGCGTAAGTATTTCCCTCAGTTTTACCAAGGTATCAATCCAGTAGGAGGCTCCTCAAAAGTCCCACGCACCTACACAAACAAACTGAGAACTCGCAACCAACGCAATAAAGGGGTTGTCAATCCCTTCACGGCCACTTGCGAAAGTGAGATCCAATAAAGATAGTATGATAAGATAAATATATTTTTGGTATTTTGTAATATAGATGCAAAAAGTAAAGATGCAATAAAAGTAGATTGAAAGCAAATATGATAAGAGATAGACCCGGGGGCCATAGGTTTCACTAGTGGCTTCTCTCAAGATAGCATAAGTATTACGGTGGGTGAACAAATTACTGTCGAGCAATTGATAGAAAAGCACATAGTTATGAGATTATCTAGGCATGATCATGTATATAGGCATCACGTCCATAACAAGTAGACCGAATCCTGCCTGCATCTACTACTATTACTCCACACATCGACCGCTATCCAGCATGCATCTAGAGTATTAAGTTCATAAGAACAGAGTAACGCATTAAGCAAGATGACATGATGTAGAGGGATAAACTCATGCAATATGATATAAACCCCATCTTGTTATCCTCGATGGCAACAATACAATACGTGCCTTGAAACCCTTTCTGTCACTGGGTAAGGACACTGCAAGATTGAACCCAAAGCTAAGCAATTCTCCCATGGCAAGAAAGATCAATCTAGTAGGCCAAACTAAACCGATAATTCGAAGAGACTTGCAAAGATAACTTAATCATACATAAAAGAATTCAGAGAAGATTCAAATATTATTCATGGATAAACTTGATCATAAACCCACAATTCATCGGATCTCGAAACACACCGCAAAAAGAGATTACATCGAATAGATATCCACAAGAGAGGGGGAGAACATTGTATTGAGATCCAAAAAGAGAGAAGAAGCCATCTAGCTAATAACTATGGACCCGTAGGCCCGTAGGTCTGTGGTAAACTACTCACAACTCATTGGAGGGGCAAGGATGTTGATGTAGAGGCCCCCCGTGCTTGACTCCCCCTCCGGCAGAGTACCGGCGAAGGCCCCAAGATGGGATCTCGCGGATACAGAAGGTTACTGTGATGGAAATTGTGTTTCGTGGTGCCCCAGGATGTTTTCAGGGTACGTAGGTATATATAGGAAGAAGAAGTACGTCGGTGGCATGAGGGGCCCACAAGACAGGGCGCGCCTATAGGGGGCGCCTCCTATCTCGTGGAGGCTCGGTTGCTTCTTGACTTGCACTCCAAGTTCTCTGGATCACGTTCGTGAGAAAATCACGTTCCCAAGGTTTCATTCCGTTTGGACTCCGCTTGATATTCCTTTTTTGAAATACTGAAATAGGCAAAAACAACAATTAAAATTTGGGCCTCCGGTTAATAGGTTAGTCCCAAAAATAATATAAAAGTGGAAAATAAAGCCCAATAAAGCCTAAAACAGTAGATAAAGTAGCATGGAGCAATCAAAAATTATAGATACGTTGGAGACGTATCAGGCATCCCCAAGCTTAATTCCTGCTCGTCCTCGAGTAGGTAAATGATAAAAAGAGAATTTTTGATGCGGAGTGATACTTTGGCATAATTTCAATGTAAATCCTCTTAATTGTGGTATGAATATTCAGATCTGAAAGATTCAAGACAAAAGTTCATATTGACATAAAAATAATAATACTTCAAGCATACTAACTAAGCAATTATGTCTTCTCAAAATAACATGGCCAAAGAAAGTTATCCCTACAAAATCATATAGTCTGGCTATGCTCCATCTTCCCCACACAAAATATTTAAATCATGCACAACCCCGATGACAAGCCAAGCAATTGTTTCATACTTTAACATTTTCAAAACTTTTTCGATCTTCACGCAATACATGAGCATGAGCCATGGATATAGCACTATATGTGGAATAGAATGGTGGTTGTGGAGAAGAAAAAAAGGGATAAGATAGTCTCACATCAACTAGGCGTATCAACAGGCTATGGAGATGCCCATCAATAGATATCAATGTGAGTGAGTAGGGATTGCCATGCAACGGATGCACTAGAGCTATAAGTATATGAAAGCTCAACAAAGAAAACTAAGTGGGTGTGCATCGAACTCACTTGCTCACGAAGACCTAGGGCATTTGAGGAAGCCCATCATTGGAATATACAAGCCAAGTTCTATAATGAAAAATTCCCACTAGTATATGAAAGTGACAAAATGAGAGACTCTCTATCATGAAGATCTTGTTGCTACTTTGAAGCACAAGTGTGGTAAAAGGATAGTAACATTGCCCCTTCTCTCTTATTCTCTCATATATTTTTCTTTGGGCCTTTTCTCTTTTTTTATGGCCTCTTTTTTTTCTTTTTTTCGTCCGGAGTCTCATCCCGACTTGTGGGGGAATCATAGTCTCCATCATCCTTTCCTCACTTGGGACAATGCTCTAATAATGATGATCATCACACTTTTATTTACTTACAACTCAAGAATTACAACTCGATACTTAGAACAAAATATGACTCTATATGAATGCCTCCGGCGGTGTACCGGGATATGCAATGAATCAAGAGTGACATGTATGAAAGAATTATGAACGGTGGCTTTGCCACAAATACGATGTCAACTACATGATCATGCTAGCAATATGACAATGATGGAGCGTGTCATAATAAACGGAACGGTGGAAAGTTGCATGGCAATATATCTCGGAATGGCTATGGAAATGCCATAATAGGTAGGTATGGTGGCTGTTTTGAGGAAGATATATGGTGGGTGTATGATACCGGCGAAAAGTGCGCGGTATTAGAGAGGCTAGCAATGGTGGAAGGATGGGAAAAAGTGTGTATAATCCATGGACTCAACATTAGTCATAAAGAACTCATATACTTATTGCAAAAATCTAGAAGTTATCAAAGCAAAGTATTACGCACATGCTCCTAGGGGGATAGATTGGTAGGAAAAGACCATTGCTCGTCCCCGACCGCCACTCATAAGGAAGACAATCAATAAATAAATCATGCTCCGAGTTCATCACATAACGGTTCACCATACGTGCATGCTACGGGAATCACAAACTTCAACACAAGTATTCTTTAAATTCACAACTACTCAACTAGCATGACTCTAATATCACCATCTTCATATCTCAAAACAATTATCAAGCATCAAACTTTTCTTAGTATTCAACGCACTCAAAAGAAAGTTTCACATATCTTGAATACCAAGTATATTAACATTAAGCAATTTACCATGCTATTAACGACTCTCAAAATAATCTAAGTGAAGCATGAGAGATCAAAAGTTTCTTTAAAACAAATATACCACCGTGCTCTAAAAGATCTAAGTGAAGCACTAGAGCAAAAATTATCACGCTCAAAAGATATAAGTGAAGCACATAGAGCAAAACTATCAAGCTCAAAAGATATAAGTGAAGCACATAGAGTATTCTATCAAATTCCAATTTATGTATGGCTCTCTCAAAAGGTGTATACAGCAAGGATGATTGTGGTAAACTAAAAAAACAAAGACTAATATAACACACGACACTCCAAGCAAAACACTTATCATGTGGTGAATAAAAATATAGCCACAAGTAAAGTTACCAATGAACGAAGACGAAAGAGGGGATGCCTTCCCGGGGCATCCCCAAGCTTAGGCTTGTGGCTATTCTTGAATATATTGGGGTGCCATGGGCATCCCCAAGCTTAGGCTCTTGCCACCCTTTATTCCATAGTCCATAAAAGCTTTACCCAAAACTTGAAAACTTCACAACACAAAACTCAATAGAAATCTCGTGAGCTCCATTAGAGAAAGAAAACAAAAGACTACTTTAAGGTACTGTAATGAACTCATTCTCTATGTATATTGGTGTTAAACCTACTGTATTCCAACTTCTCTATGGATTATAAACTATTTTACTATCCATAGATTCATCAAAATAAGCAAACAACACACGATAAACAGAATCTGTCAAAAACAGAACAGTCTGTAGTAATCTGTAACTAATGCAAACTTCTGGAACCCAAAAAATCTACCAAAATTATAAGACCTAGACAATTTGTTTATTGATCAGAAGCAATTGGAATCACTATTTTATCACATTCTGGTGATTTTTAACAATTCGGGCACTGAGCGCAAAGTTTCTGGAAATTACAGCAGGATCAAATAACTATCATCCAAGAAGATCCAATAGGTTTAACTTGGCACAAACACTAATTAAAAGATAAAACCACATCTAAACAGAGGCTAGATGTATTACTTATTACTAAACAGAAGCAAAAACAAAAAAAACATAAAATAAAATTGGGTTTCCTCCCAACTAGCGTTGTCGTTTAACGCCCCTAGCTAGGCATAAAAGCGAAGATAGATCTAAGTAGTGCCGTCTTCGGCACTCGGAGAGGAGGATCTCCTTTCTATGGCATTCATTCTTCTATTTAAGTTAAGCACATGGCCATTAATGGAAGAAGTAAGATTAAGCACGTTACGAAAGTTTTCTTCTAAACTAGATTTCATCTCTTTAATAATTTCATTCTGATAAAAGCACAAGAGAGTGGTTGATTCAACCTTATCATTCATGGGGTGCCCAGATATAGTTTTCATTCTTTCATAGGTATCTATAGCATCCCCTTCAAGAAAACCTTCTTCAAAGATATAATCTAAAACTTGTTTGAAGGAAGCGGGCAAGCTAACATAAAAACTTTTTAAGTAAATTTCAATTTGATATTGTGGCGCATAGCTAGCCCGAATCCTAAGCAACCTATCCCAAGCATCCTTTAAAGACTCATCAAGTAAATAGCGAAAAATTCCAGAGTCATCCTCATCAAAGTTATTCAAGCTCTCATTGGGGACCCCGGTGGGTCTTTCTATAGCATCATTATTTATGAGCTTAGAGAGGATAGAGGGGTTATCCAGGGCACTGGAACTAGGGAGAAAACCCATAGTTCTTTTTGATTCGGCCATGGCAACGGGAAGGCAAACGGAAAAGAGAGAAGAGATAGGGAAAGAGAGGGAGAATAAAACGGCAAGGGTGAAGTGGGGGAGAGGAAAACGAGAGGCAAATGGCAAATAATGTAAATGCGAGGGAGATATGTTTGTGATGGGTACTTGGTATGTCTTGACTTGAGCGAAGACCTCCCCGGCAACGGCGCCAGAAATCCTTCTTGCTACGTCTTGAGCTTGCGTTGGTTTTCCTCGAAGAGGAGAGGGTGATGCAGCAAAGTGTAGCGTAAGTATTTCCCTCAGTTTTTGAGAACCAAGGTATCAATCCAGTAGGAGGCTCCTCAAAAGTCCCACGCACCTACACAAACAAACTGAGAATTCGCAACCAACGCAATAAAGGGGTTGTCAATCCCTTCACGGCCACTTGCGAAAGTGAGATCCAATAAAGATAGTATGATAAGATAAATATATTTTTGGTATTTTTTAATATAGATGCAAAAAGTAAAGGTGCAAATAAAAGTAGATTGAAAGCAAATATGATAAGAGATAGACCCAGGGGCCATAGGTTTCACTAGTGGCTTCTCTCAAGATACCATAAGCATTACGGTGGGTGAACAAATTACTGTCGAGCAATCGATAGAAAAGCGCATAGTTATGAGATTATCTAGGCATGATCATGTATATAGGCATCACGTCCATAACAAGTACACCGACTCCTGCCTGCATCTACTACTATTACTCCACACATCGACCGCTATCCAGCATGCATCTAGAGTATTAAGTTCATAAGAACAGAGTAACGCATTAAGCAAGATGACATGATGTAGAGGGATAAACTCATGCAATATGATATAAACCCCATCTTGTTATCCTCGATGGCAACAATACAATACGTGCCTTGCAACCCTTTACACCTTTGGTAAGGACACTACAAGATTGAACCCAAAGCTAAGCAATTCTCCCATGGCAAGAAAGATCAATCTAGTAGGCCAAACTAAACCGATAATTTGAAGAGACTTGCAAAGATAACTTAATCATACATAAAAGAATTCAGAGAAGATTCAAATATTATTCATAGATAAACTTGATCATAAACCCACAATTCATCGGATCTCGACAAACACACCGCAAAAAGAGATTACATCGAATAGATCTCCACAAGAGAGGGGGAGAACATTGTATTGAGATCCAAAAAGAGAGAAGAAGCCATCTAGCTAATAACTATGGACCCGTAGGTCTGTGGTAAACTACTCACAACTGATCGGAGGGGCAAGGATGTTGATGTAGAGGCCCCCCGTGCTTGATTCCCCCTCCGGCAGAGTACCAGCGAAGGCCGCAAGATGGGATCTCGCGGATACAGAAGGTTACGGTGGTGGAAATTGTGTTTCGTGGTGCCCCAGGATGTTTTCAGGGTACGTAGGTATATATAGGAAGAAGAAGTACGTCGGTGGTCGCCCGAGGGGCCAACGAGACAGGGGGCGCGCCCTATAGGGGGGGCGCCCTCCTATCTCGTTGAGGCTCCGGTTGCTTCTTGACTTGCACTCCAAGTTCTCTGGATCACGTTCGGTGAGAAAATCACGTTCCCGAAGGTTTCATTCCGTTTGGACTCCGTTTGATATTCCTTTTCTTCGAAATACTGAAATAGGCAAAAAACATCAATTCTGGGCTGGGCCTCCGGTTAATAGGTTAGTCCCAAAAATAATATAAAAGTGGAAAATAAAGCCCAATAAGGCCTAAAACAGTAGATAAAGTAGCATGGAGCAATCAAAAATTATAGATACGTTGGAGACGTATCACCTGCCGCCAACGCCGCCGCCGGCCCGGCGGGGAACGAGCAGCAGGCCTCGTCCCTGCATCCATCGGTGAGGCGAGAAGGCCGCACCGCTACTCCTTCGCTCGGCCCTGCTGGTTCCTCATCCCGCGCGCACCACGCTCCCATGGAGGCTCGAGCCGCGCTCATCGCGGCAAACGAGCTCCTGCGCTACCACCCTATCGACGACGTCTACGAGGAGTGGCTCGACCGCGTCGCCGAGCTTGTCCGCGCCACAGGGGGCTCCCCCGTGTCGTCCCTCTCGTTGCCTCGCCCTTCACCCCACGCGGGAGGCAGGGAGCCGGAGGTGCCCTCGCCACCTCCTCCCCAAGAAGGCGCCCTGGCTCCAAGGCGCGCGGCCCCGGGCCGAGACCCTCCGTGTCCGGCGCCCTCGCAACAAGAAAGGAGCTGCCAGGAGATCCCTCGTCCCCAAGAAGGTGCTCGCGTGCTCCCAGCACGGGAGCGCCGCGATCGCGCTCCAGCGCCACCGCGTCAAGACCCCGCGCTGCTCCAGGCAGCGGTGCGTGGTAATCCACAAGAGCAAGCTCTGCATCAGCAGAGAGCCCCGGTGGCCACTGCAGGCTGCTGCGCCTTCACCACCAAGCTACGTAGCATCGCATGGCCCGGCAAGTTCAAGCCAGACCTGCCTCCTCGCTACGACGACACTGCCGACCCCGCGGAGTTCCTTCAGCTCTACGAGCTGGGCATCGAAGCCGCCAACGGGGACGAAAAGCTCATGGCGAATTGGTTCCCCATGGCGCTCAAGGATGGAGCCCGAACCTAGCTCCTGAACCTGGCTCCCGGCACGATCTCCTCCTGGGACGAGATGCACACCCGCTTCATCGCCAACTTCCAAGGCACTCGCGATCGGCCTCCGGCCGTGAGCGACATGCGCCGCGTCAAGCAGCAGCCAGGAGAGACCCTGCAGAAGTACATCCAGCGCTTCAACAACGCCCGCCTCAAGATCCCCAAGGTGACTGAGGAAGCCATCATCTCAGCCTTCTCCGATGGCGTGCGTGACGTCAAGATGAAGGAGGAGCTAGCAATGCATGAAGACCTGTGCACATCCACGAGCTGTTCAACTTGGCGACCAAATGTGCGTATGAGGAAGGGTGCCTCTCCTCCTCGAGCTTCCGGCTGCCGATCCGAAGAGAAAAGCCCAAGGTCAGGGCGTGAGCGCAAGGGGCTGTCGTGCTCGTGGCGAGAACCGGACACCAAGCGAGGCAGGGATCAGCCCGAGTCATCCAAAGGCAGCCGGTACTGCGTATACCACGACCTCCACACCCACAACAACAACGAATGCCAGGAGCTCCGGGCTGTGCAAGAAGGGCGTATCGTCCGACGCCTCGAGCGCAATGATCGGGGCTATGGCCGAGGAGGAGGAAGAGGCGCAGGATGCTGGGAAGACCGTGGCCCTCGCCAAGGATGGCGTGATGACCTCACGAGGACCGCTGGCGGGACCAGCCTCGCGAGGAGGTTGGAGGACCAGCCTCGTGAGGACCGCCCTCAAGGCAACGCAGGGCTCCCACCTCTGCCGCAGCCGGCAAGGAGGCACGACCATCATCATCGACGAGGGGCTGGGGGCTTCCGGGGCAGCAGCGGATCGCTTGCATCCCGGGTGGCGCTCAGCCCCGCCTCTCAACAAGCATCTTCAAGCAGTTTGCTCATGAGGTGAATGCAGTCCTCCCAAGCTCGAGGCTACACCCCTCGGTGGTGGTCAGGCGCTATCACGTTCACCTCGGCGGATCAGCTCAAGTCTTGGCAACAGCCGGAGTCCTCCCATGCTTTTCTCACCACCATCGACAACGCAAGTCACGGGACCCTCATCGACGGCGGAGCAGGACTCAACGTCCTATCTATCGAGACATTCAATGATCTCCAAGTGCCATACGATCAACTTCAGCCGACCAAGACTTTCTCAGGAGTCACCGATGGCTCCACCGTCCCGATAGGGCAAGTTCGCCTTCCCGTCACCTTCGGACAGCACAACAACTACCGCACCGAGCTCATCGACTTTGACGTCGCCCACATTCGCCTGCCATACAATGCCATCCTCGGGTACCCAGCTTTGGCCAAGTTCATGGCAGTGACTCACCATGGCTACAATGTCCTCAAGATGCCAGGAAGCGGAGGAGTCATCACAATGCCTTGTGAGGAAAGGGATGCAGTGTGCTCTCTTGAGCGTGCCTTCCAAGCCGCAGCAATCAAAGACCCAGATCACAGGAGCGGGAGACTTCCCGAGGCGATCCCTAAGAAGAAGAAGGCTTCGCCTGGTCGAAGCCCTCATGGGGTAGGCACCTCCGGAGGCATGGCAACAGGACCCGCGCCCGTTCAAGGGGCGCCACCCTCTGTCGCATAGGAAGGCGCGCCCGGCGCCCTCCTCAGGTAGGGCTCGAGGGCTCTTTCATGGCGAGCCACCGACCTAGCCGGGGTCACAAGGGAGGCGCTTGGGAAGCACTTGGAGGCGTGCTTCAAGGCATGTTTCCCTCAGGAAGGTATGAGGCAAGGAGGGCCAAACCCTCCGGAGTTCATCACGAGGAACATCCAGGAGCTACAGGAGTCAAGAGTCATGCGTGGCTGTCGCCGCTTGCCCGCCGTCGCCCCACATCCAGGCGAAGATGGTGGGCTGCGAGTCTGCATCGACATACCAGGGCTCAACCGGGTCGCATCTCAGGAGCGCCTCTGGCCCTCATGCGTGGGGTGTTGCGAGGGTCCACCTCACAGCTACGTTCGCATGCCTTTCGGCCTACCGAACGCGGTCGCCGCCCATCAGCGCCTGCTGAGGTGCGCTCTGGAGGCTCAGGAGGTCAAGCAGCGCGCGGTCCTGGCAGAGATGGAGATGGCTCTCGAGGAACCCCCCGTGCCCCCCGAGCCTCCCGAGGCTCCAGGTCTGGAGGGCTCGTGAGGGTCGGCTTCCTCATCACGCGTCATCCACTGCCGCAACATCCGCCCCAGGACTCTTGAGGTAGGGGACCTCGTGCTCAGATGGGTCCTCTCCAGG
The DNA here is from genome assembly GCA_021605205.1 of Aegilops longissima. NCBI lineage: Eukaryota > Viridiplantae > Streptophyta > Magnoliopsida > Poales > Poaceae > Aegilops > Aegilops longissima. The sequence goes on from CM038681.1 coordinate 332,402,168, forward strand.
GAAGGGTTGCATAAGCTTTCTCCCATGTGGGAGGGCCCGTTCAAGGTTGTTCATGTTTCCAGCCCGGCTCCGCACACTTGGAGACTCAGGAGGGGGTACCCATCCCGAACGCGTGGAACATCCAACATCTCCGGAAGTTCTACCCTTGAAGAAAGGCCCAGAGCCTGTGAAGAAGGCCAATGCCTGTGAAGCTCATTTCCCCAAGAAAGGCCCAGAGCCTGTGAAGAAGGCCAATGCCTGTGAAGCTCATTTCCCCGAGAAAGGCCCAGAGCACGTGAAGAAGGCCAGCGATGTGAAGCTCATTTCCCGAGAAAGGCCCGAGCACGTGAAGAAGGCCAGCGCTTTGAAGCTCATTTCCCGAGAAAGGCCCGGAGCACATGAAGAAGGCCAATGCGTGTGAAGCTCATTTCCCGAGAAAGGCCCGTGCTGTGAAGAAGGCCAATGCCCGTGAAGCTCGCCGCCGTGACACTCTCACGTAATAATGAGTTGGGGTTGTACACACCCGGAGTCTCCGGAGAGCCGCCCTCGGGCCTCGGGGCTCCATACCACGCCTGGCAGCACTTAGCTCCATACCGGTGAGAAGACGTCGAAGACTAGATTAGGTGCAGACGCGCCTTTTTCATTTGCTTTCTGCAGTTGGCTTGTTCGTTCCTATTTGAAGTTTTATTGAAGTTGTTGCCGTCCTTAGCTTGTGACTCTTTGTATTTTTCGCTCACTTGCCTCGTTTTCTCTCGCACAAGTCTCGCGAGAAGCAACGGGCACCCTCATGAGTGTTTTCTGCCCCGCTCGTTTGAATCTTTCCTATCCAGTCCACTATGGGAGCACCCTCCCAATTCCGTGCCCCACGGGCATCGCGATGCGAACACAGGACCTGGGTCGGTCGCCTCCACAACTAAGGCCGGAAGCAACCCCTCCTGACTAATCCTTGCAGGACATGAAGCGCGCGATGAGGCCTCGGCCTCGGAAAGCGAAGACCGCGACAGGTCCCCCCGAGCTAAGTAATTCCTGCACGCGGGCATGCGGCACAAAAGCACAGCACAGAAATAGCGGAAACAACATGATAATTAACAGCAATAGTTCAGCACGCCCCCACGGGGCCCTACACTACTTTCTCTTTGCGCAGGGAAGGGAGAAAAACAGAATAGGCACGACTTGCTCGGCACCAACTCGCGGCGAAGGCTCGTACTGCCTCCGGAGCTCAGTCAGACTCCTCCTCACGCTTCACCGAGGTGCGACGGCGGGCTGACCCGCTACCTCCCTCCAGGCGGGCGCGACGGCACGGGGGCTGGTCGCGGCCACCGCTAGAGGAGCTGCTGTTCGAAGGAGAGCAGCCGAAGCTCGACGAGCCCCGAGCGCCGCCGACCATGCGCCTGCTGTCATCTTCATCCCGATCATCGCCGGGGCTGGGTACACAACCGCGGTCATCGTCTTCGGGGCAGCACCCAGCACAACGACCGTCTTCTCCGAACACCCTCACGTAGAGGGTGGTGTCGCCGTCGAACTTGAAGTGCAGGGTGCACCGCCGGCTCAGGCCACGCGCGCGAGCAAACGTTTGCCAGCCGCGGGTCAGGGCCATATTCCCGGCAACGGAGACCTCCAGCGAAGCCCAGTAGGCCCTGCTGCAACAACCATCCGCTTGAAGTCAGAGGCCGCCCGGAGCGCCGGCCGTAAGTTCACCTACAAAGAAGCGGGGAAGCTCGAGCCAGGTGTTGGTCGGCTCCACCGACCACACGACGAACTCCGGCAACACCTCCGCCGAGTGGAAGCGCGGCCTAGGGGGCCGTGCAGTCATGGCGCGCCCCCCATCGACAACCTGGCGCCCATCGCCGCGCAGGGGATCGCCTCCACGACCGCGGGAAGCCGCTACGGGAGCCACAGGATGCTTGCGAGGACGGCCTCGACCGCGCTTGGCCGAGGGAGAGTCAGGCCCTACCTGGCGGGCCTTTCCCTGAGCCATGGAGAGAAAGGAGTAGCAAGAGGGGATGGACTAGAAGGGCTTGCGCCGTTCCGTACTTATAGCTGGAGGAGGCCAACCGTCGGCCTCCACGATCACAGGTAATCATGACCCATTTTTGCGTGCAGGGACTTGTCAAGTCATGCGGTTGCCAAGGGATCGTGGGGAAGCGGAGACGCCCAAGTTCAATCAATCACCACACGGCGCCTGAGGCCACAGGCTGTTGGGGCCCGTGGCGCTTCGCACTTGCCCCTTCGCTTCTCTGCTAAGCCAAGTCTGGGCGCGCTTTGGGCCCGGGGCTCTGTCGGCGTTAGGAGCAGGGGTCCCTAGACTTGCTCGCTGCGGCTGCGGCGTGGCTCAAGTGGGGGCCCAGCGCGGCCCAGCTTCATCAGCTAAATCCCAAGACCCTCGGGAGGGGCCAAGCCTCGCGGGGCGGACGACAGGAACCTTCCTCAAGAGCAGCCTCGTCAGGCAGGCTCACGAGGAGGCGGAGAGATCAAGGCAGGGTACCTCACGAGGGTGCCCCGTGACACAAGCCATGACGATTGAGATCAGGCGGGCGCCAGGCGGGCGCCAGCCTGCGCAGTGTCCTTGTTTCCCCTTTGGTGCAAAGGAGGCAAGCACAGGCCAAGGCATCAGGCAAAGGTTACCGCTTCGGTGCAACAAGACCAAGACTAGCAGAGCGGCAGGACGGAGGTCATCGTGGAGCCCAGGACGGCGTCAGCGTTAGAGCCTTTGGCAGCCGAAGACCAACTTTAGTCAGGATAAGTGTACTAGATGTTCCCCTTCAAAATGGCTAATTGTTTGCGCCCTTCCCGCTCATTATTTGGGAAGAGGCCTAGGGCCTCCCTCTATAAATAGGACTAGCCACCACAGAGAGAGGGGACGGGTCGAACCTACCAGAGAGAGAGAGAAGCGAATAGACTCACCCAAGTAGTCCATCGCACCAGCTCAAGAACATCCCCTCGCGAGGTTGTTCTTCCTTTGTACTGTTCTTCATCAGCCCCAGAGGCAATCCACCACACCACACCTTTGGAGTAGGGTATTACACCACAGCAGTGGCCCGAACCAGTATAAATCTTGTGTCTCTTGTGTTGTTCATCGTTCCTAGTTTAGATCCCTTGCAAACCATTAACGCGTGAGCTGGTAGGGGAAAGATCTCCGTGCGCACCCCAGAGTTCGAACCTCAAGGGTCTGCCGGAACCCGAAATCCGACAGGCGCAACGGCGAGAGGAAGGAGAAGGAGGAAAGAATGGGAAGGAGGGACGCGCGCGCTCCGCCGCTCCTCCCTCCTCCCCCTACTTATAGGCCTATGGGCTGCGAAGCCGAGGGGGCGATCGTGGAATTTACTGCGCCCACGACCCCACGCCCCCACGTTTATCGTGCAAGTTACTGCGCGTAGTAACTCCGCGGGAACCCCAACCGCCCACCTCGGCCGCAGCGGATCCGCTCGCGTGCTGAGGCGTGGTAGTGGCGGACCCCGCCCGCAGGCGTGTCCCATCGCGAACGTGGGTTAGCAGACTGGCCCGGCCGCTCGGCGCCACGTGACATGCCCACAATGGGCGGCGGCCTGGAGGCTTAGCTAGCATGCCACTTGGTTCCTGCCGACGCGTTCGAAGTTCGGACAAGTCGGACTGGGCAAGGCCGACTCCCTCCAGTCGGCTTGGCAGAAGCCGGACGAAGCTCCACCTCAAGCACTCGGAGAAAGAAACTGCTGAGGCTCCTCGGCTGCTCAGCCGCGGCACCTCACCAGCTTCGGGGACTACTGTCGGAGTAATGGGCCACGGGTAGGCTAACCCGAGATCCAGAACCTTTCAAGACATCGGGGCTGGCTGCGCCCGTCAAGGCATCAAGACGAAGTGCTGCCTTCTGGTGGCCGGCTGGAGGAATAGCCGGCTGCCCGTAGACTGTCGAGTTCCAGAGGTCGGCATCAAGACAAGATGGCTCCTAATGGGCGGCTTCTGGAGAAACCGGCCCCTGGCAGTCGGCCCGTGGAGCCCGCGAAGCCTGCACCCTCATCAAGAAAGACAAGACAGGGAGTGGCTACAGCGTAGCCCATCCCTCCCAAAACCAGGGACGGGCGTGGCCACAGTGCACCATACCGGCGGATATCTCCGCCCTGCGCGGCACTGTTGCCACTCCACCCCTGACATCACCACAAGCAGGCAGAGCCCTGCTCCCATGACGGCCTGTCGGTACGGCTCAAAGACAACGGGCCCCACCGATCAGCGAGAGCCCGGAAGACGGCTAGAGCCCCACCAGTCGGACCCGAGGGAGGTCGGCCCCCAGCAGTTGGCCCGCCCCTTTCTCGGGGGCCGCTCGCCATTAACCAGACGAGACGCAGAGTGGCTACAGTAATCGCCCGCCAGGCGGCGGGGCTGTAGCCACGCTCCCCTGACCAAGCCCGCGTCACTAGCGTCACGGCTACAGTGGTCAGCAGCCGACAAGACCCGTGAGCGGCGGGAGCGGCATGTCGACTCCGTACCAGACCAGTCGGCGGGGCCCACCAGGCGACGAGCCCCAGCAGCCGGCGGAGAAGCCGGCCACCAGAGAGACTGACAGTTGGGTCCTACACCCGGCCGGATTACTATTGTACCCTTGGGGGTAGGCCTATATAAACCCCCTAGGGCACCCATGCAAAGGGTTCCCAACCTGTTAGAACTAGACCGACCCATAGAGAAAGGAGAGAGCTAGCCTTGCCTTCTCCTACCTCTAGCATACAGCTCGAGGAGCACCATTGTACCACTAGTGCCTTAGTGATCATGCGGAGACCCCGCAGAGCGGGACTAGGGGTGTTATCTCCTAGGAGAGCCCCGAACCTGGGTAAAGTACGCTGGAGTTCGTGTCTATGCCTCATCCCGCTTCCAGGCACCGGCGACGTTCTACTCGCTCCCACCATGATAAGCCATCCATTGGCATATGTCGCACCCAACCCCCAATAACGACTCAATCCTCATGGTTTATATATGCCTTTGCCTATACCTAGTGTTCCTTGGGAGGATATATCTATGGACTTTGTTTTAGGTTTACCTCAAACAAAGAAGGGGAGGGATAGCATATTTGTTGTCGTGGATAGGTTCTCGAAAATGGCACACTTTATACCATGTCATAAAAGTGATGATGTTGTTAATGTTGCTGATTTGTTCTTTCGTGAAATTATTCGCTTGCATTGTGTGCCAAACACTATTGTTTCAGATCGTGATACTAAATTTCTTAGCCACTTTTGGAGATGTTTATGGGCTAAGTTGGGGACTAAACTGCTTTTTAGTACTACTTGTCACCCCCAAACTGATGGTCAAACTGAAGTAGTAAATAGAACATTGTCTACTATGCTTAGGGTTGTTTTGAAGAATAATAAGAAGATGTGGGAAGAATGCTTGCCTCATATTGAATTTGCTTATAATTTTTCCTTGCATTCTACTACTAAGATGTGCCCTTTTGAAATTGTGTATGGTTTCCTACCTCGTGCACCCATTGATTTGTTGCCTCTTCCATCTTTGGAGAAGGTTAATTTTGATGCTAAACAATGTGCTGAATTGATCTTAAAAATGCATGAGTTAACTAAGGAAAACATTGAGCGTATGAATGCAAAATATAAACTTGTTGGAGATAAGGGTAGAAAACATGTTGTCTTTGCACCTGGAGATCTTGTTTGGTTACATTTGCATAAGGATAGGTTTCCTAATTTGCGCAAATCAAAGCTAATGCCACGTGTTGATGGTCCTTTTAAGGTGTTAGAGAAAATAAATGATAATGCATATAAACTTGAGCTGCCTGCGGATTTTGGGGTTAGTCCCACTTTTAACATTGCAGATTTGAAGCCTTATTTGGGTGAGGAAGATGAGCTTCCATCGAGGACGACTTCATTTCAAGAAGGGGAGGATGATGAGGACATCAATACCATTGTTACACCCACAGCCCCTACTACTACATATACTGGAGCAATTACTAGAGCTCGCGCACGCCAATTAAATTATCAGGTACTTTCGTTTCTTGGTAATGATTCTAATGTTCATGAGAATGTGATGCTGCCTAAATTGGATACATTTCTTTTGCTTACAAATGAAGGGCCTGGCATGGATAAGAGGGATGAACACTGGAGCAAGACCAAGCATGGAGATGATGGCATGCGCAAGGGGAACAAGAACAGAGTTACAAGTGATGATTTCAGGACTTTGAAGCCACCATAATGAGTGCATGAAGCCTTGGACGAAATATACAAGATGCCACTTCATAAATTTCGTCCATAGGCTATTATAGGTGTCGCGTCACCTTATTATTGGGCCAGGCCCATGTAATTTCGAAATACTTGAGTATAGGCTGTTTTTAGAGTCCGTATGTGTGAGGAAACAAGAGATAGGGTTGGTTTCGGACCCCTCCCCCAGGGGCCACGAAATTCCCCTCCTCTTCCTCCATATATACAGCCCTTAGGGCACCGTTTAGACTTTGGGTTTTGTTTAGATTAAAAGTTCACCATAGCTGCAACTTCGCGTACTTCGTTTGTGTTCAACGACCAGACCAAGGCGTCACAGAACCCCACCTTCATTAATAAAGATTTCCTCTTATATTTGCAATATCCAGATTGCAATCTTAGTTTCTTGATTGTTCTTCATTTGCTCGCAGGAAATAGGCCCTCGTGGTCAGGTTGATCGTGCCCCGGCGTGGTCAATAACCCTCAGAAGTTGGTTTAGCGATTGCTAAGGCGCGACGTCTCGCACGTTCGTAGTCGGATCGTCAAGGTCGACTCCCACAGAAAATGATAGCCACCATCTCATCGAAACATCGGGACACCTTTGCCTCTATCACACTACTTCGCTGTCTTGCTGGATCAAGAAGGCTAGGGCGTCACCGAGCTGAACGTGTGCTGAACGCGGAGGTGTCGTACGTTCGGTACTCGATCGGTTGGATCGCGAAGAAGTTCGAATACATCAACCGCGTTACTAAACGCTTCCGCTTACGGTCTAGGAGGGTACGTAGACACACTCTCCCCTCTCGTTGCTATGCATCTCCTTGATAGATCTTGCGTGTGCGTAAAAATATATTTGTTTTCCATGCAACGTTTCCCAATAGTGGCATCCGAGCTAGGTCCATGCGTAGCTGATATGCATGAGTATAACACAAAGAGTTGTGGGCGGTGATATTCATACTGCTTACCACGAACGTCTTATTTTGATTCGGTGGTATTGTGGGATGAAGCGGTCCGGGCCAACCTTACATGTCCATGCACATCAGACCGGTTCCACCGACTGACATGCAACTTGTTTTGCATAAAAGGTGGTTGGCGGGAGTCTGTTTCCCCTACTTTAGTTGAATCGAATTTGACTATGGCCGGTCCTTCAAGAAGGTTAAAACAGCAAACTTGATAAATCACCGTTGTGGTTTTTGCGCAGTTAAGAACGGTTCTTGCTAGAAGCCCATAGCAGCCACGTAAAACTTGCAACAACAAAGTAGAGGATGTCTAACTTGTTTTTGCAGGGCATGTTGTGATGTGATATGGTAAAGACGAGATGTGATATATGTTGATGTATGAGATTATCATGTTTTGAGCCTTAGGGTTGTCTCTTTATTGTATGAAATGCAAGCGCCATGTAATTGCTTTACTTTATCGCTATGTGTTAGCAACAGTTGTAGAAGCAATAGTTGGCGAGACGACACCGACGAAACGATGGAGATCAAGTTGTCGAGCCTGTGACGATGGAGATCACGATGATGCTTTGGAGATGGAGATCAAAAGCACAAGATGATGATGGCCATATCATGTCACATATTTTGATTGCATATCATGTTTATCCTTTATGCATCTTATTTAGCTTAGAACGACAGTAGCATTATAAGATGATCCCTTCACTAAATTTCAAGATAAAAGTGTTCTCCTTGAGTATGCACCGTTGCCAAAGTTCATCGTTTCGAAGCACCTCATGATGACCGGGTGTGATAGACTGTACATTCACATACAATGGGTGTAAGACAGTTTTGCACATGCAGAATACTTGGGTCAAACTTCATGAGCCTAGCATGTACAGATATGGTCTCAGAACACTAGAGACCGGAAGGTCAAACGTGAGCCATATAGTAGATATGATCAACATAGAGATGTTCACCATTGATGACTACCCCATCTCATGTGATGATCGGACATGGGTTAGTTGATTTGGATCATGTATCACTTAGATAACTTGAGGGATGTTTATTTAAGTGGGAGTTCATTAGTAATTTGATTAATTGAGCTTAAATTTATCATGAACTTAGTCTTATAGCTTTGCATATCTATGTTGTAGATCAATGACCCGAGCTACCGTTCCCCTGAATTTTAATGTGTTCCTAGAGAAAGCTAAGTTGAAAGATGATGGTAGCAACTACAGGGACTGGGTCCGTAACTCGAGGATTATCCTCGTTGCTGCACAGAAGAATTATGCCCTTGATGCACCCCTAGGTGAAAGGTCTGCTGCAGGAGCTACTACAGATTTTATGAACGTCTGACAGGCTCGATCTGATGACTACTCAATAGTTCAGTGTGCCATGCTTTACGGCTTAGAACCAGAACTTCAAAGACGTTTTGAACGTCATGGAGCATATGAGATGTTCCAAGAGTTGAAGTTAATATTTCAAGCAAATGCCTGGGTTGAGAAATATGAAGTCTCCAACAAGTTCTATAGCTGCAAGATGGAGGAGAACAGTTCTGTCAATGAACACATACTCAAAATGTCTGGGTATCATGACCACTAGACTCAGCTGAGAGTTGAACTTCCAGTTGATAGTGTTATTAACAGAGTTCTTCAATCACTGCCACCAAGCTAAAAAGGCTTCATGATGAACTATAATATGAAAGGGACGAATAAAATGATTCCTGAGCTCTTCGCAACGCTTAAGGCCGCGGAGGTAGAAATCAAGAAAAAGGTCAAGGGAAAGAAAGGGAACTTCAAGAAGAATGGCAAGCAAGTTTCCACTCCCAGGAAGAAGCCCAAATCTATACCCAAGCATGAAACTAAGTGCTTCTACTCCAAAGGTAATGGTCACTGAAAGCGGATCTGCCCCAAATACTTGGCAGATAAGAAGGATGGCAAAGTGAACAAAGGTATATTTGATATACATGTTATTGATGTGTACCTTATTAATGCTCGTAGTAGCGCCTGGGTATTTTATACTAGTTTGGTTGCTCATATTTGTAACTCAAAACAGGAGCCACGGAATAAACGAAGATTGGCTAAGGATGAGGCGACGATGCGCGTCGGGAATGGTCCAAGGTCGATGTGATCACCGTCGGCACGTTACCTCTACATCTACCTTCAGGATTAGTTTTAGACCTGAATACTCCCTCCGTTCCATAATGTAGTGCCTATAGATTATTTTAAAAGTCAAATATTACAAACTTTGACCATATTTATAGAGAAAAATGGGTACATCTAGAATGCTAAATACACATCATTGGATACATCATGAGTTATATTTTCAGAATGTACATATTTGGTATTGTAAAAATAAATAGTTTTCTCTATACACGTGGTCAAAGTTGGAAAAGTTTGACTTTCAGAAAAATCTATAGGCACTACATTGTGGAATGGAGGGAGTAATTGTTATTTGGTGCTAGCGTTGAGCATGAACATTATATCTTGATCTTGTTTATTGCGAGAGGGTTATTCATTTAAATCGAAGAATAATGGTTGTTATATTTATATGATTAATATCTTTTATGGTAATGCACCCTTGATGAATGGTCTATTCTAGTTGAATCTCGATCGTAGTGATACACATATTCATAATATTGATGCCAAAAGATGCAAAATTGATAATGATAGTGCAACATGTTTGTGGCACTGCCATTTAGGTCATATTGGTGTAAAGCGCATGAAGAAACTCCATGCGGATGGACTTTTGGAACGACTTGATTATGAATCATTTAATACTCGTGAACCATGCCTCATGGGCAAGATGACTAAAACACCGTTCTCCGGAACAATGGAGTGAGGTAATGACTTATTGGAAATAATACATACTGATGTATGCGGTCCGATGAGTGTTAAGGCACGCAACGGCTATCGTTATTTTCTGACCTTCACAGATGATTTGAGTAGGTATGGGTATATCTACTTGATGAAACACAAGTCTGAAACATTTGAAAAGTTCAAAGAATTTCAGAGTGAAATGGAGAACCATCGTAACAAGAAAATAAAGTTTCTACGATCTGATCACGAAGGCGAATATTTGAGTTACGAGTTTGGCCTTCATTTAAAACAATGTGGAATTGTTTCACAACTCACGCCACCTGGAACACCACATCGTAATGGTGTGTCCGAACATCGTAATCGTAATTTATTAGATATGGTGCATTCTATGATGTCCCTTACCAATTTACCACTATGTTTTGGGGTTATGCATTAAAGACAGTCGCATTCACGTTAAATAGGGCACTGTCTAAATCCGTTGAGACGACACCGTATGAACTATGGTTTGGCAACAAACCTAAGCTGTTGTTTCTTAAAGTTTGGGGTTGCGACACTTATGTCAAAAGGCTTCAGCCTGATAAGCTCGAACCCAAATCGGAGAAGTGCGTCTTCATAGGATACCCTAAGGAAACAATTGGGTACACTTTCTACCGCAGATCCGAAGGCAAGATCTTTGTTGCCAAGAATGGAACCTTTCTAGAGAAGGAGTTTCTCTCGAAAGAAGTGAGTGGGAGGAAAGTAGAACTTGATGAGGTAATTGTACCTTCTCTTGAATTGGAAAGTAGCACATCAAAGAAATCTATTCCCATGATGCCTACACAAACTAGAGAGGAAGCTAATGATGATGATCATGAAATTCCGGATCAAGTTACTACTGGACCTCGTAGGTCGAACAGAGCACGTTCCGCACCAGAGTGGTAAGGTAATCCTCTCCTGGAAGTCATGTTATTAGACCATGGCGAACCTACGAACTATGAAGAAGCTATGATGAGCCCAAATTCTGATAAATGGCTTGAGGCCATAAAATTTGAGATATGATCCATGTATGAGAACCAAGTGTGGACTTTGGTGGACTTGCCCGATGATCGGCAAGCCATTGAGAATAAATTGATCTTCAAGAAGAAGACAGAGGCTGATGGTAATGTCACCATCTACAAAGCTCGACTATCGCAAAAGGTTTTTGACAAGTTCAAGGGGTTGACTACGATGAGACCTTCTCACCCGTAGCGATGCTTAAGTCAGTCTGAATCATGTTAGCAATTGTTGCATTTTATAATTATAAAATTTGGCAAATGGACGTCAAAATTGCATTCCTTAATGGGTTTCTTAAAGAAGAGTTGTATATGATGCAACCAGAAGGTTTTGTCGATCCTAAAGGTGCTAACAAAGTGTGCAAGCTCCAGCGATCCATCTATGGACCAGTGCAAGCATCTCGGAGTTGGAATATACGCTTTGATGAGGTGATCAAAGCATATGGTTTTATATAGACTTATGGTGAAGCCTGTATTTACAAGAAAGTGAGTGGGAGCTCTGTAGCATTTCTGATATTATATGTGGATAACATATTGTTAATCGGAAATGATATAAAATTTCTGGATAGCATAAAAGGATACTTGAATAAGAAATTTTCAATGAAAGACCTCGGTGAAGCTGCTTATATATTGGGTATCAAGATCTATAAGGCATAGATCGAGATGCTTAATATGACTTTCACAAAGCACATACCTTGATAAAGTTTTGAAGAAGTTCAAAATGGACCAGTCAAAGAAAGGGTTCTTGCCTATGTTACAAGGTGTGAAATTGAGTCAGACTCAAAGCCCGACCACTGCAGAAGATAGAGAGAAAATGAAAGTCATTCCCTATGCCTCAACCATAGGTTCTATCATGTATGCTATGTTGTGTACCAGAACTGAGTGTGCCTTGCCATAAGTTTGGCAGGGAGGCACCAAAGTAATCCACGAGTGGATCACTGGACAGCGGTCAAGAACATCCTGAAGTACCTCAAGAGGACTGCTTAGCTTTGGATTCAATCTTGCTGTGTCCTTTCCCAGTGACAGTAGGGGCAGCAAGGCACGTATTGTATTGTTGCCATCGAGGATAACAAGATGGGGTTTTTATCATATTGCATGAATTTATCCCTCTACATCATGTCATCTTGCTTAAGCGTTACTCTGTTTTCATTAACTTAATACTCTAGATGCATCTTTGGATAGCGGTCGATGAGTGGAGTAATAGTAGTAGATGCAGGCAGAGTCGGTCTACTTGTCTCGGACGTGATGCCTATATACATGATCATACCTAGATATTCTCATAACTATGCTCAATTCATCAATTGCTCAACATAATTCGTTCACCCACCGTAAAATACTTATGCTCTTGAGAGAAGTCACTAGTGAAATATATGGCCCCGGGTCTATCTCCATCATATTAATCTTCCATCACTTTATTATTGCCTTTGCTTTTTTACTTTGCTTCTTTATACAAAAAATACCAAAAATATTATCTATCATCTCTATCAGATCTCACTCTCGTAAGTGACCGTGAAGGGATTGACAACCCCTATTCGCGTTGGCTGAGAGGAGTTATTTGCTTTGTGTGAGTCACGAGGGACTCATGGCGTAGCCTCCTACTGGATTGATACCTTGGTTCTCAAAAACTGAGGGAAATACTTATGCTACTTTGCTGCATCATCCTTTCCTCTTCAAGGAAATCCAACGCAGTGCTCAAGAGGTAGCAAGAAGAATTTATGGCGCCGTTGCCGGGGAGGCTACGCAAAAGTCAACATACCAATTACCCATCACAATCCCTTATCTCTCGCATTACATTATTTGCCATTTGCCTCTCATTTTCCTCTCCCCCACTTCACCCTTGCCGTTTTATTCGCCCTCTCTTTTTTCCGTTTGCCTCTTTCTCGCTTTCTTGTCGTCATGGCTAGTCTTATATCTTCTCCATTATCTCTCGAGAATGAAGTTCTAAATTTTAAGCAAAGGGAGGGAGAAAATCTGAAAGACGCTTGGTATAGAATTTGCAATGCTCAAAATAGATCTACTAGGAAGCAATCTACTTCAGTTCTTCTCCGCAATTTTTATGTAGGTGCTAATCCTTGGTATAGATATATCCTTGATACCATTACCGGAGGGAATTTCTAGGGTAGCCATACTTTTGACTCTTATAATGCTATGATAGATTTATTTGGCTCACCACCTCTTTGGGTTAATGGAACTATGTTAACTTTGGAGCATGTAATGCAAAGACTTGAAATTATTGAAAATAAAGTTGCTACCGTAGAGTTGATTGAAAATCTGGATAAAAAGATCCACAACCAAATTACCCAATATGGATCTAAGGTAGGAGTCACTTTGAAAAATATTAAGGAGAAGGAACCCATAGTTAATGAAAGAATAAATCAAGATTCTACTAGAATCGATAAACTTGAGGGTATCATTACTAATTTGGGAACCGCTTTTTCTTCCCTAAAGAATACTCCAAGTCCACCTACTAAAATTGCCAAGCTTATGTATGTTCCTAAAAATAAGGGTGAGTCCTCTAGTAAGGAAACTGCGGATCTTAAATCTATAAGTATTCATCCCGATCTTTTTGCTATGATTAAGGAACCATTTGCTACAAATGAATTTTTTGATTTTGTGCCTAGAAGTTTGATAATTACTAAAAAGAAAGAAATTCCTAAGGATGATAGATGTCTCATTGAAGAATTGCCTACCAAAGATGGCAATACCTAGATCTATCCTTGTTTTTATGCCTAGCTAGGGGCGTTAAACCTTCTGTAAACTAATTCCACCGCCGCAACCTTCTGTACCCACGAGATCCCATCTTGGGGCCTGTTCCGGAGCTCCGCCGGAAGGGGCATCCACCACGGAGGGCTTCTACATCATCACCTTAGCCCCTCCGATGAAGTGTGAGTAGTTTACAGAAAAAGGTCTTGATAACCCACAAGTATAGGGGATCGCAACAGTTTTCGATAAGTAAGAGTGTCGAACCCAACGAGGAGCTAAAGGTAGAACAAATATTCCTAAAGTTCTATCGACCACCGATACAACTCTACGTACGCTTGACGTTTACTTTACCTAGAACAAGTATGAAACTAGAAGTACTTTGTAGGTGTTTTCGGATAGGCTTGCAAGAAAGTAAAGAGCACGTAAATAAAAACTAGGGGCTGTTAAAGTAAAGACACAATAAAGTAAATATAGCGAGTGTGGAAAATTGGTGGTAGGAGTTGCGAAATTGTCCCTAAGCAATTGACTACTTTACTAGACCAATAGCAAGTATTATGTGGGAGAGGCCACTGCTAGCATGTCATCCCTTACTTAGAATTCTATGCACTTATGATTGGAACTATTAGCAAGCATCCACAACTACTAACATTCATTAAGGTAAAACCCAACCATAGCATTAAGATATATTGGTCCCCCTTCAATCCCGTATGCATCAATTTCTATGCTAGGCTGAAGCTTCTGTCACTCTTGCCCTCCAATACATAGTCCTATCAACATACAACTAACCCTATGGTGTGATCCACGCGCGCGCTCATATGATGGGCACCAAAGGACAGCAACATAACCACAAGCAAATTAAATCAATCATAGAAATTCATCAACCACCGATAGGACAACGAAAATCTACTCAGACATCATAGGATGGCAACACATCATTGGATAATAATATGAAGCATAAAGCACCATGTTCAAGTAGAGGGTACAACGGGTTGCGGGAGAGTGGACCGCTGTAGATAGAGGGGGGAATGTGATGGAGATGTTGGTGAAGATGGCGGAGGTGTTGGTGAAGATCGCGGTGATGATGATGGTGGCCACGACAGCGTTTCGTCGCCACCGGAGGAGAGGGGGAGAGGGGCCCCCTTCTTCCTCTTCTTCCTTAACCTCCTCCCAAGATGGGAGAAGGGTTTCCCCTCTGGTCCTTGGCCTCCATGGCATGGGAGGGGTGAGAGCCCCTCCGAGATTGGATCTGCCTCTCTGTCTCTGCTGCATTTACGCGTTACACGCCCTTTCACCGTTTAGTATATATATGGAGATCCGTAACTCGATTGGACTGAAACCTTCGCTGTGATTTTTTTACCAAAACTTAGCTTTCTTGCGGCCGAAGAAGGGCATCAACCGCCTTACGGGTGTCCCACGAGGGTGGGGGGCGCACCCTCCTGGGGAGGGTGTGGGCCCCTGCCTCGTGGCCACCTCGGACACCGTTTCTCGTTGATCTTTCTCCCAGATTTTCCAAATATTCCAAAAATAAGCTCCGTCCGTTTTTATCCCGTTTGGATTCCGTTTGATATGGATATTCCGCGAGACCAAAAACATGCAATGACAGAACCGACACTTGGGCCTTTGGATCAATATGTTAGTCCCAAAAATAGTATAAAAAGTTGCCAAAAAGTATATGGAAGTTGAATAATATTGGCATGGAACAATCAAAAATTATAGATACGACGGAGACATATCAACATCCCCAAGCTTAATTCATGCTCGTCCTCGAGTAGGTAAATGATAAAAAAGATAATTTTTGATGTGGAATGCTACCTAGCATAATCTTGATCATGTATCTAATCATGGCATGAATATTAAGACACGAGTGATTCAAAGCAATAGTCTATCCTTTGACATAAAAACAATAATACTTCAAGCATACCAACCAAGCAATTATGTCTTATTGAAATAACATAGCCAAAGAAAGCTCATCCCTACAAAATCATATAGTCTGGCTATGCTCCATCTTCACCACACAAAATATTCACATCATGCACAACCCCGATGACAAGCCAAGCAATTGTTTCATACTTTTGACGTTTCTCAAACCTTTTCAACTTTCACGCAATACATGAGCGTGAGCCATGTATATAGCACTATAGGTGGAATAGAATATGATGGCGGAGGTTGTGTGGAGAAGACAAAAAAGGAGAAAGTCTCACATCTACGCGGCTAATCAACAGGCTATGGAGATGCCCGGGATTGCCATGCAACGGATGCACTAGAGCTATAAGTATATGAAAGCTCAAACTGAAACTAAGTGGGTGTGCATCCAACTTGCTTGCTCATGAAGACCTAGGGCATTTGAGGAAGCCCATCGTTGGAATATACAAGCCAAGTTCTATAATGAAAATTCCCACTAGTAAATGAAAGTGATAACTCAAGAGACTCTCTATATGAAGAACATGGTGCTACTTTGAAGCACAAGTGTGGTAAAAGGATAGTAACATTGCCCCTTCTCCTTTTTCTCTCATTTTTTTCTTTTTTTTGGGCCTTCTCTTTTTTTGGCCTTTCTCTTTATATATATATATATATATATATATATATATATATATATATATATATATATATATATATATATATATATATATATCCTCACTTGGGACAATGCTCTAGAAAATGATGATCATCACACTTTTATTTACTTACAACTCAATATTACAACTCGATATCTAGAACAAAGATATGACTCTGTATGAATGCCTCCAGTGTGTAATCGGATGTGCAATGATCTAGCGTAGCAATGACATCAAAAATGGACAAGCCATGAAAACATCATGCTAGCTATCTTACGATCATGCAAAGCAATATGACAATAAATGCCCAAGTCATGTATATGATGATGATGGAAGTTGCATGGCAATATATCTCGGAATGGCTACGGAAATGCCATAATAGGTAGGTATGGTGGCTGTTTTGAGGAAGATATAAGGAGGTTTATGTGTGATAGAGCATATCGTATCACGGGGTTTGGATGCACCGCTAAGTTTGCACCAACTCTCGAGGTGAGAAAGGGCAATGCACAGCATCAAGAGGCTAGCAATGATGGAAGGGTGAGAGTGCGATAATCCATGGACTCAACATTAGTCATAAAGAACTCACATACTTATTGCAAAAATCTATTAGTCATCAAAACAAAGTACTACGCGCATGCTCCTAGGGGGATAGATTGGTA
Source organism: Aegilops longissima (assembly GCA_021605205.1). NCBI lineage: Eukaryota > Viridiplantae > Streptophyta > Magnoliopsida > Poales > Poaceae > Aegilops > Aegilops longissima. The sequence goes on from CM038681.1 coordinate 332,419,013, forward strand.
GGAAAAGACCATCGCTTGTCCCCGACCACCGCCACTCATAAGGAAGACAATCAATGAACACCTCATGCTCCAACTTCGTTACATAACGGTTCACCATACGTGCATGCTACGGGACTTGCAAACCTCAACACAAGTATTTCTCAATTTCACAATTACTCAACTAGCATGACTCTAATATCACCACCTTCATATCGCAAAACTATTGCAAGGAATCAAACATATCATATTCAACCATCTACAAGTTTTATGTAGGATTTTATGACTAACCAAAGATTTTATGACCAAGCCCTCTCGAATATCCCATCTTCCATCACTTTATTATCTATGGACCCGAAGGTCTGAGGTAAACTACTCACACTTCATCGGAGGGGCTAAGGTGATGATGTAGAAGCCCTCCGTGGTGGATGCCCCTTCCGGCGGAGCTCCGAAACAGGCCCCAAGATGGGATCTCGTGGGTATAGAAGGGTGTGGCGGTGGAATTAGTTTACAGAAGGTTTAACGCCCCTAGCTAGGCATAAAAACAAGGATAGATATAGGTATTGCCATCTTTGGTAGGCAATTCTTCAATGAGACATCTATCATCCTTAGGAATTTCTTTCTTTTTAGTAATTATCAAACTTCTAGGCACAAAATCAAAAAAATCATTCGTAGCAAATGGTTCCTTAATCATAGCAAGAGGATCGGGATGAATACTTATAGATTTAAGATCCGCAGTTTCCTTACTAGAGGATTCACCCTTATTTTTAGGAACATACATAAGCTTGGTAATTTTAGTAGGTGGACTTGGAGTATTATTTAGGGAATAAAAAGCGGTTCCCAAATTAGTAATGATACCCTCAAGTTTATCGATTCTAGTAGAATCTTGATTTATTCTTTCATTAACTATGGGTTCCTTCTCCTTAATATTTTTCAAAGTGACTCCTACCTTAGATCCATATTGGGTAATTTGGTTGTGGATCTTTTTATCCAGATTTTCAATCAACTCTACGGTAGCAACTTTATTTTCAATAATTTCAAGTCTTTGCATTACATGCTCCAAAGTTAACATAGTTCCATTAACCAAAAGAGGTGGTGAGCCAAATAAATCTATCATAGCATTATAAGAGTCAAAAGTATGGCTACCTAAGAAATTTCCTCCGGTAATGGTATCAAGGATATATCTATACCAAGGATTAGGACCTACATAAAAATTGCGGAGAAGAACTGAAGTAGATTGCTTCCTCGTAGATCTATTTTGAGCATTGCAAATTCTATACCAAGCGTCTTCTAGATTTTCTCCCTCCCTTTGCTTAAAATTTAGAACTTCATTCTCGGGAGATAACAGAGAAGATATAAGACTAGCCATGACGACAAGAAAGCGAGAAAGAGGCAAACGGAAAAAGAGAGGGCGAATGAAACAGCAAGGGTGAAGTGGGGGAGAGGAAAACGAGAGGCCATGGCAAATAATGTAATGCCAGAGATAAGGGATTGTGATGGGTACTTGGTATGTTGACTTTTGCGTAGACTCCCCGGCAACGGCGCTAGAAATTCTTCTTGCTACCTCTTGAGCACTGCGTTGGATTTCCTTGAAGAGGAAAGGATGATGCAGCAAAGTAGCGTAAGTATTTCCCTCAGTTTTTGAGAACCAAGGTATCAATCTAGTAGGAGGCTATGCGCGAGTCCCTCGTACCTACACAAAGCAAATAACTCCTCGCAGCCAACGCGAATAGGGGTTGTCAATCCCTTCACGGTCACTTACGAGAGTGAGATCTGATAGAGATGATAGATAATATTTTTGGTATAAAGAAGCAAAGTAAAATAAAAAGCAAAGTAAAAAAGCAAAGGCAATAATAAAGTGATGGAAGATTAATATGATGGAGATAGACCCGGGGGCCATAGATTTCACTAGTGGCTTCTCTCAAGAGCATACGTATTTTACGGTGGGTGAACGAATTATTGTTGAGCAATTGACAGAATTGAGCATAGTTATGAGAATATCTAGGTATGATCATGTATATAGGCATCACGTCCGAGACAAGTAGACCGACTCCTGCCTGCATCTACTACTATTACTCCACTCATCGACCGCTATCCAAAGATGCATCTAGAGTATTAAGTTAATGAAAACAAAGTAACGCCTTAAGCAAGATGACATGATGTAGAGGGATAAATTCATGCAATATGATAAAAACCCCATCTTGTTATCCTCGATGGCAACAATACAATACGTGCCTTGCTGCCCCTACTGTCGCTGGGAAAGGACACCACAAGATTGAACCCAAAGCTAAGCACTTCTCCCATTGCAAGAAAAACCAATCTTGCATAAAAGAATTCAGAGAAGATTCAAATATTGTTCATAGATAATCTTGATCATAAACCCACAATTCATCGGTCTCAACAAACACACCGCAAAAAGAAGATTGCATCGAATAGATCTCCACGAGAGAGGGGGAGAACATTGTATTGAGATCCAAAAAGAGAGAAGAAGCCATCTAGCTACTAACTATGGACCCGAAGGTCTGAGGTAAACTACTCACACTTCATCGGAGGGGCTATGGTGATGATGTAGAAGCCCTCCGTGGTGGATTCCCCTTCCGTCGGAGCTCTGGAACAGGCCCCAATATGGGATCTCGTGGGTACAGAAGGTTGCGGCGGTGGAATTAGGTTTTTGCTCTGTATCTGATCGTTTGGGGGTACGTAGGTATATATAGGAGGAAGAAGTACGTCGGTGGAGCTTCGTGGGGCCCACGAGGGTGGGGAGTGCGCCCTAGGGGGGTAGGCATGCCCCCTACCTCGTGCCCACCTCGTGGCTTTCTTGACGTAGGGTCCAAGTCTCCTGGGTCATATTCGGTGAGAAAATCACGTTCCCGAAGGTTTCATTCCGTTTGGACTCCGTTTGATATTCCGTTTCTTGAAACACCAAATAGGCAAAAACAACAATTACAGGCTGGGCCTCCGGTTAATAGGTTAGTCCCAAAAATAATATAAAAGTGGAAAATAAAGCCCAATATGGTCCAAAACAGTAGATAATATAGCATGGAGCAATCAAAAATTATAGATACGTTGGAGACGTATCAAGGACTAAGGTTATGTTTCTCATTTATGGAGGTGACGAAGAGCTCATCGTAAATGGTTACGTTGATGCTAGCTTCGACACTAATCCAGATGACTCTAAGTCACAAACCAGATACTTTATATTGAATGGTGGAGTTGTCAGTTGGTGCAGTTCCAAGCAGAGTGTCGTGGCGGGATCTACATGTGAAGCGAAGTATATAGTTGCTTCGGAAGCAGCACGTGAAGGAGTCTGGATGAAGGAGTTCATATCTGATCTAGGTGTAATACTCAGTGCGTCGGGTCCAATGAAAATCTTTTGTGACAACACTGGAGCAATTGCCTTGGCGAAGGAATCCAGGTTTCACAAGAGAACCAAACACATCAAGAGACGCTTAAACTCCATTCGTGAAAAGGTCAAGGATGGAGACATAGAGATTTGCAAAATACATATGGATCAAAATGTGGCAGACCTGTTGACTAAGCCTCTTTCGCGAGCAAAACATGATCAGCACCAAGACTCCATGGGTTTTAGATTCATTACAAGGTAATCTAGATTATTGACTCTAGTGCAAGTGAGAGACTGAAGGAAATATGCCCTAGAGGTAATAATAAAGTTGTTATTTTATATTTCTTTATTCATGATAAAGGTTTATTATTCATGCTAGAATTGTATTGATCGGAAACTTAAATACATGTGTGAATACATAAACAAATAATGTGTCCCTAGTAAGCCTCTACTAGACTAGCTCGTTGATCAAAGATGGTTAAGGTTTCCTAACCATATACATGTGTTGTCATTTGATAATGGGATCACATCATTAGGAGAATGATGTGATGGACAAGACCCATTCATTAGCTTAGCATATTGATTGTTCAGTTTATTGCTATTGCTTTCTTAATGTCAAATACATATTCCTTCGACTATGAGATTATGCAACTCCCGGATACCGGAGGAATACCTCACAACGTAACTGGGTGATCATAAAGATGCTCTACAGGTATCTTCGAAGGTGTTTGTTGAGTTCGCATAGATCGAGATTAGGATTTGTCACTCCGAGTATCGGAGAGGTATCTCTGGGCCCTCTCGGTAATACACATCATAAGAAGCCCTGCAAGCAAAGTGACTAATGAGTTAGTTGCAATATGGTGTATTATGGAATGAGTAAAGAGACTTGTCGGTAATGAGATTGAACTAGGTATGAAGATACCGACGATCGAATCTCGGGCAAGTAACATACCGATGGACAAAGGGAACTACGTATGTTGTCATAAGGTTCGACCGATAAAGATCTTTGAAGAATATGTAGGAGCGAATATGGGCATCCAGGTTCCGCTATTGGTTATTGACCGGAGAGGTGTCTCGGTCATGTCTACATAGTTCTCGAACCCGTTGGGTCCGCACGCTTAACGTTCATTGACGATATAGTGTTATATGAGTTATATGATTTGGTGACTGAATGTTGTTCAGAGTCCCGGATGAGATCACGGACATGAGGAGGAGCTCCGAAATGGTTCAGAGGTAAAGATTGATATATAGGACGTTGATATTCGGACACCGAAAGTGTTTCGAAGTGTACCGGGTAGTCATCGAAATACCGGAGGGGATACCGGACAACCCCGAGAGGGTAGTGAGCCTACTGGGACATTAGAGGGGATCGAACCAGCCCACAAGAGGCTGGCGTACCCTCCTATGGCTGTCAGCCAAGTGGGAGAAAGGAAGGGGGGGGGGGGATTTGACCTCCCCCTTCCTTCCCTCTTCCCCCTTTCCTTCCCCTCTCCGGCAAATATGGTAAGGGGGGCGTCACTTGGGAAGGACCCCAAGTAGGATTCGACCTACTTGGGGGCGCCTCCTGGCTGCTCCCTCCTCCCACCTATATATATGTGGGAGGGGGGCGCCACACATAACCACGGCAATTGATTAGCCATGTGCGGCGCCCCCCTCCGTCGTTTACACCCTCGGTCATATTTTCGTAGTGCTTAGACGAAGCCCTGCGGAGATAGCTTCACCATCACCGTCACCATGCCGTTGTGCTGCCGGAACTCATTCACCACTTCGCCGTCTTGCTGGATCAAGAAGGCGAGGACGTCACCGAGCTGAACGTGGAGGTGCCATAGTTCGATACTCGATCGGCTGGATCGCGAAGAAGTTCGACTACATCAACCGCGTTACTAAACGCTTCCGCTTACGGTCTACGAGGGTACGTAGACACACTCTCCCCTCTCATTCCTATGCATCTCCTTGATAGATCTTGCATGTGCGTAAATTTTTCTTGTTTTCCATGCAACGTTTCCCAACACAAGGACCAAAAGGGGGGAGGAAGTGATACGTCTCCAATATATCTATAATTTTTTTATTATTCCATGATATTATAGTATCAAACTTGGATATTTTATATGCCATTTTATATCATTTTCTGGGACTAACTTATTAACCTAGTGCCAATTGATATTTTCTGCTTGTTTTTTATTTTTCAAGAAATCAGTGCAAAACGGAGTCCAAATGCTAAGAAACTTTTTAACAATTTTTTCTGGACAAAAGAGAACCTAGAAGCTTCGGGAGGAGACCAGACCAGAAGCGACGAGACGGCAAGATTCTACACCCCTAAGGATGATCATGTGTTTGAATTAAAAAAAACTCCCTAATACAAATATGCTTATGTTGATGAAAATAAATTATTATTATTATTATTATTATTATTATTATTATTATTATTATTATTATTATTATTATCAATTATAACCGTGCATGAAGAAAATAGATTGTGAGCACTCTAAGAAAACATTGTGCTGGAATTGGATATACTCTTGATGATCTAAAGGGCATCAACCCCAATTATATGTCGATACAATATTAATATGTAACCAGATGCTAAACCTGTTGTTGATCCTCAACGCTACCTAAATTCTAAGATAAAGAAAATGGTAAGAAATGAAATATTAAAACTTCTGTTAGGTATACCGAATTTTAAATTAAACCGAGGCACCGAACCAACCTATACAACCTAAGCGAATGCTCAGGCATACTGACATAAAATATGACATCAATACAGAGGATTTTTTTTAAACACAGTACAGACGCAGATGCTCATACATAAACACATACGCTCACCCTATGAACGCATGCACGAACACTCTACCGCCATGAGCACCTCAAAGCAACTAAGCCGACATATCATCTTGAGATTGACGAAGTCGTCACAGACGCCTTCGTAGTCGATTGGAATGTCTCCTCCCATTGAAGGCACATCGCCGGAAGGCCTGAAATAAGTCCAGGAAAATTCGAGCACCAATGTTAAGTCTAGGACTTGAATCCTAGTAGGCTGGGGATACCACTGTACTCCTAACCATTCAACCATAGGTTAGTTGGCATCAATACGGGCAACCTAAATGACATGTGAGAGCAATTTGTAAATATAGAGTCCGACCAATGACCCTACACAAGCTGCGACATGTACGGGAGAATTTTGGATACGAGTAGCAAATGAGTCCGCCGAGAGCCACAACACCAGCAAAGTGTTCCAGGAATATGTAGATGGTGTAGTTTGTTGGTTGGGAGCCATAATGTCGACCGGGTGCGGAGCGCCTGCGAAGATCAGATAGAAAGGTGCATGCTGAACGGACGACATGTAAGGCACCCTCGCGCGCCAATACCCCATGAAGCAGATACTCCAACAATCTTTTCAAGAATATAATAGATAGTCTAACTAATATATTTCTCTCAATGTGCAAGCGTGTCATCTCATCATGCAACATGTATGAAAAAATTTCCACCTCAACCTGCAAACATGAATGACAATTTTCATTCTATGATGCTATTTACTACTCCTTCTGTAACATTTATTTTGAGACGGAGAAAGTATATTTTATAAATATTACTCCCTCCGTTCCTAAATAGTTGTCTTTCTAGAGATTTCAACAAGTGACTACATACGGAGTAAAATGAGTGAATCTATACTTTAAAACATAACTACATACATCTGTATTTTGTAGTCCATTTGAGATGGCTAGAAAGACAAATATTTAGGAGCGGATGGAGTATATGAGTATAATAATCTAACACAATACGATCCTCTAGTGATTTATAACGAGAGAATGCTTTCGTCAATCTGGGTGGTTAGATTTATAGAGGGGAGCCGGTGTGCTCGCGAGTCAAGGAGAATATCCGACTTTTTTATATATTAGAATAAAAAAAGTTTTTTTAGACCATCTCCTCTCTCTCTCTTTCCGCCTTCCTTTCCTCTTCGCCCCCAAATCCCACCCAATGCGCCTAGGGCTTCCGCCGTGCGCTTAGTGTCAGTACCGCCGCCTCACCCCTCAACCTCTCGCGCGCGTCGCCGCCATAGTCGTTCCCGTTCTACCTCAGCGCGTCGCTGCCCGTCCGCGATTAACCACTGTCTTCTGAGGTATGAGCAGTAGTTAAACCCCACGGACCTCCAGAAAGTTTGGGTGTGCATCGTGTAGAACCGCGCCGGTTCTATAGCAGTAACTCGTTTCTCCAGCGCGTAGGGTTCGGGTGTCGAGCTGAATCCCCGCTCCCCTCTTGGAACGTTGATGTTCGCCTTGCAGAATCCGATTTTGTTTCCTAGATTATTCCTCACCCCCTTCTGGATGCATTCGTTTCAGTCGAGCACCATAGGCCTGTGCTTTTGAAGATTAAATTTCATTTTGGTCGTTTTTTGATGGAGAAACTGAATGTAGCATCAAAAACTTAATTTCGGCCAATTCTTGTTCATGCTTGTCTTGAGTTTCCCTTTGTTCAGTTATATGAGTACATGATGGATAATTTTTCTGTAACGGGGAAAAGTGCATGTCGTAATTTAGCTTACGAGGGCGCCTTGATTTCGCGCATGTTTTCTGTGTTCCTTGTCATATGTTTCATGTGCTCATCCATTGCTGGTTTCGCTAATGCACAGAACAGAGAAGTGTCTGCTGGATGGGCTGTAGTTAGATAGCAGAACGAAAAGGAGAACAGTATCACCAGCTTGTACTTCTCATCATGTCTCGGTCGCCACATCTTCCTCCCCGCTGCCCGCCTCTGGGTCCTCAAATCACAGGAAGAGATGACAGCTTGTTCACACAGAGCTGCAGGTTTCCATCAGAGGATCCTTTCTTTGGTGAACCACCCTGTTGGCTAGATGATCTCCTTGCAGATTCTGGGAAAATGCCAAACCTTCCACTTCTTAGGAGAGCTTGTAGCGACTCTGATGCTATCTTGGATGTGCTGAGGACAATTCAGAGCCCAATTTTTCCGATTGAGGAGGGGGATCTGCAACCAGCAGGTGAGACTGGGGACTCGTTGGATGCTGCTGTAAGGGGTGAAAGTGATTCGGGGGTCGAAGTTAGCTGTGTGTATGGTCCAAATTCGCCAAGACAGAAGTGTATGCTGACCAGTTCAGAGAGTTCCATTGTAAATGCTGTCCTGGAGAATGTCCCTAGCAACCCCTTGCAGTACCTGACCATTGACCCGTCAACCAGTCTGCATGGCAATGTGGCCAATGCAAAAGGAGATGCATGCGATGATGTAAACCATCTAGATCAAGACAAGTCATTTAAAAGGTACACTTCTGTCCCTGAAATCTCTACTGGAGCACCTTCTAATGTTTTCAAAGGTCCAAGTTCTTACAGGATACGATTGTACAACTACAAAAATATTAGTTGTATTTGCAGTGAGAATGCTGGAAAGTATTTCAAGGAAGTGAAAGGTAGACTTTGCACTCTTAGCTATATAACTAATCAGGATGGAAAATAGCCTGCCTGATAACACATAAGTTACAGTACAAAATTAAATGTTAATCCAAAATGTATGTCGTACATCTTACTGTGCAACACTGAAAATAAATATATGTCGTACATCTTACTGTGCAACACTGAAAATTCTGAGCCTTGTCTCCGTAAGTACCCAGCCCCCAGATATAATTTAGTTTTATCTGATCTTGTTAGCACAAGTCGTTCCAAGTTTGGATCTATTCAGTGTATTTAAAATTCACTACTGTACCTATTCCATGACTACAGTGGTAGCAACAGGTTCCTGTGCTTGTAATACTTGGCCTTCTTTGGTTCATAGGGTAGGAAAATCGTAGGAATAGGAAAGTCATAGGAAATGAGATGACATGTATCTCAAATCCTATGAGTAGGAATAGGAAAGGAGATGCCCTTTGATTCACATCATAGGATTTTTTCCATTGAGTCTAGGCTAATGTTTATTTTCCTATGAAATGTGGAGGATAGGAAGAATTCCTCCATAGGAATAGGATTCCATTCCTACAAACCAAAGGGCTCTAAAGGAATTTTTCCTATAGAAATCCTATCCTATGAAATTCCTACAAGATTCCTCTAAACCAAAGGAGGCCCAAACCTTGGGTTGTTGAAGTCCCGCGTCAATAAGTAGCTGCAGAATTCTTTTTCTATTTGTATAAACTGCAGACTTATTTCAGGGGATGATAATTTGATTAGTACTTCCTTTAGTGATTAGAGCTACCTCTGCTAATTCAAGAGTGATAACTGTCAGTGTCAGATGTAGATACAAAAATAGTAGTAATGTCCTTCTGTTCATGTTGTCACATTCTCTATTAATATCAGGATCAAGCAATTCAAAACAATATTACAGAAAATCTTTGATGCATGTCTATTCTATTTGTATATACATATATCATATATTTCTGTCACTATTTTCTTGTGCTATACAACTTTTGAAAAGTAAGTAACTTCATCTGACATTCATGGTGTTGCCTCTAATGTGACAAGTCAATCATGTAAACATTGTGCATTTTAGTATATTTCCCCTTTTGCGTTTTTAATACTATAAGCAGCTCTCTTTCACTCTCAGTTATCTTGGGCTCTGAAGCAGCATAGGGTTGTGGAGGAACCCTTGCTGCTACAAAGTGTACAACACTAGTGTTGAAGGAACTACTTCACTGTGTTGTGCTACATATCGCTCTAGAGGCAATTATAGGCCAATATGGTAGCAGGAGTTTAATCCAAAACTCCTAGAGCACAAGATCTAGTCTGAGATATTAGATAAGAACAACAAGTTCTATTTATAGGTACTGGTGTACATACTCTGGTTACAAACTAGAGGTGAGGTCCTCTATTTATAGGCTTTGGAAAGCCTTCACACCTAGAGGTGAGGTCCTCTATTTATCGTCGTCCGGAAGCACGATAACGTCTCTTGGAGCTGCAACAAACAGAAAAAAATCAGAGATGCAATTGACGAACAATCCAATCGACAGAATAAATTCGAGTCGAGCAGACTTACTAGCTTTGGAGGTAGCTACGTCATCGGTTTCCTCGTCGTCTGGGACCTTGTCGATATCCATATCAGTCGCGGCAGAGGCTGGGCTGGAAAAGTTCACCATCTACTTGGTCAGAATAGGAGAATCAGTCGGAGCAAGAAAACACAGAAAGAACATTTACCCGGAGGCAACAGGAACATCCATCTTAATCTTAGGCAAGGTCTTCCGAGCCTTTGAGGGGTTGATCTTGGGCTGTTTGGTGACTTTCCCCGCCAGCTCCGGAGTTGAAGACCGAAGGCTGCGCTTGAGCGCCGAGGCCACGCCTTACTGCGCTGCCGCTCACTGGATCATGGTGCTGCTTGGATCGACGTTCTGATCGAGGCGGTGAGTCGACTACCTCCTTGTCGTCTGACTCGTCGCTCTTGTCCTCATCATCGTCGCCCGGCGACTCCCAATCACGACTCTCCTCCGCGCTGTCCTCGCCCTCATGGTCTTGCTCCAGAGCTTGTTCACCATTGGGCATTGAGTACATCTCTGTATAAATCTACAAGACAAGAAGTCGAGTGGAAATCAGTCGGATTAAAAAATAGTCGGAAAATGTATCCAAATGCAATCGGTTGCAGCGGCCGAACCTTGTCTGGCTGATTGCTGTCGTTGAAAGGATCGACTCTCCTGGCGCCCCTGGGGTGTCCTTGTTTCCTGTAATACTCCTCAGCCATTAGGCCACTGTTTTGGCCGGCACCTCCTCTGGATGAACCCGAGCGGTGTCCCAGCTCCGGAATACATCCACATAGAGTGGTCACGTGCCTGGAGCGGTTGGATGCGCCGACTGAGGAATACCTCCAACAAATCCATGCCGGTGACGCCTTGGTTGATCAGCTGGACCACCCTCTCGACCAGCATGGCTGTCTCCGCCTTCTCCGCGGCGGTCACTTTCAACGGAGAGGGGGTCTGAACACGATCAAAGGAAAAAGGGGGAAGTCCAGTCGACTGGCCTGGGGTCGCGATATCCTGGCAGTAGAACCAGGTCGACTGCCAGCCTCTGACCGACTCAAGGAGAGTCATCGAATGGAAAGAACTCCTCTTCCTCTTCTGGATACCCAAGCCCCCACACATCTGGATAACGTGGGTTTTCTCGTCATTCGAATTTGCTTTCTTCACCGTCTGGGAGCGGATGGTGAAAATGTGCTTGAAAAGACCCCAGTGCGGTCGACACCCCAAGAAATTCTCGCACATGGACACGAACGCGGCAAGATATGTGATGGTGTTGGGAGAAAAATGATGGAGTTGGGCCCCGAAGAAATTCAAGAAGCCCCGGAAAAAAGGGTGCGGAGGAAGCGAGAAACCACGGTCGACATGGGTGGCGAGCAGAACACTCACCCGGCCGCGGCTGAGGTTCCATCTCCCCCTCCGGCAACCGCGCAGCTTCGTGGACGATCAGCCCGGACTCGGCCAGCTCGTCCAAATCTTCCTGCCGAAGCGAGGATCGGATCCAATCGCCCTGGATCCAACCCGACGGCAGCCCAGACCGCGACGAAGACCCCCGATTCGTCTTCTTGCTTTTCGCCGCCCCCGTCGCCTTCTTCGCGCGTTCCAGTGCCGCCGTCTTTTCCTTCCCCATGGCGGCGGAGCGGCGGCGTCGAAAGCGGAGAAGCCGGATGCGGTGGAGAAACAGAGGAAGAAGAAGGAGAATGGACGCGCACAGTGCAGACGCCTTGGCCTCGTCACTTTTAAAGGCCCACTTCCGAGTGGCTGACGCGTGGTCCCGGGCGATCCTGTCAAATCCCTCAACAGTCGCGCGCGGGACACGTGGCGAAAAAGGTGGCGCGGAAATCGAAACGTCCTTGGTTATTCACCCCGCTTACCACGGCGCGCCCCGCCCCGCACGCTTCTTCAAAATTTCGAATCCCGTGGAATCCGGGATACACCGTAACCAATCGTGTCAAAGATTTCGCGTCAAAAACAACACTCGACGGATGATGTTATAAATCCAGTCGGCAATTTCTGAATCGATCAAGGCGTCTGGAACGAAGCCGAAGTTCCAACACTGGCCTCCGTTCAAAAATGTTGTGAAACATAAGAGTCAAAGTAAGATCAACTTCAAACTTCTTTTCACTCGGACCTCAATCCATTCGGGGGCTAATGATGATTGACATAGACCTGGGGTAGGGTCATAGACCTGACCTATACGCCCTATCCAGTGTCACTGTCTTAGAAGCAAAGAAGCTCAAGAGACAACAGGGAGGGCCCAACAATGGTGTCGAGTGCAATCCACTCGACCTACCAGCTACTCGGAGACCCCTCCTTCTTGAGGTCACTCGACCACTCGACCATACAAGAATCCGCTCGACCTATTGAAGACCAGGAGTCATCTGGAACGGCAACGGACGAGCGTTCACTCTGTAATCTTTAAGGCCATTAAGGCATTTAAGGCTGGCCTTACCAGTAACGCCTCGTCTTTAAGTACATTGAACCCTGTGTAACGGAGGGGAGCTGGGGTCCTGGCGCACTCTATATAAGCTACCCCCCTCCTCTGGGACAAGGGTTCGCACCCTCTGTAACACACACACACGCATAATCCAGTCGACCGCCTCCGGGCACCGAGACGTAGGGCTATTACTTCCTCCGCGAAGGGCCTGAACTCGTAAAACTCGTGTGTACAACTTCGCCATAGCTAGGATCTTGCCTCCTCATACCTACCCCCTATTCTACTGTCAGTCTTAGATCCACGACATGTAATGACCTTGGGTTGTTGAAGTCCCGCGTCAATAAATAGCTGCAGAATTCTTTTTCTATTTGTATAAACTGCAGACTTATTTCAGGGGATGATAATTTGATTAGTACTTCCTTTAGTGATTAGAGCTACCTCTGCTAATTCAAGAGTGATAACTGTCAGTGTCAGATGTAGATACAAAAATAGTAGTAATGTCCTTCTGTTCATGTTGTCACATTCTCTATTAATATCAGGATCAAGCAATTCAAAACAATATTACAGAAAATCTTTGATGCATGTCTATTCTATTTGTATATACATATATCATATATTTCTGTCACTATTTTCTTGTGCTATACAACTTTTGAAAAGTAAGTAACTTCATCTGACATTCATGGTGTTGCCTCTAATGTGACAAGTCAATCATGTAAACATTGTGCATTTTAGTATATTTCCCCTTTTGCGTTTTTAATACTATAAGCAGCTCTCTTTCACTCTCAGTTATCTTGGGCTCTGAAGCAGCATAGGGTTGTGGAGGAACAACTCACCTTGCTGCTACAAAGTGTACACCACTAGTGTTGAAGGAACTACTTCACCGTGTTGTGCTACATATCGCTCTAGAGGCAATTATAGGCCAATATGGTAGCAGGAGTTTAATCCAAAACTCCTAGAGCACAAGATCTAGTCTGAGATATTAGATAAGAACAACAAGTTCTATTTATAGGTACTGGTGTACATACTCTGGTTACAAACTAGAGGTGAGGTCCTCTATTTATAGGCTTTGGAAAGCCTTCACACCTCAACTTCTACTTATACCTAGAACACTCCAGAAAACATTACTTAAGGCCTGGCATTCTAGCCATAGCTAGAAGTCTCTAGAAAACAGTGGCTAATGCTAGGAAAACAAGCAAATACTAGACAGGAGTAGAAGTATCTAGAAGTAGTAAAATGGATTTGACTTCTAATTTTCCTTTTCTTTTCCTTCTTGTTCCTCATGTGGTGCTAGTTGAAAATAGTCGGACAGGGGTATATAGAAAGTTAGAGTTATGGAGACAAACCTTGGAATCGAAAGGGTTTAGGCTTAGTAGAACTAAAACCGAGTACATGATGTGCGGTTTCAGTACTACTAGGTGTGAGGAGGAGGTTAGCCTTGATGGGCAGGTGGTGCCTCAGAAGGACACCTTTCGATATTTGGGGTCAATGCTGCAGGAGGATGGGGGTATTGGTGAAGATGTGAACCATCGAATCAAAGCTGGATGGATGAAGTGGCGCCAATCTTCTGGCATTCTCTGTGATACGAGAGTACCACAAAAGCTAAAAGGCAAGTTCTACAGGACAGTGGTTCGACCCGCAATGTTGTATGGCGCTGAGTGTTGGCCGACTAAAAGGCGACATGTTCAACAGTTAGGCGTGGCGGAGATGCGTATGTTGAGATGGATGTGTGGCCACACGAGGAAGGATCGAGTCTGGAATGATGATATACAAGATAGAGTTGGGGTAGCGCCAATTGAAGAGAAGCTTGTCCAACATCGTCTGAGATGGTTTGGGCATATTCAGCGCAGGCCTCCAGAAGCTCCAGTGCATAGCGGACGGCTAAAGCGTGCGGAGAATGTCAAGAGAGGTCGGGGTAGACCGAATGTGGCATGGGAGGAGTCCGTTAAGGGAGACCTGAAGGATTGGAGTATCACCAAAGAACTAGCTATGGACAGGGGTGCGTGGAAGCTTGCTATCCATGTGCCAGAGCCATGAGTTGGCCGCGAGATCTTTATGGGTTTCACCTCTAGCCTACCCCAACTTGTTTGGGACTAAAGGCTTTGTTGTTGTTGTTGTTGTTTCGGAAACTGATATAACTGTACTAAGATTTGATATTTGATGGGATTTTCTAAGGTAGTTTCCATATTTTATTTAATTGGGCCTCTTCTCTTTAGTAGTGCTACGTGAGTCCTTTAATTATTTACCTAGCAAAAGAGTAGTATTTTTCCTTGTAAAGGTCTACATAAGATATAAACATGATGACCAAGAACTGAGGATCGGCTAAGGGCGTGCGTCCCATGTTTTTTGGGGTGATCAATTTATTATCAACAGCAATGATATGCTTCAGAGTAGAAATTTTCACCTTGGCGATGGTTTCAATTTTATCCTTTGCGCTGAAGGGCTCCCTGAGTCTAGGGACCATCTCTTCTGGAATTATAGATTTAGCAAGGCTTGTTAGAGAACCCTTAACCTCTCCCCCCAATGTGATGCTGGCATGGAGAACCTGATTTCATCTGCCAAAGCCTCTTTTGATAAGCCTTTCTTCATGGAAGCCTTTGCTGTGGCTGCCTGTAACATCTGGAAACAGAGAAATCTGAAAGGGTCTGACAATATTAGACCTAGTCTAGGCTCCTTGTCCTTCCAAAAAGGACCTTTTCCTTCTTTCTTATGGAATGAAGGACAGTTGCAGACCTGCTCTTATTTCTTGGCTAGACAGCCTCGGCTAAGTCTTTGTACCACACTTTCTTTATATTCACCACTCCCCCTTCCTTGTACATCTCTCTCCTTTTTTAATATAATTTTAATGTGGGGGCGTCCCCACAGTTTCGGCTTAAAATAATGCTACAAGGAGTTTGATGTCTTCGCATGGTGAAATTGCCCATTTGGAATTTATAATATCTATTCATATGCGTCTGTTTTATATTCCATACATGGAAGTGTTTTCTTTTACCTGAAGACAGTAGGGAACATTCACAGTCACACTATATTTGAAAATAAGGGGTGAATATGTACATCAAGGGATTTACATGGCCAATGGCCACAGAAAACTACTAAGCTATCAATGCAAGACGAGATAGGGGTTCATTCTTTAGTTTGTATTGGTATATTATTTTCGTTACATTGAGAAGAAAACAAAAACACCATACTGTAACACACATTTCTGCAGGCGATCAGGCCAAAGATCTAGGGTCCGGAAACTTCAATATATTGCTGATCTTGAAAGAACTGTTGACTCTCTTCAGGTAAGTTTGTGACACTGCATGTTATATATTTACGGAGAATGTTAATACTCCCTCCGTCCCAAAATAAGTGTCTCAAGCTTAGTACAACTTTGTACTAAAGTTAGTAGAAAGTTGAGACACTTATTTTGGGATGGAGGGAGTATTAGTTCTTTCCTTATGACAATAAGTTTGGCTTTTGCTTTTTTAGAACATGGGAGCTGATTTGGCTGTAAGAGTAGCATCTCATTTCCAGCTTCGCAATGCTCTATCAATGGAAAACAAGCAACTGAGGAGACAGATTGCTAGTCTTCAGCAGGCAAAACTAATGAAGGATGGTATGTCTGGGTCTGTCTGCTCTTTAGCAAGTTATAGCTGGCATTGTTTATGAGAAAAATTACCTTGATTTAGGTTATGCATGTTGTTTACATTTATAGTTAATCCAACATGAACTTATGATCATAAGACTGGCCAGCTATTACCGAAAAAGGGTTTCCCCCCGCTTTGTATTCCAAAGCACCAACACCGATACAGAGCAGACGCTGGGGCGAGCAGCACAACAAGCCAAAGAAAAAGAAAAAGAAACAATGCCAACACCGGCAGCTCGACAGACGCGAATGACCTACAACCGATGCACCCTTCAAAATCTACCCACCACGATCCTAGGTTCCGATCCTCCGAGTACCAAGCAGCACCTCCAGGAAGGAAACGGCGCCGACGACGCTGCTGCCCGGACGTATCCTAGGGTTTCCCCCGGCACACGGAGGGTAGAGGGAGCAAATAGATGATGATTCGATATAGGCTGTATATCCTATGGACACGTCTAGCCAGCAAACATTTCTGGCTAGATATCCGTGGAACACACCGGAAAATGAATGTTTTTTATACCTATGCCCGCTCCTGCATCTGGAAAAGGAAACTATGTTCCCGTGTGCCTCACGTTGTCCCCTTGTCAAAGATTCCCTCATCTTCCCAAGCCATGTTCTCATCTCCACCACCGCATGCATGCATCAGCCAAACTGGTCGGCACATTTAATTATATTCCCTTTTTTGCTTACTGGAGTCTGAGCATTGGAATTGATATCTGTTTTCACCACTGGAGTCCTCGCAGCGATCTCTTCGAAACTAGATCTCGTGTGGGTATGTTTTGACGAACTTTTTCTCCGAGCAACTTCAGTGATATAGGGACCACCTTAAGTGCTATGCGAACCAATTCAGTTCGTTTTTATGATGTCAGTTGGCCTAGTGCTCTTGTAAGTTCGCTACTATGACTGCCAATTAGCCTAGTGTTACCCTCAAATTTTCTACCACGACTTGTGAGTAGCCTACATTATCTAAAGTGCATAGTTGATTTCATCGGACGGTGCGTATGGGTGTGCACCCGCGAAGTCTAAATAGCGCAGCTGCACTTTACAAAATTTAGGATATCCTATTCAGTCACCCATTATTGTGCACTCAGTTTCTCATACATTCCTCGTTGTACTGGAATTGGTATTGAAGCCCAATCATTTTAGTCATTGCTTTCTTTTGAAGTTCAGACACCAAGGATTTGTCAGCCAACTGACACAAACTTCTGTGATCTGTTTTAATCACAAACGGACCTCTCAGTAAAGGATCTCCATTTGTCAATAGCCACAATGATGGCCAAGAACTCCTTTTCATATATAGGTAACTTCTGATTAATGACTCCCAAAGCTTTGCTATAAAGTGCAATAGGGTGTCCTTGAGAAAGCACTGCCCTCTCTCCAGACTGGCAAGCATCAGTTTCAATAGTGAATTGCTTAGAAAAGTCAGGCAGTGCTAACACTGGTGTAGTGCACATGGCTTGTTTTAATGTCAAAAGCCTCTTGAGTCATAGAAGTCCAAACAAATTGTTTATCTTTCTGCAGTAGCTGAGTAAGGGGCTTGGCTAACACCCCATAGTTCTTAACAAACTTTCTGTAATAGCGTGTTAAGCCCAGAAAACCCCTTAATTCAGTGGCTGAAGTTGTGACTGGCCACATTTTCATAGCTTCAGTTTTATCAGGATCAGTAGAAACACCTCTGTCAGGAATAATATGCCCCAAGTATTCCAACTGGTTGGTTGCAAAGATGCACTTGGACAGCTTGGCAAACAACCGACTGTGCTGCAAGGTTTCAGACACTACTTCCAGATGCTGCAAATGAGTTTCCAAGGTTGGACTGTATACCAGGATGTCATCCATAAAAACAAGCACAAACTTTTATCATGTATTTAGCAAATATGAAGTTCATCAAACACTGGAAAGTGGCAGCGGAATTAGTGAGCCCAAATGGCATAACCCTAAACTGGAAATGGCCATGATGAGTCTTAAAAGCAGTTTTCATCTCATCTTCAGGAAGCATGTGGATCTGAACATAACCACTGCGCAAATCTAGCTTGGAAAACTACTTAGCACCAGCTAGTTCATCCAGTAATTCATCAACCACAGGTAGAGGAAACTTATATTTTGATTGTGACCATATTAACACACAATCTCCAGCTACCATATTTTTTCTTCACTAATAGAACTCGAGAAGCAAAAGGACTCACTGGGAATCACTGTAGCAGCCTGTATCATATCAGCAACTTGTTTTTCTATTTCATCTTTCTGATGTGGGGAGTACCTGTATGGCCTGGAGTTAACAGGAGGTGTACCTGGCAGTAAGCAAACAGCATGATTCAAAGCTTTCTGTGTGGTGGGAGGGCAGAAGGTGCTTGGAAAACTCCTGAAAATTTGTCCAACAGTGCTTGAATTACTGGTATCTCTGAAGAAGGTTTGAGTTTGTCAGAGGAGTCCAACAGAACTGTTGCCCACAACTCATTTGCCTTTGTGCCACTTGTACACTTGCTCAATGGAGACTTCCTTAATGTTATCAGTGCTGGCTGGTAACACTCCTTGTAGCTTAACTGTCTCTCCCTCACGAACAATTTCTATCCATTTTTGTTTCCAATCACACTGCATAGTACTGAAAAGAGATAACCAGTCCATGCCTAAAACTCCATCATAGCCTCCCAGGTCCAATACTTTCATAGGGTGTGTGTAATTATGGCCCTGCATCCACCAGGAGATTTCTTTGACTACTGAGGAACATGTCAGGATTTCTCCATTTGCTACTTTAGCATTAAGTGGGGAGACTTGTCCACCATGGCATTATTCAGGACACTGTTGACTACCTAAGTCCACCAATAGGAGAAACACTTGATTACCTACTAAGGCTCTTAACTTGATACTGCATTTGAAGTCTTCAGAGCCAGACAGAGCATGAAGAGAAACAAAATGGGCCTCTGGGTGTTTGGCCTTCCATGTCTGCCACTGCTGACAATAGGTCATCCGACAAAAGGGTATCAGCTGTAGTGACTTCCAGTGCTTTCAACTGAGCTTGAACAGCACACTGATGCGTTGGAGAATATTTTTCTCCACATTTAAACACAATCCATTAGCTCTACAATACTCCATCAACTGTTGGGTCTTCCATAAATCTCCTGGCCCATATTTAGCTCTGTAATCCTGCTTGAAACCACTTGCTGTATGTTTCCGAGAACTCTGTTTACTCTGAAACTTAGCTCGTTCCAGCACCCCTTCCTGAATCATAGCATAAGTGGCTGCTTGAGCAACTGTCAATGGTTGCTGTGTTTCCACATGGCCGATGAGCTCCTCTTGAGCCCCATGGTAAATTGGTTAGCCAACATCAGGCCTCCTACAGCAGGGTCATATAGCTCGATATGATACACCAACTGATCAAACAAGTGTTTATACTCTGCCACTGATGACGTCTGCTTTAACTGATGCAATTCATGGAGTTTGTCCCTGTGTACATTCATATTGAACTCTTGCAATACATCCTGGACAAATTTATCCCAATCATGCCACCCAGTGGATTGCTTGTGCGACTGATACCAGTGGAAAGCATTGTCAGTCATGTACAGGGTTGCCACCGCCACTCAAAACCCAGCTGGAATTTGATACATCATGAAGTGTTGCAAGTATCAACCCAGACCCTTGCATTAGCACCATCAAAACGGTGAAACTCCATTTTGGGTAACCAGGAACGCCGCCCCGCTCCCTCTCACCCCTCTGCTAGATCCACAGTTATGGGTGTTGGGGGCACGTGAAGGACCTTACCTGGTGGTGGTACTGCTGGTGGCGGCGGAGCCACTGATGGTCCCAATAGAAAAGCAGGCGCTCTCTGGGTAGGAGTTGGCAACCCCAATGCTCGACGCACTCTGATCTGGGACCTTCATCAGCTGCGACCGCGACGACTACAATTGACTCATCACTTGGCCGTGATCTTGTTGCACCTGGCCAAGCGAGAGCAACGAGAGATCCAACTTCGCTTGGATCTGCTGCACCTGCTCCTGCTGGGCTTTGGATGACAGCGCATGCTCCTCCAACCGTTGATTCATCACCATTATCTGTTCCTGAACTTGATCCAGTGCCGAGGGAGGGAGGGAGGGAGGGAGGGAGGGAGCGGAGATGAGATGAGATGACCTGGGATTTGAGATCGGAGAGAGCGGAGAGGAGAGGAGATGTTATGACCTGGGATTTGAGATCGCCACACACAGCTTACACAGCTCACACTCACACGAAGATGCCTACACATATTATGTTATCCAACTCAAGACGCTGTCATGCCTACCGCAGACAATGACATTACACCACTGTTGTGCATGGCATCACTCCCCACTCCCTGTGGTGTATAACCATACAAAGCCTTGAATGGACTGACTGCCATATATGCATGATCCGATGTGTTATACCAGTATTCAGCTGAAGAAAGCCATTTAGACCACTTCTTCGGACATGAGTGCATAAAACATCGCAGATAGATCTCCAGACACTGGTTCACCCGCTCGGTCTGACCGTCTGTTTGCGGTTGATTTGCAGTGCTCATGTTGAGATCCATACCCATTGACAAGAACAAATTGTTAACCAAGTGTAATAATCAAATTTCTATTTGGGCCTGATGTTAATGTGAAAAAGAATAAGAAAAAAAGAAAACATTGTGCAAGTAGCATAGAGGGATTGTGCCACCCTTTGAAATCTTCTGTTTATAGGGAGAAAGCGAGCTAAAATTTTCCTGCAGCCTGCAAACAGTAACTTTTAATCTGTTTCTATATTTGCTCTCATTTTCTTTTTCTAATTTTCTCCTAACATGGATAGATTGTCAGCTTTGAAATGATGAACCAAATTAAACTAAATTGAGAATCACATTCAGTGCCAGGGCTATTCTTTTAATATTAAATTTATCCTGAAGCCAAAGCAAATTTGCATCGTCGATCAGTTTGTACTTGATATGGTTTCTGATTTTGATATTCGGTTGAAGTCCTTTTTTTGACAAATGGCGCTTTTATTATCAAGCGGGTACAAATCATAATGAGCTACCACCGGCATGTGCATAGCTAAGATGCACACAGCGACAACACAAAAGTCTGGCAAAGTAAATAAAAAGAGTTAAATACACCACGGGTGCCTTAACTTGTCCGTCGCGGTCAGTTTGGTACCTAAACTTGTAGAATACAAAAAAGTGGTGCTGTAACTTGTCCTCCTGCGCATATACGGTGCCTCCCCCCGTATGCGGCCGTATGGGCTACCGTATGCAAGTAGACGATTGATTTTGTTTCTACAGAGAACACCTCATGTTTTATTTGAATACATAGTAAGGCTTCTCAAATTAGAAACGCGAGTCCCATGTGCCAGTATGAAAGAGTGAGAAATCACTAAAATAAATTGCAGGGACGGGGATCCTGGAACTACTGCTTAGTGCATAACGTAGGCACGATATGGCCACCAGGCCAATCTAAATAATGCATCGTAGTATTAGCCAGAAACATATATAGACCAATTCCGCATATCGCTGTGCATGCAATCCCTGGACACATTTTCTTCATGTTCTTTTTTCAAGTTCCTGCTTAGTTTTCATGATATGGAAATTTTACCATATAAAAATACAATAATTATCAGTAGGCAAATATTGTGTATTTTAATTCAATATTCTATATTAAAAAAATTCTTTATTCTATATTCTTTTTTGATAATCTATTCTATTTTCATTATTGTGTAGTTTGAAGAGGTAAAATGAACTTTTCTAAAATTTATGTGGATTTACTGTTCAATGTATATTATTTTTTGTGTTGATTTATGTATCTTCATGCAAGAGCGCAAGCACGGACAATTATTGCCTATCTTCATTGTATTTTTAAAATACACAATCACAAAAAATTGACAATGTAACTGTTCAATGTGTATTAAAAATTATTGTGTAATAATAGTAATTCTAGAAATGTACTAAAACATGTTAAAAGTGTTTGTAGAAATGTAAAAATAGTTGTACACAATAATTTTTTCAATACACGTTGAACTTTTTTGTTGTCAATTTTTTGAATGCATGTCAAAAGTCTTTCAAAAACATGTTTACAAATTTATAATAAATGTGAAACATTTTTTCAAAAACATCTTGAACATTTTTTTTGAGATGCAACGGCATATTTTTTAAATCTCCCTCATTAAATTATCTCATTAAGGCATCAAGTGGTGTCTTGTCTGTTGGTTAGCTCACACACACGCGTTGGTAGCACCAAGAGGTCCTCGGGTGAACAGTATTGTTCGAACCACGACCTTCCAAGGTCTCACCTGGACAAACCTAAGGGGAAAAATCAATGGTACAAAAACCGTAGGAAAATTCCAACTATAGATGCTCTAATGGGGTAAATATGGTTTATACGTTAATGAGATTGTTACATACGGTAACAAGTGAAGAATTTAGGTGCACCAAACAAATAAAGTGTTATTGACGTATGCACAGATGCATACCACACACACGAGATTCAGTATTGAGAAAAACAATAGTACAAATGTTTATATACAACACAAAAAAAATTGGTAATTCATATTGTATACAAGATGGCGTTTCTCTAAATTTGTCAAAAAAAAAAACCTTGATTGGTTTACCGGCCAGCTTAAAAGGCTGGCACATGAGCTCCTGCGAACTTCTAATTTCCTTCTTCTTTCTTATTATTATCTCTTTATTATTTCACACAGTATTATTATTATAAAATGAGTTGTATCTGTTATTTACACATACGGCCGTTGTTGATGAGGTGGTAAATATGATGCGTGTGTGCTCGTGTGGTCCAGTGCTCCAATCCCTATAGGCATGTTTTTTTTTCTTTCTTATCTTTTCATCCGCTCGCCCGCGCTAACATGCTAAGACCCACATCCGTATGTGATACAATTATGTGTAGTTAAATAAAATCTGAGGGGGTTGGCTGTAAAAAATGCTCCTAGTCACTTACATGCGGGCCGCTGCCATGCTGGCACGCCACGTGGGCAGTCTTAATGCCCAGATACGGTAGGAGGCACCGTATTTGCACGACAGGACAAGTTTGAGCACCACTTTCGTGTATTTTACAACTTTAGGTACTAAACTGACCGCACAAGACAAGTTTAGGCACCCACAGTGTATTTAACTCAAATAAAAATGACAAGTTGGCAACAGTAAAGTCATATGAGACCAAAACTATGCCTATGTCGATGGAGAAGGTGGACCGATCCGGAGATTATGCTGCCACCCATGTTGGGTGAAAATCTCCCAGGCCACCCTCTCCAACTGCATACACACCGCCTTGAATAGCGATTGGTACTCCGTTCGGTGCAGCGTAGACCACATACGAAGCCAGTGCATACAACGGTAAAGAACCTGCATAGGAGAAGAGATTTTGCCATTAAAGACACAATCATTTCTACATAGCCAAAGCGGCCATAGTAAGGCTAACGCTCTCACCGAATTAGCGTACTAAACGTATTTAGTATTCCATCAAGCCAATGACAATAGATATTGGCAACATTTGTCGGCGGATACAAATTGGATGCTATTTGGATGTCAGACCATGTTGAACATGTTGAACGTGCAAACTTGCATTGAAAGAGGAGGTGTTTGATTGTCTCATCATGAGTACAAAAGCTACACTTCTTGCTTCCTTGTAAGTTGCATCGAGCAAAATTGTCTTTAGTTAGCACAACTCCTCTTCGAAGATATCACATGAAAATCTTAACTTTTAGTGGCATCTTCGATTTTCATATTAGTTTATTATTATCCATTGGAATCTCTGAGTGCGGGAGTGCACAGTACATAGTCAACTGTATACACCTCAGTTAACATCTTTGAAGTAAGTGCTAGGGATTTTATTTTGTGATGATTCATATGCAATCTCACTTTGAAAGCTTATGATGCATTTTTGCAGGTCAAACACATTTCTTGAAGAAGGAAACTGAGAGGTTGAAGCAGATCTCTGCGCGTCATCGCAGGAGCAGGAGTGTCACTTCTTGCTTTGAGCCGGGCTCAATTGGAGCAGACCCATCAGCAATCAATTGGCAGACAGTTGACATGTCAAAGCTGAGCTTAAACGGCAGTCCTGCTCCTGTGCCCCCGAGAGGTGGCTATGGCCTGTAAAAGCAACCTGCTTTGGTCCCACTGAGATGAGATCGCGGCAGTAATCCTCAGATGTGGTTAACGATTCACTAACCTGACCAACCATATAGATTCGAGGGTTTAATCCTTTATTAGGAAGAAAAAGTAGTCAGTCCAGTTACCACCAAAAATATAGAGGTCGTCAGTTAAGCTTATCTTTTGTAGGATTTCTGCATTGGCTTCCGAATTTTAACACAAATCAGATGAAGCAAGCTTGAGCTTTGCTTGTCACTAGTGTTTTGAGGTCTTAGAAATCGATGTTTTTCTCTATGTTACTGCAACTTAAGCGTCCTGATCTTCCCATTAGCGTGGTGATACATGCTGGTACTGATCTTCCGGTTAGTGGTGATTTGGTCGCCATTGATGCATGTGCTATGTTAGCCCTCTGAATGTTTTTCCTCAAGTTGCTGTCTGGAGGATGTTGTTGCTAAGTAAGCTTCTGATGACGTTGATGCAAACGTGCAGGCGACATCTTCTGTTGTGGTTGACTTCTTAGCTGCTAGGGTGTGCATTTTATACTTTACACTGACTTGAGCATTTTTTTTTAATAAACACACAAGGGTCCGGAAGAACAGTGGAGCTTCATTAGTTAACGGAAATGTTAAACAGTTTTTTGACGACGACCAAATCTAGAGGGGTAATTAGACTACTTGACAAATTTTTTTTTTTAATTTTAGTTGTAAACAGATTTTAGCAATTATGATAAGTCAAGCAATCAACCTTCACATGCAATTATGAGAGTATAGCAGCGAAAAATAAAATATTGCATATATGAAGTTAAAGGGAAGGGTTTTGAGAAGGCAAAGGCAATGGGGACACCAAGATTTTTGGCATGGTTTCAATACGTGGTGTTATCGTACATCCACGTTGATGGAGACTTCAATACACAAAGGATAACGGTTGCATGACAGCTCGAGTCCATGAAGGGCTCCACCCATGAAGGGTCCATGAAGAAGCAACCTTGTCTATCTCATCATGGCCATCGCACACGAAGAACTTGGATCACTTGGGTAGATCTTCATGAAGTAGGCGATCTCCTTGCCCTTACAAACTTCTTGGTTCAACACCACATTTTATTGGAGGCTCCCAAGCGACACCTAATCAATCTAGAAGACGCCACTCTCCAAAATATAATAGATGTTATGTTGATGATGAACTTCTTGCTCTTGTGCTTCAAATCATAGTCTCCCCAATGCTCAACTCTCTCTC
The DNA here is from genome assembly GCA_021605205.1 of Aegilops longissima. Taxonomy (NCBI): domain Eukaryota; kingdom Viridiplantae; phylum Streptophyta; class Magnoliopsida; order Poales; family Poaceae; genus Aegilops; species Aegilops longissima. The sequence goes on from CM038681.1 coordinate 332,444,641, forward strand.
ACAGATTTGGCCATGGTGGAAGAAGAATTTGAGTGAAAAGCAAGTTAGGGAAGGCTAGAAATAAAGGTTCAAATGGTAGGAATGGTATCTCTTGATCTCAACACATGAGTAGGTGGTTCTCTCTCAGAAAATGAATGGTGGAAGTGTAGGCACGTTCTGATGGCTCTCCTCTATGAGGAAGAGGGGGTGGATGGGTATATATAGACTCCACACAAAATTCAACCGTTACACACTTTTGACCCATCTCAGTGGCATCAATCAGAAAATTCGGTGGCACCGATATATACAAAAATATGAACGTTAGGAATCTCGGTGGGACCGACGCGAACAACTCGGTGAAATCGATGTGCTAGGGCTGAGGGCAAACCTCGTCTCAATGGCACCGATTACATCAACTCGGTGGGAACAAAGTGAAGCAATAAGGCAACAATGAGTCAGTCAAGCCATCTCGATGGGACCGATTGCAACATCTCGGTAAGACCGAAATAATTGCAATAAGCAACAGAGAGTTGGCAAGGCCATCTCGGTGGGACCGAGATCCATATCGATGGGGCCGAATTGCTAGGGTTTTGGCTGTGGCTATGTCAAGATGAACTCGATGGCTTCAGATGGGAAATATCGGTGGGGCCGAGTTGCGAATTAGGTTTTGGACATATTTGGATAGATAAAATGACTGAGGGATTTGGAGCAATATCACTAAGCACTTGAGCGACAAGATCATTAAGTAACACCTCATCCCTTTTAATAGTATTGACGTTTCTATGGACTCAATGTGATCTTGGATCACTTAAACAAAAATGTAGAGTCTTGAGCTTTTGCCAATTCTTGTCATTATCATTTTTCAGGGGTCCACATCTCTATTTCATGCCATGCCAATCATTGAACATCTTGAAATATTTATCTTGAATGAATATTAGTTTAATGAGATATATGTTGTTATGAATTACCAAAACCATCCGGGAATTAGTTGCACTTTCAGCCATGCAAAAGTAAATAAAATTGCCATGCTTGTATGTAGGATGTCATGTTCTAAAGTGAAAATTTTCATGTAGTATAAAAATAGACGCGAGATACAATGACCTCTTGCCTCAAGTGATTGAAACAATGGGCCGGCCCAACGCGCGGGAGGTCGCCGGGCTTAAAGCCCAGTTTTTTTTTTCATATTTCTATTCCTTTTTAGTTTTATTTATACTTGGAAAAAATCTGAATATATAAAAGCATGTATATTTGTGATGTTAAACATACATTTGAAAATTGTTTAACTGTATATTTCTGATGTATACAAATAATTCAAAAAAAAATGTTAAACACATATAATATATACTCCCTCTGTTCCAGAATGTAAGGTGTATCGGTTTTCGAGCAAGTCAACCATTTGAATGTTTGACTAAGATTATAGAATAAAATAATAACATCTGCAATACCTAGTAGATAAAATGTGAAACTACTTTTCACGATGGATCAAATGATATCAATTTCGTATTGTGAATGTTTATATATTTTTCTAAAAACTCGGTCAAACTTGCACTTGTTTGACTTTCCAAAAAATAAATACACCTTGCATAAAAGAACATAGGGATTATTTCACATGTATAAGAAAATATACAAAGTGTACAAAAAATAGACAATGTATAATAAAATGTTTTAGATGTATAGCGAAAATGTTTTTTTTTGACCAAAGAACAGTAGGGCAACAACCCTACTGTGTGTCATTTTTCATTAATAATGGAAAAACTAATAAAATTGTCTTACATTGGTTGTTGGGGAAACAACCAGAAAATAAAGAAAATACAAGATAGAGGATAATGAAAAGAAAAGGCATTCTACATTATTCAAATTAAATATTGTCTATCCAGGATGACATGCCATCTTTTAGAGACGGTTTAGCTCTCAACATGGTAATCTTGAAAGATCTGATAAAGTCAGACTTGCATTCATAGATTGAGCAAGGAATCCCCTCAAATATCATCCCATTTCTTTGATTCCAAATGCTCTAACAGCCCACTATCATAGTTTCCATGAAATGTTTGATTTTATATCTATGGTTGGCATCCATGATCATACTATGAATATCCAAGTCCGAATTCCATTCAAAACCAATATCCCACCAGAAACCTTGACTAAATGGGCAAGTGAATAGTAGGTGCATTCTGTCTTCCATGTCTTCAGCATTACATAATACACATGTAGTGGAATCAAGATGCATGCTCTTTCTAGTTAATAGGTCACATGTGTTTATCCTGTCATTAATCATAAGCCAGCAAAAAATTATGTTTAGGAAGGCAGCATGATTTCCATATACATTTAAAAGTATCTGCAGCATCTTCACCCTTCATAAGAGATTGATAGATCATCTTGGTCATGCTTTTATTGTTGCTCCAATTGAAATTCCAAATGTCATGATCCTGGTTGTGTCCGATGGCATTTAATTCACCAGAAAGTTGATGAAATTGTTGATGTGCTTCAATGGATAGGGGTAGTTTAAATAAATTATACAGATTATCCATATCCTTGGCATCCTTGATAGATATCTTTTCCTTATAAGTAAAAGAGTGTAGCTCAAGAAACTTTAGCTTCATAATGTCACCATTCCATTTATCCTCCCATAGCATATTAGTATCCCCAGATTTAATATCACATAATGTCATATCTCTGAACTCATCATACATTTTCATGCAATCTCTCCACCAAAAAGAGCCTTTGTTCCTGTTAGAATGTGGGACTTCATTATTCTGATAATGGGCCTCCCAGATTAGTTTAACCCAAGGTGTATCCATCTTGTTGTAAAATTTGTAAAGATGTTTAATAAGTAGGGCTTTGTTTTGTTCTCTTAAATTCAGGACTCCAAGACCTCCTTGGTTTTTCGGTTTGCATATCATCTGCCAGCTTGCCAAACATTTACCTCCTTTATTAATATCATTTCCATACCAATAAAAATTTCTGCTTGATTTGTCAACATGATCTAGGATGGTGACATGCACTTTGAGAGAGCACATAGCAAATATTGGCATTGAAGCAACAACTGAATTGATATAAGTAAGTCTTCCAGAATAATTCATGAATCTAGCAACCCCAGATAGTCTTTTGTCAATTCTAGTTATGACAGGGATGAGATCCTGTACTGATGGTTTTGTGGTACCCATGGGTAGACCTAGATAAGTGAAGGGAAGGCTCTCAACCTTGCAACCAAATATTGTGGCAAGTCTGGTGACCTCTTGATGACTTACATTGATGGGAATCATGGAGGATTTGCTGAAGTTAACAAAAAGACCCGTGGATAGACTGAAAAGATTCAGAAGGTATTTGAGGTGGATTAGCTGATCTTCATTAGCAGGCATAATCAGCAAAGTGTCATCAGCATATTGAATGATTGGATAATCTTGACCATATGCATGATTAATGGGAAGAGATAGTTCTCCATTTAACCAGGCAGCATTAATAACTGTTTGAAGAAGATCTGCAGTAATAACATATAATAAAGGAGAATGAGGATCCCCTTGTCTAACCCCTCTCTTACATATGATCTTTTTCCCAGCCACTCCATTAAGTAAGACAGAAGTAGATGCAGTTTGAAGAATATTTTCAACCCAATTGATCCATCTAAGTACAAATCCTTTGGCTCTGAGCATAGCAAGAATGGTCTTGTATTCCACCTTATCAAATGCCTTTTCAAAATCTAACTTTAGAATGATGATAGGTTCTTTTGACTGATGGCATAGATGGAGATATTCAAAGGCATAACCCAAACAATCCTGAATATTTCTACCTTTGATAAACCCATATTGATTCTGATGTATAACTGAGGTAATAATTTTCTGAGCTCTGTTAGCCATAAGCTTAGTAATAATTTTTAATGGAAGACTGACCAAGGAAATAGGTCTAAAATCATTCATATTGAGAGGGTTTGTAATTTTAGGAATAAGAGTAATGAAGGCAGTATTGATACTCTGAATGTCATTGTTCCCTTCAAAAAAAATCCCAAATCATAGTGTATATATCTTGCTTAATAATATCCCAACATTTCTTTAGGAAAGCACCATTGAATCCATCTGGTCCTGGTGCTCTATCAGTTGGAATATCTTTAATCACCTGGTCAATCTCCTCCATAGTGAAAGGAGCTTCAAGTTCAGAGAGATCAGATGGCTGAATAAGTTCCTCCAGGTTAAATAACATATGTGGTTCGATAGACTTGCCCAATCTGTCTTTAAAAGATTTCCATATGATAGCAGCCTTATGATCATGGTTCTGGACAGGATTTCCATCATCATCATTGATAGAAGTAATGAGGTTTTTTCTGTAACTCTGGGTAGCCATGGCATGGAAAAAATCAGTATTCTCATCATCCAGTTTCACACACCTCATTTTAAATCTTGTTTTCCAATATATTATTTTTACTTCCAATAATTTGGAAATGTGCCTCCTCAATATAATCCTGAAATTGGCTTCCATAGTGCTGAGTATTCTTTGATCTTCAATGCCATCCAGCATAGATAAAACATAATTACAAGCTGAAATGTTAGTATTGATCTTGGATAAATTCTTACTCCATTTCTTGAGTCCCATTCTAAGGCATTTAAATCTGGCAGCAACATCTTGAGCAGAGTTTATCAGCTGTTGGTTCTTATTCCAGCATTGTATGACAGTTTCATAAAAACCATCAAATTCAAACCAGTAATTTTCAAACCTGAAGATGGAGGATTTAGGAATATCACTGCCAATCTGAATGTGAATAGGGACATGATCTGATGTAACTCTGGTGAGTGGATGAGCCAGAGTGTTTGGGAAAGATATTGTCCAATTTGCAGAAGTAAATATCCAGTCCAGTTTTTCCAATAAAGGGTAATCTTGCATATTGCTCCAAGTGAAATTTCTACCTTTGAGAGGGATCTCCACAAGATCCAATTGTTGGAGAAGGCTGTTAAACATGAGCATATTATTTGTGTCCCCTCCAGGTCTATTTCTATCATGTGGGCATCTTATTAAATTAAAATCACCAACCAACATCGAGTGGTCCATCTGTGATGCATCAATATTGTTTAACCAATCAAAAAAATCCACTTTATCTTCATTCTGACAGGGTCCATAAATATTACTGATATAAAATATATGACCAGATAGATTACAAGTTAAATTGATAGTGATTTGGTAGGATGATTGACTGATGACAGAACCACTGAATAAACTGCCATTCCAAATAGTAATAAGTCCACCTGACAAACCAACTAAAGGATTATATGCAAACTGGTTGAATCTTCTAGGAGAAAAATTTCTGAGGTAAGCCTGGTCAAAAGCTTCTCTTTTTGTTTCTTGAATGCAAATAACACCACAATTACTTTACTCAATTCTAGCTCTTAAATCATCCCATCTGGTTTGAGAGTTAATACCTCTGACATTCCAGTTTAAAATATTCCAACTTCTATTCATAATAACGTGCAGGTGGAAGAAGGCCATAGGGACATGAGTTAATCATATCCACAAGTTTACAGTAAAGTGCACATGCAGGCAATAGGAAATGTAACCAGAGTTTATGATAAGTGCATCTGCCCCATATTGACTGCTCATAATATAACTGACCATTCAGCCAACTCATAATGTGAAATACTAAAAACATGATGCTCCATCCAGAAAACTGACAATAATTTTGTCCATAACAGAACTGACCATTCAGATAACTAATTATATAAAATAGATGAGTCTTGATCTTCCACCAACATAAGCAAATAATGGAGTTTAACTCCTTACGAACCAAGTTCATAACTAAAGCATAAGTATCATTCCAGGACCAAGGGAAACAAAATAAAGGCCTAAGGCAAAATAGGGTCTTTTTACAGCAAGACCAACTGTATAAATAACTAGACTTATTCATAGTCCACCATGGCCTTCAACTTCTCTCCAGAGACCTCCTCAAGGGGTATCGACCTTTGCTTAGTGGCGATAGCTTGGATGGTGTTCAGTGGCAACTCAGGTGGTGGCTTGGCAGTGGGGTCAACAATCTCATATTCAAATTCTGCATTTAAGTTCTTTTGGCATTTGTTAATGCTCTTGGCCTTTATAGCAGCAGCTTCATTCTTGAATCTAGCACACAATCCAGCAAGACGACGACTGCGCCGGAGATCATTAACATCCAATGGAGCATTTTTTTTCTTCCTCTTATGGATAGCAGGAGAGTTTGCAGCAGCAGGCATAGGATCAGCCTGCAAAAGATGTGGTCCATGCACAGGAGAATTGTGGTTGCTGGCCATGAAATCCAGCATAGCTGGTGATGGAGCATGCTCACGTTCAATCATGTGTTGAGATTCAGAGCTTTCAGAAAGTTCAGAAAGCTCATATAGTTCAGTTATCACCACTGAAGAAACAAAAGGCTCCTGTGGAACTTCAGTAGTGATGGTCATCAGGCACTTCTTAACAGGTCCATGCTCCTCATCCACACATAAAATCTGGCATCTGGTACTAATGACATCATATTCTGAGAGCTGTGTAATCAAGTCAGGAGCAGCAGCCATAATTTTGGACATCATGTCGTGCATTGCGACGAAAGCATCAGCGGCTTCAATAGCAGGTTGGATGGGTTGATGCTGCTCAGGGCTAAGCGGTGGAGTATGAACCATAGGAATATCCTCATTATTTTCATCAGGTGCATGATGGGCAGCTGGTGCAGCTTGATGGTGATTCTGGTCATGGAAATCAGCATCATGCCATATTCCACCAAACGGGGCAAGGGGCATAGGGTGCAGCACACCATCAGGTGGTATCGGATCTTCATCTCCACCCATATCTCCAAGAAGATCAGACTACAGTATGTAAACAGCACTAGTCCAGGATTGTCCATGGCCAAAGTCATCAAGGCTCTCACAGATAACATGACTGACAGGAATATCTAATAAATCAGGAACTCTAACTTTGACCAAGATACGAGCTCTATTAGACATGTCTCTGTTCCAGACTAAGAACTTGGCAAAACCACTGACAGCTTCCCTAACTTTATCCGGTCTCCAAGCCTCTAAAGGGTAGTTCACCATCATAATCCAAGCATCATGCGAAAAGGTGCAGTCTCTGTGATTAATAACTCTGTCATGACGAATAACTCTGAGGATCGAGTCGCCAACGAAGTAGGGACTGTTGGCGATGGCGGTGTCGATGTCGCAAGCGTGCTAAAACCTGACAAAGGCCGCCCCCATCCCGCATCGAGAAATCTCAGCAATGCGAAAACCACGCTCGTGGTCAAGATAATGACGAATGAGCATGGCATCCGTATCAAACTAGAGAGGATCAGGTGGCGGAGCAAGGGAGATAATGGCCCACTCCCCGGATTGGACAAGAGGCTCACCGCCAAGGTAGTGGTAGGTACGCCGACGTCGATTGCCATCAGCTTCCATGATATCAGTACCAGGAGGGAGGAGAGGGATCGGGTCGCAAGGGTATGAGGCCATGGCGTTGGAGGAAGTTGAGGAGGCGGTGGAGAACAATGGAGGAGCAGAGCAAGGATGTGCTGACGAACAGGGGGTTTGGCAGGTTGGGCGGTCGAATAGAGGAGGGGGAGTAGGGTTTTGGGGAGACGAGTCGTCAAGCGGGTTATTGGTATCTGGTGTTGGGTTGGTAGGTAGGTAGGATTTGACCCGATATACGGGAGGATGGCGTTTGGAGTTGTAACAAAATCGAGATATATGGCCATATCGGTAACAACTTCGACAACGGAAATCATTTTTGCAATCGGCACGAAGATGCTCATGAGATAAACATTTGCCACAAAAGATAAACTCCTGGGATAGTTGTTGATGATGATTGGTGATTGCCAGGGTGGTATGGGCTATGTGGTTGGGTTGTCCATGGGCTGAAAGAGGTTGATGGGCCGTGATCTGTAATTGAGTGTCACCGTTGTGGGCTAGTCTGCTGGGATGGTGGGCCAAGTTAGACGAATTAGGATTTTGAATTGTAACCAACGCGCCCGAGAGTGGCTCGTGATCCGAGATGGGAGCAGGATTGTTGGCGAAAGTTAAGGAACGGTACGTCGGCGACGAAGGATTAGGACGGCGGCCAATTGGAAAAGAGTTTGCACCGGTGAGCATGCGCCGAGGAGATCTAGAGACCGTAGTCCATTCGTGATCAAGTTCATAAATCCAAGAATTATATTCTCTGATCCAAGCAGGGCCACCGAAACCCCATAGGTGGAAAAAGCATGAGAAACTCTGACACTTGAAAGATCTAAGTTGGTAGATCATAAATCCAACCGCCTTAGAGATCACCGAAAATTTAAAAACTTGACCACGAAGGTGGTAAACATGGAGATCATATGGTGATCCACCAACACATGCCTCAAGCGCAAGACCCACATGCTCAACATTGAGGGGAAATGTGGAGTGGCCAAAAGAGACGACAAGATGAAAAGCATCACTAGGATTGAGGCAATGAACAGGAGTGGAGAACCTTGCTCTAACCTTGTTGGCGAAGCCCACCCCAGGGGATAGATCCAGTAGGGGAGGAACCATCTTGGCCGGAGAAGATCACCAGGAGGGGGAGCCATGGATCGCCGGATGAGTCGCCCTAGGAGTCGCCAGGGAGGGGGAGGGAGGTGGGAGAGCCATAATGGAATAGCGAAAATGTACAATGCGTATGAATACAAAGACAAGAAAACATACATTTAAAAAAATGTTAATCATGTATTTTAAAAATATTAGAACATATATACATAAAATGTTTCGGATGTATAAGAAAAATGTATGATGTGTAAAAAAGGTAGACACCAAAAATATATTTGAAAAAAAATTAAGCTTGCATAAAATATGTTTTAGGTGCAGACAAAAAATTTACAACGATATGAAAACAATAGACATCAAAAACACATTTTAAAATATATTCATGTGTATTTAAAAATATTAAAATCTATTTAAAAGTATTCATGTATATGAAAAATGTACAATGTGTAAGAAAAATGTAAACATTCGCTGCAGAAAAGAAAAAAAAAAGAGCAGAAACAAAAAAGGAAAAAAGAAAAGCAAAGGAAAAACAAGAAAACCACAGAAAAACTAATGAAGAAACAAAAGAAAATCTAAGAGCTAAGAAAACCAGAAAAACCAATGAAGAAAAAAAAACAAAGGAAAACAAAGAAAAAAGGAAGAAACGAATTTTTTTGTGAAAACTAAGAAAACTAATGAATAAGACGGAAGCCCCAAAGGAAACATCAAAGGGAGCTACAGCGACATGAGCGAGTATAGTTAACAGGCTCCCACACTTCAGACGAGAGGGATGCTTTATACTGTCTATAAGCAAGATATAGCATTCACGCCTAATAGGAGGTCTCTACCAACTTCGTCTCTTCTCTTCTGTAAGAGCATCTACGACCGCATATGACAAATATGACCTCTCAAACACCTGTGGACGCACCCGGGCGCATCCACAGGCATTCCTCAAATCGCGTCGTCCACATTCGTATATCTCATATTCGATCCCATATATTCATACTAAAGCATGCAACGTCGATCAAACTATGTAGATCAGCAAACAGACATATAAACGGATATAGGAAAGCACAATACATTCACCTATAGATCACGGCGGGATGTTCAAAGGACCACCAAAGTTCACATAAACGAAGAACAACTTGAAACTACATCTAAAACTTGAAATTAAATTGAAGAAAGCAGATCTTCACCACTTTTGGGTCGGCCCTTTCCCCCTCCGGCCGCCGATGCAGCTGCAGCTATCGGTGGCTGGTGGAGGATCGTCCGATTTGTCGGACGAGGAGCCATTGTCGTCGTCGTCAGAGGAGACGATGATGAGGCCCTTGAGGTGCCAGACGGCTCGGTCCTGCTGGCGCTTGAACTTCGCCAGCCGAGCCGCCTCCGTGGCCTTCTCCTTGGCCTCACACTCGGACCGCTCGATGGTCAGCCGGAGAGCCTTCGTGTTCTTCCGGCGGAGCCGCTGAGTGTCCGTATTCGCCGTCATAAGCGACCGCGGTAGACCCACGTGAGGAGCCGCTCGTCCTCGTTCGGCTCCGCTGATAACCCACGGCGGCGGCAGACAGAGCTCTCCGCCGTGTCCCTCTCCCTTACCCACTGCTTGTCGCGGCAGGCGGCGCGCGCCTCCCACTCTGGCGTGCGCATCCGGGCCGACAAGGCGGGCACAAGCACCCACCGCTGCCTGCATGGGGGAGCAACAACCGGCGGGGGCATGGGACGACATGGTGGAGGCGTAGACTGCGCAGCCCACGGGGATCCAAGCGCGGACCGGGAGGAGCCAGCGTCAACGTCCTTGCTGCATCAGCGGAGGAGAGGCAAGGCGACCGATCCGGAACTGCCACCCAGAAATGTCTTCAACGTATCTATAATTTTTGCTTGTTCCATGTTGTTATATTATCAATCTTGGATGTTTTATATTCATTTTATAGAAACTTTATATCACTTTTTGGGACTAATCTATTGACATAGTGCCCAGTGCCAGTTGTTGTTTTTTGCTTGTTTTGTTACTTCGCAGAATATCAGTACCAAACGGAGTCCAAACGCAGCAAAACTTTTTAGAGATTTTTTTGGACCAGAAGACACCTTGGGGGCCAAGAAAGCACCTGGAAGGAGTCCCCTGGGGACCACAATACACCAGGGCGCACCCTGGTGGGTTGTGGGGCCACAGGGTTCTCTTGCATCGCCTCTTCGCCCTATAAATTCCCAAATATTCCAGAAACCCTAGGGGAGTCGATGAAAAAACAATTCCAGCCACCGCAAATTCCAGAACCACGAGATCCAATCTAACACCATCACGGAGGGGTTCATCATCCTCATTGGTGCCTCTCCGATGATGCGTGAGTAGTCCACCATAGATCTACGGTTCCGTAGGCAGTAGCTAGATGTCTTGTTCTCTCTCTTTGATTCTCAATACAATGGTCTCTTGGAGATCTATTTGATGTAATGATTTTTTATGGTGTGTTTGTTAGGATCCGATGAAGTTCGAGTCTATAATCAGATTTTTATCCATGAAAGTTATTTGAGTCTCTTTGATCTCTTATATGCATGATTATTTATAGCCCCGTATTTCTTCTCCGAATCTTTCGTTTAGTTAGGCCAACTAGATTGATTTTTCTTGCAATGGGAAGACGTGCTTTGTGATGGGTTCGATGGTGTCCTCTCCCGGTGACAGAAGGGGCAGCGAGGCACGCATGTATCGTTGCTATTAAGGATAACAAGATGGGGGCTGTTCCTACATGAATAGATATTGTCTACATCATATCATTGTTCATATTGCATTACTCCGTTTCTCCATGAACTTAATACATTAGATGCATGCTGGATAGCGGTCGATGCATGGAGTAATAGTAGTAGATGCAGAATCGTTTCGGTCTACTAATCTTGGACATGATGCCTATATATTGATCATTGCCTGGATATCGTCATAATTATTTGTTCTTCTATCAATTGCCCAACAGTAATTTGTTTACCCACCATGTGCTATTTTCTCGAGAGAGGCCACTAGTGAAATCTACGGCCTCCGAGTTATCATATTTGCTTTTCGATCTATTTTTTACCTCTTTATTTTCAGATCAATTATTCCAAAACCCAAAAATACCTTGCTACACTTTTTCCTTACTTATTTTATTTTGTGTTTTAGCGAGATCTGTTTATCCAAACTCATATAAACCAATCTATCTTTTTCCCAAGGAGGGACTGCCAACCCCTCTTATGCGTCGGGTTGCAAGTATTTGTTCTTTGTGTGCAGGTACCGTTTACATAGTGTTGCTTGGTTCTCCTACTAGATTGATACCTTGGTTTCACAACTATGGGAAATACTTACCGTTGTTGTGCTGCATCACCCCTTCCTCTTTGGGTAAATACCGACGCAGTCTAGCCACATCACACCCGTGTCCACCTTGAACCTCTCGAGGGAAATGCGGAGGCCCAACTCCTCGTCGATGTCAAGGTTGGAGTTGGAGTGGCTGCCGAAGCTCGACATGGTCGCCGGAGTTGTCGGACTGGATCGAATCGGATAAATCGGAGGAGCAGAAGAAGAGACAGAGTGAGGTAGGGTTTTTGAATTGGAGATATTTGTGGCGACGGAGTGGGGTCAGGGTGGGCCGAGCTGACGTGTCAGACGCGCCAAGGCATGCCCTGGCAGCCCCATATTGGCCCTAATTTGGGCTGAATATGCGGGACGCCGAACAGTCCGGGCATTTGAGGCCCGTTTGAGATGTTCGGCTGGGTCAGATTTTTGTGACCGGTGAGTGATCGGGCGGGTCGTCCGGACGTTTGTGTTCTGTTTGGGGGTGCCCGACTGATGCTCTAAATCGCTGGGAAACGGCAACTAAAGCGCGGTGTAAACTCCACAACGAACAAAGGCCTAGTTCCGTTGCTCAGCCCACCACGTAGAAGGCCTAGTTTTTGTACATCATCGCTTCCTTCGAAGTAAATTGCAGGAAACCACCACTTTGAAGGCTAGACTTGCATAAAACACCACATTACATTTCTTCTGCAGAAAACACCACATCTTGTGTAATCATTTTGCAAAAACAATTGATCGACGTATCTGGCTTTGTTAAGTGAGATTACAACAGATGGGGCCAAGCCAATTTCTTTAGAGGATAAAAATGATGAAGATCTTAAAATGATTGGTGTTTCTTCTATTGATTCTTTGTTTAGTAATATTAAAAGTGACGATAAAGGGTCTGAAGAAGAGTCAACTTTAGCTAGAAGGTGTCCCGATGATTCAGAGAGTGAAAATCTTGATGAAAAAATTGCTAAAAGTGGGTTTGGAGAGGTCAAAGCTTTAACTAGTGATGTGCCCACTCTTTTGGATTACAAGGACTTTAATTATGATAGTTTCTCTTTGATTGAATGTATTTCTTTGTTGCAATCCATGATAAATTCAACCCATGCCTATGAACAAAATAAAGCTTTTACTAAACATGTCGTAGATGCCATGATGAAAGCTTTAGAAGAAATGTTGGAGTTAGAGATCTCAATTCCTAGGAAATTATATGATGAGTGGGAACCTACCACTAAAGTCAAGATTAAAAATTATGAGTGTTTTGCTTTATGTGATTTGGGTGCTAGTGTTTTCACAATTCTGAATTCTCTATGTGATGTGGTTGGTCTTACCAATATTTTTAAGAATGTTTCTTTAATTTGCACTTGGCGGATTCTATTATTAAAATGCCTTTGAGAAGAATTAATGATGTTCTTATTCTTGCAGATAAGAATTATGTGCCCATAGATTTTATTGTTCTTGATATTGATTGCAATCCGTCTTGTCCTATCATACTTGGTAGACCGTTTTTTACGCACTATAGGCGCCGTGATTGATATGAAAGAAGGGAATATTAAATTTCAGTTTCCACTAAGAAAGGGTATGGAACACTTCCCTAGAACAAGAATTAAGCCACCATATGAATCAATCATGAGGGAATCCTATGGGGCGAAAACCAAAGATGACAATACTTGAATATATGCTTTATGCCTAGCTAGGGGCGTAAAACGATAGCGCTTGTTGGGAGGCAACCCAATGAATAAAATTTGTTTCTGCCTTTTTCTTTCTGTTCTTGAGTGTTTGCACAATTATGCAACTGTTATGATTGTGTTCTTATATTTTAATTAGTGTTTGTGTCAAGTAAAGCCTTTGGGATCATGTTGGGTGATAGTTGATTTGATCCTGTTGAAAAGCAGAAACTTTTGCGTCAAGTAACAAAAGAGCAACTCCAACGGGCCGACCCAAACGGACGGCGATTTGGTTTGCTTTTTTTCCATTTGGGTCGGCCAGATAGACACGGATGCCCGCTTCCGCATTTGGGTCGGCGCCTGCGCCCAACGTTGGCCTGAGACCCATTTTGACGACGCCGAAAAAAATGAACGCATGCATATTAAAAAAAAAAGAAACAATATTAATTAAACATTAAAGCCGGCCACGAAGGCCGGTGAGAGTCCACGCTTCCACATTTGCATTTAAAAAAAATAAAAACAGCCTAAACTACGAGGCGGTGCGCTGCCCTAGGCGGCAGCGTCGTCGTCCTCGGGGTCTGTGAGGTTGATGAGCATCGGCGCCGGCCCGGCCCAGGTGAACGTCGTGTTCCAGAGAGCCGCCATGTCGGGCTGTGCCGGTGCAGGCAGTGCCGGGGCGGGGGGTGTGCGGCCGCGACTGCCTGGCGCACCTCCTCCTCGGCCTCGTGCGCCTCCTCCTCGAGGTCGCGCTCGAGCATCTCCTCATACTCGCCGCGACGGCGCTCCTCTGCCAGCCGGCGCTGGCGCCACATCTCGAGGTATGCATGCTCCTGCGCCGGCATCGCCCCCAGCCAAACCGGTGGCGCGGACACCCACTCGCGCACCCCTCCATTCCAGGAGAAGCGCGCGATGGGCTTGGGCTCGGGCTCCGGCTTGATGGGGGATGGCGGGGCCACCGGCGACACCACGCTGTCGCCCGCCGCGGAGAGGGCAAGGGCCTGCACCATTGCCGCCATGTAGCGGGCCTCCTCTTCAGCCTTCGCCGCTTCCGCCGCCTCCGCTCTGCGCCGCTCGTCCTCCTCGCTCTCCGGTAGACGGCCACAAGGGCCGCCTGGTAGGCGTCCTCCGCCGCTTGGTCCTCCTCGCGGACGACGAGCGGCGTTGGCCTCCGGTCGACCTCGCGCATGCCCCGTCGCCTTGCCTCCTCGTGCTCAAAGGCGAACCACCTCGCCCAGTTGGGCGAGTCGGTTGCATAGGCCTTGTCGAGGCACTGCTCTGGCGTCAGCAGCGCCCGCCGGCGCCGCACCTCCTCCGCATGAGCACGAGCCGTCCGCGGCGCCGCCGGCACTGGGATCCTATCTGGATCCAGATGCCAATCGTGCGGCAGCGTCACGTCCGAATATGGCAGAGGCTGGCGGTTCTGCCAGTGCCACTCCGCCTGGTGCACTGGCACGTTGGTGGGAGGAACTCGGAGGGGAAAGGGGTGGCAGGGGACTTGCCCTTGGCCTTGCTGCCGCTGGCGCCGGAGAAGAGGCCCATCTCGTTGTGGTTTGTGGTGGCTAGGGTTTGCCGGCGATGAGGGAGCAAAGGTGTGCAGATGGGGATGGCGAGTTTGGATGAGGACGGACCCGCCACACGGTCGGCTTAAAAAAGGACGAGCGCCGTCGCTGACGCGTGGGCCCGTCGTCATAAATTAAGGTGACCACGTGGGCAGCGGGTAGTTGGACGGCTGCCATGTGGGGACGCGGCGGATGACGAGAAGGCGCGCGAAGCGTCCGTTTGGCGTCTGCGCCGACGCATTTGGGGCGCAAATTTGGGCCGCAAATGCGTCGGCGCGGACGCGATGCCGACGTGATTTGGGTTTGGGTCAGTGCATTGGGCCGCTACTTTTATCTGCGCCGACCCAAACAGACGCAGGCGGACAAAATGGGTCGGCCCTTTGGAGTTGCTCTAATTGTTTAGATTTACAGAAGCAATGAAAAATTCTGTTTTTTTACACAAGATTGATATACAAATTTCCTAAGTTTTCCTAATTGTTCAGATTTTTTGGAGTTAAAGAAGTATGGAAAAAGTCTAGATTACTACAGACTGTTCTGTTTTTGATTGATTCTGTTTTCTTTGTGTTGTGTGCTTATTTTGATGAATCTATGGATTGTATTGGAGGGTATATGCCATGTAAAAGTTAGAATACATTAGGTATAATGCAAGAATAAAATATGAATGGGTTTGGAACGATACTTAGAGTGGTGATTTGCTTTATTATACTAACAGATCTCACGAAGGTTTTGTTAAGTTTTGTGTGATTGAAGTTTTCAAGTTTTCGGTGAGATCATTATGGATGAAGGAATACAGAGTGAAAAGAGCCTAAGATTGGGGATTCCCATGGCACCCCAAGTTAATATACAAGGAGAACCAAGAAACTAAGCTTGGGGATGCCCCGGAAGACATCCCCTGTTTCTTCTAACAACCATCGGTAATTTTACTTGGAGCTATATTTTTATTCATCACATATCATGAGTTTTGCTTGGAGCGTCTTATATGAGTCTGTGCTTGTTTTGCTTTTTAGTTTGTCCATTTATCCTCGCTAGACACACCTATTTGAGAGATCCAAATTTTGCTATGATTTGTTAGAATTGCTCTATATGCTTCACTTAAATTTTTTGAGCTATGGAATTGCTCTAGTGCTTCACTTATATCTTTTTGAGCATAATGTGATTTATTATTTTTGAAGAAATACTCTAATGCTTCACTTAGATTTATTTTAGAGTTAGTAGATTTTTGAAGAAATTCTCTCATGCTTCACTTAAATTATTTTGAGAGATGAACAAATTTATGCTTATGTTCTTCACTTAAATTTGTTTGAGCTTGTCAAAAGCAATTGAAACATATGAAACTAGTCCCAAAGTGATAGATGTTTAAGAGGGATATAATAAAAACTTTCATGAAGATCATTGGACAAAATAAACTTGATTCTTTGTAATAGTTTTGAGATATGATGATAGTAATATGTGAGCCATGTTGGTGAGTAATTATGCTTTAGTAAGAATATTGGTGTTAAGGTTTGTGATTCCCTATGCAGGCACGAAAGTCAATAGCTATGCAATGAAATTATATCCTACTTGTCGTGCATTATTCGGTGTTAGTTATGCTCAACGCTCGCTTATGTGATTTTTTCGTTTCTGGGTTGGATGCTTCTCAATCTATTTGCTAGCCTTTCCTTGTACTAAGTGGGAATACTACTCGTGCATCCAAAATCCTTAAACCCAGTTTTGCCATATGAGTCCACCATACCTACCTATATGCGGTATTTCCGTGCCATTCCAAGTAAATTTGTATGTGCCATCTCTAATTTTCAAAATGAATTTTCCTTTTTGTGTGCCCGTACCGCTCATGAAGCGGCAGGGGGTGGCCAATATTTTTCCATGATAGATGTGTTATTTCCAAGATGAGTGTTTATTCACTTTTTATTGCATGAGAGTACGATGGTAATAGGGATGCCCAGTCCCGAAATGAAAAAGAAATTTACTTTACATTGTCGAATAATAAATTCCTTGGAAAGTGTTGGTATGGACAGTACCCGTGGACACGGCTAGCCATGGAATGTGAAAGAATGGTGAAAAAAGGAATAAACTTCATTTTATGTTTGGGAATCGCCTATGATGTATCTAGCGTGGAAAGTATTGGGAACCACTCAGTCATTTTTGTTGACGGGAAAAGTATGCCTCTATAATTTTTATCTCTTAATTTTTTGTTTTGAGCTCTGGCACCTCTACAAATCTATGCTTCCCTTTGCGAAGGGCCTATCTATTTACTTTAATGAAATTTTTATTTTTATTTGAGTCTCCATCTTCTCTTATAAAGCACCAACTAGGGAGCACTATGATCATACTTGAGCATTGGATGTAGTTAATATGCGAGTATGTTTTGTGAATGGAGCAATGATTGAGCAGGATGGGCTAGGGATAACTTTCTTTAGTGTTTATATTTTGAAAGACATGGTTGCTTGTTGATATGCTTGAGTATTGAAGTCTTCATGTCAAATATAGACTATTGCTTTGAACCATCGAAAAGTCCAAATGTCAATGTTACAAAAGAAAAGAATATGCGATGAACATGTTAGGCAGTAGTCCACATCAAAAATTCTGTTTTTATCATTTACCTACTCGAGCACGAGTAGGAATTAAGCTTGGGGATGCTGATATGTCTCCAACGTATCTATAATTTTTGCTTGTTCCATGCTGCTATATTATCAATCTTGGATGTTTTATATTCATTTTATAGCAACTTTACATCAACTTTTTGGGACTAACCTATTGACATAGTGCCCAGTGCTAGTTGCTGTTTTTTACTTCGCAGAATATAAGTACCAAACGGAGTCCAAACACAGTGAAACCTTTTGGAGTTTTTTTGGACCAGAAGACACCTTGGGTGGCCAAGAAAGCACCTAGAAGGAGTCCCGTGGGGACCACAATACACCAGGGCGTGCCCAGGAGCCCACGCGCGCCCTGGTGGGTTGTGGGGCCCATGGGGGTCTCCTGCACCGCCTCTTCGCCCTACAAATTCCCAAATATTCCAGAAAACCTAGGGGAGTCGACAAAAAAACAATTCCAGAACCACGAGATCCAATCTAACACCATCATGGAGGGGTTCATCATCCTCATTGGTGCCTCTCCCATGATGCGTGAGTAGTCAATCATAGACCTACGTGTCCGTAGGCAGTAGCTAGATGTCTTCTTCTTTCTCTTTGATTCTCAATACAATGGTCTCTTGAAGATCTATTTGAGGTAATGACTTTTTGCGGTGTGTTTGTTGGGATCCGATGAAGTTCGAGTTTACGATAATATTTTTATCCATGAAAGTTATTTGAGTCTTCTTTGATCTCATATATGCATGATTATTTATAGCCTCGTATTTCTTCTCCGAATCTTTGGTTTAGTTAGGCCAACTAGATTGATTTTTCTTGCAATGGGAAGAGGTGCTTTGTGATGGGTTCGCTCTTGCGGTGTCCTCTCCCAGTGACAGAAGGGGCAGCGAGGCACGCATGTATCGTTGCTATTAAAGATAACAAGATGGGAGCTATTCCTACATGATATAGACAAGATCTATTCATGTAGGAATAGACCCCATCTTGTTACCCTTAATAGCAATGATACATGTGTGTCACGTCTCTTTCTGTCATTGAGATTGAGCACCGCAAGATCGAACCCATCACAAAGCAAATGTTCTCATGGCAAGAAAAATCAATCTAGTTGGCCAAATAAAACCAAATTTCAGAGAAAAATAAAAGGCTATAACAATCATGCATAAAAGAGTTCAGCAAGGACTCAAATAATATTCACGGATAAAATTGATCATAAACCCACAATTCATCGGATCCTAACAAACACATTGCAAATAGTCATTACATCAAATGGACTCCAAGAACATCAAGGAGAACATTGTATTAAATATCAAAAAGAGAGAAGAAGCCATCTAACTGAAGGAAATATGCCCTAAGGCAATAATAAAGTTGTTATTTATATTTCCTTATATCATGATAAATGTTTATTATTCATGCTAGAATCGTATTAATAGGAAACTTAGTACATGTGTGAATACATAGACAAACAGAGTGTCCCTAGTATGTCTCTACTAGACTAGCTCGTTAATCAAAGATGGTTAAGTTTCCTAGCCATAGACAAGTGTTTTCATTTGATGAACGAGATCACATCATTAGAGAATGATGTGATGGACAAGACCCATCCGTTAGCTTAGCACTATGCTGGTCGTTTAGTCTATTGCTACTGCTTTCTTCATGACTTACACATGTTCCTATGCTTATGAGATTATGCAACTCCCGAATACCGGAGGAACACTTAGTGTGCTATCAAATATCACAATGTATGACATTTGATAGCACACTAAGTGTTCTCTCACTAAATTTCAAGGCATAAGTGTTCTCCCTGAGTATCCACCGTTGCTACAGTTCGTCGTGCCGGGACACCACGTGATGATCGGGTGTGACAAGCTCTACGTTCACATACAATGGGTGCAAGCCAGTTTTGCACACGCAGAATACTCGGGTTAAACTTGACGAGCCTATCATATGCAGATATGGCCTCAGAACACTGAGACCGAAAGGTCGAGCGTGAATCATATAGTAGATATGATCAACATAGTGATGTTCACCATTGAAAACTACTCCATCTCACGTGATGATCGGACATGGTTTAGTTGATATGGATCACGTGATCACTTAGATGATTAGAGGGATGTCTATCTAAGTGGGAGTTCTTAAGTAATATGATTAATTGAACTTTAATTTATCATGAACATAGTACCTGATAGTATTTTGCATGTCTATGTTGCTGTAGATAAATGGCCCGTGCTACTGTTCTGTTGAATTTTAATGCGTTCCTAGAGAAAGCCAAGTTGAAAGATTATGGTAGCAACTATACGGACTGGGTCCATAACTTGAGGATTATCCTCATTGCTGCACAGAAGAATTACGTCCTGGAAGCACCACTAGGTGTACCACTCGCGCCGGCAACTACAGACATTGTGAATGCCTGGTAGTCGCGTGTTGATGACTACTCGGTAGTTCAGTGTGCCATGCTTTACAGCTTAGAACCGGGACTTCAACGACGTTTTGAAAGTCATGGAGCATATGAGATGTTCCAGGAGTTGAAGTTAATATTTCAAGCAAATGCCCGAAATGAGAGATATGAAGTCTCCAATAAGTTCTACAGCTGCAAAATGGAGGAGAATAGTTCTGTCAGTGAGCATATACTCAGAATGTCTGGGTACCACAATCACTTGACTCAGCTGGGAGTTAATCTTCCAATTGATAGTGTCATTGACAGAGTTCTTCAATCACTGCCACCGAGCTACAAAAGCTTCCTGATGAACTATAATATGCAAGGGATGGATAAGACAATCCCCGAGCTCTTCGCAATGCTAAAGGTTGCAGAGGTAGAAATCAAGAAGGAGCATCAAGTGTTGATGGTCAACAAGACCGCTAGTTTCAAGAAGAAGGGCAAAGGGAAGAAGGGGAACTTCAAGAAGAACGGCAAGCAAGTTGCTGCTCAAGTGAAGAAGCCCAAGTCTGGACCTAAGCCTGAGACTGAGTGCTTCTACTACAAAGGGACTGGTCACTGGAAGCGGAACTGCCCCAAGTATTTGGCGGATAAGAAGGATGGCAAAGTGAAAGGTATATTTGATATACATGTTATTGATGTGAACCTTACTAATGCTTGTAGTAGCACCTGGGTATTTGATACTGGTTCTGTTGCTCATATTTGCAACTCGAAACAGGGGCTACGGATTAAGCGGAGATTGGCTAAGGACGAGGTGACGATGCGCGTGGGAAATGGTACAAAGTCGATGTGATCGCCGTAGGCACGCTATCTCTACATCTACCTTGGTGATTAATTTTAGACCTGAATAATTGTTATTTGGTGCCAGCGTTAAGCATGAACATTATATCTGGATCTTGTTTGATGCGAGACGGTTATTCATTTAAATCAGAGAACAATGGTTGTTCTATTTATGTGAGTAATATCTTTTATGGCCACACACCCTTGATGAGTGGTCTATTTTAATTTGAATCTCGATAGTAGTGATACACATATTCATAGTATTGAAACCAAAAGATATAAGGTTAATAATGATAGTGCAACTTATTTGTGGCACTGCCGTTTAGGTCATATTGGTGTAAAGCGCATGAAGAAACTCCATGCTGATGGGCTTTTGGAATCACTTGATGCTTGCGAACCATGCCTCATGGGCAAGATGACTAAGACTCCGTTCTCCGGAACAATGGAGCGAGCAACAGACTTGTTGGAAGTAATACATACTGATGTATGTGGTCCAATGAGTATTGATGCTCGCGGCGGGTATCGTTATTTTCTATCCTTCACAGATGATATGAGCAGATATGGGTATATCTACTTGAAGAAACATAGGTATGAAACATTTGAAAAGTTCAAAGAATTTTAGAGTGAAGTGGAAAATCATGTAACAAGAAAATAAAGTTTCTACGATCTTATCGTGGAGGAGAATATTTGAGTTACGAGTATGGTCTTCATTTGAAACAATGTGGAATAGTTTTGCAACTCACGCCACCCGGAACACCACATCGTAATGGTGTGTCCGAATGTCGTAATCATACTTTATTAGATATGGTGCAATCTATGATGTCTCTTACTGATTTGCCGCTATCATTTTGGGGTTATGCTTTAGAGACGGATGCATTCACGTTAAATAGGGCACCATTTAAGTCCGTTGAGACTACGCCATATGAAGTGTGGTTTGGCAAGAAACCCAAGTTGTCATTTCTTAAAATTTGGGGCTGCGATGCTTATGTGAAAAAGCTTCAACCTGATAAGCTCGAACCCAAATTGGAGAAATTCATCTTCATAGGATAGCCAAAGGAAACTGTTGGGTACACCTTCTATCGCAGATCCGAAGGCAAGATATTCGTTGCTAAGAATGGATCCTTTCTAGAGAGGAAGTTTCTCTCGAAAGAAGTGAGTGGGAGGAAAGTAGAACTTGATGAGGTAATTGTACCTGCTCCCTTAGTGGAAAGTAGTTCATCAAAGAAATCAGTTCCAATGATTCCTACACCAATTAGTGAGGAAGCTAATGATGATGATCATGAAACTTCTGATCAAGTTACTACCGAACCTCGTAGGTAAACCAGAGTAAGATCCGCACCAGAGTGGTATGGTAATCCTGTTCTGGAAGTCATGTTACTTGACCATGATGAACCTACGAACTATGAGGAAGCGATGATGAGCCCAGATTCCACAAAATGGCTTGAGGCCATGAAATCTGAGATGGGATCCATGTATGAGAACAAAGTATGGACTTTGGTTGACTTGCCCGATGATCGGCAACCATAGAGAATAAATGGATCTTTAAGAAGAAGACTGACGCTGACGGTAATATTACTGTCTACAAAGCTTGACTTGTTGCGAAAGGTTTTCGACAAGTTCAAGGAGTTGACTATGATGAGACTTTCTCACCTGTAGTGATGTTTAAGTCCGTCCGAATCATGTTAGCAATTGGCGCATTTTATGATTATGAAATTTGGCAAATGGATGTCAAAACTGCATTCCTTAATGGATATCTTAAAGAAGAGTTGTATATGATGCAAGCAGAAGGTTTTGTCGATCCAAAAGGTGCTAACAAAGTGTGCAAGCTCCATCGATCCATTTATGGACTGGTGCAAGCCTCTCGGAGTTGGAATATACCCTTTGATAGTATGATCAAAGCATATGGTTTTATACAGACTTTTGGAGAAGCCTGTATTTACAAGAAAGTGAGTGGGAGCTCTGTAGCATTTCTGATATTATATGTGGATGACATATTGTTGATCGAAATGATATCAATTTCTGAATGGCATAAAAGGATACTTGAATAAGAATTTTTCAATAAAATACCTCGGTGAAGCTGCTTATATATTGGGCATCAAGATCTATAGAGATAGATCAAGACGCTTGATTGGACTTTCACAAAGCACATACCTTGATAAAGTTTTGAAGAAGTTCAAAATGGATCAAGCAAAGAAAGGGTTCTTGCCTGTGTTGCAAGGTGAGAAGTTGAGTCAGACTCAATGCCCGACCACTGCAGAAGATAGAGAGAAAATGAAGGTCATTCCTATGCTTCAGCCATAGGTTCTATCATGTATGCAATGCTGTGTACCGACCGATGTGTGCCTTGCTATTAGTTTAGCAGGGAGGTACCAAAGTAATCCAGAGTGGATCACTGGACAACGGTCAAGAACATCCTGAAATACCTGAAAAGGACTAAGGATATGTTTCTCGTTTATGGAGGTGACAAAGATCTCGTCGTAAATGGTTACGTCGATGCAGGCTTTGACACTAATCCGGATGACTCTAATTCACAAACCGGATACGTGTTTATATTGAATGGTGGAGCTGTCAGTTGGTGCAGTTCCAAGCAGAGCGTCGTGGCGGGATGTACGTGTGAAGCGGAGTACATAGCTGCTTCAGAAGCAATAAATGAAGGAGTCTGGATGAAGGAGTTCATATCCGATCTAGGTGTCATACCTAGTGCATCGGGTCCAATGAAAATCTTTTGTAACAATACTAGTGCAATTTCCTTGGCAAAGGAATCCAGATTTCACAAGAGAACCAAGCACATCAAGAGACGCTTCAATTCCATCCGCGATCAAGTCAAGGAGGGAGACATAGAGATTTGCAAGATACTTACGGATCTGAATGTTGCAGACCCGTTGACTAAGCCTCTCTCACGAGCAAAACATGATCATCACCAAGACTCCATGGGTGTTAGAATCATTACTATGTAATCTAGATTATTGACTCCAGTGCAAGTGGGAGACTGAAGGAAATATGCCCTAGAGGCAATAATAAAGTTGTTATTTATATTTCCTTATATCATGATAAATGTTTATTATTCATGCTAGAATTGTAGTAACCGGAAACTTAGTACATGTGTGAATACATAGACAAACATAGTGTCCCTAGTATGCCTCTACTAGACTATCTCGTTAATAAAACATAGTTAAGTTTCCTAGCCATAGACATGTGTTGTCATTTGATGAACGTGATCACATCATTAGAGAATGATGTGATGGACAAGACCCATCCGTTAGCTTAGCACTATGATCGTTTAGTTTATTGCTATTGCTTTCTTCATGACTTATACATGTTCCTATGACTATGAGATTATGCAACTCCCGAATACCGGCGGAACACTTAGTGTGCTATCAAATGTCACAACGTAACTGGGTGATTATAAAGATGCTCTACAGGTGTCTCCGATGGTGTTTGTTGAGTTGGCATAGATCAAGATTAGGATTTGTCACTCCGATTGTCAGAGAGGTATCTCTGGGCCCTCTCAGTAATGCACATCACTATAAGCCTTGCAAGCAATGTGACTAATGAGTTAGTTGCAGGATGATGCACTATGGAACGAGTAAAGAGACTTGCCAGTAACGAGATTGAACAAGGTATGATGATACCGACGATCGAATCTCGGGCAAGTAACATATCGATGACAAAGGGAACAAGGTATGTTGTTGTGCGGTTTGACCGATAAAGATCTTCGTAGAATATGTAGGAACCATGGAGCTTGCATGCATGAATTTACCCGGAGAGACAACCGATAATGGTTTAGGCAAATCTTGAAAAACCAACTCATGCTTAGATGCAAAAGGTCTTGAAATGAAAGAATGCGATGCACCAGTATCAAATAAGACTTTTGCAGGAATATCATTAACTGGAAGATTACCCATTATCACATCAGTAGATTCCTCCGCTTGAGCTGCATTCATCATATTCACCTTTGCAGACTTGGGATTATGCTTGACCACTGCATTGCTGGAAGATTTCACAGGAGGAGGAGGCGGAAGGCGCCTTTGGTTGAAGCACTTGTTCGCATAGTGACCTTTCTGCGACACTGCTGCAAGTCACCTCTGAGCGGACGGTGATAAGGAGCATTTGACCTTGGAGCTTGAGAATTAGACTTGTTACGATAGCCTGGGTTGGGCGGGTGGGAAGATCCACGGCCACCTGAGTTCTTCTCACGATAAGGCCGATGTGAGCGGAGGAGGAGGAAGGTAGAACTTCGCTGCTTAGCTGCCACTTGAGAGGAAGAAGAAGACTGAATCGCATCCTGATTCTCTTCTTAGAAGCCTCACATTTGAGCTGGGCAGCTTCTTGCTTTAGTGCCATGTTGTAGAATTCATCATATTTTTCGGCTCAAAAGCACAAGAGCTAATTGCAGATCTTCTCTGAGACCACCTTTGAATTGATAGATCATACTCTTTTCATCGTGGACGCCTTGCTTAGCAAAGCGAGCGAAGTTTCAAACTGGATATTGTATTGATACACGACATGTTGCCTTGCTTGAGATTGCGGAACTCCTCACGCTTGCTCTCAACAACACTTTTCGAATGTGGTGAGCTCAAGTCTCGGCGGAACTCATCCTGTAATAACACGACCTCCTCTGGAATCTTTGTATTGCTTTGGTACCACTCAAAGCAGCTTGGTCCTTGAGTTGAAACGAAGCAAACTTGACAAAGTCCTCGTGTCCGACATTGCTACATTCAAAGTGTTTGCAGATGTCCACAAGCCAATCGTCGGCGTCTGTGGCCTCGACTACGTAAACCGAAAGACTTCGCTGATTAGCGAGGAATTGACTGAGGGTAGCAAAGTGCGGCCGGTTGTTGCCTTGACCTTGATTTCCTTGATTGCCTTGCCCTTGAGTACGCTCTTGCAAGAGTTGCAAAATCATCTGAGCATTGGCATTGGTGGCTGCCATGATAGCTTGCCAGGCCTCCGGAGGCGGAGGTGGAGGTGGAGGGTTCGACTGATTCCCATCATTGCGTTCCGGATTCTGACGCGTTGGCGGAGCCATCCTGAAGAGGGTGACATCCATTAGCACTTGATAGATAGATAGACAAGTTGAATCAACGGATAGAAATTGCAACATAAAGTCTTCACAATAAACATTCGAACAAGGATGAACGAATGAATTCCAAAAGCGAACATCACACGTCCATTAAGGTGAGAAGCCACTTGATTAAAGGTTGATGAAAAAATAACAAGGTACGATCGAACAAATAAGTGGTAAGGATTACCCAATCACGAACCAAATATCTCAAGGAAGAAATGCTAAGAGCTACTTGAATCCCACCTATAAACTCCCAAACTTTCTGGTTATGCAATCTAGTGTTGGGGATCAGGGACACAAAATATATCACCCAAACTAACAATACCTAGATCCAATTGTATCCATCCGTCAACACATAACCAAGAAACCTTTGGAAATCGTGTACCTCGACCTTCAAAAGCATCCGTTATACTGAGTCTACGAGTCATGGCAATACTCCCGAGCTCGCCCGAGATCAAGTTATCGGGTTATCTCACCAACAACTGCACAAAAGAGATTTCGATGTCGGCAAATCTCGGTATTCCGAATCGCAACGATAAAATTGTGACGACAACACCTCGGGCTCAACTCCCGGACACCGCCACAACCCCTAAATGTCGAGGCACCAAGAACAATGTTCTCGTCACAAAACCATCGGAACGATTCCAAGATACCAGCGTGATCCTAAAAATTTTTTTAGTGAAATTTGAGGAGAGGAGAGTCAAAACTTCTCGTCAGAGACCTCACCAGAGCGACGAAGGGACCGGGAGTAAAAAGAATCCTACTCTCCGATATATATAATCCTAAGACTCAAAACATTTTTGTTCTAGACTCAACAACGCCAAACAAACAATCAGCGGGGGCTCCTAAGTCGGGGAAGGCTCTGATTACCAACTTGTAACGCCCTCGATGCGGCTATATCTCCCACGTGTCGAAGCACGACTTAGAGGAATAACCGCATTGAAAGCAATGTCGCAAGTGAGGTAATCTTCACACAACCCATGTAATACACAAGGGAAAGAGATACATAGTTGGCTTACAATTGCCACTTCACACAAGACATAAATAAACATCCATCATTCAGATACACTCAAGGTCCGACTACGGAACCAAAATAAAAGAAGATACCCCAAATGCTACACAGATCCCGATCGTCCCAACTGGCTCCACTATCGATCATCGTGAAAGACACATAGTAACGACCACGTTCCTCATCGAACTCCCACTTGAGCTCGGTTGCGCCACCTGACCGCATCGTCGGCACCTGCAACTGTTTTGGTAGAATCTGTGAGTCACGGGACTCAGCAATCTCACACCAGAGATCAAGACTATTTAAGCTTATAGGAACGACAGAGTTTTGAGGTGGAGCTGCAGCAAGCGACTAGCATATATGGTGGCTACATTCGCAAAAGAGAGCGAGAAGAGAAGCAAGGCACGATCATGAAGCTAGTAGCGATCAAGAAGTGATCCTAAACTACTTACGCCAAACATAACTCCAACATCGTGTTCACTTCCGGACTCACCGAGAAGAGACCATCACGGTTACACACGCGTTGATGTGTATTTTAATTAAGGTCAACTTCGGGTTTTCTACAACCGACATTAACAAATTCCCATCTGCCTCATAACCGCGGCACGGCTTTGAAAGATAATACCTGCAGGGTGTCCCAACTTAGCCCATTATAAGCTCTCACGGTCAACGAAGGATATTCTTCTACCGGGAAGACCCGATCAATCTCGAATCCCGGACTACAAGACATTTCGACAAGAATAAAACAAGACCAGCAAAGCCGCCCGAATGTGCCGACAAATCCCGATAGGAGCTGCACATATCTCGCTCTCGTGGCACACCGGATGAGCCAGACGTCGGGTTGGCATAGACCCTGATTGCCCAAGGGCGCCGGACATTGCTCAAGTTGGACCAGCACTCGAAGGAGAACTGGCCGGGGTTAAAATAAAGATGACCCTCGGGCTCGCGAAACCCGGGGAAAAAGGCTTAGGTGGCAAATGGTAAAACCAAAGTTGGGCCTTCTTTGGACGAGTCTTATTCAAAGCGAACTGTCAAGGGGTCCCATAAATCACCCAACCGTAAGGAACGCTAAATCAAGGAACATAACACCGGTATGACGGAAACTAGGGCGGCAAGAGTGGAACAAAACACTGCATAAGGCCGAGCCTTCCACCCTTTACCAAGTATATAGATGCATTAATTATAGCAGATATATTGTGATATCCCCAACAAGTAAACATGTTCCAACAAGGAACAACATCTCCATGTTCCAACAAGGAACAAACTTCATCTTCACCGCAACTAGCAACGCTATAAGAGGGCCGAGCAAAGCGGTAACATAGCCAATCAACGGTTTGCTAGGAAAGGATGGTTAGGGCCGACATGGCAATATGGGTGGCATGATATAGCAAGTGATAGGCATCGTAGCATAGGCATAGCAAAAGAGCGAGCATCTAGCATAGCAAAGATAGAAGTGATTTCGAGGGTATGGTCATCTTGCTCGCAAAGTTCTCGAGTTGTCGAAAGCTTGATCCTCGTAAGCGTTCTCAACAGGTTCCTCGCTCACGTACTCGCCTCCGGCTCTACCCAAAGCAAGAACACAAGCAAAGGAACCACAATAAATCACGGTGCAATGCACAAGCAACATGATGCAAAACATGACATGATATGTGAGATGTGATATGCAATGCGTATGCGAGCTCCGAAAGGAAAAATGATGAACCAGGCATCAACTTGGCAAACCAAGTATGCCGCTGGAAAGATGAGATGATTTCGATTGAAATCGATATAAAGATCACCGGAATCGGATGCACGGTTTGCAAATGACAAGCAAAACAAGAATGGCACAAATCTGCCATTAACAGCATGATACCACTTAGCAAGCAACAAGAAATTAAGCTACTGCACCCAAACGTACCAACAAAGCACATGGCAGTGATCTACTCAGTATGCTTGACAAAAGATGAACACTGAGCTACGGCTAATTCACAACATATCAGGTCCAAACAAGCATGGCAAAAGTGCAAAACATAACAGCTTCACTGACTTAGTGAAATTACTGAACATGGCAAAATCAGCATCAGGAAGCACTGTTCAGAGCAAGAAAACAACATGCTACAGGAACTTATAATAGCAAAACATGGCATGGCATGAATCTAATCAAAGCATAGAACAAAAGTCCCTTACTGACCATAAGCCAAAAAGGATCAGAAAATATAGTAACACCCATGTCAATATAGCAAGTTTAGATTATGATTCAAAGAACAGGGCATGTCAAAATAGATAACAAGTAGGCATGTTTAAGAGCTCAAAGCACTCACTACAGAGCCTTTCATGATAAACTAAGCATACATACATCAAGAAGACATGGCATATAAGACATACATGTCAAGAAAAACATCATAGAATACACGGATCAACTACAACAACCTTGGCAAAATTGAATAACATGTAAACAATCTGCCAGGAAACATTTTATAGCAAAAGTAGAGCTCGATTGACTCAAGCTATGGCACTCCATAATTACAAACAAGGGCATGGATGGATAGAGCATAACCATATGTTCAAAACATCCTTACTGAAGTATCTCAAAATATGCATGGATCTCTCGGTAGCATCAAGTTAACATGGCATCAAAATATCATCAAAACAGGGGCTGAAATCAGCAACATCATGACACCTAGTTTGCATGCTTGTTCTAGTCACCACATAGATCACAAAAATACATGGCATACACCCCTGTAAAGATGGCATGGCATATTACAAAACACATGTAGAACTCAAGATCATAGGGTGCACACATCAATCATGGCAAAATGACAAAGTGCATGTTCATTAAGAAATGAAACTAACATCACATAGCCCTCTTCTAACAGCATTTCGGGCATCAATATGAGCTCAAATGAAAATGATTCAATGAGATGAAATGATCTACTCATTGAGACGAACATTTTGACATATTACACGCATTTAAACGGAGCTACAGTGCAAAGTTATGGCACGATTTAAAATGCAACAAATATCATCACGAAAAAAAACTTAGATGAAACGGGGGGGAAGTCAACCCCTCGGCGGTTGGATCTGAGATCCGATCGGGCGACGCTGACGATGCGGCTCGCGGAGCTCGTCGGGAGGAGAGGGGAGGCGGGGCGAGGAGGAGAAGGCCGCCGAGGAGGAGACGACGGCGGCCGGCGGCGGGGCCGGCGCGGCGGCGGCGCCGGGATGGCCGGCGGCGGCGGCGCTGGCCGGGCGGCCGAGGCGGCGACGGGCCGGCCGGCGCGGGCGACCAGCAGGGCAGCGGTCCGGCGGCGGCGGCGCTGGGCGGCGCGCGCGGCGAGAGGCGCCAATGGCGGCGGCGGAGCCGCAGACCGGGAGATCGGGCGGCGGCGGCGCGCGTCTTGTCGGCCGGGAGGGCTGCTGGTTCGGCGGGCCGGGCGGCGCTGGGCGGCGGCGTGCCACGTGGCAGCCCTGGTTCGCCGGCCGCGGCGGCGGACGCGTCTGTCCGATCCGGACGTGTCCGTGACCGGAGGGATTTCGCCTAGGGTTTGATCCTAATTTGAGGGGAGGCTATATTTATAGGTAGAAGGAGCTAGGAAGCTCCAAATGAGGTGCGGTTTTCGCCCACACGATCGTGATCGAACGACCGAGAGCATGGAGGTGACTTAGATGGGTTATTGGACTATTTTGAAGGGGTGTTAGGCTGCAACTTAAAAGAGGCCTTTGCGAGAGTGCGGTTAACCGTTGGAGTACCAAACGAGCTCCAAATGACCCGAATTTTGACCGTGGTCTACCGGTGGTATACCAAGGCCACTTGACAAACCTCGGTCCATTCCGAGAAAGTTTAGTACCCGTTCACGGAAAAACGTAAAAGGGGACGCCGGGGGACATAGGAGTGCCGGATTGCAAAACGGACAACGGGGAAAATGCTCGGAATCATGAGACGAACACGTATGCAAATGCGATGCACATGATGACATGATATGAAATGCATGACATGGGCAAAATGCAAAAGAAGAAACACCCAACCACGGAGGGAATATCATATCACAATGCCGAAAATGGCAAGAGTTGGAGTTACAAATATGGAAAGTTACATCCGGGGTGTTACAGTTATTGACCATAGAAGTGTCTCGGTCATGTCTACATAGTTCTCGAACCCGTTGGGTCCGCACGCTTAACGTTCGATGACGATTGGTATTATGAGTTTATGTGATTTGATGTACCGAAGGTTGTTCGGAGTCCCGGATGATATCACGGACATGACGAGGAGTCTCGAAATGGTCGAGACATAAAGATTGATATATTGGACCATGTTCTTCGGACACCGGAAGTGTTCCGGAGAGTTTGGATAAAACCGAGTGCCGGAGGTTACTGAACCCCCCGGGAAGTTAGTGGGTCACCAAGGGCCTTAGAGGAGAGAGGTCCGGCCAGGAGGTGGCGCGCCCCGATCCGAATTGGACAAGGGGTGGGGCGGCGCCTCGTTCCTTCTCTCCCTTCCTCCTTCCTTCCCTCCTTGTTGGACTAGGAAGGGGGAACCTACTCCTAGTAGGAGTAGGATTCCCCCCCTTGGGCGCTCCCCTTGAGGCCGGCCGGCCCCCTCCTCCCCTCCTTTATATACGGGGGAGGGGGCACCCCATAGACACACAAGTTGATTTCTTAGCCGTGTACGGTGCCCCCCTCCACAGTTTCCCACCTCGGTCATATTGTCGTAGTGCTTAGGCAAAGCCCTGCATCGGTAACTTCATCATCACCGTCACCACGCCGTCATGCTGACGAAACTCTCTCTCGGCCTCAGCTAGATCTAGAGTTCGGGGGACGTCACCGAGCTGAACGTGTGCAGATCACGGAGGTGCCGTGCATTCGGTACTTGATCGGTTGGATCGCGAAGATGTTCGACTACATCAACTGCGTTACTAAACGCTTCCTCTTTCGGTCTACGAGGGTACGTGGACACACTCTTCCCGCTAGTTGCTATGCTTCTCCTAGATAGATCTTGCGTGATCGTAGGAATTTTTTTGAAATACTACGTTCCCCAACAGTGGCATCCGAGCCAGGTCTATGCGTAGATGTTATATGCACGAGTAGAACACAAAGAGTTGTGGGCGATAATAGTCATACCGCTTACCAGCATGTCATACTTTGATTATACGGTATTGTTGGATGAAGCGGCCCAAACCGACATTACATGACCGCGTTCATGAGACTGGTTCTACCGCCGTGCTTTGCACACAGGTTGCTAGTGGGTGTCTGTTTCTCCAACTTTAGTTGAATCGAGTGTGACTATGCCCGGTCCTTGTTGAAGGTAAAAATCGCACACTTGACAAAAAATCGTTGTGGTTTTTGATGCGTAGGTAAGAACGGTTCTTGCTAAGCCCGTAGCAGCCACATAAAACTTGCAACAACAAAGTAGAGGACGTCTAACTTGTTTTTGCAGGGCTTGCTGTGATGTGATATGGTCAAGACGTGATGATATATAAATTGTTGTATGAGATGATCATGTTTTGTAACAGTTATCGGCAACTGGCAGGAGCCATATGGTTGTCGCTTTATTGTATGAAATGCATTCGCCATGTAATTGCTTTACTTTATCAGTAAGTGGTAGCGATAGTCGTAGAAGCAATAGTTGGCGAGACAACAACGATGCTTTGATGGAGATCAAGGTGTCAAGCCGGTGACGATGGTGATCATGACGGTGCTTTGGAGATGGAGATCAAAGGCACAGGATGATGATGGCCATATCATATCACTTATATTCATTGCATGTGATGTTTATCCTTTATGCATCTTATTTTGCTTAGTACGGCGGAAGCATTATAAGATGATCTCTCACTAAATTTCAAGGCATAAGTATTCTCCCTGAGTATGCACCGCTGCTATAGTTCGTCATGCCGAGACACCACGTGATGATCGGGTGTGATAACCTCTACGTTCACATACAATGGGTGCAAGCCAGTTTTGCACACGCAGAATACTCGGGTTAAACTTGACGAGCCTATCATATGCAGATATGGCCTCGGAACACTGAGACCGAAAGGTCGAGTGTGAACCATATAGTAGATATGATCAACATAGTGATGTTCACCATTGAAAACTACTCCATCTCACGTGATGATCAGACATGGTTTAGTTGATATGGACCACATGATCAGTTAGATGATTAGAGGGGTGTCTATCTAAGTGGGAGTTCTTAAGTAATATGATTAATTGAACTTTAATTTATCATGAACTTAGTACCTGCTAGTATTTTGCATGTCTATGTTGCTATAGATAAATGGCCCGTGCTACTGTTCCGTTGAATTTTAATGCGTTCCTAGAGAAAGCTAAGTTGAAAGATGATGGTAGCAACTATACAGACTGGGTCCGTAACTTCAGGATTATCCTCATTGCTGCACAGAAGAATTACGTCATGGAAGCACCGCTAGGTGTACCACCCGCGCCGGCAACTGCAGACATTGTGAATGCCTGGCAGTCTCGTGTTGATGACTATTCGATAGTTTAGTGTGCCATGCTTTACGGCTTAGAACCGGGACTTCAACGACGTTTTGAAAGTCATGGAGCATATGAGATGTTCCAGGAGTTGAAGTTAACATTTCAAGCAAATGCCCGGATTGATAGATATGAAGTCTCCAATAAGTTCTACAGCTGCAAAATGGAGGAGAATATTTCTGTTAGTGAGCATATACTCAGAATGTCTAGGTACCACAATCACTTGACTCAGCTGGGAGTTAATCTTCCAATTGATAGTGTCATTGACAGAGTTCTTCAATCACTGCCAGCGAGTTACAAAAGCTTCGTGATGAACTATAATATGCAAGGGATGGATAATACAATTCCCGAGCTCTTCACAATGCTAAAGGTTGCGGAGGTAGAAATGAAGAAGGAGCATCAAGTGTTGATGGTCAACAAGACCACTAGTTTCAAGAAGAAGGGCAAAGGGAAGAAGGGGAACTTCAAGAAGAACGGCAAGCAAGTTGCTGCTCAAGTGAAGAAGCCCAAGTCTGGACCTAAGCTTGAGACTGAGTGCTTCTACTGCAAAGGGACTGGTCACTGGAAGCGGAACTGCCCCAAGTATTTGGCGGATAAGAAGGACGGCAAAGTGAAAGGTATATTTGATATACATGCTATTGATGTGTACCTTACTAATGCTTGTAGTAGCGCTGGTATTTGATATCGGTTACATTGCTCATATTTGCAACTCAAACAGGGCTATGGATTGCGAAGATTGGCTAAGGACGAGGTGACGATGCGCGTGGGAAATGGTTCCGAAGTCGATGTGATCGCCGTCGGCACGCTACCTACATCTACCTTCGTGATTAATTTTAGACCTGAATAATTGTTATTTGGGGCCAGCGTTAGGCATGAACATTATATCTGGATCTTGTTTGATGCGAGACGGTTATTCATTTAAATCAGAGAATACTGGTTGTTCTATTTATATGAGTAATATCTTTTATGGTCGTGCACCCTTGATGGGTGGTCTATTTTTATTGAATCTTGATAGTAGTGATACACATGTTCATAGTATTGAAACCAAAAGATATAAGTTTAATAATGATAGTGCAACTTATTTGTGGCACTGCCATTTAGGTCATATTGGTGTAAAGCGCATGAAGAAACTCCATGCTGATGGGCTTTTGTAATCACTTGATTATGAATCACTTGATGCTTGCGAACCATGCCTCATGGGCAAGATGACTAAGACTCCGTTCTCCGGAACAATGGAGCGAGCAACAGACTTGTTGGAAATAATACATACTGATGTATGTGGTCCAATGAGTATTGATGCTCGCGGCGGGTATCGTTATTTTCTAACCTTCACAGATGATATGAGCAGATATGGGTATATCTACTTGGTGAAACATAAGTCTGATACATTTAAAAAGTTCAAAGAATTTCAGAGTGACGTGGAAAATCATCGCAACAAGAAAATAAAGTTTCTATGATCTGATCGTGGAGGAGAATATTTGAGTTGCAAGTTTGGTCTTCATTTGAAACAATGCGGAATAGTTTTGCAACTCACGCCATCCGGAACACCACAGCGTAATGGTGTGTCTGAATGTCGTAATCGTACTTTATTAGATATGGTGCAATCTATGATGTCTCTTACTGATTTACCGCTATCATTTTGGGGTTATGCTTTAGAGATGGCTGCATTCACGTTAAATAGGGCACCATCTAAGTCCATTGAGACGACGCCATATGAACTGTGGTTTGGCAAGAAACCCAAGTTGTCGTTTCTTAAAGTTTGGGGTTGCGATGCTTATGTGAAAAAGCTTCAACCTGATAAGCTCGAACCCAAATTGGAGAAATGCATCTTCATAGGGTAGCCAAAGGAAACTGTTGGATACACCTTCTATCACAGATCCGAAGGCTAGATATTCATTGCTAAGAATGGATCCTTTCTAGAGAAGCAGTTTCTCTCGAGAGAGTGAATGGGAGGAAAGTAGAACTTGATGAGGTAATTGTACCTGCTCCCTTGTGGAAAGTAGTTCATCACAGAAATCAGTTCCAGTGATTCCTACACCAATTAGTGAGGAAGCTAATGATGATGATCATGAAATTTTGATCAAGTTACTACCGAACCTCGTAGGTCAACCAGAGTAAGATCCGCACCAGAGTGGTATGGTAATCCTGTTCTGGAAGTCATGTTACTTGACCATGATAAACCTACGAACTATGAGGAAGCGATGATGAGCCTAGATTCCGCAAAATGGTTTAAAGCCATGAAATCTGAGATGGGATCCATGTATGAGAACAAAGATGGACTTTGGTTGACTTGCCCGATGATCGGCAAGCCATAGAGAATAAATGGATTTTTAAGAAGAAGACTGACGCTGACGGTAATATTACTGTCTACAAAGCTCGACCTGTAGTGATGCTTAAGTCCGTCCGAATCATGATAGCAATTGGCGCATTTTATGTAGCGACCCGACCTCATATGGTCAAGTCTCTGTGCTTCTGTGTCATCCCTGGATCGGTAATGCTGACACACACAGTACTCGAAGGATTTATAAACAGAGTAGCAATCACACACTTATTACATCGAATGTCTCAAAAGAGAACTTATTACAATAATATGGCTTAAGGCCATCTAATGCGGTAACAGCGGAAGGCTTGGAAGGTAAAGTGAGTCCATCAACTCCAACGGCATAACTGAGCTGCACGGCAACGACCTACAATCCTTACTCCTCGTCTCAAAAGTCTGCAACATAATACGTTGCAGCCCGAGAACGGGTCAAGACATGGAATATGCCGCAATGTAACACATAGAGAGTAATGAAAGAATGAGCTATACTACATGCATATATGGCTGGTGGAAAGCTCTATGGTTACTGATTTTGCGAAAAGCCAATTTTTCCCTACATCAAAGGAATAAATTTTACTTTAACTATCATGGTGGTTGAAACATCATTGAAAAGGTACCCCCAACTCGGATGATCCCAATTAAGGTAATTAACATCCCAGCAATATTAAGTTAGAGTGATGAGATACATGTGAATACTCAAGTACTAGATACTCAGAATTGTCCATAACCGGGACACGGCTAACCATGATTAGATTGTACACTCTGCAGAGGTTTATGACTTTTCCCCACAAGACTCGATCGCCTCCGTTGGTTTCTCGCACTTCATGGTGTTTGAGAGACGGATGACCGAGACACGCTCTTTCGTAAACATTAACTCTCTACTCCTGATAGATCATACCAAACCTATAAACCCACTACCTGTGACCTACCTCTTGAGAGCTTCACGTAACTTACTCAACTATGATAGAGCCCATAATAGCTTGTGGCTGCACACGGAAGTTTTCTAGGATGAATAATCTCAGTTCCCTTTGAGCCTGGGTGGCGGTCCATAGGAAGATCACACGGGTACCCCGGGATTTCAAAAAAAAAAGAGACAACACTGGGTTCCCCAGGTGCCTCAATCCACCCAGATGTGTATTTAAGTTGCCACCTTAAAGTAAACCATTAATTAACAATCTCACATCTGTCGTGAATATCTCTCAAACCCAATCCACGCTCTGAGCATAGCATGGCAATATAAGCATAACGTAGAAGTAACTCCCAAGGGTTTGAAAGTAACAGGGCAATAGGTTCCTACCTCATCATCTACTTCCCAACCCACAAATTAATGACATCCTAATCATGCAATGTTTGAGGGTTGAAACTAATGCATAAAAACTGGGTAGGAAAAGATATGATCAAGTGTTACTTGCCTTGTCGACGATCCGTGAATCCTAGAGACTCAGTAGTAACACGCTTCAGCACTCGGGAATTCTATCGCAAGCAAACAATACATACATAAGCATACAACAACGATGCACAAATAAAACTTCAACTGAAAGAGGTTGACCGGAGAGTTCAACTTAAGAACTCCGGTTTGCAAAAAGAATCAAACCAAACGAAACAACGAAATTCAAACGGCGAAAGAGATAAGGTCAGTTTACTAATCTGAACTAGAGTCAAATTTTACAATGACAAAAACTGGTTTGAGTTGATTATTCAGAAAGAGGGTTTCGATACGAAACTCCAGGCGCTTGAATCGCCTGATTCCGATAAACGAGCGAAAAGATAAACTGGTTTGAAAATTGGATCTGAAATCGCGATCGGAATAACCGCGGAATAAATCGAATAAAAGAAAAAGCGACGAACTGTTAAACGAACGAACGTTCGTTAACAGAAATTAAACAGTGAACGCGTTCGTTAAAACGAACGGACGAACGGACGTTCGTTAAATAAATAAACCGACGAAAAATAAACCGATCTGGAAAAAAAACGATCTAGGTTTAAAAAAAAACCGAAGGGTTTTCTTTAAAAAACCGGCGGCGGGGTCGGGTACCTCCGGCGAGGCGCGTCCGGCGAGCGGGCGGCTCCAGGGTGGGGCGGGTCGACGAGGGGCGGCGGGGCTCGGCGGAAGGCGGCGGCGACGGCGCTGAGAGGCGTCGGCGACGGCGCTGGCTCCGGCGGCTCGGGCTCCGGCTCGGGCTCGGGACTC
Source organism: Aegilops longissima (assembly GCA_021605205.1). Classification (NCBI taxonomy): domain Eukaryota; kingdom Viridiplantae; phylum Streptophyta; class Magnoliopsida; order Poales; family Poaceae; genus Aegilops; species Aegilops longissima. The sequence goes on from CM038681.1 coordinate 332,482,461, forward strand.
ACGGGTCGCGTGGTGGTGGCGGGTGGTGGCGGGTGGGGCGGCGTCTATATAAAGGGGCAGGCGGGCGCGACTTGGGAAGGGTCGCCGAGGTGGAGTCCGGCTCGGACTCCCCTCGGCGTCCGTGCCTCGCACGGCGGCGCGAGGAGGGGCGGCGGCGCTCATGGGCGGCTTTGGCTCGGTGGGCCTTTAGCCCGGTCGGCGTATGGTCCGTTCATTTTTTTAAATCTTTCCACGAAAGAAAAATTCCTAGAAAAATAAATAAAAATCTAAAATTCCAAAATAAGTTTTCTCCGTCTAAATAAAATATTTAGAACTAGATGAACTTTTCTTGGCCCCTAAAATGCAATTTGTTTTAAGCGTGCAATTTTTTTCTAGGACAAATAAAATTCCAAATAAATAAAAATAAAATCCCAAAATTGATTTTAACATTTTTCCTCCGGTATTTCAATTATTTTGGAGAAGTCATATTATCTCCCCTCATTTATTTTAAATGAAATATTTTCCAGAGAGAAAAATAATTAAAATCCAATATCCTCGACTTTCATTGATTGATAAAATTCAAATGTGAAAATCGAAAAATCCCCAACTCTCTCCGAGGGTCCTTGAGTTGCTTAGGATTTCGAGGATAGCAAATGAATATGCAATAAAATATGATATGCATGGATGACCTATGTATAACATGCCAAATTGAAAATTTGGGATGTTACAAACCTACCCCCCTTAAGATGAATCTCGCCCTCGAGATTCGGGTTGGCTAGAAAATAGGTGCGGATGGTCCTTGCGAATACCATCTTCTCGCTCCCAGATGGCTTCCTCCTCGGTATGGTGACTCCACTGAACTTTGCAAAACTTGATCACCTTGTTGCGAGTGACTCGGCTATCAAACTCCAAAATCTTTACTGGCTTCTCCTCATAAGTTAGATTATCATTCAGTTGAATCGCCTCCAAAGGTACTGTATCGTTCAACGGTATGTCGGCCATCTCAGCGTGGCACTTCTTCGCCAGATACGTGAAACACATCATGAACTCCTGACAGTCCTTCAGGTAACTCCAGCTTGTAGGCAACTTCTCCCATTCGTTCCAAAACACGATACGGTCCTACAAATCTTTGGCTAACTTTCCTTTTACTCCAAAACGTTTCACTCCCCTCAGGGGTGATACTCGCAGATATACTATGTCTCCGATTTCATAGATTACTTCCTTGCGTTTTGAATCTACGTAACTCTTCTGTCTAGACTGAGCAATCTTTAGCCTGTCTCTGATCAGTTTAACCTTCTCCTCTGAGTCTTTGATCAAGTCTGGTCCAAACAACTGACGGTCTCCAACCTCGTCCCACATCAATGGTGTTCTACATCTGCGTCCATCTGAGCTTGAACGGTGCCATCTTCAAACCGGCTCGGTAGCTGTTGTTGTATGAGAATTCTGCGTCGGCAAATTGTCATCCCAACTAGATCCATAATCTAGCGCACAGGCTCTCAACATGTCCTCCAAAATCTGATTGACTCTCTCTGTCATCCATCCGTCTGGGTGGAATGCGGTACTAAACTCAATCTGGTACCCAAAGTCCGTGTAGCTGATGCCAAAACTTTGAAGTGAACTGTGTTCCTCTATCTGATACGATACTCCTCGGAACTCCATGCAAACATACAATCCTGGTCATATATATCTTGGCCAATTTGGCACTTGTATAAGTTGTTTTCACTGGGATGAAGTGAGCTACTTTGGTCAACCGATCCACTACTACCCATATTGAATCATATCCTGCTTTGGTTCGGGTAATCCGTGATAAAATCCATGCCAAGTTTGTCCCACTTCCATTCGGTATTGGCATAGGCTGCAACAGATCCTGCTGGCTTTTGATGCTCGGCCTTCACTCTCGGCGTACATCACAAACGGCTACATACTCGGCAATATCCTTTTTCATACCACCACCGTAAACGTTCCTTCAAGTCCAAATACATCTTGGTGTTTCCGGGTGAATCGAGTATGGTGAGTCATGAGCCTCTTCAAGTATTAACTTCTTGATCTCCAAATTGTTGGGCACATAAATCCGATCCTCAAACCACAAGGTATCGTGCTCATCCTCGCGAAAACCTTTGGCTTTTCCCTTGCCCATCTTTTCCTTTATCTCAGCAATCTCTTTATCCTCCTTCTGAGCTTCTCGAATCTTGTCTAACAAGGTCGACTGAACCTCCATTGTTGCAAGAAAACCTCTTGGAACAATCTCCAACTGTAGTTCCATAATATCCTCTGCTAACTCCTTTGGTAGTCCTCTACCCTTAAGGATATTGGCATAACTTTTCCGACTTAAAGCGTCTGCTACAACGTTGGCTTTTCCTGGATGATAGTGTAGCTTCATATCGTAATCCTTTATAAGCTCCAGCCATCTCCTCTGTCTGAGATTCAACTCCTTTTGTGTGAAAATGTACTTCAAACTCTTATGATCCGTGTACACATCACAACGGTTTCCCATGAGATAATGTCTCCAGGTCTTCAACGCATGTACTACAGCTGCTAACTCTAAATCATGTGTGGCATAGTTCAACTCATGAGGCTTCAGTTGCCGTGAGGCATACGAAACAACTTTTCCTTCCTGCATAAGAACACATCCAAGTCCCAAGCGAGAGGCATCACAATACACTTGAAACTCCTTATGTATATCCGCAATGTCAAGACTTTGGGGCTGTAGTCAACCGTTTCTTCAACTCTTGGAAGCTTGTCTCACAATCCTCTGTCCATTTGAACTTGGTATCCTTCTTTAACAACTCTGTCATTGGTTTAGCGATCTTGGAAAAATTCTCAATAAATCTCCTATAATATCCTGCCAGTCCAAGAAAACTGTGAATCTCGCCGACTGAAGTGGGTGCCAACCATTCAGTGACTGACTGAATTTTACTGGGATCTACTGCTATACCCTCTCATGATATAACATGCCCAAGAAATCCAACTTCCTTCAACCAAAACTCACACTTGCTGAATTTGGCATATAACTGGTGTTCCCTGAGTTTCTCAAGAACCAAACGTAGGTGTTCTGCGTGCTCCTCTTCGTTCTTCGAGTAAACCATAATATCATCGATAAACACCACAACAAACTTGTCCAAATATTCCATGAACACTTTTGTTCATCATACTCATAAAATAGGCAGGGGCGTTAGTCAGTCCAAACGACATGACCGTATACTCATATAATCCATATCGAGTGGTGAACGCTGTCTTTGGTATATCCTTTTCTTGGATCTTCAACTGATGGTATCCTGATCGTAGATCGATCTTAGAAAACACCTTAGCTCCTTGCAACTGATCAAATAGATCATTAATCATCGGTAAGGGATACTTGTTCTTTATCGTTACTTCATTCAAAGCTCGGTAATCAACAACCATCCTCAGGGTTTTATCCTTCTTCTCCACCAAAAGTACCGGTGCTCCCCAAAGGCGATGAACTTCTTGAATGTAACCTTTCTCCAATAACTCCTTGATCTGCTTCTTAATTTCTTCCGGATCATTTCCGGCATCCGATAGGGTCTCTTTGATATTGGCCCTGTACCGGTATTAGTTCTATCGAAACTCGATGTCTCGATCCGGTGGCATGCCCGTAACTCTTCCGAAAAACATCTGGATAATCCTCACTCTGGTACTTCCTCTTGCACAACTCCGTGAGGGTATTCACTTGGCTCCTCCTAGGCACATGCCTAGATACATACTTAATCCTTTTTCCCTCTGGGGTGGTAAGATAAATTGACTTGCTGGCACAGTCAATACTTCCTCCAATTCGACGATCTTAGTTTTCGCCTTCTTCAAGTCCAGCATGTCTGCGCACATCTGGTTCTCATGACGTCGAATGTGCTGGTTTAGCTCCTGGATGTAAGCTGCAATGGATCTATCCTTCTTGGTGCTAATTAGTTCCCATTGCTCGTCTCGGCGCCCACATATTTGGTATATGGTGTCTTTAAGCTCCTTATTGTTGACTTCTCCAATGCGTCCCATGGTAATGTGAGCTGCCATGCTCTTTCCTAAGCTCCATGTTGGTGCATTGAAAACACATACTATGGGCTCCGTGCTTGGTGCAAACGTCCTTCCGGGAACTAGGGCTTGAATCTTCCAAAGATTCTTCTTCTGGTAAGTTGGCGTTGTATGTCCCGTGAAGCTTGGTATTCCAATATTCGGTACCTAGTGACTTCCTTCAAGTGGCGTCCGAAAGGTGTGTCTTCATCCGGTTGGGCAAACTTGTATTTCATCTCCGTCATCCTAAAGAGTGGAACAAAGGAGAGATGTCAGAAATGAGTAGAGAAGAGTGACCTAGGGTTTTATCTTAGTGGTCGTGTCCTACACTCAACGTGTGCTCTGATACCATCTTGTAGCGACCCGACCTCGGATGGTCAAGTCTCGTATACATGTCATCCTGGATCGGTAATCTTGACACACACGATACTCAAGGATTTATAAACAGAGTAGCAATCACACACTTATTACATCGAATGTCTCAAAAGAGAACTTATTACAATAATATGGCTTAAGGCCATCTAATGCGATAACAATGGAAGGCTTGGAAGGTAAAGTGAGTCCATCAACTCCAACGGCATAAGCTGAGCTGCACGGCAACGACCTCGATCCTTACTCCTCGTCTGAAAAGTCGTAACATAATACGTTGCAGCCCGAGAACGGGTCAAGACATGGAATATCTTGGCAATGTAACACATAGAGAGTAATGAAAGAATGAGCTATACTACATGCATATATGGCTGGTGGAAAGCTCTATGGTTACTGATTTCTGAAAAGCCAATTTTCCCTACATCAAAGGAATAAATTTTACTTTAACTATCATGGTGGTTGAAACATCATTGAGAAGGTACCCCCCAACTCAGATGATCCCAATTAAGGTAATTAACATTCCAGCAATATTAAGTTAGAGTGATGAGATACATGTGAATACTCAAGTACTAGATACTCGAATTGTCCATAACCGGGAAACGGCTAACCATGATTAGATTGTACACTCTGCAGAGGTTTGCGACTTTTCCCCACAAGACTCGATCGCCTCCGTTGGTTTCTCGCACTTCATGGTATTTGAGAGACGGATGACCGAGACACGCTCTTTCGAAACATTAACTCTCTACTCCTGGATAGATCATACCAAACCTATCTACCTCTCGACCTACCTCTTGAGAGCTTCACGTAACTTCTTGAACTATGCTAGAGCCCATAATAGCTTGTGGCTGCACACGGAAGTTTTCTAGCATGAATAATCTCAGTTCCCTTTGAGCACTGGTGGCGGTCCATAGGAAGATCACACGGGTACCCCGGGATTTCAAAAAAAGCAGACAACCTTTGGGTTCCCCGGTGCCTCAATCCACCCAGATGTGTATTTAAGTTGCCACCTTAAAGTAAACCATTAATTAACAATCTCACATCTGTCGTGAATATCTCTCAAACCCAATCCACGTCTACGAGCATAGCATGGCAATATAAGCATAACGTAGAAGTAACTCCCAAGGGTTTGAAAGTAACAGGGCAATAGGTTCCTACCTCATCATCTACTTCCCAACCCACAAATTAATGACATCCTAATCATGCAACGTTCGAGGGTTGAAACTAATGCATAAAAACTGGGTAGGAAAAGATATGATCAAGTGTTACTTGCCTTGCTGACGATCCGTGAATCCTAGAGACTCGTAGTAACACGCTTCGCACTTCGGGAATTCTATCGCAAGCAAACAATACATACATAAGCATACAACAAATATGCACAAATAAAACTTCAACTGAAAGAGGTTGACCGGAGAGTTCAACTTAAGAACTCCAAATTGCAAAAAGAATCAAACCAAACGAAACAACGAAATTCAAACGGCGAAAGAAATAAGGTCCGTTTACTAATCTGAACTAGAGTCAAATTTTACAATGACAAAAACTGGTTTGAGTTGATTATTCGGAAGAGGGTTTCGATCACGAAACTCCAGCGCTTGAATCGCCTGATTCCGATAAACAGTGAAAAGATAAACTGGTTTGAAAATTGGATCTGAAATCGCGATCGGAATAACCGCGGAATAAATCGAATAAAAGAAAAGTGACGAATCGTTAAGCGAGCGAACGTTCGTTAACAGAACAAACAGTGAACGCGTTCGTTAAAACGAACGGACGTTCGTTAAATAAATAAACCGACGAAAAATAAACCGATCTGAAAAAAAAACGATCTAGGTTTTTTTTAAAAAAACCGAAGGGTTTTCTTTAAAAAAAACGGCGGCGGGGTCGGGTACCGGCGAGGCGCGTCCGGCGAGCGGGCGGCTCGGGGTGGGGCGGGTCGACGAGGGGCGGCGGGGCTTAGCGGAAGGCGGCGGCGACGGCGCTGGGAGGGCGGCGGCGACGGCGGGGCTCCGGCGGCTCGAGGCTCCGGCGGCTCGGGGCTCGGGACTCCGCGAGGTCGGGTGGTGGTGGCGGGTGGTGGCGGGGTGGGCGGCTATATAAAGGGGCGGGCGGCGGCGACTTGGGAAGGGTCGCCGAGGTGGAGTCCGCTCGGACTCCCTCGGCGTCGTGCACTGCTGCACGGCGTGAGGAGGCGGCGGCGCTCATGGCCGACTGGCTCTACTGGGCCTTTAGCCCGGGTCCGCTTGCCGTTCGTTTTTAAATCATTCCTCCGAAGAAAAATTCCTAGAAAAATAAATAAAATCTAAAATTCCAAAATAAGTTTTCTCCGTCTAAATAAAATATTTAGAACTAGATTAACTTTTCTTGGCCCTAAAATGAAATTTTTTTAAAGCGTGCAATTTTTTTTCTAGGACAAATAAAATTCCAAATAAGTAAAAATAAAATCCCAAAAATGATTTTAACATTTTTCCTCCGGTATTTCAATTATTTTGGAGAAGTCATATTATCTCCCCTCATTTATTTTAAATGAAATATTTTTCCGAGAGAAAATAATTAAAATCCAATATCCTCGACTTTCATTGATTGATAAAATTCAAATGTGAAAATCGAAAAATCCCCAACTCTCTCCGAGGGTCCTTGAGTTGCTTAGGATTTTCGAGGATAGCAAATGAATATGCAATAAAATATGATATGCATGGATGACCTATGTATAACATGCCAAATTGTAAATTTGGGATGTTACATTTTATGATTATGAAATTTGGCAAATGGATGTCAAAACTGCATTCCTTAATGGATATCTTAAAGAAGAGTTGTATATGATGCAACCAGAAGGTTTTGTCGATCCAAAAGGTGCTAACAAAGTGTGCAAGCTCTAGCGATCCATTTATGGATTGGTGCAATCCTCTTGGAGTTGGAATATACGCTTTGATAGTGTGATCAAAGCATATGGTTTTATACAGACTTTTGGAGAAGCCTGTATTTACAAGAAAGTGAGTGGGAGCTCTGTAGCATTTCTGATATTATATGTGGATGACATATTGTTGATCGGAAATGATACTGAATTTTTGAATGGCATAAAAGGATACTTGAATAAGAATTTTTCAATAAAATACCTCGGTGAAGCTGCTTATATATTGGGCATCAAGATCTATAGAGATAGATCAAGACGCTTAATTGGACTTTCACAAAGCACATACCTTGATAAAGTTTTGAAGAAGTTCAAAATGGATCAAGCAAAGAAAGGGTTCTTGCCTGTGTTGCAAGGTGTGAAGTTGAGTCAGACTCAATGCCCGACCACTGCAGAAGATAGAGACAAAATGAAGGTCATTCCCTATGCTTCAGCCATAGGTTCTACCATGTATGCAATGCTGTGTACTAGACCTGACGTGTGCCTTGCTATTAGTTTAGCAGGGAGGTACCAAAGTAATCCAGGAGTGGATCACTGGACAGCGGTCAAGAACATCCTGAAATACCTGAAAAGGACTAAGGATATGTTTCTCGTTTATGGAGGTGACAAAGTGCTTGTCGTAAATGGTTACATCGATGCAAGCTTTGACGCTGATCCGGATGACTCTAATTCACAAACCAGATACGTGTTTATATTGAATGGTGGAGCTGTCAGTTGGTGCTTCCAAGCAGAGCGTCGTGGCAGGATCTACGTGTGAAGCGGAGTACGTAGCTGCTTCAGAAGCAGCAAATGAAGGAGTCTGGATGAAGGAGTTCATATCCGATCTAGGTGTCATACCTAGTGCATCGGGTCCAATGAAAATCTTTTGTGACAATACTAGTGCAATTGCCTTGGCAAAGGAATCCAGATTTCACAAGAGAACCAAGCACATCAAGAGACACTTCAATTCCATCCACGATCAAGTCAAGGAGGGAGATATAGAGATTTGCAAGATACTTACGGATCTGAATGTTGCAGACCCGTTGACTAAGCCTCTCTCACGAGCAAAACATGATCAACACCAAGACTCCATGGGTGTTAGAATTATTACTATTTAATCTAGATTACTGACTCTAGTGCAAGTGGGAGACTGACGGAAATATGCCCTAGAGGCAATAATAAAGTTGTTATTTATATTTCCTTATATCATGATAAATGTTTATTATTCATGCTAGAATTGTAGTAACCGGAAACTTAGTACATGTGTGAATACATAGACAAACAGAGTGTCCCTAGTATGCCTCTACTAGACTAGCTCGTTAATCAAAGTTAAGTTTCCTAACCATAGACATGTGTTGTCATTTGATGAACGGGATCACATCATTAGAGAATGATGTGATGGACAAGACCCATCCGTTAGCTTAGCACTCTGATCGTTTAGTTTATTGCTATTGCTTTCTTCATGACTTATACATGTTCCTATGACTATGAGATTATGCGACTCCCGAATACTGGAGGAACACTTAGTGTGCTATCAAATGTCACAACGTAACTGGGTGATTATAAAGATGCTCTACAGGTGTCTCCGATGGTGTTTGTTGAGTTGGCATAGATCGAGATTAGGATTTGTCACTCCGATTGTCAGAGAGGTATCTCTGGGCCCTCTCAGTAATGCACATCACTATAAGCCTTGCAAGCAATGTGACTAATGAGTTAGTTGCAGGATGATGCACTATGGAACGAGTAAAGAGACTTGTCGGTAACGAGATTGAACTAGGTATGATGATACCGACGATCGAATCTCGGGCAAGTAACATACCGATGACAAAGGGAACAAGGTATGTTGTTGTGCGGTTTGACCGATAAAGATCTTCGTAGAATATGTAGGAACCAATATGAGAATCCAGGTTCCGCTGTTGGTTATTGAACGTAGAAGTGTCTCGGTCATGTCTACATAGTTCTCGAACCCGTAGGGTCCGCACGCTTAACGTTCGATGACGATTGGTATTATGAGTTTATGTGATTTGATGTACCGAAGGTTGTTCGGAGTCCCGGATGATATCACGGACATGACGAGGAGTCTTGAAATGGTCAAGACATAAAGATTGATATATTGGACCATGTTGTTCGGACACCGGAAGTGTTCCGGAGAGTTTGGGTAAAACCGGAGTGCCGGAGGGTTACCGGAACCCCTCGGGAAGTTAATGGGCCACCAAGGGCCTTAGAGGAGAGAGGGCCGGCCTGGAGGTGGCGCCCCCAGTCCGAATTGGACAAGGGGTGAAGCAGCGCCTCGTTCCTTCTCTCCCCTTCCTCCTTCCTTCCCCTCCTCGTTGGACTAGGAAAGGGGGGAACCTACTCCTAGTAGGAGTAGGATTCCCCCCCTTGGGCGCTCCCCTTGAGGCCGGCCGGCCCCCTCCTCCCCTCCTTTATATACGGGGGAGGGGGCACCCCATAGACACACAAGTTGATTTCTTAGCCGTGTGCGGTGCCCCCCTCCACAGTTTTCCACCTCGGTCATATTGTCGTAGTGCTTAGGTGAAGCCATGCGTCGGTAACTTCATCATCACCGTCATCACGCTGTCGTGCTGACGAAACTCTCCCTCGGCCTCAGCTGGATCTAGAGTTCGGGGGACGTCACCGAGCTGAACGTGTGCAGATTGCGGAGGTGTCGTGCGTTCGATAATTGATCGGTTGGATCGCGAAGACATTCGACTACATCAACCGCGTTACTAAACGCTTCCGCTTTCAGTCTATGAGGGTACGTGGACACACTCTCCCCGCTCGTTGCTATGCTTCTCCTAGATAGATCTTGCGTGATCGTAGGATTTTTTTGAAATACTATGTTCGCCAACACTAACTACTAGCTATGGACCCACAGGTCTGCGGTAAACTACTCATTGGGAACTCCTCGTGGCATTTGGACTTCGTTTGGTATTGATATTCTGCAAACTAAAAAACAAGCAAAAAACATCAACTGGCACTGGGCACTATGTCAATAGGTTAGTCCCAAAAATGATATAAAGTTGCTAGTAAATGAATATAAAACATCCAAGATTGATAATATAACAGCATGGAACAATAAAAAAAATTATAGATACGTTGGAGATGTATCAGCATCCTCAAGCTTAATTCTTGCTCGTCCTCGAGACGGTAAATGATAAAAAAAGAATTTTTGATGTGGAATGCTGCCTAACATGTTCATCATATATTCTTTTCTTTTGTAGCATGGACATTTGAACTTTAGATGATTCAAAGCAATAGTTTATAATTGACATGAGGACATCAATACTCAAGCATATCAACAAGCAACCATGTCTTCCAAAATATCGACACTAAAGAAAGTTATCCCCAGCCCATTATGCTCAATCATTGATCCATTTCCATGAAACACACTCAAATATTAGCTATATCCAATGCACAAGTATGATAATAGTGTTCCCTAGTTGGTGCTTTATAAGAGAAGATGGAGACTCAAATAAAAATAATAATCGCATAAAGTAAATAGATAGGCCCTTCACAGAGGGAAGCAGAGATTTGTAGAGGTGCCAGAGCTCGTATCTTCAATTGAGAGATAAAATTGTTTTGAGAGGCATACTTTTCGTGCCAACGAAACGACCGATAATTTCCAATAATTTCCATGCTAGATAAATCATAGGCGGTTCTCAAACATAAAATAAAGTTTATTTATTTTTCACCATTCTTTCACAATCCATGGCTAGCCGTATCCACGGGTGCCTTCCAAACCAACACTTTCCAAGGAATTTATTATTGACAACTGATAACCCACAAGTATAGGGGATCAGTTGTAGCCTCTTTCGATAAGTAAGAGTGTCGAACCCAACGAGGAGCTAGAGGTAGAAAAAATATTCCCTCAAGTTCTATCGACAACCGATACAACTCTACGCATGCTTAACATTTGCTTTACCTAGAATAAGTATGAAACTAGAAGTACTTTGTTGGTGTGATAGGATAGGTTTGCAAGATAATAAAGAACACGTAAATAAAAGCTAGGGGCTGTTTAGATAAAGAAACAACTAAGTTAGTTTTAGTAGAGAGCTTTTTGTAACACAAGAAAGTTATTTGTCCCTAGGTAATAGATAACTAGACCGGTAAACATTATTGCAATGTTATTAGAGGGAGAGGCATAAGCTAACATACTTTCTCTACTTGGATCATATGCACTTATGATTGGAACTCTATCAAACATCCATAACTACTAAAGATCATTAAGGTAAAACCCAACCATAGCGTTAAAGTATCAAGTCCTCTTTATTCCCATACGCCATCACCCACTTATCCGCGTTTAGGCTGCTATCACCCCCGCAACGCAGACAATAAGCAAACCATGAACATATTGCAACACCCTACAGTGGGGATCCCTGATGTAGGGTGGAACCCTACGTGGACGATCTTTCACGTTTGGAGTGGGATCCCTCGAAGAACACGATGAACACGGGGAAGAACGGAGAGAAATCACAAGGGGAAACACTCAAGAACAAGTCCAATCACACATCCACTAGACAATCAAACACACAAGATCACAAGGTACATGAACAACAAAGGGAAAGATACAAGGTAAGGTTCATCTCCAAGAGGAGGTCTTGATGATATCCTAGACGGATCTTCCCAAGAGGGTCTTGATGATATCCCGAGGATCTTCTCACATGGAGGTCTTGAACTCCATGGGAGTGGTAGTCTCTCTCTCTCAAGAGTAGAGGTAGGAGCAAAGCTCACCTAAGAATGAGCTATCATATTTGCTAACCCTAGAAATGAAGTGGAGGTGGTCTATTTATAGTCTAAGCCACGAAGGGGTAAGTGGGAGAGGATACAAGGCCAAAGGCCCAAGGGCTGCTGACAGGCAGGCGGTAGTACTGGCTCATGACCGGTAGTACCGCTTGAGCGGTAGTACCGCTTGGAGGGGCGGTAGTACCGCTTGGGTGGCCTTAGCGGTAGTACCGCTTGGGTGGGCGTAGTACCGCTGCTCGAGCGCCAGTTTCTCTTCCTCCTTCTCTTCCATGCTTCCCTCATGGACGGTGTAGTCGTTCCTTGGCGCTTGCACTCCTCCTCGACATCCGTGAAGCTCGACAATACTTATGCATGCACACGGAGAAGTGTCAAGTAGTATACCATCCTCGAAGGTGTCAAGTGAACACGTGTAAAGGAGAAGATTCACCTTTATGTATGAGAAGTAGAGGTTGCACGTGTCACTTGCCAAACGGACTCTTGACATGGTGATGACCGTAGGATGCTCCGCATCATCCCCTCCCCCTTGGGAAAGATCCGACCTCGGATCGAAGACCAAATCACCATGGGAAAGAGATAGCGTCGCCGTGTTGAAGTGGACGATCACCAAGTACTTGTCATCTTGAAGCTCGAAATGGGCACTCTCCAATGTCACACCGTCTTGTGATTCCTTCAAAAGGAGCAAATGGAACAAACACTTGGAAAAACAAATGTGGTTAGCGTTAGTGCAAAACCAAGCATTCAAGAGGTGATTCACCAAACAAGTGTCGTAATCAAGCATAGCATAGGGTGTGACAAAGGATTGTGACATGGTATGTAAGCATATGAATTGATCAAAATCAAGGTCATCATGGAAACAAACATGTAAACGTGAGGTAGTGATGCAAATATGTGTGACAAGAGAATAAGCATTTACCTCAAGATCATAGCAATCATGTATAAAGCGCTCGACAAATGGTCGATGGTAGGCATAGGAAGTATTCACAACACCAAATAAAATGAAGTGTCTAAGCACATGGGTCAAGTGCAAGACAATCCAAGCATAATGTGCATAGGGTGTAGTGAACATATTGTGGCACTCAACACAATAGAAAGAGCAATTGTTCATCATGTGTGAGGCAATCAAGTCAAGCATGTAGCAATCAATGTGACTTGGCATATGGGAAGGAATGACATTGTTGCAACCAAACATGTGATAGGAGAAAGTAATCCAAGAATTGGATGCAACACACAAGGTATATATGTCATGAAGCATGGAAATGTGGCAATCATGGGTGAAAGCAATATCTACGCACATGCGTGCAAATGGTGCAAGCAACACATGAAGTATGATCCACAATATCAAAGCTCAAGAAGGATGTCACCTTGAAGGCATGTCCTTGTGCATTCTTCACAATGCCGAAGTGGAAGCAAATACGGTGTAGAAGCGAGTCATGGTAGAATGTATGAGGCTCGCTCTCAAGAGCTCGAATGGTCAACTCACGTGAAGTGGAAGTCGACACAAAGTCCAAGTATCCTACACATGCACACAACAAAACAAAGAACGTATGCACATGGTAGATAAACACATCATCCATCATGATGGTTCTCATCTTTTGCACAAAACCATTAGAAGGACAAGTGCATGAGTAATATGATGCAACAATGGCAATATTCATGGCACTAGGTATATGGTGCAAAGAAGTAAGACAAGCATGCTTCACAAGAATTATGTCAAAATCTCCAAATATATGCGAGAATGCTATGGGGGCAATCTCATGAGCAAGAAGAGAATCATTGTTGCACTCAATACATGGCAGCATGAGGGAGGCAACACATAGAGATATATGACAAGAAGCAATATGAATCATGTGCAAAGCATATAGATGGTTGTCATCAACCGCATGAAATGGTGATGCAACATAAGCAAGCATAGTAATCAAGTCGTGCAAACTAGTGGAGCGAAGATGCAACACACTAGAAGAAATCATGGCAATCATGTCATGTGAGCAAATAATAGGCAAAGAAAATGAACATGACATATCGCAAGCACGAACACAAAGCAAGATCATAGTGTCATCATAGGCATGGGGCACAAAGCAATCATGGCAATAACAAACAATATCTCCACCACGCTTGCAAATACACATACAAGTACTAGAATCAATCATCATGTGTAATGCAAAGCATGGGTCACAAATGCATAGCAAAGGCATAGGAATGGGCATATCATGCAAAGTGAACATGGCAAGATGGGCAAAGGATATATAATGGACAACTACCCATAACCATGCGAGGGCCATGTAAAAGAAATGCCAAGTGTTTGCGCCAAGTGAGCGGTGGGAAAGGCAATCCATGGGATCCCAAATCATCGTTGCTCTCTAGAGCTCGTTTGTCAACTCGTGGGATTGCGAGGTCGACAAGTATTCATGGGTACCTACACAAAAGAGACACAAACGAAAGAAATTGTGTGTGTGGTAAATGTACACATCATCCATCATGATGTGTATGTGTGTGTGAGTTAGCACAAGATAAGCATCGCTCAAAGAAATTTGATGCATGGTATAAGAACATGTCATCCATCATGAAAGAATAGTTATTGTATATGACACGATGGGGACACAAATTGAGAATGCAAGTATATGGCACATCAAAAGCATGTTTCTTCATGGGGAGCATATGGTGCACACAAGTATGGGAATCATACAAAGAATAGGATGGATCAAATTCTCCTAACATGTATGAGGAAACTATGGGGGCCTCCTCATAAGCAATAGCGGACATGTCATTTGGAGAAAATGGACAACATCCAAAACAATGCATATCCGAAGCTAGGTGGGCATGGCATGGCATATGAGATAAATGATGCAAAGGAGCATATCAATATCATCACAAGAAAAACAAATGCCAACAACCATGGGCTTGTCATCTATGCCATATGTGCAAATTGGGTTTATTTTAATGGCATATGCATAGTCACTATGGAGAGATTGCAAATAAGACATATGGTTGATCTCATGCATAGCATATGACAAGTCAAGCGGATTAGCAAACATGATGTGACCTAAAGAATTGTCACAAGAAATCCTATGTAACATAGCATCACAACTAATAGACTCCACATGAGAATCATCATATTCATCATAAATGGGCAAATCATCACATGGGAAATCATACTAGAATGAAGCATGTCAATAGGGTGATCAACATCATGCAAGCAATCAATGTCAAAATAGTCCACTAGTGGGACGAGAGCATCACCGTCACCTTTGTTACCTTTGTCATTCCACTCAAGTGGTGTAGGTGAGGTGGGAAAGACCAAATGGTGGTCATCTTCATCTTGATGGAACCATGTGGGGGGTGCATCATATTCCACCATGGCCATCGTCTTGTCCAAAGGGAGGACGAAGTCGTCGAGGATCGGCGCGTCATCATAAATGGGACCTAGCACCAAATGAGAAGACACAATAGAGGTAGAGGTCAAGTCGTTAGTGTTGAAAGTGGCCTCACATGACCTATCAACTATCTCACTCTCTCTATGTGGTGGTTCACTCACTCCCTCAAAATAGGTGCACTCAAACTCACGTATGGTGGAGTCACTCATCTCACTCAAGTGGTGGTTGTGGCTCTCCTCACATGAGAATTGGGGCAACTCGTCATATATGGGGCTAGTGGTGAAGTCACTCTCACTCTCAATATGGTGGCACAAGTCGCTCAAGTCATCATACGTCGCTGTGGTCGAAGTGAAATACTCAACCATCTCATCGCCGTCGCCCTGGATGAAGGCCGAAGATGGCACATCATCACTCTCCTCCATGACCGAAGGAAAATCCCATGCTCGATCATCTCGTCATCGCTGCCGTGGATGAAGGCGAAGATGGCACAACATAACTCTCGCCTCCTAAGATGGAAGCATCATCCTTGCTCGCCACCTTGTCGCTTGCCTCCAAAGCTTGGTCCTTGAAGGTCTCCGTAGTCGTACTTGTCGCCGCACCAGCTTGAAAAAGAGTCAAGGTAGACTCGGTATCATCAATGCCACAAAGAGGGATGGCGGTGAAGTTGCACTTGGGAGCATCGTCTTGGAGCTTGTCGGGCTTGGACATCGTGGTGGTACTAGCCTCATGCTTGTCGTAGAGCTTGGTCGCCGCGAAGTGTGCTTGGGGTGGAGAAGCCTTGGCCTTCATGAATTCTTGTTCCGCCTTGAGAGCACCAATGTAGTAGTCGTCGATGGACTTGTAGTTCTCGAGGAAGATGGTCTTGGAGATGTCATTGTGCAATCCCATCATGAAGTGGAACTTCATTGACATGGGGTCGTCCACGCCGGCTCGTCGCAAGGCAATCTTCATCTCCTTGAAGTATGAGTCGATGGACTTGGATCCTTGGATGGTGTTCTCCAATTGGCGTCGAAGTTGTTCCGTGTAGGTTGGAGGCACAAACTCTCCGCAAAGCTCTCTTCATCTTGGGCCAACTCATCTCGTAGCACTCAAGGTGTGTGAAGCCACCATGTCGGCGTGGTCGTGGAAGTTTCTTGTGGCGCACTTCACTTGATCGTCGGGAGGAACTTGATGTAGCTTGAGGTAGTCGTCCATCAAACGCTCCCACTCGAGGTACTCCTCGGGTTCTTGAGTCCCATAGAAAGGAATCTCGTGGTCGATGTCGAGGTCGTAGTAGCTCGTGGAAGTCACGGACTTGAGCTTGGGGAGCTTCTCTTGAGCGTAGTCTTGGGGTGCTTGTTGGCGAAGATGCCGAATATCCGAAGGCGAAGATGCCTTGAAGTCGCTTGGCGAAGATGCCAAGGGAGATGGTGAAGTCGTTGAGTGGTTGTTGATGTTGAGCTCTTGACCTTCACGTTCTTGTTGATGATGGTGTCGATGTCGATGTGATGTTGCCGGAGATGGTCGCTCGGAAGGATGTGCTCTTGAGCGTCTTCTCGAAGATGAGGAAGATCGCTTGTAGGACTTGATGAGGGATTTGATCTCCTCCATTTTAGCTTGCATCTTGGCGTCGTAGTTGTTTTCCATGGCATCGAACTCGTCGTTGTTGTTGTAGACCGAAGATGAAATGCCTTGCCTATCCATCACAAGACTCGAGTAGAGGTGAGTAGGAAATGAGATAAACAATACCAAGTTACCTTTTCCCAAAGTTGAGGATGTATCTCGTTTCACTCAATGTGAGATGAAAGAATAGTGTAATTGGTACCGGACTTGTTCACTCACACCTATCAAGTAAAGCTTATGGTAGAGCTCGGTGAGGATAGTGGCACAAAATTTGATGCAAAATGTTAGCAAGAGTCAATAATGTTGAAAGAGATTCACAAATTCGCAAGCGAAACAAGTAGACCAATAGCAATATGTGGCACACGGAAACACACACGGATAGATAAATGGGGCCGTGCAACCAAGGAATGAGCTCAAAATGTGGAATCCACCAAAACGCTCGTGTTGCACAAATCAAGAGAGACGCTAGCACGATTGCTCAATAGGCGGATCGACACTTGTGCACAACCTATAAGATGCAAAATGGATAAACTTTCTATCCCAAGTATGCTATGTATGTATGGTTCGGTGTTTCTCTCACAATGATCCAAGATGATCAAGTATGATACCATATGATATATTTGGATGCTATGGCACTTGCTTACAAGCTCTTTGCTCTCTTTCTTTTGCTTAAAAGCTTATTCTCTTTTTTTGTATGTATGGCCACTTTTGCACAATGCACAAACCAAGATAGCTATTGTGTATATGCGGAACGATATTGTGACACAATGGATGATATGATGATACCAAGATGATATGGTATGTATGCAATGGAAGGTATGATCACTAATGTGCACAAGTAACGTTGCGGCAATACTCAAATGGCTAGTCTCGATAGGCAAATGTAACGCAAAAGTAAGGCTAGGGGTTAACAATGCAATGGCAAGGGAATATACAATGGAGGGATACCACGATATCAAGATGATATGGAGGTTACCGTCCGCGATGATGAGTAGCGGTGTTCTTGATGTAGATACCAAGATGATGGAGACTCGTCCTAAGTAGCGAAACACCTTAGGAAACGGAAAAACCGCGAACTCAAAATCTCAAACTTCAATTGTCAAAGTGGTGGTAGCGGAAAGCGGTGGTGGTTTGCACTTGGCAATGCGGAAGTGGAATGATGGGCTATACACGTGTCGGAGTTGAAGTTGCCGTCCCTAAGTAGCCGAAACACCTTAGGAGACACAAGCCACAACTCGAAAAAGCTCAATCAACAATTGGGTTAAGTTGGGTTGTCGGAAGTGTATGGTGGGCAAGCCTATGTGGAAGTGGTGGTGGTGGTTGATGAAGAAGCAATCGTCCCTAAGTAGCCGAAACACCTTAGGAGACTCGAATCACTACTCAAGCAACCACTAATGCTATGGGGAACAAAATTGGTTAGGTTGCGGAAGTCGGTGGTGGTTATCACGGAGGATGTGGCGGAAGCCCTAGGCAAAGATGCCAAAGTTCACAAAATTTGATGGAGTCAAATGGTGATGGTAGTATTTTTATGGGAAGGGGGGTGTCAATAGCTTCGAAACGAGCTAAAGAACGTCAAAATCGGACTCCGGATGAATTAGTTATGGCCGAAACGGTGAAACGGAAAAAACTGAAATTGGGTTGGGCGGTAGTACCGCTTGGGAGGGCGGTAGTACCGCTCGTAAGCGGTAGTACCGCTTGGAATGGGCGGTAGTACCGCTCGTGTCGGGTTTTTTCGCAAAATCTGGCTCTGGGAGGGGCGGTAGTGCCGCTTGGAAGGGCGGTAGTACCGCTTGGAGGTGCTAAGCGGTAGTACCGCTTGGAAGGGCGGTAGTACCGCTCGTGTCGGGATTTTTCGCAAATCCGGATAGGGGCGCGATTTTGGGGCGGAAATGGATGATTTCGGGGGCAAAATTTGATGGATTTTGTGGATGGAAGGTGGGGAAACTTGGGGGAATGCTAGATCCACTTGAAACCAAGCAAATCCATGGATCAAAATCAATAAAACATCATCAAAACTAACAAATCACAAAAAAAATTGGGGCTATTTTTGGTGGGGATTTTCGGATTTAGGACGAAATCAACAAAATCAAGCTAGAAAAAGAGGGGTAGGGGCTCCAAAAACGTGATCAACCTAAGCTCTGATCCATTAGATGATGTAGGGTGGAACCCTACGTGGACGATCTTTCACGTTTGGAGTGGGATCCCTCGAAGAACACGATGAACACGGGGAAGAACGGAGAGAAATCACAAGGGGAAACACTCAAGAACAAGTCCAATCACACATCCACTAGACAATCAAACACACAAGATCACAAGGTACATGAACAACAAAGGGAAAGATACAAGGTAAGGTTCATCTCCAAGAGGAGGTCTTGATGATATCCTAGACGGATCTTCCCAAAGGGGTCTTGATGATATCCCGAGGATCTTCTCACATGGAGGTCTTGAACTCCATGGGAGTGGTAGTCTCTCTCTCTCAAGAGTAGAGGTAGGAGCAAAGCTCACCTAAGAATGAGCTATCATATTTGCTAACCCTAGAAATGAAGTGGAGGTGGTCTATTTATAGTCTAAGCCACGAAGGGGTAAGTGGGAGAGGATACAAGGCCAAGGCCAGCGGCTGCAAGAGAAAGGCGGTAGTAGTACGGGCTCATGACCGGTAGTACCGCTTGAGCGATAGTACCGCTTGGAGGGGCGGTAGTACCGCTTGGGTGGCCTTAGCGGTAGTACCGCTTGAGTGGGCGGTAGTACCGCTGCTCGAGCGGCCAGTTCTCTTCCTCCTTCTCTTCCATGCTTCCCTCATGGACGGTGTAGTCGTTCCTTGGCGCTTGCACTCCTCCTCGACATCCGTGAAGCTCCGACAATACTTATGCATGCACACGGGAGAAGTGTCAAGTAGTATACCATCCTCGAAGGTGTCAAGTGAACACGTGTAAAGGAGAAGATTCACCTTTATGTATGAGAAGTAGAGGTTGCACGTGTCACTTGCCAAACGGACTCTTGACATGGTGATGACCGTAGGATGCTCCGCATCAATCCCTCACGCTTGCGCGACACGAGGGGACCATAGGACAGCACCAATAATAAAACATACAACTCAAACCAATCATGATCAACAATCAACCCATAGGACAAAACAGATCTACTCAAACATCATAGGGTAGCCATACATCATTGGGAAATAATATATAGTGTTGAGCACCATGTTTAAGTAGAGATTACAGCAGGGAGAAGAGGCGTTACACCGCTACATAGAGGGGGAGAGAGTTGGTGATGACGGCGGAAAAGTTGTTGGTGTAGATCGCCGTCACGGTGATGGCCCTAGCGGCGTTCCGGCGCCACCGGGAGAGAGGGGGAGAGAGCCCCCTCCTTCTTCTTCTTCCTTGACCTTCCCCTAGATGGGAGAAGGGTTTCCCCTCTGGTCCATGGCCTCCATGGTGACGGAGGGGTGGGAGCCCCCCTGAGATTGGATCTCTCTCTCCGTTTCCTTCTGTTTCTGCGCTCCCAAATTCTGGCCTTTCATCGTTTCTTAAATTCCCGGAGATCCGTAACTTCGATTGGGCTGAAATTTTAACACGATTTTTATCTGGATATTAGCTTTCTTGCAGCCGAAGAAGGGAGCCAACCGCCTTATGGGGTAGCCACAAGGGTCTAGGGCGCGCCACCTGCCTTGGCGCCGCCTCGGGCATCGTCTCGCGTTGATTCCAATTCCCAAAAATCACATATATTCCAGAAAAATCTTCGTAAGTTTTTATCGCGTCTGGACTTTGTTTGATATGGATTTTCTGCGAAACAGAAAACATGCAACAAACAGGAATTGGCACTGGATCAATATGTTAGTCCCAAAAATTATATAAAAAGTTGCCAAAAGTATATGAAAGTTGTAGAATATCGACATGAAACAATCAAAAATTATAGATACGACGGAGACGTATCAACAACATAAACATATTTTTTTTTCATTTTGGGACTGTGCATCCCTATTACCTACCACACTCTCGTACAATGACAAGTGAATAAACACTCATCTTGAGCATAACATATCTGGTATGAAAAATATTGGCCACCCCTGCTGCCTCATGAGCGGTACGGGCACAGAAAAAGGAAATTCATTTTGAAAATTAGAGTTGGCACATATAAATTTACTTGGAGCGACATGGAAATACCACATATAGGTAGGTATGGTGGACTCATTTGGCACAACTTTGGGTTTAAGGAGTTGGATGCACAAGCAGTATTCCCGCTTAGTACAAATGAAGGCTAGCAAATAGATTGCGAAGCGACCAACCAACAAACAAAAATAATCATAAACGTGCATTAAACATAACTAACACCGAATAATGCACCACAAGTAGGATATAACTTCATTGCATAACTATTGACTTCCGTGCTTGCATAGGCAATCACAAACCTTAACACCAATGTTCTTACTAAGCATAATTACTCACCAACATGACTCACATATTAGTATCTCCATATCTCAAAACTATTTCAAGGAATCAAGTTTATAATATCCAATGATCTTCATGATTTTTTTTATTATATCCCCCTTGAATATCTATCACTTTGGGACTAAATTCATATATTACTGTTGCTACCTTTTAAGCTCTCAAATAAATATAAGTGAGGCACGAGAGCATAAATATTTCTTCAAAATTTCCAACTCCTGAATTAATATAAGTGAAGCATGATAGGATATTTCTTCAAAATTTACTAACTCTCAAATTAATATAAGTGAAACTTGAGAGTATTTCTTCAAAACTAAACTACCACCGTGCTCAAAAAGATATAAGTGAAGTACTAAAGCAATTCCCTAGCTCAAAAAATTTAAGTGAAGCACATAGAGCAATTCTAATAAATCATAACATCATTATGGCTCTCTTAATAGACGTTCCAAGCAAAACTCATGATATGTTACGAATAAAAATATAGCTCCAAGTAAAATTACCGATGGTCGTTAGAAGAAAGAGGGGATGCCTTCCGAGCACTACAAGAAATATGTCAACTTGCGACCATCACTATTGGTCGCTGAAAGGTCATTGTTTTTTATTTGTGACCTTTTTGTGATCAAAAACAGATGGTCAAAAGCTGACGGTCGTAAACTGAAATTCACAACCTTCTTTGTGATATGTAAAAGGTTGTTGGTTCCACGACCAAATTTTTGGTCACTAGCAGCCTCTCCAGGCTAAGTAGGATCCAGCGTGGCAAGCTGACGTGGATAAAAATCAGCCCAGTCCAATTAGATGTTGTACATGGGCCGAGCCCAACAATTAAGCCTATTTATTGTTTTTTCTGTGAATTTTTGGTCTGCTTCATGGGCCCAGCCCAACATTTCAGCCATTTTATTTTTGGGCTGTGGCCTTTCCATCTCAACAGTTTGTTTATATATATATAATGGGTCCACTAATCAGATGGGTCCCGGTTACAAAATTGTGGTAAGTGGGTCCAAGTTGTCAGCTTCTAGTAAGTGGGTCCTGGCTGTCAGGGTCATATTCTTCATGTTCAATTTGGCAGTAAATAAATAAGCAATATTTAAATTGGCACAAACAGAAAACACATATAATAATACTTCAAATAACAACCAGATTTAGTATGGAGCTCCTGCTCTACAAATAACACACAATACAATGGCTAAATCTGGAGCTCCTGCTCTACAAATAACACATAATACAATGGCGCTCCTGCACTACCAACTGTGCTATATTCTTCACGATGTAGCTCCTTTGATAGCATTACAAACTAGGCACCTGATCCTGTCATGAACAACATGCAACCTCAGTCGCCCTGTTACATGAATCAGCAAAGAAGAATCAGAAAACTGGAGCCAATATATTATGAAGAGACCACTCAAAAAAGATAAGTTATTTAGAATGATAACATAAATTCAACTAGTACAATGCTTTTATTATCCAGCTAGTCAAAACAAGATACTCATTCATACAAGAAAGGTGACTCGTGAAAATAGTGCATTCTACTCATAGCTCGCAGAGTATCAATATTCTGTTCTTATAAGCTTATTCTTATGCCTGAAGCAAGTAAGGAAATCCGACCAAATACGCAACACCTCCATAAACTAAAACATCATGACTAGCCTGGGGTTCTAATTCTGCTTTTTCTTGCGGGCCATGATTATGATGATATAGCCTAATAAACTGTATGCCAAAATGTAAAGAAGATAAATATGGTGATACAGCAAAACCATGATTATCTTCTAATGTGAAACCCAGGAATTAAAGTGATGACATTAGTATATGACATGAGTTGATAACAAATGTTAGAGCAACCACCAGATTACGAAAGTACACACCCACCATTCTGATATAATAGCCCTTAACAGAACCAGCAAATGTGTATATTAGCTTTACTAGAAACCAGTCAGTAGATTAAAGAACTATAAAAGAACGACTATAGGTTTGCATCACTCAGGGCAGTGCAAGCCAGATCAGCTATACTTTAGCCTTGTCTGGTTGGTACTTGGTATATCTAGTACCAGCACTTCCCGAGGAGCATAAATTAATACTAGAAAGTACAAAAAAGGAACGTTGTATGGTTTACTGCCCTTGGTATAACTCGAGTAAACCCATAATCGTAAGCACAGTCAAGTCGAGACATGCACTTCAGCACTCAAGGACTCTTACCACAAAGAGCAGCAGCATGGGCGGTCGAGCAAAATTTGTCAAGATTAGCCAATAGATTCTGCACAAGTGAAATCAACAGCACGAGACAACATATTAAGCCATAATCTTAAAATCCAAATTTCACATGAACTAACGGGAAGGACAACCACATGGCAACATCAATTTGAAAAGGGAATCAAGTACTGCTGAAATATAATACCAACTTAGAAAGCATCAGAAATAAGCAACATGATAAGTGGTAATTCTAAAGTATAGAAAGATGGCAAAGTGACGGATACATCATCTAGTTATTGGCAACACTCTGGCAGTGCCATGACATGGGCACAGGAAAACAAGTTCTTTTCACCAAATAACCCAGCAATAAAGAAATTAGGGATGTACAATAAGTAAATCTAATTAAAAAATAAACCCAATTGATAGCCCCACAAGCCCGTAACTACATATGACTAGACAACACAATCCCTTGCATTTAGCAAGAACATGACGCAGAACATTCACAACTGGAGAGAGCAGCCAGAAAAAAAAAGCATAGTTCATGGTGGAGGGAGTGGTGAATTACGTCAATAGCGATGCCGGTCTTTCTCGAGGAAGTAGTGGTCGTCCACGGCCTGGCCGAGCAGAGGATCAAGTACAGTTCCTCTCTTGCATCCAACTAACATTTAGAGCTGACCCTGGCATCCAACCAATATTGCACAATGGGGCAAAGAGATCCAAATGTCTGGCGTGGGAAGATCTTCACAGCCTTCTTTTGGCGAGTTGTACATGAAATAAATAAAATAAGATGATGGTTCTGTAAATGGTAAACTTGCAAGTCAATAAGATGACAAACATACTATTGTGTTCACAGTTATTAGTAAAGCAGCAATCAAAACTAGTGATAATGCACAAGCAACTTTTGCATATGTCTATACAATCAAACATTATAGAATTATAATAGTTAATCTCATCTCACTCCACAAGTGGCTCTATGAACATGCTAGACACACAGCTACTGTACTAATTAAGATATACATACTACTCACAGGAAAAGCAAAGCAAAGAAACCTAGCTCACACATAGGATTCTTGTTACATACTTACATCCTAATTAATCGAACATGCCCATATGAAATGCATAATCTAGTCCCATGTAGGTAATGGGTGTGGCAGTTGAGTTCATTTAGGCAAACATCTGCTGTAGACTACTAGTACAGATCAATCCTATGCAACAATCTGACTGCTCTGACCCTATGCCCCAGATCAGAAATGAACGCAACGGATGAATGGTTAGCGACAAGTGCGCTATCGATATCCACCTCACCAAACTACAGATAAAAAAGACAAATATGGCTTATTCTTCATAGCACCACCAGAGTCTCGTCATGTTAAAATGGAGCTGATTTAGTGCACTATCGTTTCATCACAAAACACAATATCAAACAATGTTGACAGCGCATAACAAAGTGCTGGAAGAAACAAGCATCTTCAGTTAACCTCATTCTCAATGACAACAATCCTCTTCCCATGCTGTGATGTTAGAATGTGATTCAGAAGGGTTGTCTGTGACAGAGAGATTGAAAACAATTAGCCAACCTTAATAAACAGGCCTCAGTCCTACACAAATTATTATAGCATCATGGTAGTGAGCACATTCATCAGTTTAAATCCATGCCACTGTACTTGGTTTTACAGCTAGCGTATCATTTCCTCGAATCTGAATTCATATTAACATCACCTAAGCCATTACTGGACAATTGGATAATACACTGGTCTAGTAGAAGAAAATATGCAATGAATTCAGAGTTCAGATTAGACAGGCTTCTATAGCCTACCGCTCTAGCTAGGAAGACTTTACGAGGGGAAAGGTAAGTAAGCGTAGTGAGGCGGACCTTGCCGGAGCCGAGGAAGCCGGTGATGACGGTAGCGGGGAGGAGGCCCACGTCGTGCTTGCAGAGGACGTGGCCGCGGCTGACGAGGTCGAGCAGCACGAGGTTGTAAGTGGAGGGCAGGTCGTGCAGGTAGTACTCCGTCGTCGAGGCCTGCGTCGTCCACGCGATCTTGTTCCCCATCACCGCCGCGGTGCCCCTCTGCCTCCCCGAGCGGGCAGACTCACACACGCCCACCTCCTAGGTGCAGTGGAGGATGGTGAGTCCGACGAGGGCGGGGGAGGCGTGGGCGCGAGGCTGGACGAAGTAGGAGAGCTGCGGCGTTAAAGGTGGCTGCGACGGCGCCACTAGAGGTCAGGAAGAAGGAGGGATCTGGTGCTGCATCTCGTTCCGGTAGGGCGGTGGATCTGGGTGCTGGCTCGCCCCTCGCTTGATCTGTGGATGGGCGGGGGAGAGGGTGGATCAGCGGCGCTTGGGGGATGGGGGTCGAGCTCCGCCGGAGGGAGGTGGCCGGCGCGCGCAGGAGGGAAGGAGGAGAGGGGAGGCGACGGGGTTCGCCATGGGAGGGAGAGGGGAGGCGACGGGGTTCGTCATGGGAGGGAGCAGGAAGGGGAGGAGGAGAGGGGAGGCGACGGGGTTCGCCATGGGAGGGAGCGGGGAGGGGAGGAGGAGAGGGGATGCGTGCGGGGGCCGGAAAGGAGGGGGGGTTGATGGTAAATGTCCACAAGGACTAGGGTTTCGCCTTAGGTGGGCTTGGGGTGAGGACTGTCTTGGATCCGCGAGAATCTGATGGTGTTCCAACCACGATCCGCGTGAAACGCCCACAGACCAATCAAAATGTAGTACATGCATACGATGTCATGATCATCTAAATTGGTCGTAGTTAACTACAAAATTGGTCCTAGTTAACTAAAAATTATTTTCCATTTTTTGAGTGCCCAAAATGAGTTTTTTTGTGAAGGACCTACCATATATTTGTTGCAAAATTGGACCAAATCAATTTTCTAAAATACTAGGTCATATTTAATGCACAATTGACCAAATGGTTGGGTGTCAAAAGCCTTGATCCACCTTTGGTGAAAAAGACAAATTTCTGCCGATTCAGCACGAAGCGGGTCAAATTTGAACTGTAGCTGCATCATAGTATGCTCTTTATTTTTTTTCCAAAAATCATTTATAGGTACATAAGTATCTATTTAATTAGAAAATATCAATTTTTTTCCAAGATTCAACCACTAGCTAGGAACGGTCAAGCCCGCTGTTTTGACCACATTTTGAAACAGGCATAAAAAAATAAAATAAAAATCAAAAAATTGGAAAACCTTCGCATTATGTCATTACATGTGACCAAGTTGCCAGAAAAAATAAACTTGTAATACGAAAATTCTTTAAAAAAGTGTTCTCATAAATGAGCTATCATGCGTGAAGATTCATGGCTTTCAAGCCAAATGATCAATCTTATGGCCACATTCATGGCACAGTTTGTTCAAATGATCTCATATTGTGCACAAGGGTGCATCTTGGAATTCCAAACAATGTTGCCTAAGGGAGTTTTGATGAGGACATGACTACCTTGGATGAGACCAAAAATATTGCATACATGCATATTTCTCAGGTGATTTCTAGTGCAAACTATTCAATAATATATTTATGTTATCCAGGACAAAAATACTTCACAAACTTTTGTGCCATGTCTAATTGCAGGTGTATGGGACATTTGTACAATCCACATATGAAGATAAGGGAGAAAGAGATGTTTACCTGCTGTTCAAAAGTTCTCTCACGTCACTTTTGGCCCAAGAGAAGATAGAGTCCAAGTCTCTCACGTTCGGACTCAGATTCGGACTGCAGACATACCTGACTCAAAACGTCTATAACTTTTTCATACGGACTCCAAATTGGTTGATTCTTTTTTGTTGGAAAATAGATTTCGTGCATTTTCCAACCCAATTGAATCACCTTAAAATCCGTCCGGGCGTTGAGTTATAGACGAAACAATCTGATCTTTGCAGAGAATCCGAGTCAAACTACAAGTCCAAAGGTGTTACGTCACCTCCGCTTGGGCCCATTGGCCTTGTACGACCTAGGGTTAGTTTTAGGCTGCCTTGGGACGTCCTCCCACCTCCTTGGCCGTCACCCCTTGCTCCTATATAAGTAGATCCATCTAGTAGCTTTTTCCTTGGGATTTGTTTAGTTAAAAGTTAGCCATTGCAACTTCGTGTACTTTGTTTGTGTCCAACGACCGCACCAAGACCGCTTACGGATCCCCACCATTATCAATACTTCATATATATTCGCAATATTCAGATTGCTTTATCAGATTCTTGCTTGTTCTTGATTGCTTGCAGGAATAGACCTTCGTGGCGGTGATCGTGCTTAGGCATCGTCAAGAACCTCTCGAGTTGGTTTAGCGATTGCTAAGGCGCAACGTCGTGCACGTTTGTAGTCGGATCGTCAAAGTCGACTCCACCAAATCGATAGTTATCATCTCATCGAAAGATCGGGACACCCTCGCCTCTATCAAGTTTTCATTTTCTTTGCACGGAAATTTCATTTTCCATTTTTTGAGTGCCCGAAACGAGTTTTTTGTGAAGGACCCACCATATATTTGTTGCAAAATTAGACCAAATCAATTTTGTAAAATACTAGGCCGTATTTAATGCATAATTGACCAAATGGTTGGGTGTCAAAAGCCTTGATCCACCTCTCGTGAAAAAGACCAAATTTTGCCGATTCAATAGGAAGCGAGTCAAATTTGAACTGCAGCTGCCTCATAGTTTGCTCTTTATTTTTTCCAGAAAACATTTATAGGTACATAAGTATCTATTTAATCAGAGAAACATTAAAAGTTTTCCAAGATTCAACCACTAGCTAGGAACGGTCAAGCCCGCTGTTTTAATCGCATTTTGAAACGGGCATTAAAAAAATGGAAAACCTTTGCATTGTGTCATTACATGTGACCAAGTTGCGAGAAAAAAATAAGAAACTTGTAATACGACAATTATTTTTAAGAAGTGTTCTCAGAAATGAGCTATCATGCGTGAAGATTCATGGCTTTCAAGCCAAATGATCAATCTTATGGCCACATTCATGTCATAGTTTGTTCAAATGATCTCATATTGTGCACAAGGGTGCATCTTGGAATTCCAAACAATGTTGCCTAAGGGAGTTTTCATTTTCTTTGCACAGAGATTTCATTTTCCATTTTTTGAGTGCCCGAAATGAGTTTTTTTTGTGAAGGACCTACCATATATTTGTTGCAAAATTGGACCAAATCAACTTTATAAAATACTAGGACATATTTAATGCACAATTGACCAAATGGTTGGGTGTCACAACCCTTGATCCACCTCTGGT
Source organism: Aegilops longissima (assembly GCA_021605205.1). Lineage (NCBI taxonomy): Eukaryota > Viridiplantae > Streptophyta > Magnoliopsida > Poales > Poaceae > Aegilops > Aegilops longissima. The sequence goes on from CM038681.1 coordinate 332,511,285, forward strand.
GAAAAAGACAAATTTCTGCCGATTCAGTAGGAAGCGGGTCAAATTTGAACTGCAGCTGCCTCATAGTTTGCTCTTTATTTTTTCCAAAAATAATTTCTAGGTACATAAGTATCTATTTAATCAGAGAAACATCAAAAGTTTTCCAAGATTCAACCACTAGCTAGGAACGGTCAAGCCCGCTGTTTTGACCGCTTTTTGAAACGGGCATAAAAAATTAAGAAAAAATGGAAAACCTTCGCATTGTGTCATTACATGTTAGCAAGTTACCAGAAAAAATAGTAAAATTATAATACGGCAATTACTTTAAAAAAGTGTTATCAGAAATGAGCTATCATGCGTGAAGATTCATGGCTTTCAAGCCAAATAATTAATCTTATGGCCACATTCATGGCATAGTTTGTTCAAATGATCTCATATTGTGCACAGGGGTGCATCTTGGAATTCCAAATAATATTACCTAAGGGAGTTTTCATTTTCTTTGCACGGAAATTTCATTTTCCATTTTTTGAGTGCCCGAAATGAGTTTTTTTTTGTGAAGGACCCACCATATATTTGTTGCAAAATTGGACCAAATCAATTTTGTAAAATACTAGACCGTATTTAATGCACAATTGACCAAATGGTTGGGTGTCAAAAGCCTTGATCCACCTCTCGTGAAAAAGACAAATTTCTGTCGATTTAGTAGGAAGCGGGTCAAATTTGAACTGCAGCTGCCTCATAGTTTGCTCTTTATTTTTTCCAGAAACCATTTATAGGTACATAGTATCTATTTAATCAGAGAAACATCAAAAGTTTTCCGAGATTCAACCACTAGCTAGGAACGGTCAAGCCCGCTGTTTCAATCGCATTTTGAAACGGGCATAAAAAATGGAAAACCTTCGCATTGTGTCATTTCATGTGACCAAGTTGCGAGAAAAAAATAAGAAACTTGTAATACGACAATTATTTTTAAAAAGTGTTCTCAGAAATGAGCTATCATGCGTGAAGATTCATGGCTTTCAAGCCAAATGATCAATCTTATGGCCACATTCATGTCATAGTTTGTTCAAATGATCTCATATTGTGCACAAGGGTGCATCTTGGAATTCCAAACAATGTTGCCTAAGGGAGTTTTCATTTTCTTTGCACAGAGATTTCATTTTCCATTTTTTGAGTGCCCGAAATGAGTTTTTTTTGTGAAGGACCTACCATATATTTGTTGCAAAATTGGACCAAATCAACTTTATAAAATACTAGGCCATATTTAATACACAATTGACCAAATGGTTGGGTGTCACAACCCTTGATCCACCTCTCGTGAAAAAGACAAATTTCTGCCGATTCAGTAGGAAGCGGGTCAAATTTTAACTGCAGCTGCCTCATAGTTTGCTCTTTATTTTTTCCAAAAATAATTTCTAGGTACATAAGTATCTATGTAATCAGAGAAACATCAAAAGTTTTCCAAGATTCAACCACTAGCTAGGAACGGTCAAGCCCGCTGTTTTGATCGCATTTTGAAACGGGCATAAAAAATTAAAAAAAAAAAGGAAAACCTTCGCATAGTGTCATTACATGTGACCAAGTTGCCAGAAAAAATAATAAACTTATAATACGGCAATTACTTTAAAAAAGTGTTCTTAGAAATGAGCTATCATGCGTGAAGATTCATGACTTTCAAGCCAAATGATTAATCTTATGGCCAAATTCATGGCATTGTTTGTTTAAATGATCTCATATTGTGCACAAGGGTGCATCTTGGAATTCCAAATAATATTACCTAAGGGAGTTTTCATTTTCTTTGCACGGAAATTTCATTTTCCATTTTTTGAGTGCCCGAAATGAGTTTTTTTTGTGAAGGACCTACCATATATTTGTTGGAAAATTGGACCAAATCAATTTTCAAAAATACTAGGCCATATCTAATGCACAATTGACCAAATGGTTGGGTGTCAAAATCCTTGATCCTCCTCTGGTGAAACAGACAAATTTCTGTCGATTTAGTAGGAAGCGGGTCAAATTTGAACTGCAGCTGCCTTATAGTTTGCTCTTTATTTTTTCCAAAAATCATTTCTAGGTACATAAGTATTTATTTAATCAGAGAAACATCAAAAGTTTTCCAAGATTCAACCACTAGCTAGGAACGGTCAAGCCCGCTGTTTTAACCGCATTTTGAAACGGGCATAAAAAATTCATGGCATAGTTTGTTCAAATTATCTCATATAGTGCACAGGGGTGCATCTTGCAATGACGAACAATGTTTCCTAAGGGAGTGTTTATTTTCTTTGGACAAAAAATCAATTTTCTATTTTTTAGTGCCCAAAATGAGTTTTTTTTAAGAACCTACCATATATTTGTTACAAAATTGGACCAAATCAAATTTATAAAATACTAGGCCATATTTAATATACAATTGACCAAATGGTTGGGTGTAAAAAAAATTCGATCCACCTGTCATGAAAAAGACAAATTTCCGCATATTCATTTTCCATTTTTCGAGTTCCTAAAGTGAGTATTTTTGTGAAGAACCTAACAAATATTTTTTGTTAAAAAAACTTCTCAATTTTTCAAGAATATTAGACCACATTTTATGAACAAATTTGTGTACACTAGAAACATTTTTTATAGATATTAAACACTTTTTAGTTACATCATTAACATTTTTAATAAATATTTTGATGTCTAATATTTTGAACACATGTCTACATTTTAAGACATGTTGTACATATTGTGTATATATGTTTAACTTTTTCAAATACATAATTAACATATTTTCATATATCCCCAACAAAAAACATCTTTTCATAATGACGTTTTCATGTCTATATTTGTTTTTACACATTGTACATTTTTGTCTACATATAAAACATTGTTGATATTGGTTAGAAAATTTTAAATACATGAAAAACTTGTTATTTTACCATTTTCGTTGGGCCGAATATATGTTTTTTGTGAGTAATATGAGGGGATCCCACATTTCTTCCTGGATGGGCCGAGGCCTACATGGCACACATATTTTTTTTAAAGAAGGTGGCCTCGTTCCACCGAGGCCCAAGCCCACCTTGAGCGACACCTTATCCACGTTCACAACCTCATGACCATTTATATTGGTCGTCACCAGGTAGAAATAAGGTCGTTGACCACTCTTGAAGTACTATTGCAAACCCATTCGTATTTTATTATTGCATTATACCTACCATATTCTAACTTTACCACGGCTTATACCCCCCGTTACAATTCATAGGTTCATTAAAATAAGCACACAATGCAACGAAAAGAGAATCTACCAAAAACAGAACAGTCTCTAGTAATCTGTACTTTAACCATACTTACGTAACTCCAAAAATTCTTAAAAACTAGGAAAACATTGGAAATTTGTATATCAATATTTTTTTTAAAAATCATATTTTTTCGCTCAAGTGATTTTCAACAATTCTGCTACTAGACGTAATAGTTTCTATTTTCTAACAGGATCAAATCAACTATGACCCAAGCCATCCTAATGGCATTACTTGGCACAAGCACTAACTAAAACATAAAAATCACAATCATAATAGAGGCATAATTGTGTATCTATTGAAAAACAGAAAAGAAACAAATATTTAAAGGATAAATATCGGGTTGCCTCCCAACAAGCGCTACTGTTTTAGGCCCCTAGCTAGGCATAATGCATAGATTCAAGTATTGTCATCTTTAGTTTTTGCTACATAGGTTGCCCTCATGATTGACTCATATGGTGACTTAATTCTAGTTCCAGGGAAGTGTTCCATACCCTTTCTTAATGGAAAGTGAAATTTTATATTCCATTCTTTCATATCAATTACGGTACCTATGGTTTATATCAACGGTCCACCAAGTATTATGGGACAAGTCGAATTATAATCAATATCAAGAACAATAAAATCTATGGCTGCATAGTTCCTATTTGCAAGAATAAGAACATCATTAATTCTTCCCAAAGGCTTTTCATTAGTAGAATCCGCCAAGTGCAAATTAAGAGAACATTCTTCCAACTTGATAAAACCTAGCACATCACATAGAGATTTCGGAATTGTGGAAACACTAGCACCCAAATCACAGAAAGCATTGCACTCATAATTTTTGATTTTGACTTTAATGGTGGGTTCCAATTCATCATGTAATTTTTTAGGAATTGAAATCTGTAATTCTAGCTTTTCTTCTAAAGCTTCCATAATCGCTTCCACAATATGTTCAGTAAAAGCTTTATTTTGTTCGTGCATTGGGTGAATTTAGCATGGATTGCAACAAAGAAATGCACTCAATCAAAGAACAACTATCATAATTAAAATCTTTGTAATCCAAAAGAGTGGGCACATCACTTGCTAAAGTTTTTACCTCTTGAAACCCACTTTTATCAACTTTTTCAACAAGATTTTCACCCTCAGAATTATGAGGACGCCTTCTAACTAAAGTTGATTCTTCTTCAGTCCTCTTATCATCAATTTTAATATTACTAAACAAGGAATCAATAAAGAAACACCAATCATTTTAACATCTTCATCGTATCCTCTAGAGATTCCAGCTTAGCTGCCATTTGATTTACTAGTGTAGCTTGTGCATCAGAGATTTTTCCTAGCAAAATTTTAGTATTAGCAAACTGAGATTGAAGAATAGCAACCTCTCCACTGACATGATCAAGTTGTTTTGTGATAACATCAAGTACAATAGAGTGTTCCTTAAGTTCTTCAGTAATTTTTTTGTTGTGCTCAAATTGCATGGTCATATAAGCCTGAGTGCTTTTCTCGATTTCTACCAATATATTCAGATAAAAAATACCACGATAATCCTCTTGAAACATTCTGACTACACGAACAAGATCGCAAACAAACAAAATATCGAACCAGAAAAAGGCAAACATAAAATATTTTTATATTTTTGCAAAAAACGTTTTAGAAGTGGGGAAGATGAAAATGAGAGTCAAATGGACAATAAAGTAATTGCAAGCATATGAGAGTTTATGCTTAGGTACCTGATAGATGTTGATGATGTCTCCCTGGCAAAGGCGCCAGAAATTCTTCCTGATTGCTTGTATCTGCGTTGGTATTTCCCCAAAGAGGAGAGGGTGTTGCAACACAACAAAGGTAAGTATTTCCCTTAGTTATGAAACCAAGGTTATCAATCCGGTAGGAGAACCAAGCAACACTATGTAAAGAGCACCTACACACAAACAACACAAACTTGCAACCCAACACGTAAGAGGGATTGTTAATACCTCCACATTATTGAGATAGATTAAATTGTATAGGTTTTGGCAAATAGATCTAGAAAGAACACAAAATAAAATAAAGAAAGAAGAATTGCAGCAAGGTATTTTTGGTTTAGGAAAATAGACCCGGGGGCCGTAGTTTTCACTAGAGGCTTCTCTCAAGAAAATAGCCTACGATGGGTAAACAAATTACTATTGGGCAAGTGGTAGAAAAGCGGATAATCATGACGGTATCCAAGGAAATGATCATGTATATAGGCATCACGTCCAAGATTAGTAGACCAAAACGATTCTGCATCTACTACTATTACTCCACACATCGACCGCTATCCAGCATGTATCTAGTGTATTAAGTTCATGGAAAAACGAAGTAATGCAATAAGAACGATGCCATGATGTAGAAAATATCTATTCATGTAGGAATAGACCCCATCTTGTTACCCTTAATAGCAACAATACATGCGTGTCATGTCTCTTTCTGTCACTGAGATTGAGCACCGCAAGATCGAACCCATCACAAAGCACCTCTTCCCATGGCAAGAAAAATCAATCTAGTTGGCCAAAACAAACCAAAATTTCGGAGAAGAAATACGAGGCTAACAATCATTCATAAAAGAGTTCAATAAAGACTATAATAATATTCATGGATAGAACTGATCATAAACCCATAATTCATCGAATCCCAACAAACACACCACAAAAAGTCATTACATCAAATAGATCTCCAAGAACACCAAGGAAAACATTGTATTGAAGATCAAAAAGAGAGAAGAAGTCATCTAGCTACTAGTTACAAACCCATAGGTATGTGGTAAACTACTCACGCATGCTACTTCTTGAGCTTGCGTTGATTTTTCCCTTGAAGAGGAAAGGGTGATGCAGCAAAGTAGAGACAAGTATTTCCCTCAGTTAAGAACCAAGGTATCAATCCAGTAGGAGGCACAAGAAAGTCTCCAATCTATGCACCTGCACAAACTAAACAACACTTGTACACAATGCTAAAAGGGGTTGTCAATCCCTTCATGGTCATGAACAAGAGTGAGATCTAATAGAGATAGGTATAAAAGATAAATAAAAGAGCAAACTAAAGTAAATATAAATAAATTGCAGCAAGGTATGTTTGGTTTATATATGTGAAAATATATGATGGAAAATAGACCCGGGGGCCATAGGTTTCACTAGAGGCTTCTCTCTTGAAAGAAAACACACGGTGGGTGAACAAATTACTGTCGAGCAATTGATAGAAAAATGCATAGCTATGACGATATCTAAGGTAATGATCATGAATGTAGGCATCACGTCTGTGTCAAGTAGACCGAAACGATTCTACCTCTACTACTATTACTCCACACATCGACCGCTATCCAACATGCATCTAGGGTATTAAGTTCATAAGAACGGAGTAATGCCTTAAGTAAGATGACATGATGTAGATGGATATCCTCAAGCAATATGATGAAAACCCCATCTTTTTATCCTTGATGGCAAAAATACAATACGTGCCTTGCTACCCCTACTATGTCAGTGGGTGAGGACACCGCAAGATTGAACCCAAAACTAAGAACCTCTCCCATTGCAAGAAAAACCAATCTAGTTAGCCAAACCAAACCGATAATTCGAAAGAAATACAAACATATTTAATCATGCATAAAAGAGTTCAGAGAAGACTCAAATAATATTCATAGATAATCCGATCATAAATCCACAATTCATCGAATCTCGATGAACACATCGCAAAAGAATATTACATCGGATAGAACTCCAAGAACATTGTATTGAAGATCAAAGAGAGAGAAGAAGCCATCTAACTACTAGTTATGGACCCGTAGGTCTTGTTGGGGAACGTAGTAATTTCAAAAAATTTCCTACGATCACGCAAGACCATGGTGATGGCATAGCAACGAGAGGGGAGAGTGTCCGTCCACGCACCCTCGTGAGACCGAAAGCGAAGCGTTATAACAACGCTGTTGATGTAGTCGTCGTCTCCACGATCCGACCGATCCAAGCACCGAACGTCGTCACCTCCGAGTTACGCACACGTTCAGCTCGATGACGATCCCGGACTCGATCCAAAAAGTGTCGGGATGAGTTCCACAAGACGACGGCGTGGTGGCGATGTTGATGCTCCACCGACGCAGGGCTTCGCCTAAGCTCCGCGACGATATGACTTCTCCGGCAGGGCTTCGCCTAAGCTCATGACGATATGACCGAAGTGGAATATGGTGGAAGGGGCACCGCACACGGCTAAGGAAAGATCCGTAGATCAACTTGTGTGTCATGGGGTGCCCCCGCCTCAGATATAAAGGAGCCAAGGGGAGGTGGCGGCCCTAGGGGAGGCGCACAAGGAGGAGTCCTACTCCCACCGGAGTAGGACTCCCCTCTCCTAGTTGGACTAGGATTGGAGGAGGGAAGAGGGAAGGCGCCCCCCCCTTCCTTGTCCTATTCGGACTAGAGGGGAGGGGCGCAGCCCACCTTGGCCTGCCCTTCCTCTTCTCCCATGGCCCATTAAGGCCCATGGACCTCCCGGGGTTCCAGTAACCTCCGGCACTCAGAAAATCTCGATTTCACCCGAACACTTCGATGTCCAAATGTAGGCTTCCAATATATCAATCTTTATGTCTCGACCATTTCGAGACTCCTCGTCATGTCCGTGATCACATCCGGGACTCGAACAACCTTCGTGCATCAATACTTATAAACTCATTATGAACTGTCATCAAACGTTAAGCGTGCGGACCCTACAGTGTTCGAGAACTATGTAGACATGACCTAGAACCATTCTCGGTCAATAACCAATAGCGGAACCTGGATGCCCATATTGGTTCCTACATATTCTACGAAGATCTTTATCGGTCAAACCGCATAACGACATATGTTGTTCCTTTGTCATCGGTATGTTACTTACCCGAGATTCGATCGTCGGTATCCAATACCTAGTTCAATCTCGTTACGGTAAGTCTCTTTACTCGTTCAGTAATACATCATCTCACAACTAACTCATTAGTTGTAATGCTTGCAAGGCTTAGGTGATGTGTATTACCGAGAAGGCCTAGAGATACCTCTCCGACGATCGGAGTGACAAAACCTAATCTCAAATACGCCAACCCAACAAGTACCTTTGGAGACACCTGTAGTACTCCTTTATAATCACCCGATTACGTTGTGACGTTTGGTAGTACCAAAGTGTTCCTCCGTAAACGGAGTTGCATAATCTCATAGTTACGGGAACATGTATGGGTCATGAAGAAAGCATTAACATACTAAACGATCAAGTGTTAAGCTAACGGAATGGGTCATGTCAATCAGATCATTCAACTAATGATGTGACCTTGTTAATCAAATAACAACTCCTTGTTCATGGTTAGGAAACATAACCATCTTTGATTAACAAGCTAGTCAAGTAGAGGCATACTAGTGACATACTGTTTGTCTATATATTCACACATGTATTATGTTTCCGGTTAATACAATTCTAGCATGAATAATAAACATTTATCATGATATAAGGAAATAAATAATAACTTTATTATTGCCTCTAGGGCATATTTCCTTCAGGTCTGTGGTAAACTACTCACTCGGAAGGGTAGGAAGGTTGATGTAGAGGCCCTTCGTGATCGAATCCCCCTCTGGCAGGGTGCCGGAAAAGGCCCCAAGATGGGATCTCACGAGAACAGAGGCTTGCGCTAGCAGAAAAGTATTTTGGTGGATGCCTCTGAAGTTGGGGGAATATTTCTGAATTTATAGTACAAAGATTAGGTTTGGAGGACTCCCGATGTGCCCACAAACCCTCAGGGCACGCTTAGCAGGCTTGCGACCTCCTCAGGAACCTTCTGCCTGCCTCTCCGAGTCCTCTGGGTGTCTTCTAGTCCAGGAAAAATCATCGCAAAAGTTTAATTCCATTTGGACTCTGTTTGGTATTCCTTTTCTGTAAAACTCAAAAACAAGGAAAAACAGAAACTGGCACTAGGCTCTAGGTTAATAGGTTAGTCCCAAAAATAATATAAAATAGCATATTAATGCATATAAAGCACCCAAAACAGATAATATGATAGCATGGAACAATCAAAATGTTTAGATACATTAGAGACGTATCAAGCATCCCCAAGCTTAATTCCTACTCGTCCTCGAGTAAATAAATGACAAAAGCAGAATTTTTGATGTGGAATGCTGCCTAACATATTTATCCATGTAATCTTCTTTATTGTGGCATGAATATTCAGATCCATAAGATTCAAAATAAAAGTTTAATATTGACATAAAAACGATAATACTTCAAGCATACTAATAATAGCAATCATGTCTTCTCAAAATAACATGGCAAAAGAAAGTTATCCCTACAAAATCATATAGTCTGGCTATGATCCATCTTCATCACACAAAGTATTTTATCATGCACAACCCCGATGACAAGCCAAGCAATTGTTTCATACTTTTGGTTTTCTCAAACTTTTTCAACTTTCACGCAATACATGAGCGTGAGCCATTGGCAGTGCAAAAAACCTTGGCGTATGTTGCCTGGACTATACACAGACGCAAAGGGCAAGGCTGCGGCAACAAGACAAGACCAAGCTAAAGAGATAGCTCTTTGAGGAATCAAAGGGCGGATCAAGAAGACCAAGACAAGACAAAAGACAAAGATATCACTAAGGAAAAACCTCCCTTGCCGGGCAGGCGAGCCTGGTCAGGTCGAGGCTACACCAAAGACAAGTCTTAAGATTTCCCCAGAAGGCTTGCCAGGGACGCCGAGGGCGGATCGCCCTGCCAAGGCACCACCGCTCCACGACACAGTGACTCAAGTCACTTATCAGTGTGGTGTCGAGCCCCCAAGTGATTAAGTGACTATCATTTGGCACATGTCAGTCATTTGGGAAGAAGATTCACCCTGCATGACACCTGTCCACAGGCGTGTCATGCATCACTACAAAAAAATACACTTCCGTGATGATACGTGTTTGTCACGGTAGGTCACGTTCTCTGTCATGAATGTACACCCATGATGATTTTATGACAGAATCAAGATAGTCATACATGTGCTGTCGTAGAAGTATTCCATGACATTACCAAAGTTATCATCACGGAAATGTCCACTTCCATGACAATAAATGGTGCGTCGTAGAAGTGCTTTCGTCAAGGGTAACCGACACGTGGCATCCACCGTAAAGGGTTACCGTTGAGCTATCGAGTTCTGGTTTGGATCCGATAACCTGTTAACAGCCCTGACCAATGGGGATTTTCCACGTGTAAAATTATCATTCGCCAGAGGATCCACGTGTTAGCTCAGCATTGGACAGATGTCATCAAGATAGTACGGGAGGCGCCCATGACACGTTGGCATGTGCTAAGGCCCAATAGTGGCCCACTTCGATGAAAAAGGCAGGCCCAGTAAACATTAGCAGGCCGGCCCATATAAGGCCTACTTGTGTCAGGTCCATTTAAGCCCACGGCCCATACGAGATGTGCCAATTCGGCCCGTCAACGGCCCGTGTCGCGGATATACCCCGCGGTATGACCCGGCCGCAATTGGCGACTCACTGGTGACCCGCCCGGAGCTTGGTGATTCACAGATAACCTGCCCGATCTTGGCGACTCATTAGTAACCCGGCGGGCGGGTCAGATGGACAACAAGGCCCAAAGCCCAGAAGGCCGGCTCACGTTATGATGGGCCGGATTAAGAGGAAAGGGATGACGAATATTTCCTTTACAAGGAAGCAAGACCCGGACTTGTAATCAACTTGTAAGAGAAGATAGACTAGTCCTAGTCCTACTAGGACTCCACATGTAACCCGCCCCTCTAACTTATATAAGGAGGGGCAGGGCTCCCCAAGAGAAAAGAAGAAAATAATCTCTAGGGCTAGACACATCTAAGAGGAGAGCCGGTTTATGCGACGACTCCCTCATGAGCATAATGAGACCTAGCCACAAACAACATGTAGGGCTATTCCGGATGATGTTTCCTGGGGCCCGAAGCTGTCTAAATCCTTGTCTTGTGTGTCGCGTCTCTCGTCCCGATCAACCCCTCTCAAGCTACTACATAGATGCGTTGGCCTCGCAACTAAGTCCTGACACTAAGGACATCTGTCATGACAAATCCACGATAGTTCGCACCCACCGTGGGGCCTGCGCAAGCTGGTGTTGAGTTCTTGGAGGGATCTTCCCCAGGGATCGAGGAGCTCGCAAATTATCTGGATGAGGAAGAGCCGGTCTAAAAAGATCCGCATAAGCATCAAGTTCATCAATCCAGATTTACGATTTGTGAGATTAAAAGGTTCAAGAAAAATTAGGGTTAGGATTTGGTTGTCGCCGCAAGTCGCCGAGACCAGCAGAAGGGTTTCCACCACAGATTTATTTCAACTGTGTATACGCGCAAGTCCCGAGAAATTTCATAGCAGTGGCAGCAGCCCACGTGAGAATCAATCAGCAAGTCTGCGAAGCAACCAGTACATCAAGGCATCCTTAGATGAAGCAAATACTGGATCGATTTTCTACTTGTTGCAAGCGATTCCGAGGACTTGTGCCGACCATGGCAAAAGGTATATAAGTCGGCATCAAGTCAAACACCGATGGTACGGCCGTTTATAAAGAAGTGCAGTCAGACACGGGATTGGACTTGTCCGAGATTAATTGGAGTAGATCAGATCAACTAGTGCTGGTAATAGTACTTGTGTACAGAAAGAAGAGGGCAGCCGGCATGAGGTGATCCTGATTCCAACATGGAAATAAAAAAAGGGGAAAGGGAAAAGTGACCACGACCCGGAAGCCGATGGACGTGATCATAGAATTGTTGTCATTGAAGCCAAGTAGTACTACTACTCTCACTTTGCCCCTGCTGCCGTTCCGCCTCTGCCACAGCCTTCCTCGGCCTCGCCTGCAAAAAACCTTCTGCTGGCCGGCCTCAAGATACCGTGGTTGAGCCGCGTTGCAAGCCCGACCTCAGTCTGTCCTGCTATGGCCGAGCAACCGTCATGATCTCTGCCTTTGTCGCGGCTGAAGCCACCTTGCTACTGCCATTTACCTAGAGCCGGCCTGCTACCTCATCCATTCGATGCTGCGCCTGGGAGCCGCCCTCAGCCTCGCTCCACTAACCTCTGTCGAGCTGCCGCCTCAGAAAGGCCCTACCACGGTCGCCGTCTCTATCTCACTGTCGGGGCGTGCGCCGAGCCGCTGTTTCCACCTCATCCGTAGTTGTGACCCGCCGCGGTTGAGCCATCCCCGCGCAACTCCAGCCCCGAGTCACTGGCCTTGGTGTTGAACCACCGTCATTGAGTCGCCCTGTGGTTTCGCTTGAGCCGCCGTCCACCTTCAGAACGCTGAAGCTGTTGTCCGCCTCCGATGTGGCCCAGCTCTACCGGGTCGCCGCGCGCTCGTGTCAGCCTATGGTTGTCACCCACCACCACGCCTTGCCTCTGGCCGTGCCACTGCATGCTCGCCTGAAAACGGCTGGCTGTTGCCTGAAGAAAGGAAAGTGGTAGAGTGTGGATTTTATACTAAAAATGAAATGGGGGAGAGTGCAACAGGTGCTATTCCAAGGAATTAACAAGGCTTTGCATCATGGCCGAATATTTTAATGGCCAAGTGGACCTAGAGACAGGGTCTGCGTATGGAGCTGTCGCCTAAATAAAATCAGGTGATATTTATCCTATATATTATTTTTTTTGTTAAGTATATGTTGATTTCTTTCGACAAAGAACTACTCTGGCCTGCTGTATTTTTTGTACGCAGGACAATTATGTTTATACTGCGGGTATGGGGCGTGAGCTGGCAACATTCTGTACCAGCGTTCGTCTGTGCCTTATTGTCCGGGGAATGGACGTGCATAAATCGCCGCCCTTGCGGCCTAGTCTACATCGACTCATCGGGACCGCGCCTGCAGTTGGTTCATTCAACCGTACCCGCACCGACTCAACTGTCCACGTCCATGGCTGACTTGTCTGTCCGCACGGCTTGCAATGCCACGGCTGACTCACGCGTCCGCTCCATCTTCTAAATGTCGCGGTTGACTCCGATATATATATCACCAAATCAGAGCCACGTCTGTTCACACAAGTTGTCCAATGGACATATGCGAGCCGCCCCCACTGTGTTGAGCCGCCGGGGTCGCGTTGAGCCGCCTCTGTCGCGATAAAACAGATCATCCGTCGTCCAAACAAATCAGGTGATATCCATCCAAGTTTGTTTTATTAGCACATGTTGTTTTTATCAAAGAACAAGTTTATCTTTGCCTTGGTCTGCAATATTGTTTATGCAGGGCAATTATTTATGACAAAAAGTGATATTATACCGCGGAGATGGAGGCACGCCAACATCTTTTGGCATAGGTGGTCGTCGTTGCTCAACGGACTCCCGCACCGGCTTACAACACCGTGGCCGTCTCTCGCAACCACGCCGGCTTACAACAAGGAGGACAACTTGCCCGTCCGCACCGGCTTACAACGCCACGGCCGGTTCATCTGTCTATGCCGCCTCTGATGTTACGGTCGTCTTTACCGTCCGTCTCTCGCGGCCTGGTCTACATCGACACACCGGGGCGCACTTGTCTGGATGAGTTGTTTATTGAGTATGAGCAAGTCACTACTTGGGAAGCCCAGTTTTCTTCCAACAAATTAGAGGCAAATTATCATATATTATCACCGCCGTCGCCTTTGGATGGTTCAATGGGCAGGTGCACAAGTCGCCGCCACTACAGTTTGGTTAACTTAAAACAGCCAGTTGGAAGGAACCATTGGCCGAGTTGCTAACACGGCTCATACGGGATCATTTATAACCCGCCGCAGTCACCTCAACCTTCTGTGGATTCACATCGTGCTATCAACGCCAATGATGTATACCTTCTGCTATGGTCAAATAAGGAGAATCTCAAGCCAACTCCTCGAGTCGTCTTGAGACTCGGGGGTTACAATGGTATGACTCAGCAAAATTAGCCGGTTTCAATGAATTCAAGAACTCCGGGTCATTGAAGGGAAAAATAACCCGGGCCCCAGAGATTACTGCTAGATCGATGAAAATTTAAAAGCCGTCAGAAGATGTCTGGCTCAAAATAAGGACTACGGTTTAAAATTCGGTTCAAGAGACATCTTTCTCCCACAAAGCACTGAAGCCCTCAAATCCTGTTCAAAAGTCGGCCCAGGGTAAATTTGTCCCTCACAAATTTTTGAAGCTCTCAAATCTGGCTCAAAATCCGGCTCAAGGTAAATTTGTCCCTCACAAATTTTTTAAGCTTTCAAATCCGGTTTAAAGTTTTGGTTCAAAAAGAATGAATCTCTCACAAGTTCGAGTTCTAAGAAAAATTAAAGGTTGCCAAAAAGAACTTGCTGCCATGATGCGCGGTTCAAACATAGGTATCCTGCCTTATGGCTTATCTTATTATGGTCACTTGGGGCTTCTGCTCATCGAGCATAGTCACAACCCTCTTGATTGGTGCAATGCTAATATATGGTCATTAGGGCTTCCTATTCAAACATAGGTCGATTCAACCAAAGAGAACATAGTCGTCGAAACCCTCTTGATCGACACACCGCCAAACTCACTAGGGGCTTCTTGATCGATCTCAATCATAGCTGAACCTCTTTTGGTCCGGCGTGGATCGTGTTGAATCAGCCGTTAAACAACTCTCAAGGTCATTTGGGGCTTCTGCTCAAACATAGGTCGATTCAACCAAAGAGAATATAGCTGTCGGTACCCTCTGATCGGCAACGCCAAAGCCATCGGGGATATATGATCGTATTCAATCTTAGCTCAACCCCTTTGGAACGGTTTTCTGATCGTATACGAATCAGAAGCCTTAAACTTTTTAAGTCTTTTTTGCGAACAATTTTCGGGTTTGACTTGAGACCTTTTTTGGATCATATCTCAAATATATATGAGTGGTTTATGCTTAACACTGTTTGACTTTTTGACTATAAGTCGCCAGCTTATGACAATCATCATCTATGTGGAAGCATTGGCTTCTAAAGATTGGGTTATCACCCTTATCGCACAGTCATGTAAACCCACAGACAAATTCAATATCACAGTGGTTATATGTGAGGTATTATGACCATACTGCGCAAACCGCCAAGGGTTCTTGTGATCTACTTGTGTGCAGGGTAAGACTACATTTGGGTGGTTACTCGCCCTGGCTCTTGACGTTAAGTCGCCAGGGCATATGTTGTTTAAACTTTGTGCAGGATTTGGAGAACTATGACTTATATAAATGCTTCAGTCCAAGCTCATCACTAAAATTGGTGTCTCAAAAGGGTTATCAATTATTGATTTTCTCAAGGGCTATAGGCCACCGGGTTACAAAAATTCCGGCTTACAATGAATGCGCATTAAGTCGTCATTGGCCAAGAGCCGCCAGGTATTTAAACTCTGGATTTACTTGTCAACCGATGAGGTATTCAAATCTTTAATAGCCAAAACTGGCTGGATTTTCATGATGATATTGAATGATTGAGGTTTTCATACCGGATTATATTATTCAAATCTTGAATAGCCAACATGGCTGGATTTCTATTGTGATTATCAATAACCAGTGTTATGATTGAGGTTTTCAAAGTCGCTTTAGCGCAACGGCTATTATTTTTATCAATGGGCATGATTTATTTCACAATGGAGGAAATAGTCCCAGTCGCCGCAGCTTACGACCCGCACTTGGGGGCTACATTGTTCAAATCGAGATTACATCGAATATACAAGTCCCATGTCACCGCAAGATGCACCATGGCACTTGGGGCTAATGCAAAGTCATTTTTGCTCAACTTATTGAAGACCCGACTCATCACATTTTAAATGAGCCGCCCTTGGGGGCTACCAATTGCTCGTGTCGGAAATTCAAGGTACACAAGCCTTAATCCATTATATTGAAAGATCCATTATTCAGTTGGTAGAGTACAAAGCTCTTAACCTTGTGGACGTGGGTTCAAGCCCCATGGTGGAGATTACATCATTTGATGGTATTATCAATGAATCATATACAAAGTCCCAGCTCAGTAATATCTTATTGAGCCAGCCCTTGGGGGCTACACGCTGTTGCTCAAGTTTACATGATTATATTTACAAAGTCCCTGCTCATTATTGCATAATGACCCGACTTGGGGGCTACAATCGGTTGAAATCTTTATGAGCATAAAGGCAATTATAAGTCCTGTTTGTTGCAAGCATGACAACCCGACTTGGGGGCTACAGGTGATATGCATATAAGGGAGGAATAACTTCAAATTATCAGTTTTGAGCAAATCAGGTATTATATTATTATCAGAGAAATCTGCAAAGTTTATGACCCGGCGTCATCATAAGATTAACCCGGCATCAACAACAGTTATGACCCGGTGTTATCAATATTTACAAGCCAGAAATTTTGCTCGCCAGCCTCTACATCTTTAAACCGGTGGATCACCAGATGAATCTTGAGTCCAATATGTTTATTAAGCCGGCGCCTTGGAAGCCGATTCAAGTGGATTATTTCTTACAATATTTCTCTACAAAATACCAATGCCAGCAAATTGATTCTGAAGCTGGCCTATTGACCCGGATTTCTTAAAAGAAGTATCTGGATTTTTTTGCATTCACAAAGTTTGAACATATCTACTAAAGGAGATTTGCTATGAGTTCATGGGCATGTATCAAGAAGGAAATGACAAGGATTTAAAGATGATCAAAAGCGACTTACAAAAATTTAACCCGAGCACAACCTATCAAGTTTGTTCTTGCTTATTTTACTGATTAGTTTAACATAGATAAATCCAAATTAAACTGGGGCTAATGTCGGGATATACCCATGGTATGACCCGACCGCAATTGGCGACTCACTGGTGACCCGCCTGAGCTTGGCGATTCATAGATAACCCGCCCGATCTTGGCGACTCATTAGTAACCCAAAGGCAAGGTCGATGAACAACAAGGCACAAAGCCGTAAGGCGGCTCACGTTATGATGGGCCGGATTAAGAGGAAAGGGATGACGAATATTTCCTTTACAAGGAAGCAAGACCCGGACTTGTAATCAACTTGTAAGAGAAGATAGACTAGTCCTAGTCCTACTAGGACTCCACATGTAACCCTCCCCTCTAACTTATATAAGGAGGGGCAGGGCTCCCCAAGAGGGACAAGAAAATAATCTCTAGGGATAGACACATCTAAGAGGAGAGCCGGTTTATGCGGCGACTCCCTCATGAGCATAATGAGACCTAGCCACAAATAGCATGTAGGGCTATTCCGGATGATGTTTCCCGGGGCCCGAAGCTGTCTAAATCCTTGTCTTGTGTGTCGCGTCTCTCGTCCCGATCAACCCCTCTCAAGCTACTACATAGATGCGTTGGCCTCGCGACTAAGTCCTGACACTAAGAACATCTGTCGTGACAAATCCACGACAGGTATGATAGAACAACTGCTAGATAATCCTTATGCAGGAGATGGAACCGAACATCCTGATATGCACTTCATATAATTTGTGGATTGTTTAAGCTTGCAGGTTTACCCAGAGATGAAGTTATGAAAAACGTTTTCTGTAACATCCCAAAATTTACAATTTTGGAATGTTAACTATTTAAATAGCATTAATTAAAAACTTGCTTGTGTTCCTTGTTGTTAGTTAATTTTGACTAGGATTTGAAACTTCTGGAGTTTTAAGTGAATATTAAACGAGAGGGAATAAAATGACTTTCCCAATTATTCATTTGGATCTTATTTTGGGTTCACGAATATTCCCAATTCAAATGTGAGAGAGGATGACATGACTTCCTCAAAGAATGATATTGGTGAATAATTTAATATTATTTTATCTTATTTTGGTGTCAACATTTAAAACATATCAAATAAAAATTTGAGAGAAAGTAATATGACTTCTTCAATACAAAAGAGTTGGAAATGATTTAAATGTTATTAGCATTTTTCTTCGGAGTTCAAAAATATTTTGTGGAATATTTTGTAAGTGTCAAGTAAAGGTTTATAAAAATATATATTATGTATATTATATAAGTATTTTGGACTGGAAAAATGTTCACTAGGCTCTATATAACTAAGGGTCCCTTTACGTCTCAGTCGACTGAGAAATAAGGAAGTCTCAGTCGAGGCTTTACGTCAGCTTACGATACGCACGTAACGTATCAGAATCACTAGAGCTGGTGCGATCCCTCACATAGGCCGTGCGATCCCTCCCATGGGCCGGTAGTCGGCCCATTGTTTTTCTTCCCTGTTAGTATGTGTACAGCCGATCGGTAGTACCTCCCCTCGTGTCCTTTTGCTTCTTCATTTTTTCTTCCATTTTCAATTATCGCGGACGGTATTGTGTTCTGCCTGTGTGTTTGGCCTTAGTTTTTCTTTGTTTTCTTTTCAGTTTTGTGGGTTTTTGTATGGTTGGACATTTTGGTGGACACACAAATGTGTCATATACAGTTCCACGCGACTTGTGAATGTGCAACTAGAGCGTTGGAGGGCTTGCATATTGAGCATGGGCAAGCTGCGGCCACTTGAAGACGCACGCGCGTGAGGAATAGGAAAAACTAAATTGTCTAGTTTACTGGAATTGCTAGAATATTGTCCCGTTGGTGTATTGCTACACAACACAGTGTAGCTCTTATTTTTTACGCTAGCATTGCTAATGCTCCGTTCCTTCTTTTTATGTCATCTTATTTTTCTTTATTCTTTTTTTACAAAAAATATTTTGTATTTTTAAATGATCAAGAAATATAATGCAACAAATCAAAAATTAAAAACAAACAAAATATAAAGAAGAAGACACTTTAATTGTCTGTGGCCGACGAAGAACTATATGCAGCCGACTAGTGTGCAAATGGGTATCAATATTATTTTGAAAAGGGAAAAAGTAATTTGCATGCGAATGACATGTAATTGTGTCCGATCGAGGACATGCAATTGCATGCGGCTGACATGTGTGCAACTAGGTAGACGGACAAGCAACTCATGTGGCCGACATGTGTGTGCCACCTGATGACAAATATTTTAAAAAAAGCAATTAAGTTTGCTAGCAAATATTTAAAATACGGATTTGAATCTTCCCTCATCCCTCACAAAACAATAAAGAGTTGCACTCTCTTTGAAGACATGCAATTATAGTCGGGCGACGCTTGCACTTGCATGCATAGTAGCAACTGAATTGCCTTCCTTCACCCGGACAGAACAATATTGAGTTGGAGTTGCAATCAGAAGACGTGCATGCAATTGCGTAACTATTGGAAGACATGCAATTGCAGTCGGGGCGAAGCTTGCAGTTGCGTGCCTACTAGCAAACTCCCTTCACAAACAGCACTAAAAATGCGTCCAAGGATCTATACAAGCAACTCTTCTCTCCTTTAATACGCTCCTTTTTTCTTTTTGAGAAAATGAGCTCCGCTGCCAGAATCAGATACAAAAAAATCTTCATCCTTGGAAAAACAAAAAAATGCAAAAAGAAAAAAAGGAAAAAAATGTGTATAATTTCAAAAACTAAGAAAGAAACACAAACTGGTTGTGAGATCGGGTGTTTGATTTGTGTTTGCGGGCATGGCAGAAAACGGGGGTGTTATGGTGCTCGTGTGACATATAGCGAGGGTAGGGGATTCACGGGGAGCTGCACCCGTTCCGCCCATGCAAAAAAGTTTAGTTGCGAAAAATGTTTGTAAAAAGACATGTAGTTATAGTCCAAGGACAGCGCTTGCAATTTCATGACTAGTTGCCCCCCCCCCCTCTCTCTTGTTGCCGCCCCTCCGACAAAACAAAGGCACCTAGTTGCAACTAAGATACAAGACACTAAGTTACGACCATGCTAGAAGATATGCGGTTGCATGAGTATAATCGGACATGCAGTTGGACACCTCTATCTCGTTGTCGCCCCCTACGACAAAACAAGGGTTCCCCTAGTTGCAGCCAAATTAGAAGACATGCAGCTATGCGTCTGCTAGGGACATGCAACTGGCCCCATCTCTCTTGGCGGTGTCCCTCCGACAAAACAAGGGTCCGCCCTAGTTGCCACCATGGTCAAGACATGCAGCTATGTGCCTAGTGTGGGACATGCAACTGTGTCTCTCCTCGTACAACAAAAATGGAAGTTGAGTTGCAATCAAGTTAGAAGACATGCAGCTGCGATCAAGTTAGAAGACATGCGCTATGCGTGCCTAGTGTGGGGCATGCAATCGGGCCCCATCTCTCTGACGCCGCCCCTCCAACAAAACAAAGGTCATCCTGGTTGACAAAGTTAGAAGACATGGAGTTATGCTACCATTGTGGGACATGCAACCGATGCCTCTCCCGCACAACAAAAATGGAGGCTGAGTTGCAACCAAGTTATAAGACATGCGCTTGCGACCATGGTCAAGACATGCGATTCGCGTGCCTAGTGTGGGACATGCAACCGTGCCTCTCCCTGCACAACAAAAACGGAAGTTGACTTAACGTTGCAACCAAGTTATAAGACATGTAGCTACGGCCATGCTAAAAGACATGCAATTGCGTGCATGTCGGGAGATGCAATCGCGCCTCCCCATACAACAAAAACGGAAGTTGAGTTGCAACAAAGTTATAAGACATGCGCCATACCAAGTTAGAAGACATGCGATTGCGTGCCTAGTGTGGGCATGCAATCGGGGCCCATCTCTTGATGCCCTCCGATAAAACAAAGGTCATCCCGGCCATGCGACCAAGTTAGAAGACATGAAGTTGCAGACGTTGTGGGAGATGCAACTGTGCCTCTCCTCATACAACAAAAAAATGGAAGTTGAGTTGCAACCAAGTTATAAGACATGCAGTTGCGACCAAGTTAGAAGACATGCAGTTGCGTGCCTAGTTGTGATGCCCGGATATTTAAGCTACAGTAAACCTCTGCTAATGATACCACGTCACCATGATTAGTGTTGATAATCTCGTGTTGATTCAAACCCGATTCAAATTCAAATTTAAAATAAAGTAAAAATATTATTTCTTCAAACGGTAAAAGAAAAATGTGCGGTGGGTGGCAAATATTCACTAACAATTTTTCATGAAATAACTAATATTTTCCAAAATATAAAATTGCCCTTCAATATTAAAACAGTGGACCAACAACACCTTTTTATCCCATTTAAATATAAACTCAAACTTAATAAATTATTTTGAACCCAAACTTTTTTTCTGGTGGTGCAAAATAATCCATAGAAATTATATGGCAAGTTTTTAAATTTAAAGAAAAGTATTTTGATGCAAAACGAGAGTACAAAACAGTAGCTAAATAAATAATCAAAAGGTAAATGGAAAGTTACTAGTAAAAGAGAAAAGGAACCTAATCTATCGGGCACCTTGGCCTGCCTAGCAAACGGCCCAGGCTAACCCCCACTTGCCTCCCACCTCTCGCTACAGGAGGCAGAGGCGCCGTGGCGGCCATCCGCCGGCGATGGCCGTGCGTGGCAGCCATCCGCCTCTACCCCGCTTATAAAGTCGTTGTCGCGACCCCCGCAAACCCTAGCCTCCATTCGCCCCTCCTCGCTCCCTCGTCCCTGCTCGGGCGTGCCCAACGCTGTCATCGCCATGGCCGTCGTCGATCCCATGGCCACTGCCCTCCCCGTCGCCTAGGACTGCGCCAGAAGCTCCTCCCGCCTCCGCTGCTTCCTCTACGCTGAAGAACGCGAGCCGAGTGCCTCTGCTTCGATCGGATCGAGTGCCATGGAGCTAGACCAGTGAGCTATTACGCTTTCTTCAAAGGATGGCTGCTTCCAAGCCCACCTCCTGGTTGTCATCGCTCGATCACTTCCTTTTCCACTAAGTGATTGCTTAGGGACCTTAGCGCACGATCCGGCTGTTTCTCTCTCGTTCCCTTCTCTCGCACCGCCGACGCCATTGCCGGAACTTCGCCGCCCGAGCCTCCCCGAGCCCGCTATGCACACCTACAGCTCACTGTGAGCTCCTTCCCCATTCCCCGCTTCCCCTCGATTCGCTGTCAGTAGCCGCCGTCCCCGAAGCTCGTCTGAGCTCCCGCGACATGTACGCGCGTGCTTGCTGCCATCGCTCTCGTCTGCAGCTTCTCTGCCGCTCTCACGCTGCTATCGCTACCTTCATTCTTGCCATCGCCGTCCGCTGCTCTCGCCCGCCACCGCCGCTATCGCCTTTGTGGCCCTTTGCGCCTCGCCATGCTTGCGCAAGGCGCGCAGATTTAGATCACAGGCCGGCCGGGCCTTGGTCACGCTTTGCGCCGCACGCGAGGTCACAGGCTCGCTTTGTTACTATCATGCTTCGCTGCCGCTTCTTTCTACTATCAGATATCGAGCATCCACTCCGGTCGTGCGTGTGCCTAGCCATGCATTGACTTGCTACTGCCCACGGTGGCGGCCTATTTAGATTAGAGGTAGATTAGATTAAGGGATCAATTAGTGGAAAATCTTAGTCTATGTACGATGAGATAAGGGTCCCATTTAATTAACCGCCTAAATAAATCCCTACATACAATTAGTGTCAATGACATGTGGCCCCAACATTATTCATATGTTGACCAATCAACCTTTGACTGGGTCAACCCAACCCATCGGCCCCACCATACACTATGGCTAGAGTAGCACTAGGTGACAACAGATTTTCGCTTTTAATTCAATTAAAATTTTAGGAAATGTATAAACTTTGAAAATTAATATAAAATAAACCGTAACTTCGGATGAAAATGTTTTGTACATGAAAGTTGCTCGAACGACGAGACAAATCCGGATACGCAGCCCGCTCGTCCGCCACACATCCCTAACCTATCGAACTCGCAACTTTCCCCCGCCTTCTCGCCTCAAAACGCGAACCCCGGGATACTTTCCGGATGTTTCCCCACCGGTATCATCACATACCGCGTTAGGGTACGCCTAGCATCACGCTTTGCTTTGTCATGCATCGTCATGCATCTGCTTGCTTAAATATTCATTGTTTCTTCCCCTCTTCTTCCGCTAGACACCGAGACCGACGCCGCTTGCCGCCTGCCCGGTTCGACTACGGTGTTGACGACCCTCTCTCTTGCCGAGCAACCAGTGCAAGCCCCCATTTGATCACCAGATATCGCCTACTCTTCTCTATACTGCTTGCATTAGAGTAGTGTAGCATGTTACCGCTTTCGCTTAATCCTATACCGCTGCATAGCTCGTCCTTGCTACTCTTCGTTGTTACCTTTACCGCTATCCTCTCGCTTAGTATAGGATGCTAGTGTTCCATCGCTGGCCCTACACTCTTGTTCGCCTTCCATGCTATACTATCGGGCTGTGATCACTTCGGAGGTGATCACGGGCATATACTATATACTTTACAATCGTTACATTACGTGTGATACTGTTCGGAGATGGGGGTCGAAGGACAGTGGCTCCATCCCAGTAGAGGTGGGCCCGGGTTCTGACGCCCCCGATCGTTACTTTGTGGCGAGCGACAGGCAGGTTGAGACTACCTCGGTGAGAGGTGGGCCTGGCCTGCTCGGCGTTCATGGATACTTAACACGCTTAACGAGATCTTGGTATTTGATCCGAGTCGGCCACGAGCCTATACGCACTAACCATCTACGTGGGAGTAGTTATGGGTATCCCGCCGTGGTATCAACCGGCACTTCGTGACGTCACGAACGAGCGGGCGCGCCGGATTGGACCGAACGCCACTAGGCTAGGTCTGCTCCGCCACAGACGTCAACGCGTGTGTGTGCTCGGCGATGGGCCTGCACTGCGCTTTAGCTTTAGACCGGCGTCGGCCTCTCTGTTGAGCCTAGGTGGGGCTGCGACGTGTTGATCTTCCGCGCCGGGCATGACCCAGAAAGTGTGTCCGCCAAATGGGATCAAGCGTGTTGGGTAAGTTGGTGCACCCTGCAGGAAGTTAATCTATTTGAATAGCCGTGATCTTCTGTAATGTGACGACTTGGAGTTGTACCTTGACCTTATGACAACTAGAACCGGATGCTTAATAAAACACACCCTTCCAAGTGCGGATACAACCGGTGGTCGCTCTCTCTCGTGGCAATGAGGAGGGATCGCGGGTAGGATTATTGCTATGTGATGTTACTTGGAGGACTTCAACCTACCCTCTCCTACTGCTGCAAGACGAAGGTGACCAGAAGCGTAGTCTTCGATAAGACTAGCTATCCCCTCTTATTATGGCATTCTCGCAGCTCACCCATCGATATGGCCTTTTACACATATATCCATGCATATGTAGTGTAGCTCCTTGCTTATGAGTACTTTGGATGAGTACTCACGGTTGCATTGTTTCCCTTTTCCCCTATCTCTACTCGATTGTCGCAACTGACGATAGAGCCCAGGAGCCGACGCCACCGTCGATGATGACTACTACACCGGAGGTGCCTACTACTACGCAGCCCGGCGGCGACGATTTACTGTGAGTAGTTAGGAGGATCCTGCAGGAGGCCCGCGCTTCTTCGATCTCAGATCCGGTTTGTGCTAGCCTTCTTAAGGCAAACTTGTTTAACTTATGTCCGTATCAGATATTGTTGCTTCCGCGACTCGCCTATGATCGAGCACTTGTATTCGAGCCCTCGAGGCCCCCGGCTTGTATTATGATGCTTGTATGACTTATTTATGTTTTAGAGTTGTGTTGTGATATCTTTCCGTGAGTCCTTGATCTTGATCGCATACATTTGCGTGCATGATTAGTGTATGATTGAATCGGGGCGTCACAAGTTGGTATCGAGCCATCGCTCAGAGGAATCCCCTTCCAACTCCTTGGTCAAGTCGAGTCTAGACATTACAAAACTTTTACTAACATGGCTGTGTGCCTTACGGCCCACGTCGCCATTGGGTGGTATTAGTATCTTTTATTTCTCGACCTATACTCTGGGACTCTGACATCTCTTCTATTCGGGTTAAACGATTTTACTAACTCGGACTCTAGGTTCTCGATAATACTTTCACCCGGAGAGCCCCTTATTATTGATGATCTTCTGCTGCACGTGAAGACCCTGAAAATACTCTCCGTTGTTAACCCGAGAACTTGTGTTCATCGCGTTTGCAATTCCCCTTCCACCGTCAACCCTTATGGATAACTACTTGCAGTTGTTATTCTTACATTCATCCCCAGTTGGTCTTGTTATTACAAGGTACCCCAAAAATTCATCGTTGGTTCGATACTCCTTTGAGCTTATCGCCTTGCGTTCTTGCCTCATGAATACCCCTATGGATAATTCCTCGCACTTCCGAGTATCCGTTCTTCCCCGTTGTTCATATGAGGCACAAGAGACATTAAGATGTTACCCGATCTTCCGTAATCCTCGCCAACTATTGCTCGCAAATACTTGTCCGCTATGGTCCGGACAATTCCATTTGTCTAGCAATAACCATTAAATCCTTGTGATTGACATTCGATCCTGTTGATTCAACATGTGTGTGAATGCACGCAATCACCAGCTTGATCCTTATAAATTATCTTTCCGCTCGACGCCTTTCAACATGAGCTGGTTCTCACCAATCAATGCCTTGATCGATTGTGCTTCTAAGTCTATTGAACTTATTCATTTTCGATCGTAACGATTGCTTCGATCCCTTGATTTGGAAATCATAAAATTTCTTTGCATTAAGCTTTGAATTACTCGATGTTCTCGTAATCCGATCGCGCTTTGCATTATGTCTTCCTCTTATTGAGTACCGATACTCACATCATATCCCTTATGGACCACCGATCCTTTGTTGGATTTTATCCGACAACGCCTTTCATATTCAATAACCTTGTGAGCCTTTCCTCGGATACATAATGCCTTTGGTAAATTGTATCCTCTCGCTTCTCAACCATGCTCGCCTTGAGTTTGAGTTAATTACTCCTAAAGATTGTGGTATATGTTTCTAAGATGCCCCGATGGGTTGAACATATACCTTCCTTAAGTTGTGTGAACCCGAAAGTTTTCGCGGGTCATATTCCTCTGATAATTCAGAAAGTACGTTTTCACACTCAAATCATTTTTAGTAGAGCAGTGAATGAATGGTCATGCATTGGAGAAGTGGGAGTCGACCTTGAACTTTGTGTTCATGCCCATGGACCCGATGTAGATCTTGTCATGGAAGCTTCTTGTAACAATAATTATCCCTTGATATAATTTCATCTTATATCCTGGATTTGGTCTTTGCAATCGTGGTTTTCACCATAGTTTTCTTCTTTGATCCCATTTCTGGACAAGTTTAAGCACTTGTCTTCTACAAAGCAATACCCGGTCCAACCTCTACTTTGATCTCGTCAGTCGAGTATTACCCCCGGTATCTCGAGATTATCATGGAACTGCAGAACTTCTTATGAGTTCTTCATCAAGTGCTACGCTCCCACCGATTCCAATTTTTCACGGGCTCGAAGTTTTAAACACTCAAAGACACCAATAAACTGAACCGAGTCCGCACTCACGGTTCAACAACTCTTCAAGAAGCTTCTATAAGTATGAGTTTGTACCCGATCACGCCATTCCTAGCCTGTTTGACTATACCATTGTCGTGATGATTCTAACTGTGCTACCTGGTCCTTATTCTCGTTGCACCAATTTGCGGCGATAGCTAAGCTTACGCCGATTTTCCTCGCCATACCCTTTCACCTTAAACAACAAGCTTGAGTTCGAGTTTGTGTCGAATCGTGGTTCCAATAACCTCTTGCTTCATCATTCCTTTGACTTGATGTCGCTGCCGATTGATTACATCTTCATGAAATCTCTCGACAAAGGTGTCGTGATCATCATCAACCTTATGAGCTCTTCCAGGATATCAACCGGATTCATGAAGAGAAATTCCATCCTTGCCCTTGATGAGTTGTGTTATCATCGGCCACTTATTGCCTTCCCTCCAACACAAACTTGTTCGTGTTTTCTGTTATACCTTTGAGTTCCTTGCTATCCAGCATTTGTTCTTCCTTACCTTGGAGTGTTACCATCTTTTATGTCAAGGATGTTGTGAGGACTGCTCCACCTCTTAAGCAATTCTTGGTATTGTGATACTTCTCACCGCCATTCTTTCTTGGTCCCGTGTTGATTCTAACCGGATACCAACACGTGAACCATGCTGCTTGGATTCTCGTATTCTAGCAGCCCTATTGCTTTGAAGTTAATGGTCGGCATTTCATTCTTAGACCATTGGTTATCGAATCACCATTCTAACATTGATCATGCTACCTAAGCCCATATTTCGGGTGCACCTTTCAACCAGTGATTAATTGTGTATGTTTTCCTCGAGCATACATCAATATATCATTTTGATCTGACAAATGTTATCTTCTTGGTCACATAATTGTGGAAATCCATCCTTCGGAAATCTTGATGAATTGTCGCTGAGTTCATCAGCTACCTCCTTGTCCTCTCCTTGGGTTAATGATGAACTCTTGTTAACGGAAATCATTCCATAGTTCATTTCCCGAGAATCTTCGATGTTATCTCGTCAATTTGTGTCGCACCTTTTCTCCTCGAGCGTCGTGAGTTTGAGGTATCCTGACACCAATCAGATCTGAATCTCGGTCGATATGATGGTTGGAACATATTTCAAGAATTATAACAAAGGATCTTTATGTGACCCGTAAGGTGATGTCGTGTTTAGCACACTGGCGGAGGCCCTATTGTATAGTTTCCTTTTCACCAAAGCTATCCTGTCTTCCATGAGGAATTTGTAAGACTTATTCTATAAGTTCTTCCCGATGGACCCTTTTGTTTCCAAAGTCTGAACTTTGCTTGAAGACCATGCAATGCTATCTCAAGCATGTCTGTGGTACTCCATTCATCAACAAGAACATTTGAAGCACAATGCTAAATTCTCTTTATCAATTATCCAAACACCGTTGTATGGGTAACGCCATGAAATTCCTCTCCTTTACCTCAACGGTTCTCTACTTTCTATCCTGTTATGGATATCATGCCCCGCTTGTCCTTGGGAAGGATATACCCCTGAAATATGTGTGTATACACATTTTCCTCCCCATTGTTCTGTTTAATCTGATAATCACATTTTCCTTTCCATGGTTTGGTTTAACCTTTCTTGTGATCTATATGATCTAAGCGTAAATATTCTCCTGCTTATGTAAACACCTCGGTGTACAATTCTGTTAGTAAGACCTCATTATTATTGTTGATGACATTCCGTAACCACCGATGGACGAGAACTTTGCCTATTGGTCCGCCTCGTTTACAACGAGTAGGAAAATGGTTTTCTTCGTCCCTCGCCCTTGGTATCGATGTTGTTGCCGACATAATCGACAGTGCTATCCTCGACATGCCTTGCTTACATTATCATGCAAGACGTCGTTGCCCTTCCTACTTTTAACCCACATGGTGGGCCCATAACCCACAGCCCACAGATCGAAACTCGACTCTCATGTACACCCCTGCTCCCAAGGTTGTTCCTCGCAAGTGGCCTCTGGGTAATTCATGAGCCACCTTCAGTCCTGTATCGGACACAATACTTATTCCGTTGTTTTGACCCTTTCACGCCATATAACGTGCATCGAACGATTGCTCGCCCGCTCAAACTTCCCGCTTACCTCCTTACTTTGCTCTCAATATTTTCTTAAGATTCGATTCGAGAGTTACTTCCGCCACCTTCCTCGATGTTGTCGACCCGATAGTCAACCTTGCCGACGTCTGCTTCTCCCGAGTGCCCACCTTTTATTCTTTCGTAAGTACGATGGAGTTCCTTAAGAAAAGGCGCCGACTTCATCATGATGACCTAAAGCAAATAAATGAAGACATCAATGTATTGGACCGGCCTCTTCGAGAAGAGCAAGCCGAATGAGAAGACCTGCTAGATTCATTACTAAACCTTCCCCTTCCACTACCTCTTAAATCTCGGACGAGATTTCTTGTAGTGGTGGAGAATTGTGATGCCCGGATATTTAAGCTACAAGAACCTCTCGCTAATGATGCCACGTCACCATGATTAGTGTTGATAATCTCGTGTTGATTCAAACCCGATTCAAATTCAAATTTAAAATAAAGTAAAATATTATTTCTTCAAACGGTAAAAGAAAAATGTGCGGGGGTGGCAAATATTCACTAACAATTTTTCATGAAATAACTAATATTTTCCAAAATATAAAATTGCCCTTCAATATTAAAACAAAGGACCAACAACACCTTTTTATCCCATTTAAATATAAACTCAAACTTAATAAATTATTTTGAACCCAAACTTTTTTCTCGGTGGTGCAAAATAATCCATAGAAATTATATGGCAAGTTTTTAAATTTAAAGAAAAGTATTTTGATGCAAAATGAGAGTACAAAACAGAGCTAAATAAATAATCAAAAGGTAAATGGAAAGTTACTAGTAAAAGAGAAAAGGAACCTAATCTCGGGCACCTTGGCCCATCTAGCAAAACGCCAGCTAACCCCCACTTGCCTCCCCACCTCTCGCTTCACAGAGGCAGAGGCGCTGTGGCGGCCATCCGCCGGCGATGGCCGTGCGTGGCAGCCATCCGCCTCTACCCCGCCTATAAAGTCGTTGTCGTTGACCCCCCGGCAAACCCTAGCCTCCATTCGCCTCCCTCGCTCCCTCGTCCTGTTCGGGCGTGCCTAACGCTGCTATCGCCATGGCCGCTGCCGATCCCATGGCCACTGCCTCCCTGCCGCCTAGGATCGCGCCACAAGCTCCTCCCGCCCGCTGCTTCCTACGCTGAAGAACGCGAGCCGAGTGCCTCGCTTGATCGGATCGAGTCGTTCCCCTTCTCTGCACCGCCGACGCCATTGCCGGAACTTCGCCGCCTCGAGCCTCCCCGAGCCCGCTATGCACACCTACAGTGCTCACTTGTGAGCTCCTTCCCCATTCCCCGCTTTCTCGATTCGTTGTCAGAGCCGCCGTCCCCCGAGCTCGTCAGAGCTCCCGCGACATGTACGTGCGTGCTTGCTGCCATCGCTCTCGTCCGCAGCTTCTCTGCTGCTTCTCACGCCGCTATCGCTACCTTCGTTCTTTGCCATCGCCGTCCGCCGCACTCTTCGCCCGCCACCGCCGCTCTCGCCTGTGGCCCCTTTGCGCCAAGCCATGCCTTGCTGCTGCCCCTCGTACCTAGACACAAGCCTTGGCGGGGCCTTGGTCGCTTGCGCCTGACGCGACGCGAGGTCACGTGGCTCATGGCCACTCATCATTGCCGCTGCCGCTTCTTTCTACTATCAGATAATCGAGCATCCACTCCAAAGTGCGTGCGTGTGCCTAGCCATGCATTGACTTGCTACTGCCCACGGTGGCGGCCTATTTAGATTAGAGGTAGATTAGATTAAGGGATCAATTAGTGGAAAATCTTAGTCTATGTACGATGAGATAAGGGTCCCATTTAATTAACCGCCTAAATAAATCCCTACATACAATTAGTGTCAATGACATGTGGCCCCAACATTATTCATATGTTGACCAATCAACCTTTGACTGGTCAACCCAACCCATCGCCCCACCGTCATACACTATGGCTAGAGTAGCACTAGGTGACAACAGTATTTTTTGCTTTTAATTCGAATTAAAATTTTAGGAAATGTATAAACTTTGAAAATTAATATAAAATAAACCGTAACTTCGGATGAAAATGTTTTGTACATGAAAGTTGCTCGAACGACGAGACGAATCCGGATCGCAGCCCGCTCGTCCGCCACCCATCCCTAACCTATCGAACTCGCAACTTTCCCCTCCGGCTCCTTCTGCCCGCAAAACGCGAACCCCGGGATACTTTCCGGATGTTTCCTTCACCGTATCATCACATACCGCGTTAGGGTACGCTTAGCATCACGCTTTGCTTTGTCATGCATCGTCATGCATCTGCTTGCTTAAATATTCATTGTTTCTTCCCCTCTTCTTCCGCTAGACACCGAGACCGACGCTGCTGCCGCCCGGTTCGACTACGGTGTTGACGACCTCTCTCTTGCCGAGCAACCAGGCAAGCCCCCATTTGATCACCGATATCGCCTACTCTTCTCTATACTTGCTTGCATTAGAGTAGTGTAGCATGTTATTGCTTTCGCTTAATCCTATACTTCTGCATAGCTCGTCCTTGCTACTCTTTGTTGTTACCTTTACCGCTATCCTCTTGCTTAGTATAGGATGCTAGTGTTCCATCGGTGGCCCTACACTCTTGTTCGCCTTCCATGCTATACTATCGGGCTGTGATCACTTGGAGGTGATCACGGGCATATACTATATACTTTACATCGTTACATTACGTGTGATACTGTTCGAGATGGGGTTTGAAAGGACAGTGGCTCCATCCCTGTAGAGGTGGGCCAGGTTCTGACGGCCCCGATCGTTACTTTGTGGCGGAGCGCAGGCAGGTTGAGACTACCTGGGTGAGAGGTGGGCCTGCCTGCTCGGGCGCTCATGGATACTTAACACGCTTAACGAGATCTTGATATTTGATCCGAGTCGGCCACGAGCCTATACGCACTAACCATCTACGTGGGAGTAGTTATGGGTATCCCGCCGTGGTATCAACCGGCACTTCGTGACGCGTCGATCGAAGCGCGCTGCCGGATTGGACCGAACGCCACTAGGCTAGGTCTGCTTCGGCCACAGACGCAACGTGCGTGTGTGTGCTCGTCGGCGATGGGCCTGCACTGCGCGCGCTTAGGTTTAGACCGCGTCTTGGCCTCTCTGTTGAGCCTAGGTGGGGCTGCGACGTGTTGATCTTCCGCGGCGGGCATGACCCAGAAAGTGTGTCCGCCAAATGGGATCAAGCGTGTTGGGTAAGTTGGTGCACCCCTGCAGGGAAGTTAATCTATTTGAATAGCCGTGATCTTCGGTAACAGGACGACTTGGAGTTGTACCTTGACCTTATGACAACTAGAACCGGATGCTTAATAAAACACACCCTTCCAAGTGCCAGATACAACCGGTGGTCGCTCTCTCTCAGGGCAATGAGGAGGGGATCGCCGGGTAGGATTATTGCTATGTGATGTTACTTGGAGGACTTCAACCTACCCTCTCCTACCTGTTGCAAGACGAAGGTGACCAGAAGCGTAGTCTTCGATAAGACTAGCTATCCCCCTCTTATTCTGGCATTCTGCAGCTCACCCACCGATATGGCCTTTACACATATATCCATGCATATGTAGTGTAGCTCCTTGCTTGCGTAGTACTTTGGATGAGTACTCACGGTTGCATTGTTTCCCTTTTCCCCTATCTCTACTCGATTGTCGCAACTGACGATAGAGCCCAGAGCGACGCCACCGTCGATGATTTACTACTACACCGGAGGTGCCTACTACTACGCAGCAGCCGCGACGACGACGACTGTGAGTAGTTAGGAGGATCCTGTGCAGGAGGCCCGCGCCTCTTCGATCCAGATCCGGTTTGTGCTAGCCTTCTTAAGGCAAACTTGTTTAACTTATGTCCGTACTCAGATATTGTTGCTTCCACGACTGCCTATGATCGAGCACTTGTATTCGAGCCCTCGAGGCCCCTGGCTTGTATTATGATGCTTGTATGACTTATTTATGTTTTAGAGTTGTGTTGTGATATCTTCCCGTGAGTCCTTGATCTTGATCGTACACATTTGCGTGCATGATTAGTGTATGATTGAATCGGGGGCGTCACACTAGTGTGGGCATGCAACTGGGCCCCATCTCTCTTGACGCCGCCCCCTCCGACAAAACAAAGGTCATCCCAGTTGCGACCAAGTTAGAAGACATGGAGTTGCGTGCCCATTATGGGACATGCAACTGGCGCCTCTCCCCGCACAACAAAAATGAAAGTCAAGTTGTAACTAGTTATAAGACATGCAGTTGTGACCAAGTTAGAAGACATGCAGTTGTGACCAAGTTAGAAGACATGCAGTTGCGCGCCTAGTGTGAGACATGGAACTGGGCCCCATCTCTCTCGACGTAGCCCCCTCCGACAAAACAAAGGCCCCCCTAGTTGATACCAAGTTAGAAGACATGCAGTTGCGTGCCCATTGTAGGACATGCAACCGGTGCCTCTCCCCGCACAACAAAAACTGGAAGTCGAGTTGCA
Organism: Aegilops longissima; assembly: GCA_021605205.1. Lineage (NCBI taxonomy): Eukaryota > Viridiplantae > Streptophyta > Magnoliopsida > Poales > Poaceae > Aegilops > Aegilops longissima. Next base: position 332,544,336 of record CM038681.1, read on the forward strand.
ACCAAGTAAAACCAACAAAAGGGCTATACAACTCCTAGTTATGGTCCAGTAATCGATATGAGGGTATTTGAGTCCAGTGATAATCCTCAAAAACATGGATCTGATTTCATGAAAGTAATGTTTCAGCAAAAATCATATTCTTCGACCTACTAATGTCGACTAGAATAAAACAAAACAAGTGAATTGAATCACTCCTGCTGATGGCTTCAGTAATGTGTATGAGGGATATGAGAGAAGCACTTCTTGAGACACCAAAAATATCCCAGAAAGAACAGTATAAATGATAGCACTCACCAAATTAAAAAAAGAAAAAAATGTGTCAAAAAAAAAGATAACTAACAGAGGTTTATATCCTAAAAAACAAAAAAAGAATGTCAACTTAGCAAAAACCCTAAGCACACATCTGTCTTGTCACCTACTCATGAACAGAGGGTGTAAAAAAATGCATTATACTCTGTATAGAGGATGTACAGAGGGGGTGTGAAAATTTCTCTATAAGTACGTACAAGCATAAAAAAATGTGTTGATACAATACTACTTCCAGTACAATCCAGCGGAGAAGCACACTTCATCTTCAGTCTCTTGGCCAACTAAAAGAAATTTAGTACTACTAGTTATAAAACAATCTTTATTGGAAAGAACCTCAAAATAAACAGCAAAAAAAGCAAAAAAAATTAACTGAATGACACTTGACGGTGGCACATAAAAACGGAGCTTTATTTATCGAGGTAAGTGAATCTACCTACAAGCAAAGAAACCAGTTTCATTGTCAAAAAATCCACCACACCGACATTGCCGATAGACATGCGTGAGCGAGAGACATGTAGTTGTAAACTAGAAGGCAATATTTTCAAATAATCATAAAAATAGAAAGTTTCTAATAAAAAAATTAAAACAAAAAGGTAGGAAGAATGGCCATTAGCTTGAAAAATATTTGTAAAGACCACAAAAAAAAGTCACATAATCAACCGATTTTGCAAAATGAACACAACCAAAGTTGCTTATTCCATTGGATCTCGACTTCTAGGTCGGGAAAGAAGAAATTTCAGAAACACAAAGAAATATAATTTTTGTAAAATGACACATATCAGGCATGTTTCTTATCTCATCCCCGCACACACTACCTCATCTAGTTGCAAAACACATTGTACTCCTTGCAGTTGCCCGTGAGTTTGGATGCAGGCAGTTGTGCATGCGTTCTACCCCTTTGTAGTTGCACGTGGTTTCCATAAATACAATTGTGCGTATGGGGCACATGAATTTTTTTGAGTTCAAGAACACATGATTTTTTTAGTGGTAAAAATACAAAGAAAAAGCAATTGTTTCTCTATCAACCTGACATAGAAAAGAATAAGACATATAAACATGACTATTTTGATAATATGTAAATTAGAAAAGCAAAAACTATAAAAAGATATAGGCAATATAATAAACAAAAAATCATGTAGAAAATACATCAACAAAGTTAGTTTAAAAATAGCTCAAGCATGCCAAAATGTTTGTTTTACAATTTTTTAGATGTTCGATATTTCAATAAAAATAAAAAATATAAAAAAAATGTAAAAATAGTCTAATAAAAACAATAAATAAATACACTAAAATAGAAAATAAAAAAATAAAAAGGAAGGATAAAAGTAGACGTGAATACACAAACTGAGCTGCCATAGTGAGCTTCTTACTGTGCACACGTGCCCAACAAAAAAATTAAAGAAAAATACTATGTATTCACATGGAAGACCTATGAGAAAATAAAAAACAGAAAAGAAAAAATATATAAAGAACTGCAAGCGACAACCCCTGGCCCAGAATGGAAAGCAATGCAACGGCAGAAAGTCCAGTGCCCGCTGGGACAAAGCCCGGTACGTTTTGGACAAGAAATACATCAGTGTAACAGAACACGGATCGATCAAAGCAAAAGCAAATCGTATAGCTATTCTCGTCGACTGAGATTTCACTAAATCTCAGTCGACTGAGATTTAGCAAACCCCTATAACTATATTATTTTCTGTGGATGTTTTGGTGTTTTTAGAAAATGATTTGGATCATTTTGGAGCCACAATCATTTGTAAAGTAACGTAAACAGCGACGTGGTGGGCTGGGATTGGAGAGAGGGGGAGGAAGGGGCCCATCCCCGGTTAAAATCAAGGGGGGGAGAGGATTTAGTTTAGTCAAGTTATGTAAGCTTTCGTAACGCTTTACGTAGATGGAGCATTATTGCTACGCTAATTCTACCCAGCTACCCCACTTCCTTTCTGCCGCTCACGCACGCAACACAGCGCAGCATAAGGCTCACCATCAGCCCACCCAACCGCCGAGACTCCCTCTGCCTCTTTTTGTTTTTTTTCTTCCCCTGCCACTTACACGCAGGCCCCACCCTGGAGTCTCCTACCTCTGGACGAACTCCTCTTCCCGTACGACTCCGGGCTGAAGCGCAGTCGAATCGATGGATTCGCGCGACCCCTAACTCCCTCTTCAATCTGAGTTCACCGAACGAATCCCGCAACTCCCCTCGCCCGATTCCCGCATTCAACCCTCGTATTCCTCCTCGGAACTGAGAGCACGAACCTCTCTGAGATCCGCAGCCCGAAGCTTGCTCGAAGCCACCGTCGTTCTGTTCGTAGGGCGCCAACGCCCGAGGAAGCCCCTCTGCCAAGTACTCAATCTTCATCGCCGTCGCACGCCTCACCTTCTACGCCTGTTTTCGTGCCTCTCTGGCTGCTGCATCGACCGCCCGGACAACCTCCCGAAGCCGCGCCGCCGTCTCGATTAACTCTGGCGACTCTGACGGACGATTTCGGCCACTCCAGTAAGCCCGGCCCCTCTCCGTGCTCTTCCTGATGCCGTGAATCATCTTATGCCCTGTTTGGAATGTCGTTTCTACTTTGAATACGCTTGTAAAAGTTACAGGCCACCATCCGTCGTTTTCATTTCCCCCTGCAAATCGCTCCTGGCCGGTAAGATACACCCGTAAAAAAAATACACTTGTACTGTATATGTTTACACCGATTCTAAGCGCGGCCTTAGCCGCCTCCCCGAGCAGAATCCGAGGCAACCCTCAACCGAAGCCGGCGCTTCAACTCCACTGCATCGCCAGCAGCAGGACTGGCCAGCAGAGAACACCGGCGCCGCCGTTTTCTTCAGCTCACGGTGAGCACGCGTGCACAAACCCCGTTCGGCCAATCCAAGCGGGACACGTGGCAGGGTGCTACAGCAGCCGCAGCAGCTAGAAACAAACATGTCTTTTTACAAAATTTTCACCTAATTTCAATTAGCTACATCTCTTAAACCATATGCCCAATTTAGGCGATTCTTTTTTCCGTGAGCTCATATTGCTTAGGAGAATTCTGTAGGACCAAGCTTCACACATTTTCACTGTTTAAATTTGAATTTATTCAAATTTAAATTCAGGCCTTTTGATCATATCCGCTCAACTGTGATATCTTTCCAATTGATTTCTCTTGCATATGAGAACTTGTATCAAATACTTGCTGAACAAATTCAGTATAATCTTATTCAATTACTTTTGTCCTGTTTGAATTTAAATTTAATTCAAACTTCATTCGCTATAACTTGTGTTGTAGTATTTCTTTTCAATTAATTCTTTCTCCAAATGAACTCGTATGTCGTATGCAATATGTCAAACAACTTTTACGTTGATCTCCAAATTCTTTTTACCTTGTTCCATATTATCTTGAACACAAGCTTTTATAGCAATATCTCTCTTTATAGTAACTCTTGTGAGTTGACCCTCCTACCTTCACCTTCTGGCACCATCGATGGACATATATATCATACGATAAGCCTAGTTATGTTGTTGTTGATGTTGTTTAACCTTGCCATATTTGCTTTGTTGTTGTTTTGGTTCTTCTGTATGGCATGGTTATTGATTTGGGTTCTTTCACTTGCGATAGATTTCTCGGAGCGTGACGAGTAGAGTTATCAGGATTGTGAGTGCGACGAACTTCATCCAACGTACCAGGCAAGTTACATGTTGATCATCCTTTACCTATTGTTTTCTATGCATGTAGTTATATCACACTATGAATATATGCATGTATAGGAATACTATATTATTTGCTATATTGTTGAGCTATCTCCTGTCAATGCAGATCGTGGTAGTTACAGTTTTTCTATGCTTGTAGACGGGGTTGGTTCGTGTATACATTGAGTTTATGTGAGGATTATAAATATAATCAAATTGAGTAGTCATTAAGGACTTAATTCACCTCTGGGAGGAATTAGTATTGCAGGGTGGTTTCAAGAACATCATGGTTTATACCCTCTGAATGTAAGTGGACGACCACCCAGGCTCAAAAAGATCACACAGACTTAGTGACTAGTAGCTTCCATGTACGGCCACTGGCTAAATGGGCTCTGGCTTATAGTTGATCAGTTGTGGAACCCTTACCCAGATGTGCCAGCAGATGTAGATATAATAGTTGGGATGGGCCTCCTGTTGGGACTAGGAGACTACTTCTGAAAGACTTCGTCTCAATCTTCGGGTTGGGTCCAGTGCGTAAAGCGTACTAAACTCTGGGGAGTATTTAAAACTAATCATGATTAGCGGTGCCCCGGTTATGGGCAAATTTGAGCCACTATGCTATTACAGTTGTTGGATGATCTTGACAGATGATACCTTAATAAAAATTGAGTGGGAAACTTAATAATTGGGAAAGCTTGTAATTGGATTGCCAATTCAACCATGTGTATTTAACTGTAGTAAGACAAAATTAAAATTTGACTATTATATTATGTAGTTATCAGGGAAAAACTAGCTTTCTGCAAAACAACCACTACAATATCCTCTTGATATACCTTGCATATAGTTGTAGGTCTGTTATATCATTTCATGTGTGACTTGCTAATACATTCAAAGTATTGACCCTTCGTGGCTACAACGTTTCATGTTGCAGATTTCATACGACGAGTGAGTGATATGATGTAGGGTTACGATGTCTATACTCGGCATTTGCCTGTGGTGTTGATGGACTTCATGGAGATTTTATTTGCTTTTCTGCTGCATTTTGTTTATATGCTAGCTTGAGCTATGCAGGTATGTATTATATTAAATTCTGGACCCATGATGTAATATTATGACATGTGGTTTATTCTTGATATTACATCTTATACTGTGTGTGCTAGCTATTGATCCAGGGACTAGCACAGTGAGCACAAAGACAACGAATCTTATCAAGTTCGGGTCGCTAGGGAAAAGTATTGGCATGGTATAGGCTATGCGATGATATTGGATCTTGGAATTGGAATCGTTTGAAATTGGAGTTCCACCAGAAATTTTATCCAATGCATCTGATTCATCGTGATCGGAATTATATATATAATTTTTAGCGTCGTGAAGGAGAAAGTATCGCTCTAGCTTGGGGGAGGCTTAAGTCAATGTTATATTCATGCCCCAATCATGAGCTCTCAAGAGAAATTATTATCCAGAATTTTTATGCTCGGCTTTCTCGTAAATCAAACCATGCTTGATACTTCTTGTGTTGGTTCTTTTATGAAGAAGACTATTGAATTCCGGTGGGATCTTTTTAAAAGAATTAAACACAACTTTGAAGATTGGGAACTCGACGAAGGTAAAGAGTCAGGTATTAAGCTTAAGTATGATCGTGTTAAATCTTTTATGGATACCGATGCTTTTCAAAAGTTTAGCACTAAATATGGACTTGACTCTGAGATAGTAGCCACCTTTTGTGAATCATTTGCTACTCATGTTGAACTCCTAAAGAGAAGTGGTTTAAATATCACCCACCTATTAAAGAAGAAACTAAAGAACTGGTACCAGTTAAAGAAGAAACTTTACTTTATAATGTTGATCCAGTTGTTCCTTCTACTTATATTGAGGAACCACCATTCCCTGTTAGAATAAAGGAACATGCTAAAGTTTCAACTGTGGTTAACAAAAGCTATATTAAAACACCTAAACCTGATGAACAAATTAAAGTTGAACCTAGTATTGCTATGGTTAAAGATCTCTTAGAAGAAGATATAGATGGGCATGTTATTTACTTCTATGAAGAAGCTACTAGAATTGTCAAACCTGATAAAAAGGACAAACAGAGACCTGTTGTTGGCATGCATGTCATCTCAGATCACTGTTATCATGGTTTATGTGACATAGGTGCTAGTGTGAGTGTTATTCCTTACACATTATATATATCAAGAAATTATGAATGACATAGCACCCGCAGAAATAGAAGACATAGATGTTACTATTAAACTTTCTAATAGAGACACCATATCACCAATTGGGATTGTTAGAGATGTTGAAGTCTTGTGTGGGAAAATTAAAATACCCTATTGATTTTCTTGTTTTTGGTTCCCCACAAGATGACTTTTGTCCCATTATCTCTGGTAGACCTTTCTTGAACACCGTTAATGCTAAGATAGATTGTGAGAAACAAACTATCGGTCTTAGTTTTGGTGATGAGTCTCATGAGTTTAATTTTTCCAACTTTAGCAGAAAGCTTCATTAAAAAGAATTGCCTAGTAAGGATGAATTAATTGGTCTTGCTTCTATTGCTATTCCACCTATTGATCCTTTAGAACAATATTTGCTAGACCATGAAAATAATTTACATATGCATGAAAGAAATGAAATAGATAAAATTTTCTTTGAACAACGTCCTCTGCTTAAACACAATTTGTCTATTGAAACTCTAGGAAGTCCTCCTCCACCTAAAGGTGCTCCTGTGTTTAAATTAAAACAATTGCCGGACACTTTGAAATATGCTTATCTTGATGAAAAGAAGGTATACCCTGTTATTATTAGTGCTAACCTTTCAGAACATGAAGAAGAAAGATTATTGAAAGTTTTAAGGAATCACCGAGCTGCTATTGGATATACTCTTAATGATTTAAAGGGCATTAGTCCCACTCTATGTCAGCGCAAAATTAATATGGAACCTGACGCTAAACCCGTTGATCACCAACGTCGGTTAAATCCGAAGATGAATGAAGTGGTAAGAACGGAAATCTTAAATCTTCTGGAAGCAGGTATAATCTATCCTATAGCTGATAGTAGATGGGTAAGTCATATTCATTGTGTTCCTAAGAAAGGAGGTATAACTGTTGTTCATAATGATAAGAATGAACTTATTACACGAAGAATTGTTACATGCTATAGGATGGTAATTGATTTTAAAAATTAAATAAAGCAACTAGAAAAGATCATTACCCTATGCCTTTTATTGATCAAATGCTTGAAAGATTATCTAAGCACACACACTTTTGCTTCCTTGATGGATATTCTGGCTATTCATAAATACCTGTTTCTCGACTTGATCAAGAAAAGACCACTTTTACTTGTCCTTTTGGAACCTATACTTATAGACGTATGCCTTTTGGTTTATGTAATGCACCTACTACCTTTCAAAGATGTATGACTGCTATATTCTCTAACTTTTGTGAAAAGATTGTTGAGGTTTTCATGGATGATTTTTCTGTTCATGGTAAGTCTTTTGATGATTGTTTAAGCAATCTTGATCGAGTTTTGCAGAATGTGAACAAACAAATCTTGTCTTGAATTGGAGAAGTGTCACTTAATGGTTAATGAAGGCATTGTCTTGGGTCATAAAATTTCTGAAAGAGGTATTGAAGTAGACAAAGCTAAGGTTGATGCAATTGAGAAAATGCCATGTCCTAAAGATATAAAAGGTATTCATAGTTTCCTAGGTCATGCTAGTTTCTATATGAGATTTATCGAAGACTTTTCTAAAATTTCTAGGCCTCTCAGTACTCTCTTGCAAAAGGATATTCCCTTTGTTTTTTATGATGATTGTTTAGAAGCCTTTGAAATACTCAAGAAAGCCTTAATTTTTGCACCTATTGTTCAACCACCTGATTGGAACTTGCCTTTTGAAATTATGTGTGATGCTAGTGATTATGCTGTTGGTGCTGTTCTAGGACAAAGAGTTGATAAGAAACTGAATGTTATTCATTATTCTAGTAAAACTCTAGACCGTGCTCAAAGGAACTATGCTACTACTGAAAAAGAATTCTTAGCAATGGTGTTTGCTTGTGATAAGTTTAGACCCTATATTGTTCATTCAAAAGTAACTGTTCACACAGACCATGCTGCTATTCAATATCTTATGGAAAAGGAAGATGCTAAACCTAGACTTATTCGATGGGTTCTCTTGTTACAAGAGTTTGAGTTACATATCATTGATAGAAAAGGAGCTAAGAACCCAGTTGCTGATAGTTTGTCCAGGCTTGAAAATTTGTCTGATGACCCACTACCTAATGATGATAGTTTTCCAGATGAGCAGTTAGCTGCACTAAATGTTGCTCATAATACTCCTTGCTATGGTGATTATGCTAATTACATTGTGGCTAAATATTTACCACCTAGTTATACATACCAACAAAAGAAAAAATTCTTCTATGATTTAAGACATTACTTTTGGGATGACCCACATCTTTATAAAGGAGTAGATGATATTATTAGACGTTGTGTACCTGAGCATGAACAGGGACAAATCCTACTGAAATGTCACTCCGAATATTATGGAGGACATCATGCTAGAGATAGAACTGCTCACATGGTATTGCAATCTGGATTTTATTGGCCTACTCTCTTCAGGGATGCTTGTAAGTTCGTCTTATCTTGTGATGAATGCCAAAGAATAGGTAATATCGGTAAGCGTCAAGAAATGCCTATGAATTATTCACTTGTTGTTGAACCATTTGATGTTTCGGGATTTGATTACATGGGACATTTTCCTTCCTCTAATGGGTATACACATATTTGGTTACTGTTGATTATGTTACTAAATGGGTAGAAGCTATTCCAACTAGTATTTTTTATCACAACACCTCTATTAAAATGCTTAAGGAAGTTATTTTCCCAAGGTTTGGAGCCCCTAAATATTTAATGACTGATGGTGGTTCATACTTTATTCATGGTGCTTTTCGTAAGATGCTTGCCAAGTATGATGTTAACCATAGAATTGCATCACTCTATCATCCTCAATATTGTGGTCAAGTTGAACTTAGCAATAGAGAAATAAAATTAATTTTGCAAAAGACTGTTAATAGGTTCAGAAAAAATTGGTTTAAGAAATTAGATGATGCACTTTGGGCTTATAGAACAGCACATAAAAATCCTATGGGTATGTCTCCTTATAAAATGGTTTATGGAAAAGCTTGTCATTTGCCTCTTGAGTTAGAACATAAAGCATTTTGGGCAGTCAAAGAACTCAACTATGATTTCAAACTTGCTGGTGAAAAGAGGTTATTTGATATTAGCTCTCTAGATGAGTGGAGAACCCAAGCTTGTGAAAATGCAAAATTATTCAAAGAAAAAGTTAAAAGATGGCATGACAAAAGAATCCAAAAGCGCGAGTTTAAAGTCAGAGAATATGTTCTTTTGTACAACTCTCGTTTTAGATTCTTTGCAGGAAAACTCCTCTCAAAATGGGAAGGACCATATGTCATCGAGGAGGTTTATCGGTCTGGAGCCATCAAAATAAATAATTCTGAAGGTACTAACCTAAAGGTTGTCAATGGGCAACGAATAAAGCATTATATCTCAGGTACGCCCATTAACGTTGAAAGTAATATTATCCAAACTTTGACACCGGAAGAACACATAAAAGAGTCCTTCCGGAACACTCCAGAATCGTGAAAATAAGGAGGTACGTGATACGGTAAGTAAACAGACTCCGAAAAATCTGCAAAAATATTTTTTTTATTAGTTTTGGAATATTTAAAAATTTAGGAAATAAAGAAACTTCCAGAAAGCGTCCCCTGGTAGGCACAAGACACCAGGGCGCACCAGGCTTGCCTGGCGCGCTAGGTGGGTTGTGCCCACCTGGGACACCTTCCAGACTCCGTTTTTCTACCATATGCTTGTCCTCCAAGATAAAAAATCTATATATACTTCCCGAACCTGTTGATCACAGTATCGCGGAGAAATCCTCTGTTCTCTTTTCTTGCTGTTTTTCTGACAGATTCAGGCAGACCAGCATCATGTCTTCCTCACCTTTCAATAACGGAGAAGAAGACACAAGGGTGGTTCAGGACGATCTAAGGAGAGATGGAGTTGGAGAGGTTGCTATGGAGGAAGAGGAGGGAAATCCTTTTGGGGTTCACTCTCCGACCTCCGAGAGGGGTACACTAGCCGACATTTCTACTCACCCCAATCCTCATCAATCCATGGGATCTTCACACAATCAAGCAAGCCAAGAAGTGCAAGAAGAACTCCCTCCGAGGAGGCCTTTACACAGGTTACATAGTAACAATTTTCGTAATTTGATTCACAATTATGGGTTCGAGAATACTCCTCGTAGGCACATACCATTCAATTGGGACATATGTCGGCCAAGAGAAAACAGTGCAGGAACAAAACTGTGGGGCCTGGAGAATAAACACATAATGGTTGAGGTGAAGAAAAATAATGAATTAATTCATCAAGCCCTTCGAGAGATTCAAGGTTTGAAGGATCTACTCATGGTTATATTGGAGAATACTTCTTCATCACCAAAGGAAAACTGAGTATCGGGTATGGGCACTCCCCTTGGCTTCTGCCAAGCTTGGGGGAGGTGCCCCGGTATCGTATCACCCCACTATCTTATGACTTTTACTTATATTAGTTCGATCTTTTGCTTTAGATGAATAAAAGTTAGTTCGATCCTTTCTTCCTTGAGAGTTTGCTTAGTGATTTTATCCTTGTGATCGTGTGCAAGTTATATAATAAAGTTTAGTGTGAATTTTTGCTTTATTTACTCTCATGTTGCAAATAAAAGAAAAGAGAAAGGAGATAAATAAAAGGAAAGAAATAAATCCATAAGATTATATACTAATCCTGTGGTAGGTGATAGCACCACATAAGGAAAAGTATAAGTAGAAAAAATTATTAAAGATTGACAAACATTGCATTAGTCAATGATGGAACTCATGAAAGAATTAATAAGGGAAGAGAAGATTCACATATAAATATACTATCCTAAAAATCTTTTGTGATTGTGAGCCCTCATCAAAATATTATATGCCAAAATTGTTGACGTTGGGCAAGGAAGACAACTTAATGGTTTACGTTTGTTTATATTCACATAGAAGTCATATTGTCATAGATCCTTCAACATGTGGTGCTTGCCCCCTATCTTTGCTAGCCAAAAATTCCGCACTAAGTAGAGATACTACTTGTGCATCCAAAAACCCTTAAACCCAAATCTTGTTTTCAAGTGTCCACCATACCTACCTAGAGATTGAGCAAGATCCCTCAAGTAAGTTGTCATCGGTGCAAAAAGGCAATAAAAATTGCTTCTAAAAGTGTGAGATCATTTAGTGTAAGAGAAATTTGAGCGTTGCACGAACTTGGGATGGTGAAGAATAAAAGCGACATACTGCATAATAAAGGTCTCTATCACAAGGGGCAATGCTACGTGACGTTCTTTTGCATTAAGGGGTTGAGCATACAAACAAATAAGCGCATGGCAACCTCTGCTTCCCTCTGCGAAGGGCCTATTTTTTACTTTTATGTATTTACTTTTTATGCAAAGAGTCAAAGTTTTCCTTCTATTCCTTTTATTTTTCTCATTTGGCAAGCATCATGTGGTGAGGAAAGATCTAGGCACATATATCCAGTTGAATATAGATAGCATGAGTTATTATTGTTGACATCACCCTTGAGGTGAGTACGTTGGGAGGCGAAACTATAAGCCCCTATCTTTCTATGTGTCCGGTTGAAACGTTTTGCTCATGTGTACGCGGTGAATGTTAGCAATAATAGAAGACTATATGATGATTGAGTATGTGGACTTGCCTAAAGGCTCCAACACGTGACCCTTCCTAAAAAAGAGGAATTATAGTTGCAAAGTTGACTGAGAACATAGTTTGTTGGTTTTTAATAGAGTTTTTGCTTTATACTTCGATTGTGTGATGAATTGTTACTTATTCATGAGAAGTATATGATAAAAGTTCTGTGATAAAAGTCTTATGTTTAATTTTGTTGTTGTTATAATAATCAATATGATGCTTATATGTCCATATTTTGTTTTTATCAACACCTCTCTCTCTCTCTCTCTCAAAGCATGTGGACATGTTTTTCGATTTCGGTTTTCGCTTGAGGACAAGCGAGGTCTAAGCTTGGGCGAGTTGATACGTCCATTTTGCATCATGTTTTCTTACTGTTATTTATAATGTTTTTGTCTATAATAATGCTTTTTGGAGTAATTCTAATGTATTTTCTCTCATAATATGCAAGGTATACACAAAAAGGGAGAATTCCGGCAGCTGGAAATCTAGACCTGAAAAAGCTACGTCGGCTACCTATTCTGCACAACTCCAAATGAGTTGAAACTTCACGAGGACTTTTTATGAAATATATGAGAATTATTGGAGCAATAACTACCAGAGGGGGCCAACGAGGTGGGCACAACCCACCTGGGTGCGCTAGGCAGCCCAGGCGCACCCTGGTGGGTTGTGCTCACCCAGGCCCACCTTCGGTGCCCATCTTCTGGCATATAGGTCATTTTGACCTAGAAAAAATAAGGAGAGGACTTTCAGGACGGAGCGCCGCCGCCTCGAGGCGGAACTTGGGCAGGAGTGTTGGAGATATGCCCTAGATGCAATCATGTATGATGATATTTCCTATGTGTTTATGAATAAAGATAGTCCTTGGACATTATCAATGATGTGTATCAACAAGTACGTGACTTGTTTGTGGGACTATGCATTGTAGGATAACTGTTATAAAAGGTCCCTAGTCGAAAGGGTTGTGTGGACGCGCAGCCGACCAGACTAGCATATGACACGGTTGATGGTTTGGTCTCACTAGCCATGGAGCATTGGATGCTAACCGAATAATATGGACTCGGAAGGATCTGGTCGGATTCGACATAGTCGGATCCGAGTCGAGATAAGGTCTGAGTCGGACAGACCCAACTATGAGACGCAGCGATATGTCATATGTGAGTCTCTAGTACAACATACGTTCTATGTCCTAAGACCTGAGCTGGCACATGTACTTTGGATGGTGATAGACTTGCTTTGGGCCAACCCAACGCTACTCCGTGATTGGGTAGTTACAAAGGTAGGTTTCGGGCTTGTCCAGACCCATGCTGCGAGACATGGTCGAGCAAGATGGGATTTGCCCCTCAGATCAGGAGAGATATACTCTGGGCCCCTCATGTGATCCGACCAGGATAAGCATGGACATGCGACAAGGATTATGAGATAATCTGGCTTGTGGTCGGCATCACTGGAACGAGAAAGAGGTCGGGCTAGCGAAGGATGACAATCTCGCCTTGAGCCCGACAACATATATCGTGTGGCAAAGGGAACAGAAGTGTGACATGTTGTACAGGTTCACCTAACCAGCTTCATAGTCTGCTTGGTGTTCGGCATGCCTTGCTAGAGGCCGCTACCAACCGTGCAGTTCGGAGGTGATCCAAACTGCGACCAAGCCAACTTGAACCTAAGGGGTCGCCCGCTTAAGGGAAGGAACCTACGAGGTCCGGTCCGGGGAAACTGGTCGGATGTGATTCGAGTTGTATCCAGATTGTGGCCGAGTAGACTTATGGGCTTTAGGGTCCGTGCGAGGCCCAAGTGTTGAGCCCGCGACGGACGCCTATATAAAGTGGGGTGCGGCACACTCATGCGATTGATCGCTTCGGCGCTGTCACTAGGGTTTGCATGTGTTGCGAATAGACACCTCTACTCGCCGCCAGTTGTGTGATCGGACCTAGCAGTCCTCCGCACGACGTTCCTCCTGCACGCGTGGATACTATTAGAGGCGGTGCACTTGCACCGCTCCGGCGAACCTGTATGAGGGATCCGACGGCCGGCTGTTCGAGGGAGATCGGACGAGGAGGAGACGAACCACGCGGACACGCTGCCCCAACTCTTCCGCTGCACGGCACTGCGCGTCTAGTGGTAACAAACTGTGATCCATCTCCCGTAGCATGTTCCTGGTTGTTCTGGCGTAGGAAAATTTTAATTTGCATCAACATCTTCGACAACATGCTGTCTCATCTCAAACCCTGGTTCATCTCTTGTGTTCAATCTTGTTACCGGAACTATAGATTGGTGCTTGTGGGTGACTAGTAGTGTTGATTACATATTATAGTTGATTACTATATGGTTTATTTGGTGGAAGATTATATGTACAAATCCATATGCTATTTAATACTCCTCTGATCATGAGCATGTTTATCATTTGTGGGTAGTTACTTTCGTTCTTGAGGTCAGGGGAGAAATCATGTTGCAAGTAATCATGTAAATTTGATATGTGTTCAATATTTTGATAGTATGTATGTTGTGATTCCCTTAGTGGTGTCATGTGAACGTCGACTACATGACACTTCACCATATTTGGGCCTAAGGGAATGCATTGTGCAGTAGCAATTAGATGATGGGTTGCGAGAGTGACAGAAGCTTAAATCCTAGTTTATGCGCTATTCCGTAAGGGCCGATTGGATCCAAAAGTTTAATGTTATGGTTAGAATTTATTCTTAATACTTTTCTCGTAGTTGCGGATGCTTGCGGGAGGGTTAATCATAAGTAGGAGGTTTGCTCAAGTAAGAACAGCACCTAAGCACCGCTCCACCCACATATCAAATTATCAAAGTAGCGAACACAAATCGAACAAACATGATGAAAGTGACTAGATGAAATTCCCGTGTACCATCAAGAACGCTTTGCTATCATAAGAGACCGTTTTGTCCTATCCTTTGCCTCAAAAGGATTGGGCTACCTTGCTGCACTTTTTTTAATACTACCGTTACTTGCTCGTTACAAATTATCTTGCTAGCAAACTACTCCGCTACTTACAATTTCAGCATCTGCGGACATTACCTTGGTGAAAACCACTTGTCATTTCCTTCTGCTCCTCGTTGGGTTCGACACTCTTACTTATCGAAAAGAGCTACAATTGATCCCCTATACTTGTGGGTCATCAAACTCACTGCTGATGGCTTCACTAAAAGATTCAAGTTTGACTCCAGGCCTCCCGAATTAGCAAGTTGGTGTCCTATTCCATCCATTGAAGATTTTGACTACTCATCATCGGCTCCAACTATTGTTGCTCGAGTCATTGATGAAGAGGACGACGCCAACCAGCTATGGCTTCACTACATCAAGATGCTACATCAGCCCAACTGCACCGCCCAACTCCACCGTCGACCCGGCTGGCCCAACATCTTCACCAATACCTCCGGGGAACGCGTAGACACCCTATGTCTTCATTCCTTTTTTGTCATTCGATGAGAAAAGGGAGATAAGCATATGGGTTGATAGTCTTCAAGCGGGTTCACATGGGTCAGGTGCTATATTTTTTATAAGTCTTGCAACTCTTGTTCGTGAACTATTGGTTTTTGAGTTGTAACACTTAAGTCCAGATGGGACGTCTGCTACATTTTTGCTGCTTTTAACTGCATGGTTGAATTCCTATCTTATGCGCATGAAATCATTCTACAGACGCCCATTTTTCATTGTGCATGTCATTATCTTCAATATTTTTTTATGGACGATGATTATACTTCATGAACACAAGGAGATCTCCACAAAGCAAAACATGCAATGTGCATTTGCATTCAAAGGGAAATTACTTATATGCACATCTTCAGGGGGAGCCCTTTCAACTTCATGAAGACAATGGCCACGTACTTTAACTTTCACTTTATTTTTATCCCCGTTGAAAACTTCAACCGGTTTGTCATCAATCACCAAAAAGGGGGAGACTGTAAGTGCATCTAGTGCCACCCCTAGTTGGTTTTGGAGTATTGACGACAAACGTGGTTGAGGGACTAATGTGCTTGTCAGATTCATAGGAGAACATAGGTAGAAGTCCCTCATTGATTCAGTTTACCTATCAGAGATGACCCCCAAAAATGTATGAAGACATTAAAGACAATGGTGGTTCGTGAAGACATTTACGTCGAAGATAATGACGTGTGAAGACATTCACTTGAAGACAATGGAGTGCGAAGACATAGTTTCTTTCGTAGTTTCATTTTCTTCTTTCTTGAGTCATAGGAACCACCAAACTGTCAAGTGGGGTCCAAATGAACAAAGTTAGAAAACTAACGTGATGCTCAACCCAAATCCTATGTCTTTGAGTGAAGGCAATGAGAGAAAATCTTATCCAGAGTTGGATGAGTCAGCTTTGCTTGTAGCCCAAGTCAAGCGGTCACGTGTGTTTGAAATCTGACTGTTGGACACGTCTCGGTTCCATAGTGCCCAGGGTCATTTAGGACATATCATGTCGGGTTTCCTCCTAGCTATAAATAGCCCACCCCCTACACCATAAATTGGTGGCTGCTCAGAGTTAGTGCACGACTTTTGTTGTTTGAGAGCAACCAACCTCCGAAGCCTTTGAGAGAGAATCCTTGCGAGGACAAAACCCTAAACACCCAAAGCCCAAAGAGTGTGGGCATCAATGAAATCTTTCTGTCCACGTGATCTGAAGACTTATTACACTTGAATATTGTGATCTTCCAGTCGGTCAGGCGTCGTGTTCTGAGGATCCAAGAGCCATTGTGGATCGCCGGTGAACGAAGTCTATGAAGGTTTGGAAGTCTACCTTGAAGACTTACTAGGGTGATTGGGCGAGGACTAAGTGACCTTAGCTCAAGGGGAACAAGGTGAAGACGCGGTCTTTTGAGTTCAATCTCAGCCTCCCTAACTAGACGTACAGTTGTCATAGCAACTGGAACTGGTCAACCAAATCCTTGTCTTTGTCAAGCAACTAGTTCTATCACTGCACCCTTTACTTACTGTTTAGCTTCGTGAAGTCATTGCTTGCTTGCTTTGTTTGACTTCACTGTGTGAAGACATTCTCCTTGTTTGCATATTTGGCTTCATACTATCTTCCTATTTCGATCCACTCTACCTAGCTGCTATCCGTCTTTGTGTTTACTCTGTACTTCCTTGACTATGGTATGGCTAGTGTAGTTTATCTTCCGCTGCATACTGTCTAGGTTGTATTTGGTTGTCTGTCTTCGAAGACTTTGCGTGTCTTGAAGACTTTCATAAAAATCGCCTATTCACCCCCCTCTGATCGATAACTAGCACTTTCACCCACCGTATGTTATTTTCTCGAGAGAAACCTCTAGTGAAAACTATGGCCCCCGGGTCTATTTTCTATCATATATTAAAACCAAAAATACCTTGCTGCAATTTTATTTTATTTTGTATTTTTGTTAGATCTATTTATCAAAACCTGTACAATTTAATCTTTCTCAATACCGTTGAGGGATTGACAACCCCTCTACGCGTTGGGTTGCAAGTATTTGTTGTTTGTGTGCAAGTGCTATTTACATAATGTTGCTTGGTTCTCCTACTGGGTTGATAACCTTGGTTTCGTAACTGAAGGAAATACTTACCTCTACTGTACTACATCATCCTCTCCTCTTCGGGGAAATCCCAACGCAACTCGCAAGTAGAAGGAAGAATTTCTGGCGCCGTTGCGAGGGAGACATCATCAACATCTATCAAGTACCTACGCATAAAATTTCATCTCCTTGCATTTACTTTATTTGCCATTTGTCTCTCATTTTCATCTCCCCCACATCAAAAAAGTTTCTAGAAAAATAGAAAAATATTTTCCGCTTGCCTTTTTGCTTGTTTGCTATCTTTGCTTGTGTTGCCATGTGCCTTCTATTTCCTTGCATCTTCGCTTGCTAAAAACTATTGATATGGATCCTCATCCACTTGCTAATCTTTTCAAAAGTCGAAATTATGATGAACCAATTTCTAGAGGCTTGAATGCACTTGATTACCTCTATGAAGTTTTGCTTGAAAATCATGAATCTGGAAATTGTGATGAAGTGTTAAATGAAGAAATTTATATAGTGAATCATGATAGCTACTTGAATGAAAATCATGATTGCAATGATGTTATTATAAATTCTATTAATGTAAAACTAGTAAAAAAAAAAGCCCAAGCATTGCAACAAGTCCGCTTCAAGGCAAACACCCGACTCTTAGTCCTCCTTCTGTGAGTCATTGATGGCAAATAGTGGGTCGAATGAGATCATCAGCACCTCTGGTCGCAGACAAACACTAACCATGCATGACTGGTAGGCGATGCAAATATATGAACTTTTATACATACTTCACACAGATTAATCATATACTTACTACAAAACCGTCATCCGAACTATACTTATTTAATCTTTGCAAAAAATATCAAGAAATTGTGGATACTAACCAAAGGAACAATATTATGATAATGATGAAGACTGATCGGTCAACTCAGAGAACAATTTATATGTACACCAAGTTAAGAAGAACATCGACAAGGCTCCGTTAGCATCATAAGACAGTCCAACATATGCAAAATGATTTATAGATATCTTCCTAATCTTAGTCTGTTGTCAAACATAGCACAGCTTAAAGCAAGTAAAGATGGTTGTAATTGCATACCTAGAGTGAACTTTGCAAAATAACCATCTTGGCCTATGTTTGAATAACCCCGTGAGTCCAAGCCCAGGTGATATAGAATAAAGTTAACTCATTTCTTAAAGATAATACAATTAACTCTTCAGCTTGAATGTGTATCTTTAAAATGCACCTATTTATAATCTAACAAAGTAAGATGAACTAAAAAATAATGTATGTATCTTCTGAATCATAACCAAAGTTTAGCAAACACCAAAACTTATAAATTGTTGCATGCTTCTTCATGTTATTAGCCATAGAATATTTTCCAGTTAGTCCTGTCCTCTCAAGAAACATATGGACTGAGTTATCTTGCCAAAGAAGATACTTAGAGCCTGTTCGGACTCGCTCCGCGCCAGAACGGACAAGAAACATATGGACTGAGTTATCTTGTGAAAGAAGATACTTAGAGCCTGTTCGGACTCCCTCCACTCCGCAACTCTGTTCCGGAGCGGAGCGGCATGGATATGTAATTTGGGGAGCAGCTAATACGGTGCTCCATGTGCTCCGCTCCCTAGCGGAGAAGTGAAGGGTTGCCGACACTAGCGGAGCCACGGCAAGGCCAGATGGGCCGTGGCCTGCCCAGCCCACAATGGTACACTGAATTTCAGTTTGATGGGAGTATTTCTACTCTCTGGCCCACCCAACTTTTTTTAGGAAGCTCCACCACTGGTTGCCGAACACTGTCTTAAAAGCATGAAGCATGTGAACACCCACATGTAGCAAAGTGTGTTCTAAAGCACATGACAAAGCATTAGTTTTGTCACTGTATGTAATGGAAAATAGGCAATTCAATCAAAGTGGTCAGGCTGAAAAAATCTAGATTCAGAGAGGCGAACAATCATCCAAAGAAAATCCAGAGTCAAACTCTATAGCAATGGCTCTTACAATGTGCTCTCTCTATTTGCGCATGCCTGCACTTACATATAGTATTCATTGTTTCTCCATTAATCAATGATGTAATTGCTAATAGATCAATACAAAGCGACCAGATCAGAGATGTACCTGGATTTGGATGTGAACTATTAAGTTTCTACCAATATACATCTCCTACTTTTAAGATATGATGCTTTTAGGATATGAAATGCCACTGTATTTACCATGTTTTTAACAATTTCATATCTTTCTTCCCCTCAACTCCAATGGATTGATGGCATCATTTGAACACTTTTAAAAAGTGAAATAAACTTACTGAAAATCTATAGCCTTATTGTTGTATAAAAGAATAATGTAATTCAGATCTTGTATAGCTCAAGTACACCATGTAGCCTTAATTATTGGACGAGAACATTTCTAAATTCTGATTACCATAAGTAATCAAACACTATTGACATAAATCCGAGAAATCTTAGAAGGTTGTATTATGTTGAAGTGTTAAATGTATAAAATATTCAGAACCAACACATCTTAATTTTGAGAGGCAGAAATGGCATATATACAATAAAAGATAATCTGAGACTTAGCGTTTGTAATAAAGAAAGTGCACACAACATCCAAATGTTCTCCATGAGTAACGTCAACTAATGTCATTGGCTAACGCTTGATCAATAAATATTAGCTTAGGTAAAATAAAAAAAATCGCCAAGGCATCATGTAAACATAAGTGTGATATGTCCGCAATGTGACTTTATTCTCTAGTGTTTGACTCTGATGGAAGGAACTCAACCCAACTGAAATGATTTTGTGGTCTGCCGCGATGTAGATCAGACCTCTTTCCATAGTTCCCTTCCTTTGGCTCATAATCAAGTGAAGAGTATTATTCCTGATATAGACCTAAAACACCAGTTTTTATTTTAGGAGCCAATATGAGCATCTAGGTTTTGCTATTGGTTATTGACCAGAGATGTGTCTCGGTCATGTCTACATAGTTCTCGAACCCGTAGGGTCCGCACGCTTAACGCTCGATGACGATTTGTATTATGAGTTATGTGATTTGATGATCAAGTTTGTTGAGTCCCGTGTGAGATCACTGATATGACGAGGAGTCTCAAATGGTTGAGAGGTAAAGATTCATATATTGGAAGGTTGCATTCGGACATCGGAATGGTTCCGAGTGATTCGGGCATTTTTCCGGAGTACCGGGAGGTTATCGGAACCCCCCGGGGAGAAGATTGGGCCTACATGGGCCGTAGGGAAGAGGGGAGGCAGCCCACAAGGTCCAGCTGCGCTACCTCCCTATAGGGAGTCCGAATTCGACCAGGGAGGGCCCCCCTTTCCTTCTCCTCTTCCTCTCCCTTTCCTCTTTCCCCCTCTCCGAAAAAGGAAAGGGAGTCCAACTAGGATTGGGAGTCCTAGTTGGACTCCCCTCTATGGCGTGCCCCCTAGGCCGGCCGCCTCCTCCTCCCCTCCTTTATATACGGGGGAGGGGGAACCCCATAGACACACCAAGCCTTCTCTTAGCCGTGTGCGGTGCCCCCCTCCACAGTTACACACCTCGGTCATATCGTCGTAGTGCTTAGGCGAAGCCCTGTGCCGGTAACTTCATCATCAATGTCGCCACGCCGTTGTGCTGACGGAACTCTCCCTCGTCCTCAACTGGATCAAGAGATCGAGGGAGGTCATCGAGCTGAACGTGTGCTGAACGCGGAGGTGTCGTACGTTCGGTGCTTGGATCGGTTGGATCGCAAGACGTTCGACTACATCAACCGCGTTACTAAACGCTTCCGCTTTCGGTCTACGAGGGTATGTGGACACACTCTCCCCACTCGTTACTATGCTTCTCCTAGATAGATCTTGCGTGATCGTAGGTAAATTTTTTGAAATACTGCATTCCCCAACATTGGATCGGTGACAATGTTGGATAATATTCATCATATAACAGTCATAACCTAGGGCGACACAGAACTAGCTCCAGTTCGTCAATGTAATGTAGGCATGTATTCCGTAAATAGTCATACGTGCTTATGGGAAAAAAACTTGCATGACATCTTTTTTCCTACCCTCCCATGGCAGCGGGGTCCACAAGGAAACAAAGGGATATTAAGGCCTCCTTTAATAGAGAATCGGAACAAGGCATTAACACATAGTGAATACATGAACTCCTCAAATTAAGATAATCACCGGAAAGAATCAGAATTGTTGTCACCTTGGGGTATGTGGATCTTAACACGTTATAGGTGCATATAACTTGCAAGATCAGATCAAGAACATAGATATAATGGTGAAAACATAAACGGTTCAGATCTGAAATCATGGCACTCGGGCCCTAGTGACAAGCATTAAGCATAGCAAAGTCATACCAACATCAATCTCAGGATCAAGACCTAACAAAACTGACTCGATTACATGATGAATCTCATCCAACCCATCACAGTCCAGCAAGCCTACGAAGGAATTACTCACTCTCGCCGTGAGCATCATGAAATTGGTGATGGAGGATGGTTGATGATGATGAAGACGGAAAATCCCCCTCTTCGGAGCCCCGAACGGACTCCAGATCTAGCCTCCCGATGAAGAACAGGAGGTGGCGGTGGCTCTGTATCGTTAAACGCGATGAAACTTCCTCTCCTATTTCTCTCTCCAAAAGTAGGATTTTATAGAATTGGAATTAGGGTCAGCGGAGCCTCGTTGGCCCCGCTACCCACTAGGGCCCGCTAGAGGGGGGTGGCGCGCCCTACTGCCTAGTTGGCAGCTGGGGCACCCCCTCCAGTGGGTCTTGGTTCCAGTATTTTTATTTATTCCAAAATAATTCTCCAAAAGTTTCGTCCAATTTTGAGAACTTCTATTTCTGCACAAAAAACAACATCATGGTAGTTTTGCTGACAACAGCGTGAGTCCGGGTTAGTTTCACTCAAATCATGCAAATTAGAGTCCAAAACAAGAGTAAAAGCGTTAGAAAAAGCAGATACGACGGAGACGTAACGCCCATTTGCCCTAGAAAAAATCAAGAGAGGACTTTCGGGACGGAACGCCGCCGTCTGGAGACGGAACTTGGGCAAGGGCACGTTTGCTCTCCGGTGGAGTGATTCTGCCGGGGATACTTCCCTCCGGGAGGGGGAAATCGAAGCCATCGTCATCACCAACAACCCTCTCATCATGGGAGGGCCAATGTTCATCAACATCTTCAACGGAACCATCTCATCTCAAAACCCTAGTTCATCTCTTGTGTTAAATATTTATATCAAATCCTTAGATTGGTACCTATGGGTGACTAGTAGTGTTGATTACATCTTGTAGTTGATGCTAGTTGCTTTATTTGGTGGAAGATTATATGTTCAGATTTATTATGCTATTCAATATCCCTTTGATCTTGAGCATGAATATGTTTTGTGAGTAGTTACTTTTGTTCTTGAGGACATGGGAGAAGTCTTGTCATAAGTAGTCATGTGAATTTGGTATTCGTTCGATATTTTGATGATATGTATGTTGTGATTCCCTTAGTGGTGTTATGTGAACGTCGACTACATGACACTTCACCATCTTTGGGCATGAATCAAACAAACATGACGAAAGTGACTAGATGAAATTCCCGTGTGTCCTCAAGAACGCTTTGCTTATTATAAGAGACCGTTCAGGCATGTCCTTTGCTACAAAAAGGATTGGGCTACCTTGCTGCACTTTTTTTACTGTTACTATTACTTGCTCGTTACAAATTATCTTGCTATCAACCTACCTGTTACCGATAATTTCAGTGCCTGCAGAAATTACCTTGCTAAAAACTGCTTGTCATTTCCTTCTGCTCCTCGTTGGGTTTGACACTCTTACTTATCGAAAGGACTATAATTGATCCCCTATAATTGTGGAGCATGATCACATTGGAGCATGATCAAGCATGGAAATGAAGGCGCCCACAAAGGGAACGAGAACAAAGTTCCTAATGAAGATTTCCAGACTTTGAAGCTACCATGATGACATACAAGAAGATGGATGAAATATACAATATGGCCAAATTTCTTTCATAGCTTATTATTGGTGTTGCGCCGCCTTATTTTTGGCCAGGCCCATGTAATTTCAAAATACTACTTCATAGTCTATTTTTAGAGTCTGTATTGTAGGGGAAATGACTCATGAGGTGTTTTAGTCGCACCTTGCAAAGGTTGGACGAAATCCCCTATCCTTTCCCCTGTAAATACAACCCTTAAGGCATCGTTTAGACTTGGGATTTGTTTAGTTAAAAGTTAGCCATTGCAACTTCTTGTACTTTATTTGTGTCCAACGACCAGACCAAGACCGCTTTCTGATCCCCACTTTATCAATACTTCACATAAATTCGCAATATTCAGATTGCTTTATCATATTATTGCTCATTCTTCAATTGCTTGCAGGAATAGACCTTCGTGGTCAGGTTGATCGTGCTTCCAGCATCATGAGTAACCTCCTGGAGATTAGTTTAGCGATTACTAAGGTGCAACGTCCTTCACGTCTGTTGTCGGATCGTGAAAGTCGTTCTCCACCAAATCGATAGTTATCATCTCGTCGAAAGATCGGGATAACCCTGCCCCCATCACACATCGTGTTCCTCAACGTACGGTGTTACTGAGCAACACATGTACTTCATCTGCTTGCCGGAGTTGCAGAGAGCGCGCACGAGGCTGCATTTGGAAGAGGGTGAGTTTGATAGAGAGGAATTGGGAAGAGAATGTGTTGGTTATTTACTAGGGGGTTGCCAAGCACAGTTCGAGGAGGCAGACGGTAAGGCAAAAATAGACGAGGAGGCAGAAGAAGCAGGGACCATCCAACGTCGATCTGGGCATATGATGTTTCCAGGCACATGAGGAGGTAGACAACGCAACCGCCGTCTAGAAGTGATCTACCGGCGTCTAGTCTTTCGAGGCAAACGAAGAGGTAGAGGGAGCCCACAAAGTAGTGGCCATACATCAATGATCGACCACCCTTGCCTTACTCATTATGATGTTTAAAAATGAAAGCGAAGAGCTCGCACTGGAAGAAAATTGACCTTCCTCCTCCTCGCTCCACGCCAGGGCTTTAAATCTGTGCGGTCGCCGGTGCACCTCCAACAAACGCCCCCTTCGACCAGCTCTGGCCGGCCGCCTGCCGCCTCTGCGATGGCCTATAAATAGAGCACTCAGTGCGGCACTTCCTCGTCCACCATCATATGCTCCCCAGTCCACTTCTCACTTCCTTATCAACGGTGCACTCCTTCCAGCACTCCCTTATCTTCAATCTTGGGGCTCACAACAAGGAGGAACAACCAGTGGATCCCGTTGTCGACCTATGGGCGGAAATGGACATGCCCATGGAGGAGACTACGCGGACATTGAAAACGAATTAACCATATAAATATCATCATATCTATCTTGCGATTATGCAAGATAATATGACAATGACAAATAGCACTAGTTATGGGTATGTTTTTGAATCTGGTTATACATATGTTTCTTGGTGTGGTTGTGGTTGTGCTTATTCATAATTATCCAAGGAACCAGGTACTCTTTGCAAATCATTTATAGAACATGACATTCATAGGTTGCTTCAATTTTTGACTGCCATTGGTCATTGTGCAGATGGCGTGATGGATCGCCTATATTGTATATATATATATAGGACAACACTATTCTAATCCTGGGATTAGAATAGTTATTTGGATCAAGGAGATCACTATATAGGGGCGCGAGGAGATCCTCCCGAACCGGTGCGGCAGCCCACGCGATAAAACGGGAAAAGAAAAGCTCTTCTCCTCCACTCCCCACTCCACCCCGCAACCGCCTGCATCCTCGGATCCCCGCCGCCGAGCCCCTCCCCCGATCCCCACGCCGCTTTCGCACCCTGGATCCCCATGCCGTAGCGCCCCTCCCCAGAGACCTCCGCCGCCGCGCCCCATCCCCAGAGACCCCCGCCGGGGCGCCCCGTCCCCGGAGACCCTCATCGGCGCGCCCCCTAACCAGATCCACTCGCCGCCACGCGCCCTCCCCGGAATCCCCATGTGCGCCGCCGGATCTTGCGGTCGCCTCACGCCTCCACCACCGGCCGCCGCTGCTCTTCCCGTCCCCCTATGGCCGCACCTCCCTATCGCCACCACTGCTCCGTGCTCCGCCTCCAAGCCGAGCTTTTCGCTGCCGTTCCTCCTCCATGGCGCCGCCGGGGCGAAGCTTCGTCGTGCCGGCAGCCAGGTGGAGCCTGGTGCCCGAGCTCCCGGCCATCTTCGCCCGCGACCCATTCGGTCGTCGTGCTGTCCCTCGCACCCCTGCATCTTCTCTCTGCGACATGCTGCTCTGCTGCTCGCCGTCCTTCCTCTGCCTCGTGCCGCGTTGGGCCCAGCCTCTTCCCGCGCCCGAGTCCAGCGCCGCCCTCTCCTTCCCGTGCGCCCGGCCACTGCTCCGGCGAGCTTAAGCACCGGCTCGCGCCGCACCTTTGCTCGCCGACTCTTGTTGTTCCCCCGCGTCGCCTCTTTCTCAGGCGCTCGTCGTTCCCTGGTCCGACCGGCCTAGCCTCGGCTCCACTCGCCCTGCTTCCTCACCAAGGAAACGAGCTCCAGATCGGCGCCACTCCCTGTACAAGCTCAAGGGCGCATCTGTTCGCTTAGGTTGTTCGTCCTCTTCTTCGTATGCACCTGCACGCCAAGTGCCACCAAGTCTCGGATGGATTTGGCAAGTACCAGTACCGTCAAGTACCTCTTTGCAAGACCAAGTTCCTCTCCGACAGTGTATGACTACACGGATACGCGTCAAGTACCCCTACCACCGTCTCCAGAATCGTCAAGTACCCCTTCGGTCGCCGTTCTTGTTCTTCAAGCTCTCCCATCTTGTCGATGTTGTCGTCCCCAACCGCCTGCACGGCGCGACCGCTTTTCTCGAGGATGATTCTGATGCCCGACAGTGCAGTTTCCATCTGCAAGGTCTCCCTAACATGTGGATCCATTGGTTCGATCAACCAAGTTCTTGTCTGGAAATTGAAGTTCACGGAGAACAAGGGGTGAAAAACACAGAGAGTTTTTGCATAAAAAGTTCAGAAAAAATATACAATTTTTGTGCGTGCTAGTTCATATATCTATTTTCTTCTTATATGTGTGTTCAGATTTTGGTTTTGGAGAAGAAGGCACGAAGTTCACTTACTGTCGTCGAGGAAATTCAGCTATACCCTCTCCAACGACCTCGGCCACGGCCGGCCTCCAGCCACCAAGCGCTTGCCTCTGCCATCTCTAAGTGATTTTTTATGTCTGAAGTTCAGCTATACCTGCAGGTGCAAAAAATAGGTGTTTTGGTCCATTTGTTTCGGTTTGACAAGTTGGTTTTCTTCCAAGTTTATCTCCAAACTGCAACGACATCGTGGAGTTTTAATCCTTCAGTTTCTGTGAGAAGAAGAATGACAATGGCATATTTCTCTGAACTTCCCATTTGGCACAACTAGGCCCCAAGAAAAGTGCACGTACTGGATACTGTTACAACCAAATATGATGTAAAATGCACAGATAAAAAAATTGAATATATTTAGTAGTTTTCTTTGTTTTCTTTCGTGTTTTCTCTGACTATACATGACAGTCTATCATTTGTATTCAAATCAGATCCTTGTTGATGAGCTCATACATTTCTAAATAGTATGCGATCACATTGTGTCGCCCAGAAAGTTCAAAACCGCTGTCTCGGGCCGTTCAACGATGCTGCTCTAAGAAGTTTGTTTTCCATATTGGTTTTATAGTGTCAGTTTTTTGTGTTCATGTAGTAAAATATTAGGAAGTTCAATTTTAAGGAAGCAGCAAGTTCAACCAATACAAAAACACTAAAAAAATACATTAATTAGAAACTTTTTTAGTGAGGTTCAAAATGGAAAGACATGAAAAAAAATTGTTCTCTGCTCTTTACTGTAAAAAAAAGTGAAAAAAGTGTATCACGTATTGGTTGGTTTCCCCAACTAGTTGCTCTCTGACACACATTATGTTGCTGCTTTCCTTCTCCTTCATGAAATTGTTACAAAAAAATAGAGCATAGAAGTTCGATATTAAAAGCAAAAAAACAAGCGAGCATTTCTTGAAGACAAGAAAAGGTCGATGCGAAGTTCATATTCTCTGCCGCGGATAGTTCAAGCTTAGGGCAAAACGCACACATTAGGTATCCAAAAATAAAGAAGTGAACATACAAACAATTCATGAAGTTCAAATTTTGAAAATAGAGAAGTTTGAAGTTTATTGAAAAAAGAAAAATACTTTTCCAAAACGTAAAATAAAACTTTCATGTTTAAATACCACAACAACCGGATGTTTATTAAAATACTCCTAGCAAAAATAAAAACTAGGAAGTTCAATTTTAAATCATAGAATAGTTTGATGTATATTAAAATCTTGGATTTTTCTCGTTATTACAAGAATAAAAACAAGAAATTCAAACTAAAATAACAGAGTAGTTCAATGTATATTAGAAACTCAGATTTTTCTCATTTATAAAACAATACGTGACTGAAAGTTGAACAACAGCAAAAATGGGGAGTGACCAAATAGACGACATGAAAAACAAGAAAAAAAAAGCATTATTCAAAAAAATCAATCCCGAAGTTCAAATTTCATTAATTAGATAGTTCAATTACAAAAAATTACGGAAACAATATTTTCAATGCAAATAAATAAATTTATTAGCAATCAAAATTTCCTTTTATAAAAAATTACACATTAGTTCGATGTCTATATAAAGAAATAAATTTTCCCTATTTCTAAAAAGTAAAACCAAGAATGTCAAATTAAAATAACAAAGCGTTTGATGCTCATTAAAAATGGATTTTCTCATTTCTAAAAATAACCAAATTAAAAGTTAGATTTTCTTCGTTTCTAAAAATAAGAGAGAAGGCCAACTCAAAATAAAAGAGCAGTCCAAAAAAAGTTTACAAAAAATGGATTTTCATAAAAAAAACTAGAAATTTTGAAATATCGAGAAGGTAAAAAAATGTAGAAGTTCAAATTTGAAAAACCTAGAAGCTCAATTTCAAATAACCGGCAAGGTAAAAAAACTAGAAGTTCAAATTTAAAAACCTAGAAAATTGTTTGCTTATGTAAAGCAATATTTTTCTGAGAAGTTCAAAGTAAAAAAAGAGAGAAGTTCGAAGGTAAAAAACTTAGATGTTTTCGCTTTACTAAATAATAAAAATGAATAATTTCAAATTAAAAAAAAACTAAATTTTTTTTTACTGTCATTGGTGTGACGCAACTAGTTCAATGCTAATTACAAACCCAAAGAACGTCATTAAAAAAAGCATCACAAACAATATTATAAAAAAAGTTCTCTGTTAAAATAAATTTAGAAGTCCAAATTTAAAATGGAGAGGCGCAATGTCTATCAAAATGTAGGATTTTTTGCGTTACTAAAAGAAATAAATCCAGGAAGTCCAAATTAAAAAGATGGAGAAGTTCGATGATTATAAAAAACTCAGATTTTCCTCGTTTTTAAATAATAGAATCAAGAAGTTCAACTTTTAAAAATAGAGCGCTTCAAAATTTCATAAAAAAGATTAAAAAATTCAAGAAGTCCATATTAAAAAGATGGAGAAGTTCGATGATTATAGAAAAATAAGATTTTCCTCGTTATTAAAGAATGGAAACAAGAAGTTCAAAAATAAAAAAAAAACAAGAAGTTCAAGTTTTAAAAATAGAATGCTTCAAAATTTCATAAAAAGGATTGAGAAATAAAACCAGGAAGTCCATATTAAAAAGATGGAGAAGTTTGATGATTGTAGAAAACTCAGATTTTCCTCGTTATTAAAGAATGGAAACAAGAAGTTCAAAAATAGAATAACAAGAAGTTCAACTTTTAAAATAGAGCACTTCAAAATTCATAAAAGGGGATTAAGAAAATCCGATTAGAAATTCATAAAAAAAACTCAGATATTTTTATGTAACCAAGAGAAGTTCAGATTGATAACTGCCAGAAGTTCACGTACTACACGGCGTGCATTTTGTATTAAAAAAGAACAAAAAAACAAAGGCTAAAAGTTTTGTTGTTATAAGTTCAAGTACTTCATCGAAGAAAGTCAAAAAAATTATTGTGAGAGAGGTTTGTACAAAAGACATATCATTTGTGTAGCACTAACGAATGGATGAGAAAATTACAGAAGAAAATACGTCACAGAAGTTCAACATGGAAACAGCAGGAAGTTCAACTACTACAGTGAATGAATTTCAGATGAAAAACTTTTAAAATCGTCGCGAATATGAAAAAACGATCAACACGGGAAAGTTGCGTGTTTACAGCAGCTTTCCACCGATATATCACTTGCTCAATTCCGGTGAGTGGATGGAGAGCTACGAGCAGTGGATGGAGATCTACGAGCAAAAAAAGCACATGAAAAACAGAGTGAAGTTCAAGTAGACATGCCGAGAAGTTCATCTTCACGTAGTGCATTTTCGAAGGATCTGTTTCGAAATAAAGGCAGAACGAATGATGTCGCCATTTTCCAAATTACTTGAAAACGGCAGGGAATCACAGAAAACCATCAACATGAAAAAGTTTTGCATTTTCCTTAGCTTTTCAACAGTATATTATTTGCCACATTCTGATAAAGTTTGTGGAAATTACAGCGAAAATACGTTTTTTGCCATTTTGAAAACTGACATAAATCTGTAAGGAATTGGGAGAAATAATATATACCAAAAAGTTTCGCATTTCCTCAAGCTTTCCAACGCCATATGATTTGTTGCATTTGGACATAGGGTTAAGAAAATAGATCGAAAATACGAACTCGGTGAAACTTGTATCGTTTTCTAAATCACTTTTAAACCGTTCAAAATTAGAAAAAAAACTTTCTACATGAAAAATTAGCGCATTTTCATAAGCTTTCCAACCTTATATCATATGCCTCAATTGGTTTAGCCGTTTAGAAATGACATCGAAAATACGAACTCGGCTGTTCGGTTTGTGAAATTTTACGATTTTCTAAATTCCTCTTTAACCGTAGGGAATTAGAGAAAACTTTCGACATGTGGAAGGAGCGGTTCTGCAGCAGCTTTCCAAAGCCATATTATTTGCCTCATTCCGATAAATGGTTTAGAAATGCGATCGATATTACGATTCACGTTTTTGTGTGAAGAAAAAACGGTTTTGAAAACTGCTCTAAAACCGCTTACATTTTGCGAAAAATTTAACTTGGGTCATGATACTCGTGTCCATAGATTTCCAACGGTATATAGCAAGCCCTATGAGGGCAATGTTGCGGGAAGTTCAACTTAGCACAGGGGGAAGTTCAGGTCGAACAACTCAGGCAGTAAATTCGCAAAAAACGCGAGTTCTTCACGACCCGAGTGCAAAATCCGCCTATGAGTGAGATTCCTATCTAAAACAAGTATTTAGTTGCTAAAAAACGTTTGAAGATTACACTTACGTCACATGGAACACGACTAACCGTAAAAACTCATTGTAGAAGGCACAGCCATGAAGATAGCCCAAGGTTGGGTTCAGATGGAGAGAAGTTCAGCGCCGACAAACAAAAATACGCACGAAGTTCAACGTGAAAACAGATGAAGTTCAACTATTACTGAATGAATTTCACATGAAAACTTTTAAAATCATTGCGAGTATGAAAAAACAATCAACACGGGAAAGTTATGTGCTTACAGCAGCTTTCCACCGGTATATCATTTGCTCAATTCCGGTGAGAGGATGGAGAGTTACGAGCAGTGGATGGAGACCTACGAGCAAAAAAACCACGTGAAAAACAGAGTGAAGTTCAGGTACACGCGCCGAGAAGTTCAGGTTCTTCACGCGGTGCATTTTCGAAGAATCTGTTTCACGATAGAGCAGAACGAATGATCTTGCCATTTTAGCAATTACTTAAAAATGGCTAGGAATCAGAGAAAACCATCTACATGAAAAAGTTTCGCATTTTCCGTAGCTTTTCAGCGGTATATTATTTGCCCCATTTCGATAAAGTATGTACAAATTATGCCAAAAATACGTTTTTAGCCATTTTCCAATTTGACTTAAAACTGCAAGGAATTAGGAGAAATAATATATACGGAAAAGTTTCGCATTTTCTCAAGCTTTCCAACGCCGTATTATTTGTTGCATTTGGACGTACGGTTAAAAAATTATCTCGAAAATATGAACTGGGTGAACTTGTACCGTTTTCTGAATTACTTTCTAAACATTCCAAATTAGAAAAAACTTTTAACAAGAAAAAGTAGCGCATTTTCACAAGCTTTCCAATGCCATATCATTTGCCTCAAATGGATTAGCCGTTTAGAAATTACATTGAAAATACGAACTCGGCTGTTCGGTTTGCAAAAATTTACGATTTTCAAAATTACTCTTTGTCCATAGGGAATTAGAGAAAACTTTCAACATGTCGAAGGAGAAGTTTTGCAGCAGCTTTCCAATGCTATATCATTTACCTCATTCCGATAAACGGTTTAGAAATGCGATCGAGAATACGATTCACGTTTTTCGTATGAAGAAAAAACGGTTTTCAAAACTGCTCTTAAACCGCTTACATTTTGCCAAACATTTAATTTGGATCATGATATTGGTGTCTATAGCTTTCCAACGGTATATCACAAGCCCCATTTGGACACTTTTTAACTGAAGTTCAACCCAAGATGAGGGAAGTTCAGCGTTACTCGAGCGATTCAGTTGTGATCAGAATATTATTCGATCCGTGATCGAATAGTGTATATATATATATATATATATATATATATATATATATATATATATATATATATATATATATATATATATATATATTATATATATATAGTTATTTGGATCACACCCTATAAGAGCCCGATGAGATCCTCCTGAGATCGCGACAAACCCACCGGACCGATTGAAAAAAAAACACCGCAGCCCACCCGCTGCCCCGATCCCCACCTCCTCCTCGACACCTCCCGAACGCCAGCTCTCGCTGCAGAGACGCCTCGACTCGCCGCTCCTCCCGATCCAGTGGCCTCGATCTCGCCCTCCCGCCATAAGCGCCGCTTTGCTCCTGGCTGCGCCACCACCTCGACCCCGAGGCGCCTCGCCACACCACCTCACCCGCGTCGCCCCCGATCGCCTCTCATTGCTGTCTTGGCGCACTTCCCGACGCCGCTACGACCAGAGCACAAACGGCGCCGGCGACCACTACCTCCGGTGGCTGCACTTCGGCGGCTGCCGGCGGCCTTTCATCGGCGCTGGATCCACCCGCCGCCCCGGCCTCTCCCCCACGCTTGGATCCGGCATCGGCGCCGCCCTGTGCCTAGAAACGGCACTGGCTCCATCCTCGCCTGTTTCCGGCACCGGCGTCACCGCGCACCTGGATTCGGTAGCCGCACCATCCCCCCGACTGGATTTGGCCGCCGCGCCATTCTCGAGCCCGTTCAACAGCCGTCCATGGCGACGCGCTGTACCACCACACGCTGTGGCGCTCCACTCGAACCACATGCTCCTCTTCAACGTTAGTTATTGCCCCTCCCTCTCTACGTTGAAATCTTTTCGCATGAGGATTTGAACTTCTTTGAATTTGCATGAAAATTGCCTGCAAAAATTGTCTCTGTAAATTTCGCTTCTGAATGCAATTGCATTCTGAAGAGAATCTTTTTCCCTGTAGGTGAGGAGAGAAACTCAGTCGTTCTCTCTGCTTCTCTTCACTTCTTGGCTCATCCGGATTGCTGCTCCTTTTGCTCTGTGTGACCTGCCCGTATTCCGGCTGGTGAACGGCCCACTTCTAATACCTAGCATGCTGCTGTTGCTTCTTGAGTGCGGATATTGTGGACCGTTCCTTCTATAAGCTAGTGCTCCTGCGTGCTGTTGTTCTCTATTGGTAAATGCTAATGGTGCGGCGCTGTTGGTGCTCTCTTTCAGTAACTAATGTAGCATCTTTCTCTAAGTGTAGGCTGCTCCTACTCTCTATCCATGTGCTACTCTCTCTCTCGGGTTCTCTCTATGTGTGCGTGTCTGTTACAGTTGCAGCAGCACCTAATAATTGTGGATCTTGTGGTCAAATGACCTTTGTCAAGCGTGATGATTCTTCGTACGTTTGTGCAGAAGTAAAAATTATACTATATATGTTTCTTCTTGGAATTTGATGTTCTCAAGGTTCTCATTCTAATTCCGGTGAGACAAAATTCTCTAGCAGTACTATTGCAAAGATCGAAAAAGTTCAACAACAAAAGAAAAAAGATTATTTTTTTTGTAAAAAATAGATCAATCAAAAAATATATATGCTGCAAAATATGTTTAGTATCTATTCTATGTTCATGTATTATTGTTTGTTTATCAAAAAAAGAAATGGAAAAGCACGGAGATCATAAATGAAAGAACATACAGTAAACGAAAGTATGGAATTAATAGAGGAACATGGTTAGTTAACAAAAAGAAGATAGAATTACCGAACTTCAAAGATTATGGTCATTGAAGTTCGAAATGAGGAAAAATGAACACACTAAAAATAATAGAACAAGTCAACAAGATTATAAAAAAAGGGATTTTCCCTTTCCTAAAATAATTCTAGAAGTTCAGACATATTAATAAGAGAAGTAGAGAAAACACGTTAGAAGAAAAAAATGGTTAAACAAACACAACAAAAACATGGAATTGAGAAAAAACACATCATAGGTGCATGCACAAAAAAGTATATATAATTTTGGTTGAATCCCATTTGTTTTCGGATAAACATGCAACATTTGGAAAAAAAAATAGAGGTTCAAATTTAAAAAATGAAGAAGTTCAATATTTATTACAATATCAAGAAAGGTCAAATTGAAAAAACCGAGCAGTTCAAAAAGTTTATAAAAACAGATTTTTCTTCTTTTAAAAATAAGACGAGAAGTTCAACTTTAAAATAATTGAGCAGTTCGATATTTATTACATAACTAGGACTTTTCCCATTAATAATTAATAAAACCAAGAAGTCCAAAATTAGAAAAATGAAGTTGTTTAATGTTTATAAAAACTCGGAATTTCCCCAATGCTAAAGATTAAAACCAAGAAGTTCAATTTTAAAAAAAGGAGTAGTTCAATGTATATAAAAAAACTCAGGTTTTCACGTTACTAGAGAAATAAAACCAAGAAGTTCAATTGGAAAATACAGAGCAGTTTGATATTTATTTGAAAAAATATCGGATTTTTCTAATTACTAAAGAATAAAACCAATATGTTCAATTTCAAATAACGAAGAAGTTTGATGTTTCTAAAAATCTCCAATTTTCACATTTCTAAAAATACACAAAGAAATTCAAATAAAAAAGGTGGAGCGGTTCAATATCTATAAAAAAACTCAGATATTTTCGCGTAACCGAGAGAAGTTTAGTTTGATAACTACCAGAAGTTCACGTACTACGCGGTGTGCATTTGTATGAAAGAAAAGAATGAAAAAGCAATGGCTAAAAGTTTTGTTGCTATAAGTTCAAGTGCTCGGCCCGAGAAAAGTTCAAAAATTCTTGGGAGAGAGGTTGAACAAAAATACGTGACAGAAGTTCAAGGTGAAAACAGCGGGAAGTTCAACTACTACACGCAATGCGTTTCAGATAAGAATATAAGCATAGAAAACTAAAAGCTTCAAAGGTTTGTTGCAAGAAGTTCACGTGCTCCTCCCGGTGAAGTTCGAGATCTCTAGTGCGAGACGTCCAACCTTCAATTACATGTTCAAAACAAGGAAAAACGATGTTGTTTTTGCCATTTTTAATACTACTCTCAAACGGCAACGAATTTGTAACGGTTGTCTTGATGAAAAAGTTGTTCCTATTCATAAGCTTTCCAACAGTATATTACATGCTACATTCCGATAAATGGTTTAAAAAATTTATGTATACCGTTAAAAACACATTTTTACGCATTCAAAAAAATATTTTGAACCGTCGCAAGTATGAAAAAATGATCAACATTAAAAAGTTGTGTGTTTTCAACAGCTTTCCATCGGTATACCAGTTGCTCAATTCTGATAATTGGTTGGGGAGTTACAGGAAAAAAATAGCACGTCAAAACAGAGTGAAGTTCAAACAGACATGCCCCAGAAGTTCAACTACTTCACGCAGTGCATTTCCATTCGCGATGAAGGCAGAAATCATGATCTCGTCATTTTTTAATTACTTCAAAACGGCAGGAATATCATTTGCGTAAGTTCAAGCCCTCGGTTGGAGAAAAGTTTAAAAAATTATTGTGAGAGAGGTTTCTACAAAAGGAATATCATTTGTGTAACACTGACGAGTGGATGAGAAAATTATAAACAAAAATACGTCATAGAAGTTCAATGTGAAAACAACAAGAAGTTCAACTACTACACTGAATGAATATCAGATGAAAAACTTTTAAAAACGTGGCGAGTCTTAAAAAATGATCAACACGGGAAAGTTGCGTGTTTACAGCAGCTTCAATCCTGCTGAGTGGATGGAGATCTACGAGCAGTGGATGAAGAGCTACGAGCAAGAAAAGCACGTGAAAAAACAGAGTGAAGTTCAAGTACACGTGCCGAGAAGTTCAGGTTCTTCACGCGGTGCCACTAATAAACCAAGTATTGCTTCTGGTCGTCCGCCTAAAACATTACCCTCGAAGTTGCTATATATTACCCGCTATGCCATCCATAAGTGAAGAAAACGATTCTTTTTTTGTTAAGACACCGTCGCTGTAAGTGTTTTATAGGTACGATACCCAGCGTTTAGCACATATGCTCTGGTGGCATAGTGGCGACAGCCTGTTTATCCCACTCGGAAGACCAGGGTTCGAACCCTGCTTCCACCATTTTTTCCAACTCCTTTTTCTCACCCACCTCATCCCCCTGAATGTCTTCATGGGCCGGCCCGCGGGGCGCGGCATCTCTATTTTTCTTCATTTCGTTTTTTTGTCTTTTCCTTTCTTATTTCTGTTTTTTACTCTCTTTTTTGAATTAATTCGAGATTGACAAATTTTTAAAAGTTGCGACTTTTGGAAAAATTGGTTGAGAAATCATAAAATGTCTACGAATCTTAAAAATGTTCCAAAAATCATAAAATTTTCGTGGTTTCAAAAAATGTTGGTAATTTTACAAAGATTTTGCAAAATTATAAAAAATTACAATTTGGAAAATAATTGTCGGGAAATAAAACCATGTTCTTAATTTTGAAAAAATGATCATGTATACAAAACATATTCGCGGATCTAAAAAAATATCCATGAAATTTTAGAAAATTCTCAAAAAAAAATCAACTTTTCTGTGAATTTCAATTTTTCACTAATTTGAAAAAACCATCGATTCAAAAAATGTTCAGGAATTTAAAAAATATTCATGTGTTCAATAAATGCTCGTCTAAACAAAACAAATGTTTTCAAATTTTATAAAATGCCCAATTATTTAGAAAAAATGTTTGTGAATTCCAAAAACTTTTTGCCGATTCAAAAGTCTTTTATGTCTAGGTTTTGATCAGTTTTTGGAAAGTCTTTATATGTCTAGGCGTTGGGAGTAGTTCATGGTAGATGAGATTTATTTTAAAAGTTTTAAACATTTTCTTGCGCTACACAATGACAACTGTGTCATGCGGTGGCAAGCTCATTGTCTTGGGATTTACCATGTCGAATGCATTGTGATCATGTGAACATCACGTCCATCATCAGCGAGAGTTAGAAGAAAGGTAAGTGGCAAAATGATAAGCCACCGTGTTAAAATAGAAGATGCTGATTGAGTTATACTTATTTGACCAGAGTGTAATTTTTGTATCTACCGTTACAACGCACGGGCATGTTTGCGAGTGTATACACTTGCGTTTTGTATGTTGTATGTAGTATCTGTCAAAACCGAGAGTATGTACGTGTAGTATGTAGTATATATCAATGATTAGGTAGTATATATACTACTTTTTAGGTAGTATGTATCATGTTTTGAGTATGCTCTTTTTTATGTATAAATATATACGTATTTCACAAGTATAATAAAAACTATGGACTCGTGCAATTTTTTCATGTAAGTTGCTTTAAAATATCTTAGATATAGTATATGAACATAATTAAAATAATAAAATAGTATATATAGTACCATATGGTAGTATATAAGATATGTGGGGTAACTACTACTGGATGGTAGGATGGATTTTCCCTATATAGGACTCCTCTTTTGTACTCCCGGGAGTATGTACTCCCACCTTATCTACTAGCCTTATTCACTTAATTTTTCCTTAAGTAAAGCTTTATCCACTTGATACTAACCGGATACTGGATATGTATCCGCTAATGGCTGCACAGCCAACCGCGCGCTGCATGCATGCATAACAGAATTGACGGAGTGCACGCTTGTTATTTTTTTTAATACGCAACCACCTGCATGTCAATTTACACATGCATAGTTCTAGGTCTCATGCGTTATCTTTCACAGTATATAACATTTTTTTCTCTATTTGATATTATGCTCTCATTCCCCATTATGGAAATTAACTATATATTTTAATCTGCATAGTAGTCTATACCTCTTACCTTTTTTTTAATCTTGCCAGTATATACTTCATGAGCCTAGTATTATGCCACTAGAAATGAGTATACTACTGTTTTGTAGGAGTTATACCACATTTTTAATGGATTATATACTACTTAATTCTGGAAGGAGAATATACTGGATCTTGTACTCCTAGGCACTTCATTGATTGTCCTCTGTACAGATGTGGACGTGGGTATGTACTGCCTTTTGAGAGAGGTATGTACTTTCTTTTTGAAGGAGCATATACTTGCTTTTAAAGGGGGTATATGATCCTAGGTTAGAGTACATCTAAAATTGTTTTTGAAATTTGGATAATATTCCATTTGCAACCTAGGTCCTTAGTTCTCTCTTTTTTCTTTGCATGGTTTATACTGTTCTCTTTGGCCAGGCGACTATAACCTTGGCTGAATATATTATACTTGTTACAAAATTAAAAGGTGTATATACTACCTTTTCACATAAGATAGGAAGTATATACTGCAAAAGAAACAGAGTGTATATAGCAACGTTCAAGATTAGGATGTACTCCCTCTGTTTCAAAATGTAAGACGTTTTTTTGTCTAAATCTAGTGCAAAAAACGTCTTATATTTTGAGACGGAGACAGTATATACTGATTTTTTAAATGACAATATACTTCATTACATGTAGTAGTATGTATACACTAGACAGATCCAAAGAATTATTAACTGCTCATGTTTTCACCTAAGAGTACGTTGCCGCGGGCGGTCACGCTAGATCGGAAGAGCAGCAAACTGACTCGCAGCAAGCGAGCTCATCTAGGGAACCCGGTGAATCAATGCTAAGTTGGACTAATAGAACTCTTTTGACCGCAGTTGTGGCGTGGATTCTTGTTGGTCATGCATGGTGCATCATTGACCATCAGCCCACCCTATGATAGCAAGCATGTCCATAACTGTAGTCTGTGGTTGGATCTACTCCATCTTCGAGTCATCTCACCATCCATGCGCCGTCTGCATCTCGTCTACATTTTTGAGGCACCGCCTACCGCCTGCCGAATGCATCAATCTCATGTCCGTGGTCGAGCAGCCCGGCTACGAAAGATGTGAATGGAGCAGCCCGGTGCATCAATCTGTAACAAGCGAGAATAGCAAGAGATGAATTGATGGGAAATAACATTGATGTCGTATAATTAGTGCTAGTGCATCAAAAGCGATCGGCAATTCCAAACCTGCAAGTGCATGCGTCCATGTCGAACGAAGCAGCGAGCCAGATGAATTCGTCGACACGCTGGACGCCGAAGACCTGCTGGGCAGAGACGGGTGCGTCGTCTTCTTCCATGCCGATGCATGCAGCGTGGCTACCGGGAGAGACACAAACGCCTCGGCGACGAAGCTACAAGAAATAGGTCGTTCGTGCCAGAAGAGACGCAGCCGCCATCGCAGCGAGGTATATGCGGGAACAATAGATCGATGTAGAGTAGTTTCAAGGGTGACGTTTGATATCCCTATAAAAAAGGATTCTGTTCCAACAAATTCAAGTAGCGTCTAGCCCGATAGGCAGAGGCGTACTACGCGGTGGGTCGCCTGAGGTGGATCGACCTGGGAGTATGTACTCCTAGGTGTACCAACCTATTTTCCTATATATAGTGTTACTATTCATCACCCAGGGTGCAGAATAAATTATTCTTCACCCGAGGTAATCTTACGATTATTTCATAATTAAATTACGTTTGGAATTCAAATAGTTACATTCTTATTGATTCACTACGTAAAATTTGGCATAAAAAATAAAAATATAGGGCATAAGACAAGAAAATTTGCAGTTTATGTGTATTTTACACTATGTTTTTACGTTTGTAATTTTACATAACATAAAATATTTTTTACGATAATTATATATTTTCTTACGGTCTCTTTCTACGTCAGAAATAAGACAAAACTTACGAAACGTAAAATTACGATGCATTGATGGTAAAATAGAGGGTGAAGAATAACTATTCCTCACCCAGGGTGATGAAGTGTGTGTGTGTGTATATATATATATATATATATATATATATATATATATATATATATATATATATATATATATATATATATATATATACCCACGCGTGGGCTCTCCGGCAGCTTCACAAACGTTTATGATCTTCAGGTGATTTGATCCACAAGACGGGGCAACATGCGACTCATCTGCTAGCCATGAACGCGCAAAGGATTTTATCGTATT
This sequence comes from Aegilops longissima, assembly GCA_021605205.1. Taxonomy (NCBI): domain Eukaryota; kingdom Viridiplantae; phylum Streptophyta; class Magnoliopsida; order Poales; family Poaceae; genus Aegilops; species Aegilops longissima. The sequence goes on from CM038681.1 coordinate 332,584,216, forward strand.
GGTAAGTGAGCTGATCATTGATTCCATCCGGCGGAAGCGAGCCGGTTGTTTCCTTTGGACATCTCAACCGGTGGCTAGCGATCGATGGCGAATTGCCGCTGGCTAAGTACTCCCTCCGTTTAAAATTACTTGTCTAAAAACTGGATGTATCTAGAACTAAAATACGTCTAGATATGTCCATTTCCGCAACAAATAAATCCGGACGGAGGAAGTACATGATAAGGTTTCCATCAATTTTAGATTGCATATACCTGGATATGATCACAGTATGTCTATAATAAGCGCTCATGTATTTTGCTTTCTTCTGATGGACGGATGCATGCGGATGCACATACATCCACATTACCACATCTGATGCACGTACGTGCATCCTTTGCACTTGGATTTTTTTTATTGGGATTCCACTTCTATGTTATCTCTGAACTTGACATGTTGCATACTTGAGCTGGAATTCTAATCTCATCATACAAGACATCATTTGTGGCGGCTGATTCGATCTACCTCGGTTTTGATAGATGCAGCGAACACCGGCCGGCCAACCAGCGTGCGTCTTCCGAATGTTGACGTGGCATACTGGTGGCGATGACGCCTCCCGTCGCATGGATTTTTTTTTGAGAAATTTTTCGTTCAAATCACAAAGCACTATAAAGTAGTTGACCTTTACAAGCACACTGAAACGCAAATACAAAGGACGATGAATACCTAGAGTACCCTAAGTCAACCATAACACAAGAAGATCTCCGGAGCCCTGTGACATCATCCCTGAATCTTGAGAGAAGACCTCTGCAGCAGAAGGATCTGCAACCAGGCGCAAGCAGGTCATCATCTTCGACCACGGTACAATTGCCGCCACGCTGCTTCCTCCTTTCTTGACACCAGTGTTGAGAGGGCATGGACATCAATCCAACACATCTGCAACATACTATGGATACCAGATCTAGATGCTTGGAATTGAATTGTACACTTTTTCATGGATTAGACTCCTTTCAATTCATGTATTTCCTTAAGAAACTCTATACTCCTTTTGTAGTAGTATATACCCATCAGCTATAACGTCACACGTAAAAAAAATTATACATCGACACAACAATTTTGGTATGCACTAAAAGTAAAAATGAAGTATATACCGACTCGCAAAAATGCTTATTTCATACAAAAAAAATGTGGTATATACTGAACCAGAAAAATAGTATATATACTCACACATTAAAAAACTATCTTTTTGATTTTCAACAGTACATTAATTTTACAGAAAAGAGTCGGTACAATCTATGTACTTGAAATTAGTACCTTATATGCACTACTTTCGATGGTAGCATTACATTACTAAGAAGAGCAGTAAACAAAGCGCCCGCTACTCTAACAGTGTAAAAAAACGGTATACTCCATCACAAAAAATGGTATGTACTTCATTGCAAAATATCTAGTATATACTCCATATGAAAAGAAGTGGTATATACTCTGTGGTAAATATATGGTATATACTTCGTTCAAAAGGAGTATATACTAAATCATAAAATCAGAATGGCACAGTTTGTTAAAAGTATATTATATGACTTCCAAAAAAATATTACAGCAGCAATATAATAGAATGCTATATATATACCACATGTATACACTAGCTAGCTACGTACCCTCAAGTGGAGGATATGTACTTCTATATACTACGTGGAGCATGTGGCTTACAACCTAAACAAACTTCCTGTTCCACAAATATCGTTGCTTAATAACAGGATCAAGCCCATGCATGCACAGTGCGACTATTGCATGCATCGCTTCCTTTTCTTATCGGTTGGTTTGTTAGCTACTGGATATCCAACCCAAAGACCCGTTAGGGAGTGGGAGTATGTGCTCCTGGGAGTACAAAAAAGAAGTCCTATATATATAAACTAGTAAATACATGTGTGTAAACTAGTAAATACATGTGTTTTATATATTTGTCTCAAAAAATATGTGTTTTATATATGGTTTTTTTAGGGGATTTTATATGTGGGATAAGTGTAAAAGGGATGAATGTGGATAAAGTTGGGCCTAGCTGCTGGCTATTTTCGCCATGTGCCTCGCTGGGGTGTTTTATATATGGGATAATAAGTGCAAAAGGAATGGATGTGGATAAAGGTGGGCTCGGTCTCAGACTCTCAGGCTCCGGTCTCAGACTCTCAGGCTCCTGCTACTGGCTATTTTGGGAATGTACTGGGATATAAGCTTCGTTGTGGTGCCTCGTCGGGGCCAAATATTTGTGTAAAGTAATGCTGCAAGAGTGATGCATGTAATTCGGCTTTTGGCAAAGACTCTAAAAACCTTCTTCTTACTCAATGAAAATAGCAAGCCCTTTTCCTTGTTTCAAAAAACAAAACTTGTGAACCAAATGTGTCTATGTATGGTTGCGACACAAGCAGTGAAGAGTCGATAGCCACATAACAGCAACCACTTATGCATCCCTATAAATAACATCATCCACACATCATAAAGACAGCTCATGGAGAAATATTTCATCTCACATCCAAACATATCAGCAACAGCAGATCACATGTATGGAGACTGAAGAAAAGCTGGTAGAAAACAATCATATGAAGGCTTGACAGGGGCATCTAAGATATGACAATAAGATAATTCCTAGTGAGCTCCAAAAAACACGGCCATATTTGGAAATTAATTAACAGTACCAAAGTAGCAGCAGATTATTCTTTACTATCCAGTGCTAGTAAGAGTACTGCACTAAGATAACAGTCCATCGACTATCCGAGCAACAAGAAGACGAATGGTCAAACCAACACAAAATGGCAGCACAGCACCATAGGGATTAATCTTACGGCCAGTGCTCTTAGCCAATAAGCATTTTGTTATCTTCCAAGAAACTGTAGGTCGGGACCTCCAGGTTGTATGGTGCTGGGCCCTTCCTGATTCTACCTGAGATGTCGTAGTGTGAGCCATGACATGGGCAGAACCAGCCACCGAAGTCCCCAGAGTTGGGGAGGGGAATGCAGCCCAAGTGAGTGCAGACACCAATGACAACAAGCCACTCAGGGTTCTTGACACGCACCGCATCCTCCTGTGGGTCACGGAGAGATGTAACATCAACGCTGTTGGCCAGCTTCATATCATCTTCGGTCCTGCGCCTGATGAAAACTGGCTTGCCCCGCCACTTCACAGTCACAGTGGTACCGGGCTCAATACTTGACAGGTCAACCTCAAGGGAAGCGAGGGCAAGCACATCCTTACTTGCTGACATACTCAGGACAAACTTTAAGACGAGCAAACGCAACAAGGATGCGTACACAAATCTCCCACCACTCAACACAAAGTAGGCAAAGGCACGCTTGCTGGGGTCACCAGGTGGGTACCTCTCGTGGTTATACTCATCGTACACAATTTTGGCACAGGGATTCTTCAGAGCTGCCGTAGTTGGTGTGAGCTCAGCCAACTCTACATCCTGGTTCCTCGGAACAAGAGATTCAGACGAAAAGCCTGCACAAGGAGGCAAATAGATAAGATGTCTGAAATACCAAAAGAAACAAGAAACCAACATGGCAATAGCAGTATTATGTCTTCACAATTTTATGTTGTAATATTACAAAGCAGCACAGGGAAGAACTAGACCAACCCACACAACCAAAGTTGCACTTACAAGCAAGAAAATTATAGTACAAGCCAACCAACCACACAATAAAAGTTGCACTTCAGAATTATCACAACAGATTACTGAAATATATGCTGTGAATACTTTACAACCATTAGTCCAACAAATTCTGGTGGCAACCGTCCATTATATAACATTCAAAATTCACTACATGTGACCTTACAATTGCAAAAAAAAAAAAAAAAAAAATCCTATCTGGAGCATTGCAAACAAAAAAACACCACTGCATGCCTTCTACACTGATTTTCTTTATCCGATGTAGCACATTGAAACACAACCGCAGCTTGTCAGAATTTAACAGCAACATACAAAGTAGAATAAATGATACTCCCTCCGTCCGGAAATACTTGTCATCAAAATGAATAAAAGGGATGTATCTAGATGTATTTTAGTTATAGATACACCCCTTTTTGTCCATTTTGATGACAAGTTTTTTCGGACAGAGGGAGTACTACTTATAAGGAATGTAAATATGAGAACACAGATTGTAACTTTTGAGGAATATCTCACAGATGGTTTATATGTACGTGGGAAGGTTGAGACAGAAGTTGTTTCAGCATGACGAGTACATATTACAAAAAGCTCGTTCTAATAAATGGTTACTTTAAAGAGCTTAGACCATATCCAGTTATTCAGGCAACATGAACTAAGGAGTTCATTCATTATAAGAAATTAAGCCGCCAACGTCACTTATTTAAATAACATAAGTAATGAAAACTGTCTCATTGCGTATCAAAGGACAGAATGGATAAACATTAAATTCTTGTTAGAATTATCAATTTCATTACATAAACTAAGTTATCTAATGATGGAGCCCAGATAATAGTTGTTTCTAAACAAATTAACAGGTTTTCTATGGTTTGCGAAATACTTGCTAGCTAAAATTGGAGGGGAACAAATAAACATCCAAAACATAAATCTGCCTGCCGTTTTCCTTAGGGAAACAGAAAGGGGACAGAAAATTCCTACAAGAACCATCACACTGGTATTGATGCATATGATCACAGGAAATTTCAGAAAAATGTTGATACAAGATGTGTATGCAAAGTAGGGTACTACAGAGACATCCCAAAGATGGGTGTTGAAGTGTATATGCAGATTGCCTTGCCCTTTCCACTAGTTTGGACTTTTGCTTGCGTTGGCTAGTGCATGAAGCATCAGTTCGGACTTTTGGTTGAGTTGGCTAGGATGAAGCATAACATATTAGACCAATTAGAACAAACCGGACATAAGCTCATAATAATGAAAACCATCAGCCAAAACTGTTCAGGAATAAACAAGAAACCACCGTAATCAAAACCATAACTTCAATAATCTACATAGTAAAAAACATACAACTACAACCATCCAATCCAGCAGCTAAAACAGTGGCCAGACAGGGCGGATGGCTCTCTCTTCCCCCTCCCAGCCATCCGCCATCGATTGCCGCCAAACTCCCGGCAGCCAGCTCCAGCCCTAGGCCCACACCCGTAGCCCATGCCGCCCCCCAGGAATCACCACACACGACTCTCCCACCATAGCTCTCGACTTGGCTCCGACAGTCACCACCAATGCCCCCAATCTGGGAATGAGCTACACTTTCATTGTTGTTTCCTTATTGTTGCATAATACATCTCATGGATGGAGTAGCGACATTGAAGAGTGGCCATACAAAGCATCAAGATGATGAGTACATAGTGATCAGTGAGTTCCACTCTTGAGTACATAGTGATTGTTGTTTCCTTCTCCATGGTGATGGCGTTTTAGAGTCGAGGACGACTCTTTTCAAGAGAGGGCGCGGGGGGGGGAATGGTGCAAAGCACCCTAGGGTCATCTCATGGCCTTGGCTGCATTGCCAAGGGACACGCACATCACATGTATTAAGGTGAATTCTATCCACCTTTAGGTTTGAACGAATGACAAACATTCAGTGTAGGACATGCACAAGTGCCCACACCATCCGCGAGGGAAGCTTGGAAAAGGAGGATGTTCAAGTAAGGAGAAGGCACTCAAAGGGGAAGTGAGGATCATCATCAACAAGCTAAGGTTGCTGAAACCTACCAAGTTGGACAGTCCAACCCAGGGTCCAACCCTATGTCCGATTGACCAAGTGCTCTCTGGATAGCGTCGGAATGTCCGATAGGATTATCCGACATGACCTCTAACATGTCGCATTTTGTGTTCCTTGTGGTTTGCTTCCAGCTTTTACGTATCTTGGACTTCATATTGCTTGAATCGTGCCAATAATTCCCTACCGAGCTCCACCAAGTGCACTCATTTTACACTGTCAACTGACAGATCACTTGATCCTTCACCAAGATCAAAAAGAGGCAACTCTTGCCCGAGTGTCACTATGGATAGCGGAGGCACATTGCATCCAGTCTACGCCTAAAAGAACTACTTTGATGACAAGGTGGACCACTTCGACGCCAAGTTGAATGCAGAAATGGAGTTCATCGAAAACATGCTCAACAACTTCAAGTCTTCTTCCTCTTCAAGATCGCTCAAGTGCACATACTTTCAGCTACCATCTTCTTCAAGTTCACATCGGCCTCGATTCCATCGCCACCATGAAGCTCAAGAGCAACGACAAGTGAAGAGCATGCTCATGCACTCCCAAGTCCATCATGAAGAACGGTGCCGACAAGAAGACGGTCACCTCCAAGACAAAGAGCGTGCCGCGCATCGACAAGAGGAAGCTACGGCGGCTACATCAAGTCGACCAACCACAAGGGTGACCATTCCATCTGTGAAGGCACCTTAAAATCACCTATGATGGCCATAGAACTAGATTTTAGCAAAGCCTTTGACTCTATTGGCCCTCTTTCCTCCCAATTCTTCGCACTAGGGGATTGCATGGATTGAAGCCCTACTGAATTCAAGCAACATTGCAAACATACTAAATGGCTCTCCGAGACCTTGGATCCGATGCAGAAATGGTCTTAGACAGGCAGACCACCTCTCCCCCTTCCTATTTACCATTGTGGCTAGACGTGCTACAATGCTTGATCATGCAAGCATGTGATATGCGGGTGACACGCTGATCATTGCCAAGGCTGACACAAATGCTGCCTCCAACTTACAAAAAATCGTCAATGACTTTGTTGCCGTCACCGGGCACAATATAAACTTCTCCAAAAACACCCTCATTCCCATCAATGTAGACAACGGCATTTAGACTACTATGGCAGCCATTTTGGCTATTGATATTGCTTCCTTTCCCCAAAGATACCTATTAGGTCTCCTGCTATCACCGCACAAATTACACCCAGCGACCTTCCAACCAGTCATTGACCGATGCGACATCTACCTTCTGGATGGCGTGTGCTGCTTCTCTCACACGATGGCAGACTCATACTGCTCTCTGCAGTGCTTCACAACCTACCCACTTACTTAATGCTATGATTTACCCTTCCTAAGAGCGTTCTTTAGGAGCTAGACAAACATAGGAGGATTTCCTTCTGGTCTAACAATGACACCTTCTCAGGTGCTAAATGCTTGGTTGCATGGGAGTGCATATACCTAAAGTTGCAAAGTGGTCTTGGGGTCGAAAACTTAGAAGCACAAAAACAATTGCCGCATGTTGAAATTTTCATTCAAATTCCTCCAGCCCACAAACCTCATTGGGTTACTCAACACTCACCGCTATATAAGGACTCGGAGCAAATGCCTCTTTTCTTGGCAGAGTCATTTACAAGCACTTACAAAAGCTGGGTATTTCACAAGCAGTTAATGGTATAACTCCTCTACCTCCTTTTGGCTTGATATAGATGGCTACTTCCTGAGCCACTTTGTATTGCTTTCCCCGCCTTATTCACCCACAACCTACAGCAAAATGCATTCTATATCGAATTATGCTGGATGGGATTGATTTGGATTTGCTTAATCAACTAACCTTAACCATGGGATGTTTCTCACCGCGGGTCCGGACCCGCGGTCATTACTGAATGGCTCCCCTTTCTCCGCAAAAGGGCCATACGAGGTGTTTGCTTCCCAGCTCACTGATCCAAACCTTGCAAACATCTGGAACTCAAAGGTCCCAAGTAGGGTACGTGTTTTTGATGGCTATTCTACCTCGATAGGCTCAACACCAAGTCAAACCTCCATCGCAAGACGCTGATGGATTCAGCCAGTTGCCCTCAGTGTCGGGCCGCCTTGGAGGACAGGGCTGACTTGTTCTTCACATGCCCAGCTGGTAGACATCACCTCTCCCAAACGGTTTGCCAACATCCATTTGGCCATTTATCTTCCTCCTAATCCTTTGGAAAATATGGGATGCACGCAACACAGAGTGTTTTTCAGGGGATCAATGTGGATCCACTGCATGTAATTCATAATGTAATCTCAGACGTAACTCTGGTCTCATCGGCTAAAACTGCCGAACTAAAGGGCCATACTACTCTTTGGCGTGACTACTTCTCCTCTAAAACTACCTAACTCTGTAAAACTCAAAAAAAAAAATCAGATGGGGAGTCTTTCCCCCGGGTGACAGTTTTCAAAAAAAAAATCCAGCCACTAAACCAGATGAGGACTCGCAAGGCAATCGGGCATGAAGGAGTTAGTAATCCAAAAAATATCTAAACAACCCTCCTCACATCAGTTATCATAGATCAGCAACTAGATGGCCACGCCCAACGCTGGCTCTATAAACCCTAGGAACAGGGATGGGTTCCCCATGTGTCGCAGATCGGAGGGAGACATTGACGGAGAGACCGGGGCGGCAGGAAGTGCACCTCTGGCAGCGACGTAGAAGGGTGATGCGATGGCGAAGCGCGGATTCTGGTCCCGGGGGAAGTCGTCGCCAGGGAGGCCGCCGGCGAGGGGGCTGCTGCCGGCGGAGGCGGCCGCGGCGGGGCGCCATGCGAGGTGGGAGGATATGCGTCGACCTGCGACCCTGAGCATGGTTGCGGTAGGCGTCGCCGCTTCGCCTCGCTCTCCGGCTGTCCGGGGGATCGGGTGGTCGGGTTTGGTGGGCGAGATCGATTCACCGAAATGACCAGAACGAACGAAGGAAGAGAAAACGAAGGAAGGAGTAAATTGCAGCAAAGCACCGCGTTCAAGGTTAGATTTGTAGAAAACACTATCTTACTTTTTTTTACGAGAAAACATCAGTCTTGTGTATTCTTTTTTTAAAAAAATTGATTGATTTTGCATGATTGAGTATTTTTTAATAGATTGGGCCCGTCAATCAGGCCGACACGACACAGCTTAACATCTCACATGTAACGGCAAGGTTGGCTAACGTTATCATCATTGTGTGGTTGTATGGGGTCCTCCTGTCATAGGCAAAAAAATAAAATAAAAAAAATTGTTCGTGCTCTTATCTTCAACATCCCGTCAGACGAGGGCCTGCGCTCGAGACGCCTCGCGCCGCCGTTGCCAGGCGGGCGGTCTGGAGCAGGAGGAGAGGGGTCAGCCCATCAGGTGCCCTTAGGGGCAAACCCCTCTTCCTCTCCCGTGTCTGCTCCAAGATGTAGGAGTGCCGATGCTCGCCGCCGGTAAGACATACCATCGCCTCGATTGACGTGACCACCGTCGCATTGTTGTTGCCGGTCGCTGCTCGCACCGCCATGTTTCTACGCAGGTAGTTGCGTCGCCACCTCGCACCACGCATCTCCCGCGCCGAGGTCGGGGTAGAGACCGTCGCTTGTCCCGCCCCAGGCCGAGGCAGAGGCCGCCTGTCGTGGTTTTGTCACGGTAGATATCCTCGAAAAATGACTTAGTCGTGAGGCCATCACAGCTAGGTAGTAGCTCGAACGGGGTTGGTTGGAATCGAGAGACACGAGTTTACCCAGGTTTAGCCCCTCAAGATGGAGGTAAAAACCTACTTAGTGCTTGATTAATTATTGTTTGAGATCTCGATTACAAGGGTGTGACTTTGGCTAACTCGAGAGCTTGTAACTTAGTACTTTATGTCATAGAGGCTCCCCTTTATATAACAAGTGAGTCCCCTGGTTTACAATTGACTCTGGGTCATAGTACAACCTGTGTTTTAGTCTATTTCCTACTTATCTTATTCCTCGCGTACGGGAGATTCCTTCTGGCTTCCTTCTTGAGCCGGTCCTACCAGACTCCGGGCTGTGATCCAGCCTTCTCCTCAACCCGCCCCCTGGGCCTTGAATCTTGTGGCTCGTCACGGCCCAAACGACCGGGTCATCTTTAAGCCGCTACATGACTTTCGGGTCATATCTCTGGCTAGGTCAAACCGTGAGGTATATCCCTAACATTAGCCTTCGGTTTAATTTGGGTTTACCCATGTTAAACTTCACCCTGAGAAAACAAATAGAGCAGGAATTGGACTAGTACAGCGAGGTGCTATACACACGGTTTTTAACCACTTTCCGCGACGGCATTTGGAACCGTCGTCAAGTGAGTGTGGGTGATGGGGGGTCCTTCCCACACGATCCAGAAACCGTCGAGGATAGGCCCTCCTGGCACACAGGCTGGGGCAAAATGAGCTCGTGTGCGATCGGGCGAGGCATCGAAACCCAATCGTTTCCGTTTGTATGTACATCCCACATAGTGAATTCCAGAAAAACATTTTCGTTCGTGTACGTTTCCTATATCACATGCAGTCAATTCAGGGAAAACATTTCGGTTCGTATGTACATCCAACACAGTCAATCCAGGAAAAACGTTTCCATTCGTATGTACATCCCACAAAGGCAACTCACGCAAAACGTTTCCGTTTGTATGTACATCACAAACAGGTTTATGTATAGGCTCGTGTGTGATAGGTGTAATTATCACATACGCTCTGCCTTGGTTAACCGTTTGCTTTTATCAACTACATCACACACGATTTGAAAAGGAAAACTGTGTGACATTGGGCTATCCATCACATGCGCTTTTACTGCTAGAACCGTTTGCAAAGTTCCATGACACATTTAGCAGGTTTATTAGTTAACAATTAATAATTTCAGTATTACGCAAATTCACATTTCATATTGAACAGTTGTTTGCCAATTTCATATCAGGTACATAAATATATTTTAACATCACAGTATGATAGCTACCTGAAAACAGCACAGTACAACATATAGCTAGTTCAACTTCATAAGAACAATATTAGAACAATATATTCATTTCCTTAGTCGAGATCATCCAGGCTCGTCTTATCCACCTCTGCTTTCAGTTCAGTAAGAACCTGTTTTGCACTGGCCAACTGGGAAAGTGCCTCCTGCTTTGCCAACACCATCTTAGCAAAGTCTGATTTAAAAAATCTGAGCTCATTCTCCAGCTTTCTCTTTTTATTCCGCAACTTCAAATATTCTTCAGCGTTGACAACACTTTCTCTAAGCTTACCTCTGTTCTCTTCCTCATACATGCTCCAGAGCTTTGCTAGGCACATCTTCAAAGACAGTGGCCACTCTTGATCAACCCACTCCAAGTAAGAACATTTCTGTTCATCCTATAATATTTAAAACTAGATCAGTAACAATTGTAGGGGAAATGGGTTTATAGCAACATAGAAAATCACCAATACTTATTTTGAAAAATTGAAGAAACAGGTTAATTATGACATATCTTCTCAAAAAGATCAATGTGCAAATGAATTAATTGCTACTGAGACAACGATCAAACTCTAAAACATCAGAAGCTATAATTAACTACAACAACGCTACAAGTTCTTACTCATATACTATAAATAACAAATTAAACATTTTATGAGGAAGGTAAATATAACTGCAACAGCATAGCGATAGTGTTTGGATGACAGCAAATTGATACTAACAGGTGTGTACATGCATAAATTTAGTAACATAGAACTAATAGCACTAAGGCCGTCCACTATGTATGCCAAAACCGGTGTAAAGACAACTGTTGCTACATCTCGCACCGGTGCCTGATGATGTAGGCATACATACGTCTACAAATATTACACGACACATTTTTCAGGTAATTACTATTGATCATTATATGATATTGTATTTTATTACCAGGGACAAAAATACTACACCAAATTATTTCTTTCGTAGGATTATTGAAGGCATTTGTAAAATAAATATCAAGATGAGAGATTCTACACTTGATGTGAACTGGCGCCCGATCTTTCGATGAGAGGAGATAACTACGATTTGGGGCGGGACTTGGAGTTGGTTCAGCGATTGCCGTGGATATCAGTCGTGTACGGTTCTCCCTGTACGGTTGGTAGCCGGATCGTGAGGGTCATGTCCCGCCCAAAATCGTAGTTATCTCCTCTCATCGAAAGATCGGGCCCCAGTTCACATCACCTGCACTTGCGAGCCAATGCAGCGGAAAAAAATCAGGGACCCGTACTCCAGAGCACCTAGTTGCCAGTTCCTTCATGCCATAAAGATTTAGTATTTTACTGCTTGGCTGCTCGGATGTGTGGACCAAAGTTGGCTGCATAAACTGCTGAAGCGGTGCCAAATAATTTTCTAATGGCACCGCTGATGAGATGGCAATATTTTTAGATACTAGGTATAAACTGTGACACTGTCTTAGGATGCGTTTGGTTGAAGGTGTGGTATGAATGGGTTCAGACCGTGACAGTGTCTGAATCACATCTAACAAATGATTTGTAACAACGAAAGAGGGTACCTTCTCTGCACATGCCAGAAACGTCCTCCCACTATCCATAGATTCAAACGCAATTAGCTTCACGCATGGAGATTGATAGTGACAATGAGGAGACATATCTTCAGCCACCCCGCTCCATTCGTTGCAACTGATGGTCCTAGGGAGCTACAAGAGGAAGAAATGACTCAAATCGACCACCGTGTAAAAATCCTTCATTCCAAGTGACAGCCCCAGAGAGAGAAGAGAGGCATACCCAGGTGGTGAAGGAGTCGTCGGAGGAGGAGGAACCGCTGGAGAGGTCTTTGAAGAAGACCATGGCATCCCCGGCGGTAGGATGCGAGACGACGAGAGCGAGGAAGTAAGCGAGAAAGCGGCTATAGCTTAGGAAGGAAGGAAGGAGGAAACAGGGAAAATGTGACTTGTGGTCGGGGAGGAAAGGGGGTGGGGAAGGGGATAGATATTTCAGCGGTAGGCCAAAAATTTCGGAATGTGAAAAGAAACTTTGCGCGCGGTGCCGCCGGACACCATTCACTTTGAACGATTGTGTACATCATTGCATAATTTAACATCGCTTGCTAATTTGGGCACACAAAAGAGCGTACAGCACACAAACCACACTTATTGAATCGAGCAATTTTAGTAATTAAACAGAGCCAGTTGACCTAAACATTGCTCTAGCAAAAGACCAGCATTAAAAACAAAGCCTAAGTACGCATAACTCATCTCCGGTGTGAGATGAGACATCGATGACTTGTCCTGGTGACATGCCGCCATTGGTGGGCTCCGCGCCCCCTGCTGAAGTTGACCGCGTCCTCGCCCTCGTCCTCGGTGTCGCCCTCAAGGTTGTAGTACTCGTAGTAGTGGCTGCGCCAGAGCTCGCGTTGGTACTCCATCTCTGATTCCTCGATGGACAGACTCTTCTCTACCTCGACCTCGGCCACGCCCAACTCCTCCTCCAGGCGCTCCTCGATCTCCGCTGCCTCCTGCATCTCCAGCTCCTGCTAGGTGATCTCATGAGGAAGCAAGCTCCATGGCCGCCGCCGCCTTTTCGGACGTGGGTTGCATGCTGGATTTCGAGGTGGCCTGGGATATCTTGGCGTGTGTCTCCTCGATCTTGGCGTGGATGGCCACGACCCGGGCCAGGGTGACATCGACAGCACAGACAGCAACTCGAGTGCTCTCGGTGTTTGCAGCCGCCGTCTCGGCTGCTGCTGCTGCTGCTGCCCTGTCGGCTGCCGCAGACGCCCTCTCGGCGGATGCGGCCGCACTTAATGCGGATGCGGCCGCACTCTCGGTGCAGGCGGCGGCGCTTGGGGAGGACGTGACCATCGTACGGGCCATCACGAAGCGTTTCCACGGTGTCATCTTTGCAAGAAGGGGGTGCGGAAATGGGGATCGGGAGTCATGGATTCGGGGGTTGCCGACACTGGAGTAGACGAGCCGGCGAAGCTTAAGGAGGAATACTTAAATAGACCCAGAAATTTTCACCGCAAAACGGTTCCTACAAAAAAATTGTGTGTGATGTTGTGGATATTTTTTATTAGCTGTGAAAGACAAATTTGGAGTAAAGTGGCAACGGATGGTGTTTTAAATGTACGAGAAAATTTGTAGTATTAATACAACTGTCATGTCAAATTTTGGAAAATTTCAGGGGTCATTTGACCTTTTAAGACATTTAAGTGATTTTCTAGCCATTTAATGACCGTAATTCAAATTTGAACTACATGTACATGCAACAGCTAACCATAACGGTTTGAAAAGTCATATTTTGTGTACTCGTGTGCGATTTAATTCCATGTGCAGTAAATTGGAATGAATTTTCAAACATATTGGTCTAACGGCTATGACACAATTAAGCATGGAGTGCCATGGCATTTAAATTCCAAAAAAAAACAGAAACAGATGAAACCTTGCTTGATGTAATGTCATGCCACCAAAATGATGCGGTAAAATTTTTGGCATGTTTGATGAAAGTTTGGACACACACCCCTCACAAACCGAAGCAACTCACTAGAAGACTCGTGGTTCTGAGAGGGAACAATGCATGTTTGATGACGAACGGGAGATAGCTTCCCCTTACAACCTTCAATTTTTTCTACATTTAACGTGCACTAATACAACTGTCATGTGAAAATTTGGAAAATTTCAGGGGTCATTTGACCTTTTAAAGACATTTAAGTGATTTTCTAGCCATTCAATGACCGTAATTCAAATTTGAACTACATCTACATGCAATGGCTAACCATTACAGTTTGAAAAATCATATTTGTGTACTTGTGTGCGATTTAATTCCATGTGTAGTAAATTAGAAGGAATTGTTAAACATATTGGTCTCACGGCATGGACACATGCATGGAGTGCCATGGCATTTTAATTCAAAAAAAGTAAGAAATGCTCAGAAAAACATGAAACCTTGCTTGATGTAATGTCATGCCACCAAGATGATGTGGTAAAACAATTGGCCTGTTTTACGAAAGTTTGGACACACACCCCTCACAAACCGGAGCAACTCACTAGAAGGCTCGTGGTTTCGAGAGGGAACAATGCATGTTTGATGACGAACAGGAGATAGCTTCCTCTTACGACCTTCAATTTTTTTCTATGTTTAACATGCACTAATGCAACTATCATGTGAAATTTTGGAAAATTCCAGGGGTCATTTGACCTTTTAAAGTCATTTGAGTGATTTTCTAGCCATTTAATGACCGTAATTCAAATTTGAACTACATCTACATGCAACGGCTAACCATAACGGTTTGAAAAATCATATTTGTGTACTTGTGTGTGGGTTAATTCCATGTGCAGTAAATTAGGAGTTTTCAAACATATTGGTCTCACAACATGGACACATGCATGGAGTGCCATGGCATTTTAATACCAAAAAATTAAAAAAAATGATCAGAAAAACTTGAAACCTTGCTTGACTTAATGTCATGCCACCAAGATGATGTAGTAAAAAATGGGCATGTTTGACGAAAGTTTGGACATACACCCCTCACAAACCGGAGCAACTCACTAGAAGGTCGTCATTCCGAGAGGGAACAATGCATGTTTGATGACGAACGGGAGATAGCTTCCTCTTACGACCTTCAAATTGTTTATGTGTTTAACGTGCACTAATACAACTATCATGTAAAAATATGGAAAATTTCAGGGGTCATTTGACCTTTTAAAGACATTATGTGATTTTCTAGCCATTTAATGACCGTAATTCAAATTTGAACTACATCTACATGCAACGACTAACCGCAATAGTTTGAAAAATCATATTTGTGTACTTGTGTGCGAGTTAATTCATGTGTAGTAAATTAGAAGGAATTTTCAAACATATTGGTCTGACGGCATGGGCACATGCATGGAGTGCCATGGCATTTTAATTCCAAAAAAATAAAAAAATGATCAGAAAAACATGAAACCTTGCTTGATTTAATGTCATGCCACCAAGATGATGTGGTAAAAAATTGGCCTGTTTGACGAAAGTTTGGACACACACCCCTCACAAACCGGAGCAACTCACTAGAAGGTCGTCGTTCCGAGAGGGAACAATGCATGTTTGATGACGAACGGGAGATAGCTTCCTCTTACGACCTTCAAATTGTTTCTGTGTTTAACGTGCACTAATACAACTATCATGTAAAAATATGGAAAATTTCAAGGGTCATTTGACCTTTTAAAGACATTATGTGATTTTCTAGCCATTTAATGACCGTAATTCAAATTTGAACTACATCCACATGCAACAGCTAACCATAACGGTTTGAAAAATCATGTTTGTGTACTTGTGTGCAAGTTAATTCCATGTGAAACAATTGGTCTCACGGCATGGACACACACTGGTACATGTCGGTGCTATTGATATGTCTCCAACGTATTAATTTTTGATTGCTCCATGCTATATTATCTACTGTTTTGGGCAATATTGGGCTTTACTTTCCACTTTTATATTACTTTTGGGACTAACCTATTAACCGGAGGCCCAACCCAGATTTGCTGTTTTTTTGCCTATTTCAGTGTTTCGAAGAAAAGGAATATCAGACGGAGTCGAAACGGAACGAAATCAATGATACGTCTCCAACGTATCTATAATTTTTGATTGCTCCATGCTATATTCTCTATTGTTTCGGGCAATATTGGGCTTTATTTTCCACTTTTATATTATTTTTGGGACTAACCTATTAACCGGAGGCCCAGCCCAGAATTGCTGTTTTTTGCCTATTTCAGTGTTTCGAAGAAAAAGAATATCAAACGGAGTCCAAAAGACACAAACTCCACGGAACCTGTTTTGGACCGAAGAAGCCCATAGAGTATGTGAAGCTCACCAGGAGTCCGGGCTGCCCACGAGGTGGGGCGCGCCCGCACCTCGTGGCCAGCCCGGATGTCCACCGACGTCCTCCTGCACCCATATATACTCGTACCTAAAACTTCGAACGGAGATTAGATCGGAAGTTCCGCCGCAAGCCTCTGTAGCCACGAGAATCAATCTAGGCCCTCTCCGGCGCCTGCGGAGGGGGCCATCATCACCGTGGCCATGGAGGAGTATCTGGAGGGTCTTCATCACCATGAAGGCCAAGGACCGAAAGGTGGCCATGGAGGAAGAAGCACAAGGGGAGAACCTCTCCTCCTCTCTTCCGGTGGCGCGAGTGCCATCGGGAGGGAATCATCGCCATGGTGATCGTCTTCATCAACATAACCATCATCATCACCATCCTCATCTCTTTTACGCGGTCCACTCTCCCGCACCTGCTGTAATCCCTACTTGAACATGGTGCTTTATGCCACATATTATGATCCAATGATGTGTTGCCATCCTATGATGTTTTGAGTAGATATCTTTTGTCTTTGGGTTGATTGATGATCTAGATTGGTATGAGTTGTATGTTTTACTTTGGTGTTGTCCTATGGTGCCCTCCGTGTCGGCATAGCGTGAGGGATTCCGCTGTAGGGTGTTGCAATACGTTCATGATTCGCTTATAGTGGGTTGGTGAGTGATGAAACACAAACCCGAGTAAGAGGATTGTTGCGTATGGGAATAAAGAGGACTTGATGCTTTAATGCTATGGTTGGGTTTTACCTTAATGATCTTTAGTAGTTGCGGATGCTTGCTAGAGTTCCAATCATAAGTGCATATGATCCAAGTAGAGAAAGTATGTTAGCTTATGCCTCTCCCTCATATGAAATTGCAATAGTGATTACCGGTCTTGTTAACAATTGCCTAGGACAATTCCGCACACCGATCCACCATTATTCCACACTCGCTATTTATATTATTTAGTATTATATTCCAACTTTATGATAATAGCACCTACTTTTATATTTTAGCTCTCCGATATCATGCAAATTTATCCTCTTCATACCCATAACGTAGTTTTATTTCTTGTTTCTAGTTGGAAGTAAACGTTCGGTGCACGTAGAGTCGTATCGGTGGCAGACAGGGCTTGAGAGAATATTGATCTTACCTTTAGCTCCTTGTGGGTTCGACACTCCATACTTATCACTTCTACCATTGGAAAGTGCTACGATGATTCCTTGCACTTGGGGATTATCAAGCTCTTTTCTGGCACCGTTGCGGGGGAGCAATAGCGTGGGGTTGATATTCTCGTGTGTGCTTGTTTGCTTCCTTCACTAAGTAGATTTTGTTTTTCCTTTTTGTTTCTGTTTAGTTTTGGGTGAAACATACAAAAAAATTAAAAATGAAAATACAAAAAAAATATTACTTGCCTCTCATGCCTAAAAAGTTTTTCAAAAATAGAAGTGATTGGAAGGTTTTGCATTGAAGAAGTGAGGGTCGACCTTGAGCACTTGTGCTCATGCTCACGGAAACAATGTAGAATTTTTCATGGAAATTTCTCTGTAAATAATTATCCCCTTGTATATATTCATTGTATTATAAAAATAATGTGCCAAGCCTTGGTTTTAGGATGATTAGATTGCTTGTTTACTATGTGCAAAACAAAAACAGAAACTTTGGCTGTAGTGCGTGAATTTTCATTTTTTTACTGGAAAGTGAAATGGGTCTGAAACTTTTTGCACATTACTTCTGTAGAAATTTTTCAAATTTTCAAATTTATTTTATAATTTTAGGAGTTATAGAAGTTTGCCAAACTTCCAGATTACTACAGACTGTTCTATTTTTAACAGATTCTGTTTTGCGTGTGTTGTTTGCTTATTTCGATGAATCTATGAGTAATATCGGAGGGTATGAACCATAGAGAAGTTGGAATACAGTATGTTTAACACCCATACAAATAAATAATGAGTTAATTACAGTACCTAAAGGTAGTGATTTGCTTTATTACACTAACGGATCTCACAAGTTTTTGTTAAAGTTTTGTGTGGATGAAGTGTTCGAAGGTCGAGGAGATATCAATATGAGAAGAATAAGGAGAGGCAAGAGTTAAAGCTTGGGGATGCCAAAGGCACCCCAAGTAAATATTTCAAAGGATACTCAAGCATCTAAGCTTGGGGATGCCCCGGTTGGCATCCCATCTTTCTTCTTCAACAAATATCGGTATACCTCGGTTTTTGCTTTGTTCACATGATTTGTGTCCTTTGTGTTTTTGTTTTTCCTTTAAGAACCATGCTAGTATGAGATGTCCCTTCATCAATTTATAGAATACTTCATGTGCTTCACTTAAATCTTTTAAGTATGATTTTATAGAATTACTCTTTGTGCTTCACTTAAATCGTTTGAGTATGGTTTTATAGAATGCTTCATGTGCTTCACTTATACACTTTGAGCTTGGATATTGGTTAGCTGTAGAATGCTCCATGAACTTAACTTATATCTTCTGGAGTATGAATAATACTATCATTTAAAGTGGGTTTGGAAGAGTGTCAACTTTAGGAATTAGTGATCCCACTATTTTGGAGGATGTTGAATCTTAGCGTGATATTTATGAAAGTGGATTTGGAAGAGTGTCAACTTTAGCTAGTAATGATTCCAATATTTCGGAAGAGGTTCCAATTGAGTATGAGAACAAAGTTGCTATCCATGATACTACTGAAAATTATCATGAGGGAGGAATACATGCTTGTAGGAGTTGCAATAATATTAAGTTTCCTCTCTACGTGCTTAAAGTTTTGAAGTTATACTTGTTTTGCCTTCCTATGCTAGTTGATTCTTGTTCCCATAAGTTGTGTGCTCACAAAATCCCTAGGCATAGGAAGTGTGTTAGATTTAAATATGCTATCATATTCTTCAAGATGCTATCTTTGTGTTTCAATTCCTATCTTTAAAGTGAGCATCATTGAAATCATCATGCCTAGCTAAAAGGCATTAAAGAAAAGCGTTTGTTGGGAGACAACCCAATATTTACCCTTACTGTTTTTGTGTGTTTACATGATTAATCTATTGTATTAATCATGTTTAATATCTTTTGTTTCAATAAAGTGCCAAGTAAGACCTTTGGGAAAACTTGGGTGAAAGTTAATGTGATCTTGTTGTAAAAAACAGAAATTTTGTGCTCACGAGAATAGATGTAATTTTTTTACAGAAGAGTGATCTCGAGTTGATTCTTTTTGCAGAAGATTAATAGACGAATTCCTCAGTCCACCAATTTATTTCATAATTTTTGGAGTAGCAGAAGTATGGTTATTGTTCAGATCATTACAGACTGTTCTGTTTCTGACAGATTCTGTTTTCATTGCATAGTCTGCTTGTTTTCTAGTTTCTATGGCTTATATTTCTCAATATAATTTGTAGAAATGATATGGTACAGTAGGCATTGTGTGAAAACAATTATGAACCTTGTATTTTTCAGTACCAAAGTGAATGGTTTGCTCTTTATCATACTAACCTATCTCACGAAGTTTGGCTAAGTTTTGTGTGATTGAAGTTTTCAAGTTTTGGGTGAGATATCGATATGAGGAGAATAAGGAGTGGAAATAACCTAAGATTGGGGATGCCCAAGGAACCCCAAGGTAATATTCAAGGAAGACTCAAGCGCCTAAGCTTTGGGATGCCCCGGAAGGCATCCCCTCTTTCGTCTTCAAAACTATCGGTACACCTTACTCGGATCTATATTTTTATTCGTCACATGATATGTGTTTTACTTGGAGCGTCATTTTCTTTTGTTAGTATTATCTAGCTGCTATTTAGAATAGTGTTTTGCATCTTTAGTTTCAATAAAAAAAGTCAAGGATAGCCTTTGCCATGCTTATTTTGCTAGTATATATGTTGCTGTTTGGAAACAGAAAGTTTACCACTGTTGCAAAAAAATCCCTAGAAAAGTCAGAGAATTATATAATGATGAAACCTTTTGCATAATGATCTCTGGTAAATTTATTACAGTTGGAATTTTAGTTCATAATTTTTAGAGTTAGGGAAGTATTGATACTCTTGCATTCTTCACAGACTGTACTGTTTTGGCAGATTGCTGTTATGTTTGCATTGTTTGCACATGTTTGCTTGTTTAATGACTCTATTTGAGGATAGGAGTATTAAATATGCAGAGGCATTTAGTATGCAATGTTGAATAATAATTTTAGTGATTTGTTACAGTAGGAAATGATAAGGTCTTGCATTGGTTTATACTAACCTATCTCATGAGTTCTTGTTGAGTTTGTTGTGAATGAAGCTTCTGATTGAAAGAAGAGAAACCATGATATGGGAGGAATTAAGGAGATATAAAAGTTCAAGATTGGGGATGCCCGAGGCACCCCAAGATAATATTCCAAGAAGTCTCAAGCATCTAAGCTTGGGGATGCCCCGTTAGGCATCCCACCTTTCTTCTTCAACAACTATCGGCTAGTATCGGTTGAGCCTAAGTTTTTGCTTCTTCACATGAGTTGTGCTATCCTTGCAATGTCATTTTATTTCGTTTTACTTGCTGTTTGAATAAAATCATTGGATCTGAATTATTGAATTGAAAAAAGGGACCCTCCCATGGCTAGTTAATTATTCGACTACTCAGTGTCCTTAACTCATATCTTTTGGAGTAGTTTATCATTTACTCACGTGCTTCATGTATATCCTATGAGTAAATGGGGGAATGAATTGAATGTCATAAATCTGAATTTTCATATGCTTCAATGCTTATCACATGATTAGTGATGACTTCACACATAGAAAGTATGAGGCATAAAAGTTGTTGAGAATTGGCAAACGTAGTTTTGGTCATCGTTGCAATTAATAGGAAGTAATAAGGAAAGAGAGGTTCAAAACTATCGGTACACCTTACTCGGATCTATATTTTTATTCGTCACATGATATGTGTTTTACTTGGAGAGTCATTTTCTTTTGTTAGTATTATCTAGCTGCTATTTAGAATAGTTTTTGGCATCTTTAGTTTCAATAAAAAAAAGTCAAGGATAGCCTTTGCCATGCTTATTTTGCTAGTATATATGTTGCTGTCTGAAAACAGAAAGTTTACCACTGTTGCAAAAAATCCCTAGAAAAGTCAGAGAATGATATAATGATGAAACCTTTTGCATAATGATCTCTGATAAATTTATTACAGTTGGAATTTTAGTTCATAATTTTTGGAGTTAGGGAAGTATTGGTACTCTTGCATTCTTCACAGACTATACTGTTTTGGCAGATTGCTGTTATGTTTGCATTGTTTGCACATGTTTGCTTGTTTAATGACTCTATTTGAGGATAGGAGTATTAAATATGCAGAGGCATTTAGTATGCAATGTTGAATAATAATTTTAGTGATTTGTTACAGTAGGAAATGATAAGGTCTTGCATTGGTTTATACTAACCTATCTCATGAGTTCTTGTTGAGTTTGTTGTGAATGAAGCTTCTGATTGAAAGAAGAGAAACCATGATATGGGAGGAATTAAGGAGATATAAAAGTTCAAGATTGGGGATGCCCGAGGCACCCCAAGATAATATTCCAAGAAGTCTCAAGCATCTAAGCTTGGGGATGCCCCGTTAGGCATCCCACCTTTCTTCTTCAACAACTATCGGCTAGTATCGGTTGAGCCTAAGTTTTTGCTTCTTCACATGAGTTGTGCTATCCTTGCAATGTCATTTTATTTTGTTTTACTTGCTGTTTGAATAAAATCATTGGATCTGAATTATTGAATTGAAAAAGGGACCCTACCATGGCTAGTTAATTATTCGACTACTCAGTGTCCTTCACTCATATCTTTTGGAGTAGTTTATCATTTACTCATGTGCTTCATGTATATCCTATGAGTAAATGGGGGAATGAATTGAATGTCATAAATCTGAATTTTTATATGCTTCAATGCTTATCACATGATTAGTTATGACTTCACACATAGAAAGTATGAGGCATAAAAGTTGTTGAGAATTGGCAAACGTAGTTTTGGTCATCGTTGCAATTAATAGGAAGTAATAAGGAAAGAGAGGTTCAAAACTATCGGTACACCTTACTCGGATCTATATTTTTATTCGTCACATGATATGTGTTTTACTTGGAGCGTCATTTTATTTTGTTAGTATTATCTAGCTGCTATTTAGAATAGTGTTTTGCATCTTTAGTTTCAATAAAAAAAAGTCAAGGATAGCCTTTGCCATGCTTATTTTGCTAGTATATATGTTGCTGTTTGAAAACAGAAAGTTTACCACTGTTGCAAAAAATCCCTAGAAAAATCAGAGAATGATATAATGATGAAACCTTTTGCATAATGATCTCTGATAAATTTATTACAGTTGGAATTTTAGTTCATAATTTTTGGAGTTAGGGAAGTATTGATACTCTTGCATTCTTCACAGACTATACTGTTTTGGCAGATTGCTGTTATGTTTGCATTGTTTGCACATGTTTGCTTGTTTAATGACTCTATTTGAGGATAGGAGTATTAAATATGCAGAGGCATTTAGTATGCAATGTTGAATAATAATTTTAGTGATTTGTTACAGTAGGAAATGATAAGGTCTTGCATTGGTTTATACTAACCTATCTCATGAGTTCTTGTTGAGTTTGTTGTGAATGAAGCTTCTGATTGAAAGAAGAGAAACCATGATATGGGAGGAATTAAGGAGATATAAAAAGTTCAAGATTGGGGATGCCCGAGGCACCCCAAGATACTATTCCAAGAAGTCTCAAGCATCTAAGCTTGGGGATGCCCCGCTAGGCATCCCACCTTTCTTCTTCAACAACTATCGGTTAGTATCGGTTGAGCCTAAGTTTTTGCTTCTTCACATGAGTTGTGCTATCCTTGCAATGTCATTTTATTTTGTTTTACTTGCTGTTTGAATAAAATCATTGAATCTGAATTATTGAATTGAAAAAGGACCCTACCATGGCTAGTTAATTATTCGACTACTCAGTGTGTCCTTCACTCATATCTTTTGAGTAGTTTATCATTTACTCATGTGCTTCATGTATATCCTATGAGTAAATGGGGAAAGAATTGAATGTCATAAATCTGAATTTTCATATGCTTCATATGCTTATAATCAAGATTGGGGATGCCCGAGGCACCCCAAGATACTATTCCAAGAAGTCTCAAGCATCTAAGCTTGGGGATGCCCCGCTAGGCATCCCACCTTTCTTCTTCAACAACTATCGGTTAGTATCGGTTGAGCCTAAGTTTTTGCTTCTTCACATGAGTTGTGCTATCCTTGCAATGTCATTTTATTTTGTTTTACTTGCTGTTTGAATAAAATCATTGAATCTGAATTATTGAATTGAAAAAAGGGACCCTCCCATGGCTAGTTAATTATTCGACTACTCAGTGTCCTTCACTCATATCTTTTGGAGTAGTTTATCATTTACTCATGTGCTTCATGTATATCCTATGAGTAAATGGGGGAAAGAATTGAATGTCATAAATCTGAATTTTCATATGCTTCATATGCTTATAACATGATTAGTGATGACTTCACACATAGAAAGTATGAGGCATAAAAGTTGTTGAGAATTGGCAAACGTAGTTTTGGTCATCGTTGCAATTAATAGGAAGTAATAAGGAAAGAGAGGTTCACATACAAATATATTGTCTTGGACATCTTTTATGATTGTGAAGCACTCATTAAGTATGACATGCTAAAAGAGTTGACATTGGACAAGGAAGACAACGTAATGGTTTATGTTTTTCGACATCTCAGTTAAAGTATATTGTCATTGACCTTCCAAACATGTTGAGCTTGCCTTTCTCCCTCATGCTAGCCAAATCCCTTGCACCAAGTAGAGATACTACTTGTGCTTCTAAATACCCGTAAACCCAGTTTTGCCATGAGAGTCCACCATACCTACCTATGGATTGAGTAAGATCCTTCAAGTAAGTTGTCATCGGTGCAAGCAATAAAAATTGCTCTCTAAATATGCATGACTTATTAGTGCAAAGAAAATAAGCTTTGTACGAACTTGTTGTGGAAGTAATAAAAGCGAAGGACTGCATAATAAAGGTCCACATACAAGGGGCAATATAAAGTGACGTTCTTTTGCATTAAGATTTTGTGCATCAACCCTAAACGCGCATGACAACCTGCTTCCCTCTGCGAAGGGCCTATCTTTTACTTTATGTTTTTACTTTATGCTTGAGTCAAGGTGATCCTCACCATCCTCTTTTTCATTTTATCCTTTGTCAAGCTCCTTGTGTTTGAAAGATCATGATATATATATATATATATATATATATATATATATATATATATATATATATATATATATATATATATATATATATATATATATATATCAATTGGATGTAAGTTAGCATGGGCTATTATTGTTGACATCACCTAAAGGTGAATAAGTTGGAAGGCAACACAATAAGCCCTATCTTTCTTAGTGTCCCATTGAAACTCCATAACCACGCCAGATTGCGTGAGTGTTAGCAATTGTAGAAGACTATATGATAGTTGAGTATGTGGACTTGCTGAAAAGCTCTATTCTTGACTCTTTCTGATGTTATGATAAATTGAAATTGCTTCAATGACTGAGATTATAGTTTGTTAGTTCTCAATGAAGTTTCTGAACCATGCTTGACATTGTGAATAGATTGTTACTTGATCATGAAAAGTTTTATGAGATGAGCTATAGTTATGATATGTAATTATGCTAGAAAAAGTGATTGGAATTATCATTGATAAAACTTAAGCACTTACTAGCATTCCACATCAAAAATTATCTTTTATCATTTACCTACTCGAGGACGAGCAGAATTAAGCTTGGGATGCGATCGTCTCCAACGTATCTATAATTTTGATTGCTCCATGCTATATTATCTACTGTTTGAGCAATATTGGGCTTTATTTTCCACTTTTATATTATTTTTGGGACTAACCTATTAACCGGAGGCCCAACCCGTAATTGCTGTTTTTGCCTATTTCGGTGTTTGAAGAAAAGAATATCAAGCGGAGTCCAAAAGACACGAAACTCCACGGAACCTGTTTTGGACCGAAGAAGCCCATAGAGTGCAGAAGCTCACCGGGAGTCCTGGCTGCCCACGAGGTGGGGGCGCGCCCACTTCCCAGGGCGCGCCCCTACCTCGTGGCCAGCCCGAAGTCCACCGACGTCCTCCTGCACCCATATATACTCTCGTGCCTAAAACTTCCGAGCGGAGATTAGATCAAGTTCCGCCGCAAGCCTCTGTAGCCACGAGAATCAATCTAGGCCCTCTCCGGCGCCCTGCGGGGGGGGCCATCATCACCGTGGCCATGGAGGAGTATCTGGAGGGTCTTCATCACCATGAAGGCCAAGGACCGTAAGGTGGAGGCCATGGAGGAAGAAGCACAAGGGAGAACCTCTCCTCCTCTCTTAGGTGGCCGGAGTGCCATCGGGAGGGAATCATCGCCACGGTGATCGTCTTCATCAACATCACCATCATCATCACCATCCTCATCTCTTTTACGCGGTCCACTCTCCCGCACCCCGCTATAATCCCTACTTGAACATGGTGCTTTATGCCACATATTATGATCCAATGATGTGTTGCCATCCTATGATGTTTTGAGTAGATATCTTTTGTCTTTGGGTTGATTGATGATCTAGATTGGTATGAGTTGTATGTTTTACTTTGGTGCTGTCCTATGGTGCCCTCCGTGTCGCGCAGGCGTGAGGGATTCCCGCTGTAGGGTGTTGCAATACGTTCATGATTCGCTTATAGTGGGCTGGTGAGTGACTGAAACACAAACCCGAGTAAGAGGGATTGTTGCGTATGGGAATAAAGAGGACTTGATGCTTTAATGCTATGGTTGGGTTTTACCTTAATGATCTTTAGTAGTTGCGGATGCTTGCTAGAGTTCGAATCATAAGTGCATATGACCCAAGTAGAGAAAGTATGTTAGCTGATGCCTCTCCCTCATATGAAATTGCAATAGTGATTACTGGTCTTGTTAACAACTGCCTAGGACAATTGCGCACACCGATCCACCATTATTCCACACTCGCTATTTATATCATTTAGTATTATATTCTAACTTTATGATAACAGCGCCTACTTTTATATTTTAGCTCTCCGATATCATGCAAAGTTATCCTCTTCATACCCATAACATAGTTTTATTTCTCGTTTCTAGTTGGAAGTAAAAGTTCGGTGCACGTAGAGTCGTATCGGTGGCAGATAGGGCTTGAGAGAATATTGATCTTACCTTTAGCTCCTTGTGGGTTCTACACTCCATACTTATCACTTCCACCTTTGGAAAGTGCTACGATGATTCCTTGCACTTGGGGATTATCAATCAACTAGAGAAGTTATTTTTGGAACGAAAGCTACCCGATGGACTTGGACCCCACGTCAAGGAAGGAACGAGGAAGCCACGAGGGTGGGGGGCACGCCCACCCCCCTAGGGCGCGCCCCCTGCCTCGTGGGGCCCCCGAAGCTCCACCGACATACTTCCTTCACCCATATATACTCTGTTGGGGAACGTAGCAGAAATTCAAAATTTTCTACGCATCACCAAGATCAATCTATGGAGATTCTAGCAACAAGAGAGGGAGAGGATGAGCATCTTTATACCCTTGAAGATCGCTAAGCGGGAGCGTTACAAGAACGCGGATGAAGGAGTCGTACTCGCAGCGATTCAGATCGCGGTTGATTCCTATCTAAGCACCGAACAACGGTGCCTCCGCGTTCAACATACGTACAGCCCGGGGACGTCTCCTCCTTCTTGATATAGCAAGGGAGAGGAGAAGTTGAGGAGAACTCCGGCAACCGCGACAGACATGGTGGTGATGGAGCTCGTGGTTCTCCGGCAGGGCTTCACCAAGCACTACGGAGGAGGAGGAGGTGTTGGAGGAGGAGAGGGCTGCGCCAGGAAGGGTGTGGCTGCCCTCTCTCTCTCACACTATATATAGGGGAAGGAGGAGGGGGCGCCTAGGGTTCCCTAGGGAGGGCGGCGGCCATAGGGGAAACCCTAGATGGGTTTTGGCGCCCCCCCCCTAGGAAACTTGCCCCCCAAGCCGGGAGGGGTGGCTGCCCTAGGGGTGGCGCCCCCACCTCTCCAGTTTTTTTTGACGGGGAACTAGGAACTTTATTAAGTAGTAATCAACATCGGAATACAAATGATGTCTGGTAATGTCCCTAGCCAAATGTGGCGGCCTACAGCAAGAGAAGATGCTGCTTTCGCCAGTGCATGCGCTTCGAAATTATTCTCTCTGTGTTCGAACTTGAACTTGACATGGTGGAAATCCCTTCTCCTCTCCGATATTTCATGTAACACCGATGCATAATGTGTCGCCGTTGCTGCTTCTATCCTGTTCACCACTTCCAAGCAATCGGAGGCAATCAGCAGACGTGGTAGATGCAAGTCTGCAGCCAAAGCAAGAGCTTCATTACATGCATGTGCCTCCAGAGCTGTCGCATCGTTCAAACCTTCAAAGACCAGTGCCGAAGCTCCCAGGAACAGACCGTCCTTGTCTCTGCATATCACCGCTGCTGCCCCAACATGGCCATTCCTCGATATACCTCCATCCACATTGAATTTTGCTTCATCCTCCTCTGGTGGTAGCCATGCTTTGTTACGAGGCCGGGTCCCAACAGCTGTCATAGTGACCGGAGCTTCCCGTTTTACTGCAATCTCTAGGTCCTGAAGATACCTCGTGATAAAGCACCAGGTTGATAGCGGGCTCTGAAATTCATTTTCATGTATTGCTTTCCTACGCGCCCACCACACTGCCCACATGGTGATCAAAACCTTTGCAAGCTCCTTTCGCTTTGAGGTTTCAAACAGCCGTAACAACCACAGCACAGGATCCGGAGATCTATTAGAAATGACATGTTCCAGTACGTCCTCTTCACCCAGAGCCCACACGCAGCGAGCCATGCGGCAATCAAACAAGCAATGGCGTCAGGTATCCTCCTGAGCATTGCACAACGGGCATACCGCTGTGTCCGCCATGTTTCGGTGTTGTCGAGTGACCCCAGTTGGCAGCGAGGTATGTGCAAGTCGCCAGGTAAACACCCTGACCTTCGATGGTACCCTCGTCTTCCAGAGGCGGGTCCAATCCCGTTTGGTCGAGGCTCGATCGGAAGTGCCTGCGCCATGTTCAATCCACTCGTCCCGTTGATATTTAATGCCCGTCAGCATCCTATACGCTGACTTGACCGAGAAGATTCCACGCCTGTCATAGTGCCATGCATAAAAATCATCTTGCAGCCTTGAGCTCAGCGGGATATTCAGAATAACATCCACATCAGGGCCAACAAAATTTTCGATGAGCATCTGTTTGTTCCACTTACTTGTGACCGAGTCGATCAACTCCGCCACCTGGCGCGGTGGATCAGCCCTCAAAGCACACAGAGGCCGAAGCTTGTAGTCACGTGGTATCCAGTTATCCCTCCAAATGTCAGTATCAACACCTGTACCCACTCTCTTGATAATTCCGAGTGCTAGGATTTCCTTCCCCTCCATGATAGAGCTCCAAACCCGAGAGGGATGATTGCCTAATGAGGCCTCAAGGATGCTGCTTTGTGGATAGTAACGTGCCTTGAGCACCCTTGCGCTTAAAGAGTCAGGGTCTTGTAGTAGGCGCCAGGCTTGTCGGGCAAGCAAAGCTAGGTTAAAGAGTTCAATGTCTCTAAGCCCATTCCTCCCATGAATTTAGGCTTACACATAGTATTCCATGACACCCAAGCCGTTCTCCTTTCTCCGCCTTTGCTGCCCCACCAAAACTTTCTGAGTAGACCATTAATATGCTCACACAAGCCTCGTGACAGTTTGAAACAAGCCATAGAATAGGTTGTATGGATTGTGCTACCGATTTAATGAGAACTTCCTTCCCTCCTGCTGATAAGCATTTTTCTGTAACGCCCCGGATTCGATGCGCCAGGTGTCCGTCAGTTATTCGCCGTCGTTGCCATGTCATTTGCTTGCGTGTTGCATTTTGCCATGTCATCATCTGCTTTTCATATCATGTCATCATGTGCATCGCATTGGCATACGTGTTCGTCTCATGCATCCGAGCATTTTCCCCGTTGTCCGTTTTGCAATCCGGCACTCCTATGTCTCCGGCCCCCTTTTGCCTCTTTTCGGTAAAGGGTGTTAAACGGTCTCGAATGGACCGAGGTTTGTCAAGCGGCCTTGGTATAGCACCGGTAGACCGCCTGTCAAGTTTCGGATCATTTGGAGGTCGTTTGGTACTCCAACGGTTAACCGGGTAACCGTGAAAGCCCCCTTCTCCTTGCAGCCCAACACCCTTCCAAAGTGGCCCAAAACCCACCTAACTCCCCTCCATGCTCTCGGTCGTTCGATCACGATCGCGTGGCCGAAAACCGCTCCTCATTTGGACTCTCCTAGCTCCTCTACCTATAAACTAGACCTTCCCGAATTTTCGCGCAGATCAAACCCTAGCCTTTCCTCTCCGCGCCCGGGCCTTCACCCTTGGCCGGACACGTCCAGCCAGCCACGCCGCTGACCAATGGGCGCGCCACGTCACCCGCCGCCTCTCCTCCACTCCGCCCGCCACGTGGCCTCCCGCGCCGTCCCGCCGCCCGCGGCCGAGAGCCTGGGATCGGGCCCTCCGGCCCGTCTCCCAGCGCTGCCGAAGCGCCGCGCCGCCGCCGAGCCTTGCCGCCTCCGCCGGATTCACCTCCTCCTGCGGAGCTCCTCCGGCGCCTCGCCATGCCGCGCCTCCCGGCCTCCCAGCGCCGCCCCGCAACCCTCCGGCCTGCCGACGCCGGATCTGGCTCCTGTCATGCGGAGCTGCCTGTTCCAGTTCCCGTCGCCCGTCCGCCCTTCCCCCCCGCCGGGCGCCGCCTCGCCCTGCCGAGTCGCGCCGCCCTGCCCGATCCGGGAGGGATCGAGGAGGAGGACGACGCCTCACCCGCGTGGGCCGGATCCCCCCTCCAGGCCCAGCCGGCCCCTTCCCGCGTCCTGGGCCGAAAGCCCACTAGGTGAGCAGCTCTATCCCTCGCCCCGTGCCCGATTTAGCTAAACCGCGCTCGACCTGTTTTTTTTTCTGGAAAATCCACTAAGTCCCGAATCTGTGTAATTATCATGCCATAACTCTCTGCATATTGCTCCGTTTCGTGCGTGTAATATGTCAAATTGTTCGCCTCGACGAGTACATCATTTCATCTCATTGCATCATTTTCATTTGAGCTCATCTTGATGCCCTAAATGCTGTTAGAAGAGGGCTATGTGATGTTAGTTTCGGATTCTTATCAGAACATGCACTTTTGTCATTTTTGCCATGATTGATGTGTGCATCCTATGGACTTGAGTCCTACATGTGTTTTGTAATATGCCATACCATCTTTACAGGGGTGTATGCCATGTATTTTTGTGATCTCTGTGGTGACTAGCACAAGCATGCAAACTAGGCTTCATGATGTTGCTGTTTTCAGCCCTGTTTTGCTGATATTTTTATGCCATGTTAACTTGATGCTACAGAGAGTTCCATGCATATTTTGAGATACTTCAGTAAAGATGTTTTGAACATATGGTTATGCTCTATCCATCCATTCCCTTTCTTGCAATTATGGAGTGCCATAGCTTGAGTCAATCGAGCTCTACTTTTGCTATAAAATGTTTCCTGGCAGATTGTTTACATGTTATTCAATTTTGCCAAGGTTGTAGTAGTTGATCCGTGTATGCTATGATGTTGTTCTTGCCATGTATAGCTTCTATGCCATGTCTTATTGCTATTGGTTGCCTTGCCATGCCATGTATTTCTCTGTGGTGAGTGGTTCAAGCTCACCAACATGCCTACTTATTGTTGTTCCTGCCATGTGTGAATCTGTAATATAACTTGCCATGTTTACATGGGTGCCATCGTATTTTCTGATCCCTTTTGGCTCATGGTCAGTAAGGGACTTTTGTTCTATGCTTTGAGTAGATTCATGCCATGCCTTTGTTTGCCATGTTAAGTTCCTGTAACATGTTGTTTGATAGCTCTAAACATTGCAACATGATGTTATTTTCTGCAAAGTCTGAACTGTTATTATTTGCAATCTTGCCATGTGTTTTTGAGCATGTTCTAGTGATTTCTGGAGATAGCTCAGTGTTCATGTTTTGTAATGATTTACCTGTACATCATGCCCATGCCTTTTGTTATTACGTTGAGATGCTGTAGCATAGTGTTTTGGTGCTTGCAATATGCCTAGTTGCTGTTTTGGACAGCTTGTCCTTTAAACTTGTTTCATGTGTATGTGTTGAACCGTTGCTCCGTTTTGAGTGTGCTCCATATGAAACTTGCTTGATTTTGCATGTAGTTTCATATTATCATGTTGCATCCTTGTTTTGAGGTGTTTGCTTGATGTTTGTATGCATTTTGCATCAATGCCATGCTTATCTTGTTTTGCTCATATCTTCTAGGCCGTAGCTCCGAATCTAATGAACTTTATATGTAACTTGACTAGAATTTCGTGTAGATCATCGTGGTGCATCTTAACTTGCTGTTTAACAACTTGAACATAAGGGTTATTCAGTTCTGGACCAATTTCGAAATTTGCATATGAGGACTTACCGGAATTGTTCTATGTTGTTTCCGGCCTCATTTAAACTTGCCTTGTTGTGTTGGTCTTGTATGCATCATCTCTTGCCATGAGTAGCTTCATGTAGCTTTGTCATGCATCATGCTTGGTTGAGCATCATGTCTTGTTCATGGTGGTGTGTTTACTATGTTGTGTGCTTCTTCTTGTTAGTTCCTGTTTCGTTGCGATCGTGAGGATTCGTTCGTCTACGCTTGGTTCGGCTTCATCCGTTCGTCTTCTTCATGGACTCATTCTTCTTCCTAGCGGGATTTCAGGCAAGATGACCGTCACCTTGGATCTCATTACTATCATTGCTATGCTAGTTGCTTCGTTCTTTCGCTATGCTGCGCTACCTATCACTTGCTGCTCAAGCCTCCCAAATTGCCATGAACCTCTAACCTTTTGTCACCCTTCCTAGCAAATCGTTGTTTGGCTATATTACCGCTTTGCTCAGCCCCTCTTAAAGCGTTGTTAGTTGCAGGTGAAGATGAAGTTTGTTCCTTGTTGGAACATGTTTACTTGTTGGGATATCACAATATATCTTATTTAATTAATGCATCTATATACTTGGTAAAGGGTGGAAGGCTCGGCCTTATGCCTGGTGTTTTGTTCCACTCTTGCCACCCTAGTTTTCGTCATATCGGTATTATGTTCCCGGATTTTACGTCCCTAACGCGGTCGGGTGATTTATGGGACCCCCTTGACAGTTCGCTTTGAATAAGACTCCTCCAGCAAGGCCCAACATTGGATTTACCATTTGCCTCACCACCACCTACATTTCCCTTGGGAGTAATTAACCCAAGGGTCATCTTTATTCAGCCCCGGGCCAATGCTTGTCTAAGTGTTGGTCCAAACTAGAGTGCTTTGCGGTGCCCCTCAAGGAAACTTGGGGTCTGGTTTTAGTTATACGAACTGCTCATCCGGTCGTGGCTCGAGACGAGATACGCGGCTACTATCGGGGTGTCGGCACGCCGGGAGGTCTTGCTGGTCTTGTTTTATTGTCTTGTCGAATGTCTTGTAGCCGGATTCCGAGACTGATCGGGTCTTCCCGGGAGAAGGAATATCCTTCGTTGATCGCGAGAGCTTATCATGGGCTAAGTTGGGACACCCTGCAGGTATAAACTTTCGAGAGCCGTGCTCCGCGTTATGTGGCGATGGGAATTTGTTAATATCCGGTTGTAGTAAACTTGAAGCAAACTCTTCTAAAATACACCAACCGTAATGCGTAACCGTGAGTGTCTCTTTTCGGGTTGATCGAGAGGAGAACACGGTTTCGGGTTATGTCGGCGTAAGTAGGAGTTCAGGATCACTTCTTGATCATTACTAGTTGACGACCGTTCCTTTGTTTCTCTTCTCGCTCTCATTTGCGTATGTTAGCCACCATATATGCTTAGCCGCTGCTGCAACCTCACCACCTTTACCTCTTCCTTACCCATTAAGCTTTGCTAGTCTTGATACCCATGGTAATGGGATTGCTGAGTCCTCGTGGCTCACAGATTACTACACCACCAGTTGCAGGTACAGTTTTGCGATGATCATGACGCGAGAGCGATGTTTACTTGTGTTGGAGTTCTTCTTATGCTTCTTCTTCGATCAGGGGATAGGTTCCAGGTCAGCAGCCTGGGCTAGCAGGGTGGATGTCGTCTGAGTTTCTGTTTATGTTTCATCCGTAGTCGGATGTTGATCTCTTGTATATGTTGTTGATGTATTCTTGTGGCATTTGTGCCTTATGTATGTATCCCTATGTATTATGTAATGTTGATGTAATGATATCCACCTTGCAAAAGCGTCTTCAAGATGCGCTTCTATCCTTGGTGGGACCACCGAGTTCCTTTTGGATAGGGTCGCATCTTGGGCGTGACATTTTCCATCCAACCTTGTACCTGCTTCCAAATTATGTCTTTTAAGTATCGAAAGCACCCCTCCTTCGAGCTGCCAACGTCGGTTGGAAGCCCAAGATATTTCTCCGAAAGTGATTCATTATGCACATCAGCTTAACTTTTACCACATCCCTCAATGGCTCGTGCACACCTTTGCTAAAGTAAATTGACGATTTTTCGTGTTGATACGTTGGCTGACGCATCACAATATTTCTTCAACAGCTCCGAATTTTATTGCACTCTCGTTGTAGCTTCAAAGAAAAGCAAGCTGTCATCCGCAAAGAGGAGGTGGTTTACTACCGCGCCGTGGCATAATGTAAACACCTCTTATCCTCGCATCTTGTGATTTCAGTAAGCAAGAAAGGCCCTCAGCCGCCAACAGAAATAAATAGGGGGAGATAGGATCCCCTTGTCGTAAACCCCGTGATGGCCTGAAAGCATCCAGAATTCCACCATTAAAGAGGACCGAGAAAGAAACCGAAGATACACACCTCATGATGGTTTCAGTAAACCTTGGGCTGACACCCAATTTTAGCATCACCGCTTTGAGATATGGCCACTCAAGCCTATCATAGGCCTTCATCATGTCACGCTTTAGAGCACAGAAACGATTGCCCTTCACCCTTCTCGTTTTCATATAATGTAAGCACTCATAAGCTGTAATGAAGTTATCTGTAATCAGACACCCCGGGACAAAAGCTGACTGCTCTTCAGAAATCACCTCCGAAAGGATTATCTTCAGCCTGTTCGCTAAAACCTTGGAAGCGATCTTGTAGATCACATTACAAAGGCTTATCGGCCGAAATTGTCCTAATAATTTTGGACTCGCAATCTTGGGAATCAAAACGATGAACGTGTTGTTGATATCCTCTGGTGAATCATCTCCTTCAAGTAATCTTATTACCATACCTGTCACCTCATCGCCACACGATCCCAAAGGTGCACTGAAAAAATGCTACTGGAAAGCCATCCGCCCAGAGCCTTTGTGGGAAACATCTGGAATAATGCCTCTTTAACCTCATCTCTACTATATCTTGCATTTAGACGGGCATTCATCGCTGCGTCTACCCTACGTGGTATATGTGACAACACCTCCTCAATGCCAATAGATCCCTCCGAGGTGTACAGACTCTCATAAAAAGCACTTGTCATATCCGTCTGTTCCCGTGGATCCGAACAGGTAGTTCCATCACCCCTCTCCAAGATACTGATCTTGTTTTTTGCTTTGCGAGCACTCGCCTTCTTCTGAAAATACTTTGTATTCGCGTCTCCTTCTGATAGCCATTGCACTCGTGCACGTTGCCTCATCATCACCTCTTCCCGAAACGACAGCTCGACAATCCTGTCCTGCACTTGCTTCTCCTCGGGACCCGGCCCAACCCTCAACGGGTCGGCTCGAAGACCTGCTAGGCGTTGCCTTAGGTCTCTAAGCTCCTGCCTGACTAAGCCGAACGTTTGTCTACTCCACCTCTTTAAACTTGCTGCAACATTATTCAACTTATGCGCCAGATCACCAACAGTGTTTGCAGGGAGCTCAGCCTCCCATGCTTGTTCCAGAGCCTCGCCGAACCTGTCATCGGATTCCCACGCGCACTCGTAACGGAAAGGTTTCTTCAGTTAGTATCTCATGCTGCTATCCTCCAACATATTTGACAGGACAATGGGGTTGTGGTCAGACTTTGCCGCCGTGAGATGTTCAACTGAAGCAAATGGAAACAAAGCCGACCAACTTGCAGTAGCAAGGGCTCTGTCAAGTTGAACACGACAGAACTCACCCCCCACCACTCTCTTCTCGAAAGTCCAATCCAGCCCCTTATACCCCAAATCAGCTAGGTTGCAAACATCAACAGCTTCTCGAAATCCTGCAATTTGGGCACTGTCCCGTTCATTTGGTCCCATTTGTTCCTCTGGCCGAAGAATCTCATTGAAATCCCCCATGCACACCCAAGGCAGTGTGCTTTCACCTCTTAAAATCTTCATCATATCCTATGTTTTGTACCTCAGGCTTCTGTTAGCAGCACCATAAAAGCATGATAAACGCCATGGTTCCTCTCCAGGTTGGGAAATCACCGAGTCGATATGATACTAAGAAAAGTTTTTTATTTCAAGATTGATATTATTCTTCCAATACAAGCACAAACCCCCACTTCTTCCACTACTACCTACTCCAAAACTACTACTAAACCCTAACCTACTCGCCAAACCTTCCACTCGGTACTTTGCCACTGGTTTCAATAATACACAGCACCGACGGCACTAGCCTCCACAAGATCATGGAGCTCACGAATCGTCAGTAGGTCGCCAATTCCTCGGCAGTTCAAAGACATAGTCCTCATTGGGCTCGGCGTCCTCCTCACCGGAGGCCGCCTTAGCTGTATATTCAATTCCGTCCACAACCATTCCCTCATCCTGTTTCCTCTGCTTCACCACCTGCACTTTCTCAGGCGTAGATGCTGTGTCGTTGGCCCCAGAAGATGTAGCACCCTCAAGGCGGAATACTGATCCTGCCACTCTGCCCGCTAGATTCGGGACTTGCTGGCCTCTTATATGGACACTACCATCCACTGCCACCAGGCACTTCCGGGCTCCTTTCTCACCCCCCCTCTTCACCGTGATGTTGCTCCTGATCAGCTTCCACTCCATCCATCTCCGCCCTATGCGTTTCAGCAGCAGCCCCATCATCTCCGGACTCTCTTCTCCCTCGACCTCCCGAATCCCTTCCTCCCCGGCCTCCCATTTCTCCTCTTCCAGCAACCCTCCATCTACTTCTTCCTCCTCCATCCCCTCTCCCTCTTCCACCTAGACCCTGAGCTGTCGGCATCTCTGGCTCCCAAAGCAGCCAATGCCCCCACTCAAAAGTTCTCGGGTCATGCACATCGTCGCCACATTCATCAGCCAGGTGTCCCGTCCTTCCACAAGCAAAACAGAAATCTGGGAGCTTCTCATAGAAGACACTATACCTCTTGTACTCCTTTAACGTAATAGGCACAAACCAGACCAGCGGGATATTGACATCAACATAAACCCTAACTCGTAGGGTACTAGCCGGGTTTATTCTACCCTCATTCATAATCACACTGAACGGTGGATCTCCCACCTTTGCTGCAACTTTCTCGGCCAATTCTCTCCTCCTCGTCAGTCCATCGGGCAGCCCCTTCACCCTTGCCCACACCTGTATCTTGTTTAGTCTATACCCTTTGACATCTGAGAAGCCATCATATTCCTGTAGTACCACCGGAGCCCTCCGAAACAACCACGGCCCCCCCTCCATGATCTTCTTCCAGTCACCTAAACAATGGCATTGAACAAGGAACAGATTCGGGCCTTTGACATTGAAAGTAACCCCTTGTGCCGCCGCCCATGCATTACGCATCTGCTGCATCAGCGCGGCATGGCTAAAAGGCTTCATGGTGTGGGCTCGGAACAGAGCCAGCCAGCGCACATCCTTGATGAGTTCATCCACCTCCTCCGAGAAATCCAGCTCCTCCTCCTCCCTCCCATGAAGCTTCATCCCCGCAAATTGGTCTTCCAGATCTGGATCAGGCCCATAGTAATCGCCATACTCCTCCTCATCTTCCTCTGCCTGATTCCTCACATCTTGCGATCTCTGGTTCTACCTATCCTCCCCCCAGACTCATCCCTAGCACTCCCCCTAGGCGTCTCAGAACCGCTTGGTCGAGCCGCCGCCACCATCACTACTGCATCCGCCCTTGCTCCGCCCTTCCCCCTTGCACCTGGTTCGTCAGATCCGCCATGCACGCGCGCACACACAACGGAGGATGATGGATCTCACCGACGGCCAATGAGGGTCGGCAACCGGAGAGAATTTACGTGGACTCCGGCAGTTTCGCCGGAGGATAGGTGGAACCCTCGGTTAACCTAGATGGAGGAGGATGGGGTGGGAGGGGCGCTCAGCCCCTTAGTGGGCTGATGTGCCCTCTCCCCTTGGCCCATAAGGCCCCCCAAAGCTTGCCGGGGCCTCCAAACCCCTTTCGACACGCCGGTCATCACCGGTACCCGGAACAATTCCAGACTCCAATACCCTTCGTCCAATATACCGATCTTCACCTCCGGACCATTCCGAGCTCCTCGTCATGTCCGGGATCTCATCCGGACTCAAAACCTTCGTAACCACATACTATTTCCCATAACAACTCTAGCGCCACCGAACCTTATGTGTAGACCCTACGGGTTCGGGAACCATGCGAACATGACCGAGACGTTCTCCGGTCAATAACCAACAGCGGGATCTGGATACCCATGTTGGCTCCTACATGTTCCACGATGATCTCATCGGATGAACCACGATGTCAAGGATTCAAGCAATCCGTATGCAATTCCCTTTGTCTAGCGGTATTGTACTTGCCCGAGATTCGATCGTCGGTATGCGATACCTTGTTCAATCTCGTTACGGCAAGTCTCTTTACTCATTCCGTAACACATCATCCCGTGATCAACCCCTTGGTCACATTGTGCACATTATGATGATGTCCTACCGAGTGGGCCCAGAGATACCTCTCCGTCACACGGAGTGACAAATCCCAGCCTCGATTCGTGCCAACCCAATGACACTTTCGGAGATACCCGTAGTGCACCTTTATAGCCACCCGATCACGTTGTGACGCTTGGTACACCCAAAGCATTCCTACGGTATCCGGGAGTTGCACAATCTCATGGTCTAAGGAAATGATACTTAACATTAGAAAAGCTTTAGCATACGAACTACACGATCTTTGTGCTAGGCTTAGGATTGGGTCTTGTCCATCACATCATTCTCCTAATCATGTGATTCCGTTATCAACGACATCCAATTTCCATGGTCAGGAAAACGTAACCATTTATTGATCAACGAGCTAGTCAACTAGAGGCTTACTAGGGACATGGTGTTGTCTATGTACCCACACATGTATATGAGTCTCCTATCAATACAATTATAGCATGGATAATAAAAAATTATCATGAACAAGGAAATATAATAATAATAACTAATTTATTATTGCCTCTAGGGCATATTTCCAATAGTCTCCCACTTGCACTAAAGTCAATAATCTAGTTCACATCGCCATGTGATTAACACTCACAGGTCACATTGCCATGTGACCAACATCCAAAGAGTTTACTAGTGTCACTAAACTAGTTCACATCATCATGTGATTAAGACTCAATGAGTTCTGGGGTTTGATCATGTTTTGCTTGTGAGAGAGGTTTTAGTCAACAGGTCTGCAACATTCAGATCCGTATGCACTTCGCAAATCTCTAGGTCATATTGTAAATGCTGCTTCCACGCTCCACTTGAAGCTATTCCAAATGGTTGCTCCACTATACGTATCCGGTTTGCTACTCAGAGTCACTCGGATAGGTGTTAAAGCTTGCATCGACGTAACCCTTTACGCCGAACTCTTTATCACCTCCATAATCGAGAAACATGTCCTTATTTACTCCAAGGACAATTTTGACTGATGTCCAATGATCCATTCTTGGATCATTCTTTTACCCCTTGACTGACTCATGGAAAGGCACACTTCCGGTGCGGTACACAGCATAGCATACTATAGAGCCTACTCTGAAACATAGGGGACGACCTTCGTCCTTTCTCTCTCTTCTACCGTGGTCGAGCTTTAACTCTTAACTTCATACCTTACAACTCAGGCAAGCACTCCTTCTTTGACTGATCCATCTTGAACACCTTCAAGATCATGTCAAGGTATGTGCTCATTTGAAAGTACCATTTAGCGGTTTTTGATCTATCCTCATAGATCTTGATGTTCAATGTTCAAGCAGCTTAATCCAGGTTTTCTATTGAAAAACACTTTTCAAATAACCCTATATGCTTTCCAGAAATTCTACATCATTTCTGATCAACAATATGTCAACAACATATACTCATCGAAATTCTATAGTGCTCCCACTCACTTCTTTGGAAATACAAGTTTCTCATAAACTTTGTATAAACCCAAAATCTTTGATCATCTCATCAAAGCGCATATTCCAACTCCGAGATGCTTACTCCAGTCCTTAGAAGGATTGCTTTGGAGCTTTGCATACTTGTTAGCGTCTTTCGTGATTGTCAAAACCTTTCGGTTGTATCACATACAACCTTTCCTCAAGAAAATTGTCGAGGAAACAATGTTTTGACATCCTATCTCAAGATTTCATAAATAAAGCAAGAATCGCTAATCCAATTCCAACAGACTCTTAGCATCTCTATGAGTGAGAAAGCCTCACCGTAGTCAACTCCTTGAATCTTGTCGGAAAACATCTTAACGACAAGTCGAGCTTTCTTAATGGTCATACTTATCATCATTGTCTGTCTTCCTTTTAAAATCCATCTGTACCCAATAGCCTTACGACCATCAAGCAGTTCTTCCAAAGTCTACACTTTGTTTTCATACATGGATCCTCTCTCGGATTTTATGGCCTCGAGCCATTTGTCGGAATCCGGGCCCACCATCGCTTCTGCATAGCTCGTAGGTTCATTGTTGTCTAGCAACATGACCTTCAAGACATGGTTACTGTACCACTCTGAAGTAGTACGCATCCTTGTCACCCTACGAGGTTCGGTAGTGACTTGATCCGAAGTTTCATGATCACCATCATCAACTTCCACTTCAATTGATGTAGGTGCCACAGGAACAACTTCCTGTGCCCTACTACATACTGGTTGAAGTGATGGTTCAATAACCTCATCAAGTCTCCACCATCCTCCCACTCAATTCTTTCGAGAGAAACTTTTTCTCGAGAAAGGACCCGTTTCTAGAAACAATCACTTTTGCTTCCGGGTCTGAAATAGGAGGTATACCCAACTGTTTTTGGGTGTCTATGAAGATGCATTTATCCGCTTTGGGTTCGAGCTTATCAACCTGAAACTTTTTCACATAAGCGTCGCAGCCCCAAGCTTTCAAGAAACGACAACTTAGGTTTCTCCAAACCATAGTTCATACGGTGTCATCTCAACAAAATTATGTGGTGCCCTATTTAAAGTGAGTGTGGTTGTCTCTAATGCCTAACCCATGAACGATAGTGGTAATTCGATAAGAGACATCATGGTACGCACCATATCCAATAGGGTGCAACTATGATGTTCGGACACACCATCACACTATGGTGTTCCAGCGGTATTAATTGTGAAACAATTTCCACAATGTCTTAATTATGCCAAAACTCAGAACTCAGATATTCATCTCTATGATCATATCATAGACATTTTATCCTCTTGTCACGAAGATCTTCAACTTCACTCTGAAATTACTTGAACCATTCAATAATTCAGACTTGTATTTCATCAAGTAAATATACTCAAGATCTACTCAAATCATCTCGTGAAGTAAGAACATAACGATATCCATCACAAGCCTTAGCACTCATTGGACTGCACACATCAAAATGTATTACTTCCATCAAGTTGCTTTCTTGTTCCATTTCACCGAAAACGAGGCTTTCAAATCATCTTGCCCATATGGTATGATTTGCATGTCTCAAGTGATTCAAAATCAAGTGAGTCCAAACGGTCCATCTGCATGGAGTTTCTTCATGCATATACACCAATAGACATGGTTCGCATGTCTCAAACTTTTCAAAACGAGTGAGTCCAAAGATCCATCAACATGGAGCTTCTTCATACGCTTTATACCAATATGACTTACATGGCAATTACCACAAGTAGGTGGTACTATCATTACTATCTTATATCTTTTGGCATGAACATGTGTATCACTACGATCGAGATTTAATAAACCATTCATTTTAGGTGTAAGACCATTGAAGGTATTATTCAAATAAACAGAGTAACCATTATTCTCCTTAAATGAATAACAGACATGTATAGACATAATCCAATCATGTCTATGCTCAACGCAAACACCAAATAACAATTATTTAGGTTTAACACCAATCTCGAAGGTAGAGGGAGCGTGCGATGCTTGATCATATCAACCTTGGAAACACTTCCAACACATATCGTCAGCTCACCTTTAGCTAGTCTCCTTTTATTCCGTAGCTTTTATTTCGAGTTACTAGCACTTAGCAACCGAACCGGTATCTAATACCCTGGTGCAACTAGGAGTACTAGTAAAGTACACACTAACATAATGTATATCCAATATACTTCCGTCGACCTTGCCTGCCTTCTTATCTACCAAGTATCTAGGGTGGTTCTGCTTTAGTGTCCGTTCCTCTCATTACAGAAGCACTTAGTCTCGGGTTTGGGTTCAACCTTAGGTTTTCACTGGAGAAGCAACTGTTTTGTCGTTTCATGAAGTATCCCTTCTTTCCCTTGCCCTTCTTGAAACTAGTGGTTTTACTAACCATCAACAATTGATGCTCCTACTTGACTTCTACTTTCGCGGCATCAAACATCGCGAATACTTCAAGGATCATCATATCTATCCCTGATATGTTATAGTTCATCACGAAGCTCTAGTAGCTTGGTGGCAATGACTTTGTAGAAACATCACTATCTCATCTAGAAGATTAACTCCCACTGATTCAAGTGATTGTTGTACCTGCATAATCTGAGTACAAGCTCAACGATTAAGCTTTTCTCCCTTAGTTTGTAGGCCAAGAAGCTCGCCGGAGGTCTTATACCTCTTGACGTGGGCACGAGCCCGAAATCCCAATTTCAGCCCTCAAACATCTCAGATGTTTCATGACGTTTCAAATCGTCTTCGTGCCTCAACTCTAAACCGCTTAACATTATCAACTATCACGTAGTTATCAAAACGTATGTCGATGTTCGCAACATCCAGAGACGACGCTCGAGGTTCAAAGACACCGAGCGTGCATTAAGGACATAAGCCTTCTAGGAAGCAACAAGGACAATCCTCGCTTTATGGACCTAGTCCGCATAATCGCTACTATCAACTTTCAACTAAATTTTCTAGGAACATATCTAAGCAAAGAGAACTAAAGCGAGCTTTTACATAATTTGCAAAGACCTTTTGACTATGTTCAGGATAATTAAGTTCATCTTATGAACTCTCACTCACATAGACATCCCTCTAGTCATCTAAGTGATTACATGATCCGAGTCAACTAGGCCGTGTCCGATCATCACGTGAGACGGACTAGTCATCATCGGTGAACATCTTCATGTTGATCGTATCTACCATACGTCTCATGCTCGACCTTTCGGTCTCTTGTGTTCCGAGGCCATGTCTGTACATGCTAGGCTCGTCAAGTCAACCTAAGTGTTTCGCGTGTGTAAATCTGGCTTACACCCGTTGTATGTGAACGTTAGAATCTATCACACCCGATCATCACGTGGTGCTTCGAAACAACGAACTTTCGCAACGGTGCACGGTTAGGGGGAACACTT
Source organism: Aegilops longissima (assembly GCA_021605205.1). Classification (NCBI taxonomy): domain Eukaryota; kingdom Viridiplantae; phylum Streptophyta; class Magnoliopsida; order Poales; family Poaceae; genus Aegilops; species Aegilops longissima. The sequence goes on from CM038681.1 coordinate 332,627,409, forward strand.
TCTTGAAATTTTAATGAGGGATCATCTTATTTACTACCGTCGTTCTAAGCAAATAAGATGCATAAACATGATAAACATCACATGCAATCAAAAAGTGACATGATATGGCCAATGTCATTTTGCTCCTTCTGATCTCCATCTTCGGGGCTCCATGATCATCATCGTCGCCGGCATGACACCATGATCTCCATCATCATGATCTCCATCATCGTGTCTCCCTGAAGTTGTCTCGCCAACTATTACTTCTACTACTATGGCTAACGGTTTAGCAATGAAGTAAAGTAATTACATGGTGTTATTCAAGGACACGCAGGTCATACAATAAATAAAGACAACTCCTATGGCTCTCGCCGTTGTCATACTCATCGACATGCAAGTCATGATTCCTATTACAAGAACATGATCAATCTCATACATCACATATCATTCATCACATTCTTTTGGCCATATCACATCACATAGCATACCCTGCAAAAACAAGTTAGACGTCCTCTAATTGTTGTTTGCATGTTTTACGTGGCTGCTATGGGTTTCTAGCAAGAACATTTCTTACCTACGCTAAAACCACAACGTGATATGCCAATTGCTATTTACCCTTCATAAGGACCCTTTTCATCGAATCCGATCCGACTAAAGTGGGAGAGACTGGCACCCGCTAGCCACCTTATGCAACAAGTGCACGTCAGTCGGTGGAACATGTCTCACGTAAGAGTACGTGTAAGGTCGGTCCGGGCCGCTTCATCCCACAATACCATCGAACCAAGATTGGACTAGTAATGGTAAGCATATTGAACAAAATCAACGCCCACAACAACTTGTGTTCTACTCGTGCATAGAAACTACGCATTAGACCTAGCTCATGATGCCACTGTTGGGGAACGTAGCAGAAATTCAAAATTTTCACGCATCACCAAGATCAATCTATGGAGATTCTAGCAACAAGAGAGGGAGAGGATGAGCATCTTCATACCCTTGAAGATCGCTAAGCGGAAGCGCTATAAGAACGCTGGATGAAGGAGTCAGACTGCAGCGATTCAGATCGCGGTTGATTCCGATCTAAGCACCGAACAATGGTGCCTCCGCGCTCAACACACGTACAGCCGGGGACGCCTCCTCCTTCTTGATCCAGCAAGGGAGAGGAGAAGTTGAGGGAGAACTCCGGCAACCGACGACGGCATGGTGGTGATGGAGCTCGTGGTTCTCCCAGGCTTCGCCAAGCACTACGGAGGAGGAGGAGGTGTTGGAGGAGGAGAGGGCTGCGCCAGGAAGGGTGCGGCTGCCTCTCTCTCTCACTATATATAAGGGAAGGGAGGAGGGGAGGCCCTAGGGTTCCCTAGGGAGGCGGCGGCCATAGGGAAACCCTAGATGGGTTTTAGCGCCCCACCCCTCTGAAACTTGCCCCCAAGCCGGGAGGGGTGGCTGCCCTAGGGTGGCGCCCCCACCTCTCAAAGTTACGTGAGATGGGGCGGGAGGGGCGCTCAAGACCTTAGTGGGCTGATGTGCCCTCTCCCTTGGCCCATAAGGCCCCCAAAGCTTGCCGGGCCTCCAAACCCCTTTCGGACACACACCTCATCACCGGTACACTTAACAATTCCGGACTCCAATACCCTTTGTCCAATATACCGATCTTCACCTCCGGACCATTCCGAGCTCCTCGTCATGTCCGGATCTCATCCGGACTCAACAACCTTCAAGAACTACATACTATTTCCCATAACAACTCTAGCGCCATCGAACCTTATGTGTAGACCCTACGGGTTCGGGAACCATGCGAATATGACCGAGACGTTCTCCGTCAATAACCAACAGCGGATCTGGATACCCATGTGACGCCTCGATTTAATCGTACACTAATCATGCACGCAAATGTGTACGATCAAGATCGTGGACTCACGGAAGATATCACAACACAACTCTACACATAAAATAAGTCATACAAGCATCATAATACAAGCCAGGGGCCTCGAGGGCTCGAATACAAGTGCTCGATCATAGACGAGTCAGCGGAAGCAACAATATCTCGAGTACGCATAAGTTAAACAAGTTTGCCTTAAGAAGGCTAGCACAAACCGGATACAGATCGAAGAGGAGCAGGCCTCCCGCTCGATCCTCCTAGCTACTCCTCGGTCGCCGCCGGCTGCACGTAGTAGTAGGCACCTCCGCAGTAGTAGTCGCCATCGGCGGTGGCGCCTGCCCTGGCTCCATAGTCCTGTTGCAGCAATCGAGTAGAGGTAGGGGAAAAGGGGAACAAGGCAACCGTGAGTACTCATCCAAAGTACTGCAAGCAAGGAGCTACACTACATATGCATGGATATATGTGTAAAGGCCATGTCAAGGACCGAATCTGCAGAATGCCGTAATAAGAGGGGATAGCTAGTCTTAACGAAGACTACGCTTCGTCACCGTCTTGCAACAGTAGAAGAGGGCAATCAAGTCCTCCAAGTAACATCACATAGCAATAATCCTACCCGCGATCCCTCCTCATATCCCCGAGAGAGAGCGACCACCGGTTGTATCCGCACTTGAAAGGGTGTGTTTTATCAAGTATCCGGTTCTAGTTGTCATAAGCTCAAGGTACAACTCCAAGTCGCCCTGCTATCAAGATCACGGCTATTCAATAGATTAACTTCCTGCAGGGTGCACCATCTTACCCAAAGACGCTTGATCCCATTTGGCCGACACACTTTCTGGGTCATTCCCGCAGCTGAAGATCAACACGCCGCAGCCCCACCTAGGCACAACAGAGAGGCCAACACGCCGTCTAAACCTAAGCGCCAGGGTCCGGGCCCATCGCCTCGAAAGCACACCACAAGACGCTGCGACGCGCCGAAGCAGCACCTAGCCTAACAGCGCTCCAATCCAATCCGCGCGCCGCCGCTCGTCACGACGTCTCAAGTGCTTTCACCGATACCACGACGCCGGATACCCATAACTACTCCCCGTAGATGGTTAGTGCGATAAGCTCAGAGCCAACTCAGATCAAATACCAAGACCTCGTTAAGCGTGTTAAGTATCCGCGAACGCCAACAGGCTGCACCCACCTCTCTCCTAGGCGGTCTCAACCTGCCCTGTCGCTCCGCCTCAAAGATCCACTCGCGGGTGCTCCATCAGCCGACCCGACTTTAGTCTCCACATGTATCATGTATAAGTATATAGTATATACCCGCGATCACCTCCCGAGTGATCACGGCCCGATAGTATAGCACGGCAGACGGACAAGAATGTAGGGCCACAGATGAAAGTACTAGCATCCTATACTAAGCATATAGGATTGCAGGTAAGGTAACAACAGAAGTAACAAGGACAAAGCATGCAGCAAAGATAGGAGTATCTCAAAGCAAGAATATGCTACACTACTCTAATGCAAGCAGATAGAGAAGAGTAGGCGATATCCGTGATCAAGGGGGGCTTGCCTGGATGCTCCGCAAGTGAGAGGGTCACAACACCGTAGTCGAACCGCCAGCAGCAGCGGCGTCGGTCTCGTAGTCTACCGGAGAGAAGAGGGGAAGAAACAATGAATACCAAGTAAACAGATGCATATCGATGCATGACATGTCAAGAAGCGATGCTAGGCGTGTTCTAACGTGGTATGAGGTGGTATCTGTTATGGGAAACATCCGGAAAGTATTCCGGTGTTTCGAAGTTTTCAGCAGAGGAGCCGAGGGGAAAGTTGCAGGTTCGATAGGTTAGGGGTGTGGCGGACGAACGGATCGCGATCCGGATTCGCCTCGCTGCTCGAGCAACTTTCATGTTGAAAATATTTTAATCCGAAAGTTACGGATTAAAAGATATGATTTTCTAAAGATTTTATTAATTTCTGGGATTTAATTAATTAATTAATTAATTTGAAAAATGGAATTATGACGTCAAGATGATGTCATGCCGACGTCAAGATCAACAGGGTTGACTAGGTCAACCTCGACATGTGGGTCCCGTTAGTCATACTGCTAACTAATTATCTTAGTTAAGTTTAATTAATGATGAGTTAATTAGGTTAATTAGTCATTAGGTTTAATTAATCAGATTAATTAAATTAATTATTTACTCAATTAATTACTTAATTAATTAATTAATTTTATTCATTATTATTTTTATTAATTATATTTATTTAAATTACTTTTCCTTTTCTTTTTATTTAAAAACGCTCGTGGGGTGGGGCCCCATGTCATAGGCGGTGGATCGGTCACCCGGTGACCGAGTCAACAATCGGCGGGGGGCCTGGCACCAACAAGGCCAGTGTGGTGGCCCCGGTCGTGCCACGTCGGCGGCCGGCGTTGGGGGGTCGGTGGCATCACATGGCGGAGGGGCGCCGGACTTCACGGAATCACCGTCCGGCGGCCAAAAGGCGCGCAAGTGCGCGCGTCGAAGCGGGACGCTGCGTCCATTGGTGGCAAAGCCACGGCCGGACTCGGCCGGCAATGGCGCCGGAGCGAGCGCGGAGGCGGCGGGTGGTTCGGTCCGCGTCGACAAGGCCTTCTACGGGGGGGGGGTTGCGCGACGCCTAAGCACCACGGCTCGGCCCGTGACCATTTGGTCACCGGGGGCGCCATGACGAGTTCCTCGGCGCGGGGCGTTCAGGCTGGCGGCTTCGCCGGGCCGAGGCTCGGGCGAGGAGCAGGAGAGGAGGCCGGGAGCACGCCCGTGCTCCGTGGCGGGGGAAAGGGAGAGGGAGGGCTGCGCGCGCCGAGCCGACGACGGGGAGGCGCGGTGGCGCCGGGATGGGGACGAGGGAGAGGGGATCCACGGGGGAGCTCACGGGCGCGCAGGTCTCGAGGCGTGCTCGGGACGGCCGGGGCGGCCGGTGAGAAGGAGGGCGGGAGGCGGCCGTCCGCGCCAGGACCCGGCGAGGTGGGGTGGGGGTCGGGTCGGCCCGAGGCGACGAGGGCTTGCGCTGCGGCCGGGCCGGGGAGGAGGGAGGAGGTGGGTCGGGCGGCGAGTCGCCGCCGGGGGGGACGGATCGGGCGGAGCGATCCAGATCGGCGCGGGAGGAAGGAGGAGGAGATCGGGGGCGAATGAGGGTGGGCTAGGGTTTCCACCGACGGGGGATAAGGGGGCGGCCGGTTGGGCTGGGCTGGGCTGGCCGACCGGGCTGTGGGCTTGGCCTGGGCTTGGGCCGATGGGGTTTTCTCCCCTCTTTTTGTTTTATTTTCTTTTCTTATTTTTTTCTTTTTTCTTTTCTGTTTTAATATATTTAATCTATCTATACACTTTATAAAAATGTGTGCACCCCACCATAATTAACTTTGTAATATTTGACAACCCCTGAACATTTTAGTTTTAATTTTTTAAAACTGTTATTGTTTGCCTATGTTTTCAATTTGAATTTGAACCGGGTTCGAATCAACGTGAGTTTAATCACAATGAATCGAGGTGACGTGGCATCATTAGCAGGGATTACTGTAGCTTAATTACCCGGTGTTACAAATCTCCTCCATTACAAGAAATCTCGCCCCGAGATTTAGGAGGTAGAAGGAAAGAGTGCGGGTATTCATCTCAAGACGATCCTCGCTCCTGTGTGGCTTCGCCGTCTTGAGTGATTTGACCATCGGACTTTGAGGAACTTGATCGCCTTCCGACGCGTGCGCGGCGCTCAGCTTGGTCGAGAATGCGGACCGGATGCTCTTTATAGGAGAGGTCCTGTTGCAATTCGAGCACTTCATGGTCCACCGCCGGATTGGGTTCTTGAAGCAGCGTCGAGTTGTGACACGTGGAACACATCGTGAACCCGAGAAAGGTTCGACGGAAGCTCCAGCTTGATACGCCACTTTTCCACGCCTTTCCGTATAGTGAATGGGCCAATATAGCGAGGAGCTAACTTGCCTTGATCCCGCGCGTGAGCACCCTTCATTGGTGTAACGCGAAGATAGGCCTTTTCGCCAAAGTTGATAGACCATGTCTTTATGATGACGGTCATAATTACTCTTTTGACGTGATCGCGGTCTTGAGATTCTCGCGAATAATGCGGACTTGTTCTTCGCATGTTGGATAATATCCGGACCAAGAGTGGAGGTTCCCGCTTTCGACCAGTTCGTAGGGGTTCGCACTTTCGCCCATATAACACTTCAAGGGGGCCATCTTCGACTAGCTTGATAGCTATTATTATAAGAGAACTCAGATACGGAGAGATTCCTCCCATTTCTTGTCAAGGAACGACACAAGCTCAAGCATGTCTTCGAGAATTTGGTTGACACGCTCAACTTGCCCTTGAGATCATGGATGAAACGCAGATCGAAAGATAAATGAGTACCCATAGCTTCTTGAAAACTTGCCCGTAATCTTGAAGTGAATAAGCTGCCACGGTCCGAACTCGATAACCAATGGAATACCGTGAAGTGAAACAATTCGACATATAGAGAGTTGCAAGTCGGCTAGCGAAGAATCGCTTTTTGACCGCCGAAAATGAGCAACTTTAGAAAGCCGTCAATGACGACAAGAATAGCATCATTACCTTTCTGCGATTTGGGAAATCCAAAGGACTAAGTCCATTTCAACATGGTCCCATTTCCATTCAAGAATAGAGATAGGTTGCAGAGTTCCAAAGAGGCCTTTGATGTTCTGCTTTGATACGACGGCAAACGCCACACTCAAAGAACATAGCGAGCAATGTCTTGCTTCATATTAGACCACCGTAATCTCGGATTTAATGTCTTGATACATCTTTGTACTACCAGATGGATACATAGAGGCGATCATGAGCTTCTTTCATAACCTTCTCGAGTCATATTCAGGTTTTCCTTCTTACACGGCACCACTAGGCGGCCTTTGAAGTACAAGGCGCCATCATCGCAATAGTGAAGAATGAGGGATTTCCTTCTTTGAGGTCGCTTAATCTTGTAGACTTCAGAGTCAAATCCGCATTGTCTTTATGGTGCCCACGAGATCGGGTTCAACAGCCAGGTATAGAGGGAACCCGGGAAACAACACGGAGATTCATCTTGGAACTCCGGAGGAGGAGGAGCGAAAAGCCGGAGGAACAATATGGAGGTTCAGCTTTCAAATTCTTCAACAAGTGGGGCTGAACTTTGTGAACTCAAGGTGGTTGCAGAAGACTTGCGCTCAAGGCATCAGCCATTACATTAGCCTTGCTCGGCGATAGGAAATACCCAAATCAAAGTTCTGCAATAGCTTCCATCCATCTCTGTTGACGGAGGTTCAGGTCTGGCTGAGTAAAATGATACTTCAGACTTTGGTGGTCGGTGAAGATCTCGCAACGACACGAGAAGGTAATGTCGCCATCGCTTCAAAGGCATGAATGACAGCAGAAAGTTCGAGGTCGTGAACTGGGTAGTTCTCTTCGTGAGGGCGCAATTGTCGAGAGGCATAAGCAACCACTTTGCGCTCTTGCATTAGGACACCGCCTAATCCTTGACGGAAGCGCCGCAAAGAAATGACGAAGTCCTTCTTAGTATCGGGAGGAGCTAGCATCGGGCGAAGTCAACTTGTCCTTGAGTGCCCGGAAACTTTCCCGACATTTATCTCGCCCATTGGAATTTGACGCCTTATGCAACAAAGTTAGTCGAGGCTCGGCAATCTTGGAGAAGTTCTCACTTAATCGACGACAATAGTCAAGTAGACCGAGAAAACTTCGACTTGCTTAACGCTCTTCGAGGAGTCCAATCGAGAATAGCCTGAACTCTTTCGTGGTTTACGGCAATACCATCCTTAGAGATGACATGCCCAAGATAGGTTACTTCGGAAGCCGAATTCACACTTGGAGAACTTGGCATAGAGTTGATGCTCTCGTAGCTTTTCCAAAGACAAGACGAAGATGTTCAAGATGTTCTTCTTCATTCTTGAAAAGATCAGATATCATCCAGATAAACCACGCATTTAACTTGTCGAGGTAATCCATGAATATATAGTTCATCAAAGTAGAGAAGGTGGCTGGAGCATTGGTTGCCGAAGGACATAACGGTGTACTCGTAAGAACCATAACGAGTCACGAATGCGGTCTTGGGGATATCCTCCTCACGAACACGGATCCGTGGTAACCCAACCTCAAGTCGAAGTTTCGAGAACACCGACGAACCAGCCGCTTGATCATAAAGATCATTGATCCGAGGAAGAGGATACTTATTCTCGAATGGTAGCTTGATTTATGGGACGGTAGTCTTGGACCAATCGGTTTGTCCCATCCTTCTTCTTAACAAAGAGAGAAGGTGCTCCCCAAGGAGAGCAACTTGGGCGAATGAAACCACTTTGAAGAGATTTGTCGATTTCCTCCTTGAGCTCAAGGAGTTCATGCGCGCGCATCTTGTAGGGTCGCTTGGCTATAGGAGTGGTGCTCGGTTTCAAGTCGATGACTAATTCGACAGCTCTAGCAGGGGGAATCCTCGAAGTTCTTCAGAAAGACGCCTTGGAAATCGCAAACGACAGAATGTTTTCAATGCCCTCGAGGGTGCGGCGCTCAATGCATTCAATGCATAGAGCCTTGCCTCGGCATCCCGAACTGCATTTAGCATTGTAGCTTATTATTTCATCGAAGGGTGTAGCAGATGGACGGTCTTAGTGGCGCAAACGATTGACGCAGATGCGCTTTCAACCAATCCATCCCCAAAATGAGGTCGATGTTAGACGCCTTCGTGGATAATGGGGAGGCATAGAATTCCAGCCCTTCGATTTCCACGGGACGCCGACGCCAACCATGGAGGTTTGACATTGTCCCAAGGGGTTTTTACCACTACCAAGAGTTCATCTCCTCACACTTAACGCCGTGCTTGTATGCAAAGTCTTCGACATGAATGAATGCGATGCTCCTGAATCAATAAAACAGATGCGTAGTACTGAATTTACGAGGAGTGTACCCATCACAAGAGCAGCTGATCTTGAGCTTCGCTCGATCAACGTGGTTGGCCCGAGCTTGACCATAAGGCTTGGCGGTGTTGTTGCGGGGCTGGGTGTTTCCACGGCCACCGCCGAAGGGCCACCTGATTCTGGTTCTGTTGCATTCTCTAGCACGGTGCCCTGGTTGTCCGCACCAAGCACAAGCCATTATTGGGGGGGAACAGAGCTTGGGGTGGTGGAGCCGAAGCTTTGGCTGCTTAGTTGTAGGCGCACGAGGTGCAAGATAGCTCGCCTTTGAGCAGTGCATTCGGTGGCACATACTATTGGGAATCCATATCTTGCGCTTCATGAGGACGGGCCCAAGATGAGCCCGTGTCACGGTTGCGCCTGTTAGAGCTCTGGTATTCTTGCAGACCAGTTTCGACATTGATAGCTTTGTTCACCAAGGTGGCAAAATCAGCAAAGTCGTGCACTAGAAGTGCGAGCTTGATGTCGCCTTGAAGGCCTTCACGGAACTTCTCCCGCTCAAGGCATCGCTTGCAATGTCCTCTTCAAAGATAGCGAGACAAGTCCAAGAACTCTCACCGATAAGCTTCAACAGCCTTGTTGCCTTGGGTGAGGTTATGGAACTCTCGCTTTTTCCGTCCATGACCCCTTGAGGGATGAAACGGCACGAAGGCAGCTTGGAAGTCCGCCAGTGATGAGTGTTCCAACTGGCGAGTACGCTGTGGCTGTCCCACCATTGAGCTGCGGGTCCCTTCAGAAGAAGGAAGCAAAGTGACATAGCCGGCGGGGGCTACATCAGCAGACTCCATCTCATAGGTGATGTCACGGAGCTACCATCAAGATCCAAATGGCTGGGTTGAGGTGCGGTACACACCGGGTTCAGCGTATGAAATCCTGCAGAGTTGTTGCGCTTGGGTGCTGGTTCATATTGGGGCGAGGAAACTGAGCCATCATGTTCTCCATGAATCTGCGATTCATCTCAAGTCGTTGGATCATACCAGCCATGTACTTAGGCGGTGGTGGGAAGTTGCCACCACGACCACGACACTCACCTGGCCTAACCATCCCGCTATTATATAACAGGGTAGTTCAAGATTTGAGAAATTAAGCAAAAGACAGAATCATTCATGATGAAACATGCATAATGAAAGCAACACGATAGGAACTACATAGTAGTCGGCATATCTTACAAAAGGGATCATGCATAGAGTTCGATACATAGAGTTCAAGACATAGACTAAGACATCATAGGCGGCACGCAGTTCATGGGCGAATGCATCTAACACTAACAAGCAAGTCTACATCAGTCCCACGCGGCATCGCGGAGGTAGCAGAGCCCGAAAGTCGGTAGTGCGGCAGCGATAGTCCTCCATGTCGCTGACTGGGGCGCGGATACTCGTGCTGAATCCGACGCCCGCGGGCGTAAGAGGGCCAAGTGCGGAGAGTAGCCTCCACGCCCGCCAACCGACACCCCGAGGCATCACCGTCCCGGCTGGGTAGATCGCAGAACGCGCAGCTCTCCGGATCGGACAAAGGGTGCATCAGCGCCGAGCACGGTAAAGGTGCCGACGGGTGATGTACAACTCGTGGCGAAGAGCTCGGTTAGCTCGATCCAGCCCATCGCGATGCGTAACAAAGTTCGATGGTAGAAGGGCTCTCGGTGACAATGGAGTAGGCAGCAGCAGTAGTAACCCTCCTCACCAACATCGACGCGATAGCAATGTGCCCGAAGGGGAGGTGTCCAACTCTCGATACTCGCACGAAGACGTGTCGAGCAAAGATAAGCAGATCGTGGATCGCCATATCGATAGTCACCCCAACACCATGTGCGCGTGCAAAGACAAGAGTGGAGTCATACTCCCGAGAGTAGAGGTGGACGATGGCGCGGCATCGCTCCCGGTTATAGTCCCGTACGCCTCAAAGACGGTGTACTCGGGGTGCCAGCGATAACCCGATAGGTCATCATCTCTCGCTAGCACCGCAGTGATCCCGAGGCACCAATGGCCGTCGTGTGGCGCACGACCGCCTCGTGGGTTCCATCTGAAAACAAAGACGCTTCAAAGGAGTCAAATGATAGTGTGGAAATTGATCAAAATACAATTCCAAGAAGCAACTATGGCTTTATCCAACTTTGGGGTGAATGTGGTCACGGGATCCTAGTGTTAGTTAGTAAAATCGTTTAACCCGAGTAGAAGAGAGTTCAGAGTCCCAGAGTAAAGGTCGAGGAGTAAAAGATCCTAGTACCACCCGATGGCGACGTGGGCCCGTAAGGCACACAACCAAGTTAGTAAAAGTTTTGCAATGTCTAGACTCGACTTCGCCAAGGAGTGTGGAAGGGGATTCCTACAGCAATGGCTCGATACCAACTTGTGACGCCCCGATTTAATCGTGACACTAATCATGCACGCAAATGTGTACGATCAAGATCGAGGACTCACGGAAGATATCACAACACAACTCTACAAATAAAATAAGTCATACAAGCATCATAATACAAGCCAGGGCCTCGAGGGCTCGAATACAAGTGCTCGATCATAGACGAAGTCAATGAAGCAACAATATCCGAGTACGGACATAAGTTAAACAAGTTTGCCTTCGAAGGCTAGCACAAATTGGGATACAGATCGAAGAGGAGCAGCCTCCCGCTCGATTCTCCTAGCTACTCCCGGTCGCCGCCGGGCTGCACGTAGTAGTAGGCACCTCCGAGTAGTAGTCGCCATCGACGGTGGCGTCTGCCCTGGCTCCATAGTCTGTTGCAGCAATCGAGTAGAGGTAGGGGGAAAGGGGAACAAGGCAACCGTGAGTACTCATCCAAAGTACTACTTAAGCAAGGAGCTACACTACATATGCATGGATATATGTGTAAAGGCCATGTCGGTGGACTGAACTGCAGAATGCCGTAATAAGAGGGGATAGCTAGTCTTAACGAAGACTACGCTTCGTCACCGTCTTGCAACAGTAGAAGAGGGCAATCAAGTCCTCCAAGTAACATCACATAGCAATAATCCTACCCGCGATCCCTCCTCATATCCCCGAAAGAGAGCGACCATCGTTGTATCCGCACTTGAAAGGGTGTGCTTTATCAAGTATCCGGTTCTAGTTGTCATAAGCTCAAGGTACAACTCCAAGTCGCCCTGCTATCAAGATCACGGCTATTCAATAGATTAACTTCCGCATGGGTGCACCATCTTACCCAAAGACGCTTGATCCCATTTGGCCGGACACACTTTCTCGGGTCATGCCCGCCGCTGAAGATCAACACGCCGCAGCCCCACCTAGGCACAACAGAGGCCAACACGCCGGTCTAAACCTAAGCGCCAGGGTCCGGGCCCATCGCCTCGAAAGCACACCAAGACGTTGCATACGCCGCCGAAGCGCACCTAGCCTAACAGCGTTCCAGTCCAATCCGGCGCAGCGCCCGTCCGTCGACGACGTCTCAAGTGCTTCTACCGATACCACGACGCCGGATACCCATAACTACTCCCTCGAGATGGTTAGTGCGATAAGCTCAGAGCCAACTCAGATCAAATACCAAGACCTCGTTAAGCGTGTTAAGTATCTGCGAACGCCGAATAGGGCCAGCCCACCTCTCTCCTAGGCGGTCTCAACCTGCCTGCCGCCTCCGCCTCAAAGATCCACTCATGGTGCTCCATCACCAACCCGACTTTAGTCTCCACATGTATCATGTATAAGTATATAGTATATACCGCGATCACCTCCCGAGTGATAACGGCCCGATAGTATAGCACGCAGCATTTGGACAAGAATGTAGGGCCACAGATGAAAGTACTAGCATCCTATGCTAAGCATATAGGATTGCGTAAGGTAACAACAAGAGTAACAAGGACAAAGCTATGCAAAAAGATAGGAGTATCTGAAGCAAGAATATGCTACACTACTCTAATGCAAGCAGATAGAGAAGAGTAGGCGATATCCGTGATCAAGGGGGGCTTGCCTGGATGCTCGCAAGTGAGAGGGTCGTCAACACCGTAGTCGAACTCGCCAAAGCAGCAGCTCGGTCTCAGTAGTTCACCAAGAGAAGAGGGGAAGAAACAATGAATACCAAGTAAACAGATGCATATCGATGCATGACATGTCAAGAAGCGATGCTAGGCGTGTTCTAACGTGGTATGAGGTGGTACTGTTAAGAAACATCCGGAAAGTATTCCGGTGTTTCGAAGTTTTCAGCAGAGGAGCCGAGGGGAAAGTTGCAGGTTCGATAGGTTAGGGGGTGTGGCGACGAACGGATCGCGTATCCGGATTCGCCTCTCGCTCGAGCAACTTTCATGTTGAAAATATTTTAATCCGAAGTTACGGATTAAAAGATATGATTTTCTAAAGATTTTATTAATTTCGGGATTTAATTAATTAATTAATTAATTCGAAAATGGAATTATGACGTCAAGATGATGTCATGCCGACGTCAAGAATCAACAGGTTGACTAGGTCAACCCCGACATGTGGGTCCCGTTATTCATACTGTTAACTAATTATCTTAGTTAAGTTTAATTAACGATGAGTTATTTAGGTTAATTAGTCATTAGGTTTAATTAATCAGGATTAATTAAATTAATTATTTACTCAATTAATTAATTAATTAATTAATTAATTTTATTCATTATTATTTTTATTAATTATATTAATTTAAATTACTTTTCCTTTTCTTTTTATTTAAAAAACGTTCTATGGGGGTGGGGCCCCCATGTCATAGGCGGGATGGACCACCAAATGACCGAGTCAACAACAATGGGGCCCTGGCCCACCAATCAAGGGCTCAAAGTGGCCTCGGTCGTGCCACGTCGGCGGGCGTTAGGGGCTCGGTGGGCGACCACGGCGGAGGGGCCGGACTTGCTGAAATTGCCGTCCGTGGCCAAAAAGGCGCCAAGCGCGCGTTCGAGCAGGGAGGACGCTGCGTCCATTGGTGCCAAGGCCACGGGGGGGGGCGGATCGGGCGAGCGATCCAGATCGGCATGGGAGGAGGAGGAGGAGATCGGGGCGAATGAGGGTGGGCTAGGGTTTCCACCGACGGGGGGGGGGGGGGGATAAGGCGGCGGCCGGTTGGGCCGGGCCAGGGGCTGGCCGACTGGGCTAGGTGGGCTTGGCCCAGTTGGGCCAGTGGGGGTTTTCTCCCCCTCTCCTTTTTGTTTTATTTTCTTTTCTTATTTTTTTCTTTCTTTTCTGTTTTAATATATTTAATCTATCTATACACTTTATAAAAATGTGTGCACCCTACCATAATTAACTTTGTAATATTTGACAACCCCCGAACATTTTAGTTTTAATTTTTGAAAACTGTTATTGTTTGCCTATGTTTTCAATTTGAATTTGAACCGGGTTCGAATCAACGTGAGTTTAATCACAGTAACCGAGGTGACGTGGCATCATTAGCAGGGATTACTGTAGCTTAATTACCCGGGTGTTACACCATGTTGGCTCCGACATGTTCCACGATGATCTCATCGGATGAACCACGATGTCAAGGATTCAAGCAATCCCGTATGCAATTCCCTTTGTCTAGCGGTATTGTACTTTCCCGAGATTCGATCGTCGGTATGCCGATACCTTGTTCAATCTCCTTACCGGCAAGTCTCTTTACTCGTTCCGTAACACATCATCCCGTGATCAACCCCTTGGTCACATTGTGCACACTATGATGATGTCCTACCGAGTGGGCCTAGAGATACCTCTCCGTCACACGGAGTGACAAATCCCATCTCGATTCGTACAAACCCAATGACACTTTCGGAGATACCGTAGTGCACCTTTATAGCCACCCAGCATACGCCAGACGTTTGGTACACCCAAAGCATTCCTACGGTATCCGTGGAGTTGCACAATCTCATGGTCTAAGGAAATGATACTTAACATTAGAAAAGCTTTAGCATACTGAACTACACGATCTTTGTGCTAGGCTTAGGATTGTCTTGTCCATCACATCATTCTCCTAATGATGTGATCCCGTTATCAACGATATCCAATGTCCATGGTCAGGAAACCGTAACCATTTATTGATCAACGAGCTAGTCAACTAGAGGCTTACTAGGGATATGGTGTTGTCTATGTACCCACACATGTATCTGAGTTTCCTATCACTACAATTATAGCATGGATAATAAACAATTATCATGAACAAGGAAATATAATAATAATAACTAATTTATTATTGCCTCTAGGGCATATTTCCAACATACTCACGTATCCTAAAACTTCCAGAAGTGAGAATAGATCGGGAGTTCCGCCGCCGCATGCCTCTGTAGCCACCAAAAACCAATCGGGACCCTGTTCCGGCACCCTGACGGAGGTGGGAACCCTCACCGGTGGCCATCTTTATCATCCTGGCAATCTCCATGACGAGGAGGGAGTAGTTCACCCTCGGGGCTGAGGGTATGTACCAGTAGCTATGTGTTTAATCTCTCTCTCTCTCTCGTGTTCTTGAGGTGATACGATCTTGATGTATCGCGAGCTTTGCTATTATAGTTGGATCTTATGTTGCTTCTCCCCCTCTACTCTCTTGTAATGAATTGAGTTTTCCCCTTAAAGTAATCTTATCGGATTGAGTCTTTAAATATTTGAGAACACTTGATGTATGTCTTGCCGTGCGTATCTGTGGTGACAATGGGATATCACGTGACTCGCTTGATGTATGTTTTGGTGATCAACTTGCGGGTTCCGCCATGAACCTATGCATAGGGGTTGGCACACGCTTTCATCGTGATTCTCCCAGAGAAACTTTGGGGCGCTCTTTGAGGTTCTATGTGTTGGTTGAATAGATGAATCTGAGATTGTGTGATGCATATCGTATAATCATACCCACGGATACTTGAGGTGACATTGGAGTATCTAGGTGACATTAGGGTTCTGGTTGATTTGTGCCTTAAGGTGTTATTCTAGTACGAACTCTAGGGCTTTTTGTGACACTTATAGGAATAGCCCAATGGATTGATTGGAAAGAATAACTTTGAGGTGGTTTCGTACCCTACCATAATCTCTTCGTTTGTTCTCCGCTATTAGTGACTTTGGAGTGACTCTTTGTTGCATGTTGAGGGATAGTTATATGATCCAATTATGTTATTATTGTTGACAGGACTTGCACTAGTGAAAGTATGAACCCTAGGCCTTGTTTCCTAGCATTGTAATGCCATTTACGCTCACTTTTATCATTAGTTACCTTGCTGTTTTTATATTTTCAGATTACAAAAACATATATCTACCATCCATATTGCACTTGTATCACCATCTCTTCGCCGAACTAGTGCACCTATACAATTTACCATTGTATTGGGTGTGTTGGGGACACAAGAGACTCTTTGTTATTTGGTTGCAGGGTTGTTTGAGAGAGACCATCTTCATCCTACGCCTCCCACGGATTGATAAACCTTAGGTCATCCACTTGAGGGAAATTTGCTACTGTCCTACAAACCTCTGCACTTGGAGGCCCAACAACATCTACAAGAAGAAGGTTGCGTAGTAGACATCAAGCTCTTTTCTGGCACCGTTGCCGGTGAGGTTAGTGCTTGAAGGTATATCTTTAGATCTTGCAATCGAATCTTTTTGTTTCTTGTTTTAGCACTAGTTTAGTTTATAAAAGAAAACTACAAAAAAATGGAATTGAGTTTACCTCTTACGCTTCATCTTTTTAATATCTTTCATGAGTATGATGGGAAGGAAAATTGTGCCAAAGTGTTAGAAGAAGAATGCATTAAAATATTTGGCACTAAATCTTTGTATGATGGGCATGATTGCAATGTTGTTAGTATGAATTCATTGAATACCCATGATGCTAATGATATTCAAAGCCACAAGCTTGGGGAAGCTATGTTTGATGAAGATGATATTTTTTGTCCCCCAAGCTTTGATGAGCAAATTTACTATGATGAAAGCATGCCTCCTATCTATGATAATTATTGTGATGACACATATGCTTTAAATAATAATTATAACCATGAAACTTGTCATATTGATCTTAATTTTCAATCACATGATAGTTGTTTTGTTGAGTTTGCTCCCACTATTATTCATGAGAAGAATTTTGCTTATGTGGAGAGTAGTAAATTTTCTATGCTTGTAGGTCATGAAAAGAATACTTTATGTGATGGTTATATTGTTGAATTCATTCATGATGCTACTGAAAATTATTATGAGGGAGGAACATATGCTTGTAGGAATTGCAGTAATATCAAGTTTTCTCTCTATGTACTTAAAGTTTTAAAGTTATGCTTGTTTTGCCTTCCTATGCTAGTTGATTATTGTTCCCATAAGTTGTTTGCTCACAAAATACCTATGCATAGGAAGTGGGTTAGACTTAAATGTGCTAGTCATATTCTTCATGATGCTCTCTTTATGTTTCAATTCTTATCTTTTATGTGAGCACCATTGAAATCATCATGCCTAGCTAGGGGCGTTAAACGTTAGCGCTTGTTGGGAGGCAACCCAATTTTATTTTAGTTTCTTGCTTTTTGGTTCTGTTTAGTAATAAATAATCCATCTAGCTTCTGTTTAGATGTGGTTTTATGTTTTAATTAGTGTTTGTGCCAAGCAAGACCTATAGGATCTTCTTGGATGATAGTTATTTGATCTTGCTGAAAATTCCAGAAATTTTATGTTCACAAAAACAATTGTTAAAAATCACCAGAATGTGATAAAATACTGATTCCAATTGCATCAGATCAATAAACAATTTTTCTAGGTCTTCCTATTTTGGTAGAATTGTTGGAGTTCCATAAGTTTGTGTTAGTTACAGATTACTACAGACTGTTCTGTTTTTGACAGATTCTGTTTTCATTGTGTTGCTTGCTTGTTTTGATGAATCTATGGCAAGTAAAATAGTTTGTAAACCATAGAGAAGTTGGAATACAGTAGTTTTAACACCAATGTAAATAAAGAATGAGTTAATTACAGTACCTTGAAGTGGTGTTTTGTTTTCTTTCGCTAACGGAGCTTACGAGTTTTCTGTTAAGTTTTGTGTTGTGAAGTTTTCAAGTTTTGGGTAAAGATTCGATGGGCTATGGAATAAGGAGTGGCAAGAGACTAAGCTTGGGGATTCCCAAGGCACCCCAAGGTAATATTCAAGGATAACCAAGAGCCTAAGCTTGGGGATGCCCCAAATGGCATCCCCTCTTTCGTCTTCGTTCATCGGTAACTTTACTTGGAGCTATATTTTTATTCACCACATGATATGTGTTTTGCTTGGAGCGTCATGTAATTTTATTTTGTTTTGCTTGCTGTTTGAATAAAGTATCAAGATCTCAAATTCTTAAAATTGGAGAGTCTTCACATAGTTGTATAATTATTCGACTACTCATTGATCTTCACTTATATCTTTCGGAGTAGTTTGTCATTTGCTCTAGTGCTTCACTTATATCTTTTAGAGCACGGTGGTAGTTTTATTTTGAAGAAATAGATGAACTCTCATGCTTCACTTATATTATTTTGAGAGTCTTAAACAGCATGGTAATTTGCTTAATCCTAATATGCTAGGTATTCAAGATTAGTGAAAACTTTCTTATGAGTGTGTTGAATACTAAGAGAAGTTTGATGCTTGATGATTGTTTTGAGATATGGAGGTAGTGATATTAAAGTTGTGCTAGTTGAGTAGTTGTGAATTTGAGAAATACTTGTGTTAAAGTTTGTGATTCCCGTAACATGCACGTATGGTGAATGGTTATGTGATGAAGTCGGAGCATGATTTATTTATTGATTGTCTTCCTTATGAGTGGCGGTCGGGGACGAGTGATGGTCTTTTCCTACCAATCTATCCCCCTAGGAGCATGCGCGTAATACTTTGCTTTGATAACTTGTAGATTTTTGCAATAAGTATATGATTTCTTTATGATTAATGTTGAGTCCATGGATTATACGCACTTTTCTTCCTTCCACCATTGCTAGCCTCTCTAATACCGCACACTTTTCGCCGGTATCATACACCCACCATATACCTTCCTCAAAACAGCCACCATACATACCTATCATGGCATTTCCATAGCCATTCCGAGATATATTGCCATGCAACTTTCCACCATCCCGTTTATCATGACACGTTCATCATTGTCATATTGCTTTGCATGATCATGTAGTTGACATCGTCTTTGTGGCAAAGCCACCGTTCATAATTCTTTCATACATGTCACTCTTGATTCATTGCACATCCCGCACATCACGGAGGCATTCATATAGAGTCATATTTTGTTCTAAGTATCGAGTTGTAATTGTTGAGTTGTAAGAAAAATAAAAGTGTGATGATCATCATTATTAGAGCATTGTCCCAGTGAGGAAAGGATGATGGAGACTATGATTCCCCCACAAGTCGGGATGAGACTCCGGACGAAAAATAAAAAATAAAAATAAAAAAAGAGGCCATAAAAAAAGAGAAAAGGCCCAAATAAAAAAATAAAAATAAAAAAAATGAGAGAAAAAGAGAGAAGGGGCAATGCTACTATCCTTTTACCACACCTGTGCTTCAAAGTAGCACCATGATCTTCATGATAGAGAGTCTCTCATTTTGTCACTTTCATATACTAGTGGGAATTTTACATTATAGAACTTGGCTTGTATATTCCAATGATGGGCTTCCTCAAAATGCCCTAGGTCTTCGTGAGCAAGCGAGTTGGATGCACACCCACTTAATTTCTTTTGTTGAGCTTTCATATACTTATAGCTCTAGTGCATCCGTTGCATGGCAATCCCTACTCACTCACATTGATATCTATTGACGGGCATCTCCATAGCCCGTTGATACGCCTAGTTGATGTGAGACTATCTTCTCCCTTTTTGTCTTCTCCACAACCACCATTCTATTCCACCTATAGTGCTATGTCCATGGCTCACGCTCATGTATTGCATGAAGATTGAAAAAGTTTGAAAATGTCAAAGTAAGAAACAATTGCTTGGCTTGTCATCGGGGTTGTGCATGATTTAAATACTTTGTGTGGTGAAGATAGAGCATAGCCAGACTATATGATTTAGTAGGGATAACTTTCTTTGGCCATGTTATTTTGAGAAGACATAATTGCTTTGTTAGTATGCTTGAAGTATTATTATTGTCATGTCAATATGAACTTTTGTCTTGAATCTTTCGGATCTGAATATTCATATCACAAGTAAGAAGAATTACATTGAAATTATGCTAACTAGCATTCCACATCAAAAATTATCTTTTTTATCATATACCTACTCGAGGATGAGCAGGAATTAAGCTTAGAGATGCTTGATACGTCTCCAACGTATCTATAATTTTTTATTGCTCCATGCTATATTATCTATTGTTTTGGGCAATATTGGGCTTTACTTTCCACTTTTATATTACTTTTGGGACTAACCTATTAACCGGAGGCCCAGCCCAGATTTGTTGTTTTTTGCCTATTTCAGTGTTTTGAAGAAAAGGAATATCAGACGGAGTCGAAACGGAACGAAATCAACTAGAGAAGTTATTTTTGGAACGAAAGCTACCCAATAGACTTGGACCCCACATCAAGGAAGGAACGAGGAAGCCACGAGGGTGGGGGGCGCGCCCACCCCCCTAGGGCGCGCCCCCTGCCTCGTGGGGGCCCCGAAGCTCCACCGACGTACTTCCT
Organism: Aegilops longissima; assembly: GCA_021605205.1. Classification (NCBI taxonomy): domain Eukaryota; kingdom Viridiplantae; phylum Streptophyta; class Magnoliopsida; order Poales; family Poaceae; genus Aegilops; species Aegilops longissima. The sequence continues at coordinate 332,647,769 of CM038681.1, forward strand.
TCACCCATATATACTCACGTACCCTAAAACTTCCAGAACGGAGAATAGATCGGGAGTTCCGCTGCCGCAAGCCTCTGTAGCCACCAAAAACCAATCGGGACCCTGTTCCGGCACCCTGCCGGAGGGGGGAACCCTCACCGGTGGCCATCTTCATCATCTCGGCGATCTCCATGACGAGGACGGAGTAGTTCACCCTCGGGGTGTGAGGGTATGTACCAGTAGCTATGTGTTTGATCTCTCTCTCTCTCTCTCTCTCTCTCTCTCTCTCTCGTGTTCTTGAGGTGATACGATCTTGATGTATCGCGAGCTTTGCTATTATAGTTGGATCTTATGTTGCTTCTCCCCTTCTACTCTCTTGTAATGAATTGAGTTTTCCCCTTGAAGTAATCTTATCGGATTGAGTCTTTAAAGATTTGAGAACACTTGATGTATGTCTTGCCATGCGTATCTATGGTGACAATGGGATATCACGTGACTCACTTGATGTATGTTTTGGTGATCAACTTGCGGGCTCCGCCCATGAACCTATGCATAGGGGTTGGCACACGTTTTCGTCGTGATTCTTTGGTAGAAACTTTGGGGCGCTCTTTGAGGTTCTATGTGTTGGTTGAATAGATGAATCTGAGATTGTCTGATGCATATCGTATAATCATACCCACGGATACTTGAGGTGACATTGGAGTATCTAGGTGACATTAGAGTTTTGGTTGATTTGTGTCTTAAGGTGTTATTCTAGTACGAACTCCAGGGCTGTTTGTGACACTTATAGGAATAGCCCAATGGATTGATTGGAAAGAATAACTTTGAGGTGGTTTCGTACCCTACCATAATCTCTTTGTTTGTTCTCCGCTATTAGTGACTTTGGAGTGAATCTTTGTTGCATGTTGAGGGATAGTTATATGATCCAATTATGGTATTATTGTTGACAGGACTTGCACTAGTGAAAGTATGAACCCTATGCCTTATTTCCAAGCATTGCAATACCGTTTACGCTCACTTTTATCATTAGTTACCTTGCTGTTTTTATATTTTCAGATTACAAAAACCTATATCTACCATCCATATTGCACTTGTATCACCATCTCTTCGCCGAACTAGTGCACCTATACAATTTACCATTGTATTGGGTGTGTTGGGGACACAAGAGACTCTTTGTTATTTGGTTGCAGGGTTGTTTGAGAGAGACCATCTTCATCCTACACCTCCCACGGATTGATAAACCTTAGGTCATCCACTTGAGGGAAATTTGCTACTGTCCTACAAACCTCTGCACTTGGAGGCCCAACAACGTCTACAAGAAGAAGGTTGCGTAGTAGACATCAGCTATACAAACGGTTTTTAACCCCTTTTCGCGACGGCATTTGGAACCGTCTCCTAGTGAGTGACGGTGATAGGGGGTCCTTCCCACACGACCCAGAAACCGTCGGGGATAGGGAGCCTTGATGCATACAGTTGTCCCTACATAACCGTTTCCGATATCTCGAATATCCCAAACGCTTCATCCTTGCTACTCGTTTGTGCTCGCATTGCCATCGCAGTCGAAGTTTTGTGGTTTTACCTAAAAACAGGCAGATTCCAGGTACGAGAGTTTTCCAGGCACGTACCCAATTGGCTCTACGTTTAGGATGCCTGGCATATCACAAACAGTTCATGATTATAAATCGTGTACGGTAGGTAGACAATCACACACTTTTAGTTTTCCTGCACCGTATGTGATAGTGTCTGACATCACACACGCTTTGCAAACAGCAACTATGTGCATTGTTACACACGTTTCCTCTCCGTGAACCATGTCAGATTATGATGTATATCGCACACGCTGTGCTTTATTAACCGTGTGCGCCGTAATGACCTGCACACGGTAATTTCGCCCTAATTTAATTGCTGCTATTTAAAATTGTACCTAATTTAAACTTGAAAGTAGGCTATAGCTTTATTCATATCCATCAGGTTCAAACAACCAATGCATTATTCGATTCACAGGTACATATGTTTAAGAATTACATAAGCATCAAATAAAGAATGATGAACCAGGGCTCTATACTTGTACTATTACAGATGGTAAAGAAAGAGGCGACATACATTCTGGTTGCTGAAGAAGGTGAAGCGGAGTGGCCCTATTGTGCTCTCCTGGATGCAAAAGGCATGTAGGACTCTAGTCCAACCCCTTGTGATGGTCGGCCGCCAATCATGCAGTTTGAGAGGTAATCTTGAGTAAACTGCTTCAGGATCCACTGCAAAAGAAAAAAGATTCGGACATTGTCATCTAACACAACTCATTACAGGCAGTAAAAAGAAGGCTATAGGGTTCTTACTTACCATCCTGCAGTTCATTGTTGTCTTGCATAAAGTGTAAACAAATAGTTTGATTGATGTCTTTTGACCCATTTTAATAACAATCTTTATCAGTTTCCTCACTTGATGCTGGTTCATGAATATCTCATTGCCCCATACGCAGAAAGGGTCGAAGTGTGGATCTTTGGCAATGATATATGTACCTAAAAGCACCAAGTTAATATTATAAGCTAAAAAACAATTGAAAAATGATGTAGTACAACAGTCCCTCCATCCCATTATATAAGATTTTATTACATGTATATCTAGACATCATCGTAACATTAAGGTAACACTCTTCCTTGTTGCTATGTAGCACAGGATTGCATATTTAGTCATTCAGTACAATGCATGTTGCTATGTAGCCTCAGATATATTAAATATGGCCCTAGTTAACCTACTGATAAATGGGTTACAGATATATTCAGTGAAATGTTTTGATGAATAGTGAGTACATATAAGCAATGCAATGAAACTAATGATGCGGAGCATCCTACGGTCATCCCCATGTACAGTTCGACTATTCCCCAAGCCCCAAGAGGACATACGATGAGACCTCGACCATACGCCATTGGACACAAGGTGAACTCACTCCTCTTCGAACCGTCACTTTCCACATATGAGACATGGCTACTACCTCATGCATGGACCTTGCATACACTCAAGTACAACCGAGACGACCATGGAGGATCCAAGGACCAAGGCCAAGCATGGAAGAGGAGAAGGAAGAAGAAGCAGGGACAAGCTTCTGGAAAGCCCGGAACTTCCGGCCTCAGCCCGGAACTTCCGGCCCCCGGACCTTCCGGCCGCCTGAACCTCCGCCCCGAGTCCAGACCAACCTCGAGCGCGCCAACTCTCTGGATAGCACGGAACCCGGCCGGAGCCTGCCCGGAACTTCAGCCGGAACTGGCCCTGCCTGAACTTCCGCCCTGCCTGAACTTCCGCCTACTGCGTGCAGAAGACTCGGCCAAGCCCATGTAACCTCTTTCCCACTTAACCCTTCATGTCTTAGACTATAAATAGACCACCCCCTCCTCCTAGTTAGGGTTAGCAATGGTTTAGCTCATATTTTGTGTGAGAGCCTTGCTCATCCACTTGGTTACTTCTCCTCAGAGCTCACGACCTCTTCGGAGAAGATCCCCCAAGCGGATTCAAGACCCCTTCAAGGGAAGACAATCAAGACCTCCTCACGGAGAAGAATCGGTTACCTCTTGTATCGTCCTTTGTTGATCGTGGATCGTGTATCTCTCTTTGTGTTCATCGATCTAGCGCATGTGTAATCGAATCTTGTTGGTTTGAGTGGTTCTTTTGTGTTTTCCCCTGTCATTTCCCTCATGCTCTTCCGCTCGTTCTTCGTGTTCCTCGTAGGGATCCTCTCCAAACGTGAAAGATCGGCCCCTAGGGTTCCACACTCCATCATCTTGGTATCATGAGCCACGTTGATCACATTTTTGGAGCCCCTACCCACGTTGATCACACTATTGGAAATATGCCCTAGAGGCAATAATAAATTAGTTATTATTATATTTCCTTGTTCATGATAATCATTTATTACCCATGCTATAATTGTATTGATAGGAAACTCAGATACATGTGTGGGTACATAAACAACACCATGTCCGTAGTAAGCCTCTAGTTGACTAGCTCGTTGATCAACGGATGGTTACGGTTTCCTGACCATGGACATTGGATGTCGTTGATAACGGGATCACATCATTTAGAGAATGATGTGATGGACAAGACCCAATCCTAAGCCTAGCACAAAGATCGTAGTTCGTATGCTAAAGCTTTTCTAATGTCAAGTATCATTTCCTTAGACCATGAGATTGTGCAACTCCCGGATGCCGTAGGAATGCTTTGGGTGTACCAAACGTCACAACGTATCGGGTGGCTATAAAGGTGCACTACAGGTATCTCCGAAAGTGTCTCTGGGTTGGCACGAATCGAGATCGGATTTGTCACTCCGTAACGGAGAGGTATCTCTGGGCCCACTCGGTAGGACATCATCATAATGTGCACAATGTGACCAAGGGGTTGATCACGGATGATGTGTTACGAACGAGTAAAGAGACTTGCCAAGAACGAGATTGAACAAGGTATCGGGATACCGACGATCGAATCTCGGGCAAGTACAATACCGCTAGACAAAGGGAATTGAATATGGGATTGATTGAATTCTCGACATCGTGGTTCATCCGATGAGATCATCGTGGAACATGTGGGAGCCAACATGGGTATCCAGATCCCGCTGTTGGTTATTGACCGAGAACGCCTCGGTCATGTTCAGATGGTTCCCGAACCCGTAGGGTCTACACACTTAAGGTTCGGTGACGCTAGGGTTATAGGAATAGATATACGTGGTTACCGAATGTTGTTCGAGTCCCGGATGAGATCCCGGACGTCACGAGGAGTTTCGAAATGGTCCGGAGGTAAAGATTGATATATTGGACGAAGGGTTTTGGAGTCCGGAAGTGTTCCGGAGGTACCGGGTGATGACCAGCATGACCGAAAGGTGTTTCGGGAGCCCCGGCAAGTGTTGGGGGGCTTCATGGGCCAAGGGAAGGGGGCAAACCAGCCCACTAAGGGGCTGTGCGCCCCCCTCACCTATTCCCACGTGACCAGGGGGTTTGGGGCGCCCCATCTAGGGTTCCCACCTCCTGGCTTGGGGGCCAAGTCACCCAAAGGGGAGATCCCATCCGCCTGCCCGCCGCCCCTAGGGGAAACCCTAGGGCGCCTCCCCTCCCCTTTCCCCCTATATATAGTGGAGGTTTTGGGGCTGCCTAACACACGAGAACATCTCCCTCTTGGAGCAGCCCTACCTCTCTCCCTCCTCGTCTCTCGTAGTGCTTGGCAAAGCCCTGCTGGAGTACCGCGCTCCTCCACCACCACCACGCCGTCGTGCTGCTGCTGGACGGAGTCTTCCCCAACCTCTCCCTCTCTCCTTGCTGGATCAAGGCATGGGAGACGTCACTGTTCCGTACGTGTGTTGAACGCGGAGGCGCCGTCCGTTCGGTGCTAGGATCATCGGTGATTTGGATCACGACGAGTACGACTCCATCAACCCCGTTCACTTGAACGCTTCCGCTTAGCGATCTACAAGGGTATGTAGATGCACTCTCCTTCCCCTCGTTGCTGGTTTCTCCATAGATAGATCTTGGTGACACGAGGAAAATTTTGAATTTCTGCTACGCTCCCATACAAAGGGCATCATGAGCTAGGTCTATTGCGAAGATTCTTTGCACGAGTAGAACACAAAGTAGTTGTGGGCGTTGATTTTGTTCAATATGCTTACCGTTACTAGTCCAATCTTGTTTCGACGGTATTGTGGGATGAAGCGCCCGGACCGACCTTACACGTACACTTACGTGAGACAGGTTCCACCGATCGACATGCACTTGGTGCATAAGGTGGCTAGCGGTGCCGCTCTCCCACTTTAGTCGAAACGGATTCGATGAAAAGGGTCCTTATGAAGGGTAAATAGCAATTGGCATATCACGCTGTGGTTTTATGTGGGTAAGAAACATTCTTGCTAGAAACCCATAGCAGCCACGTAAAACATGCAAACAACAATTAGAGGACGCCTAACTTGTTTTTGCGGGGTATGCTATGTGATGTGATATGGCCAAGAAGAATGTGATGAATGATATGTGATGTATGAGATTGATCATGTTCTTGTAATAGGAATCACGACTTGCATGTCGATGAGTATGACAACCGGCAGGAGCCATAGGAGTTGTCTTAATTTATTGTATGACCTGCGTGTCATTGAACAACGCCATGTAATTACTTTACTTTATTGCTAACCGTAGCCATAGTAGTAGAAGTAATAATTTGGCGAGACAACTTCATGGAGACACGATGATGGAGATCATGATGATGGAGATCATGGTGTCATGCGGTGACGATGATGATCGTGGAGCCCGAAGATGGAGATCAAAAGGAGCAATATGATATTGGCCATATCATGTCACTATTTGATTGCATGTGATGTTTATCATGTTTATACATCTTATTTGCTTAGAACGATGGTAGTAAATAAGATGATCTCTCATTGAAATTTCAAGAAAGTGTTCCCCTAACTGCACCGCTATGAAAGTTCGCTGCTTCAAGCACCACGTGATGATCGGTGTGATAGATTCTTACGTTCACATACAACGGGTGTAAGCCAGATTTACACACGCAAAACACTTAGGTTAACTTGACGAGCCTAGCATGTACAGACATGGCGTCGGAACACAAGAGACCGAAAGGTCGAGCATGAGTCGTATGGAGGATACGATCAACATGAAGATGTTCACCGATGATGACTAGTCCGTCTCACGTGATGATCGGACACGGCCTAGTTGACTCGGATCATGTAATCACTTAGATGACTAGAGGGATATCTATCTGAGTGGGAGTTCATGAGATGAACTTAATTATCCTGAACATAGTCAAAAGCCCTTTGCAAATTATGTCGTAAGCTCGCGCTTTAGTTCCACTGTTAAGATATGTTCCTAGAGAAAATATAGTTTTAAGTTGACAATAGCGATTATGCGATCAATAGAAGGCTTATGTCCTTAATGCACCGCTCGGTGTGCTGAACCTCGAACGTCGTTTGTGGATGTTGCGAACATCTGACATACACGTCTTGATAACTACGTGATAGTTCAGTTAAACGGTTTAGAGTTGAGGCACCAAAGACGTTTTCGAAACATCGCGGAACATATGAGATGTTTCGAGGGCTGAAATTGGGATTTCAGGCTCGTGCTCACGCCAAGAGGTATAAGACCTCCGACGATTTTCTTAGCCTGCAAACTAAGGGAGAAAAGCTCAATCGTTGAGCTTGTGCTCAGATTGTCCGAGTGCAACAATCACTTGAATCGAGTGGGAGTTGATCTTCCGATGAGATAGTGATGTTTCTCCAAAGTCATTGCCACCAAGCTGCTAGAGCTCCGTGATGAACTATAACATATCGTGGATAGATATGATGATCCTTGAGCTATTCGCAATGTTCGACACATGAATGTAGAAATCAAGAAGGAGCATCAATTGTTGATGGTTAGTGAAACCACTAGTTTCAAGAAGGGCAAGGGCAAGAATGGGTACTTCATGAAACAACAAATCGATTCTTTGCTTCAAAGAAGAAACCCAAGGTTGAACCCAAACCCGAGACTAAGTGCTTCGTAATGAGGGGAACGCCATCGAGCAGAATTACCCTAGATACTTGGTAGATGAAAAGGCTGGCAAGGTCGATAGAAGTATATTGATATACATTAAGTTATTGTGTACTTTACTAGTACTCCTAGTAGCACCAGTATTAGATACCGGTTCGGTTGCTAAGTGTTAGTAACTCAAATAAAGGCTACGGAATAAACGGAGACTAGCTAAAGGTGAGTGACGATATGTGTTGAAGTGTTTCCAAGTTTGATGTGATCAAACATCGCACGCCCCTCTACCATCAAGATTAGTATTAAACCAGAATAATTGTCATTTGGTGTTTATGTTGAGCATAGACATGATTGGATTATGTCTATCGCAATACGGTTATTCATTTAAGGAGAATAATGGTTACTCTATTTATTTGAATAATACCTTCAATGGTCTTGCACCTAAAGGAATGGTTTATTGAATCTCGATCACAGTAATACACATTTTCATGCTAAAAGATATAAGATAGTAATGATGGTACCACTTACTTGTGGCACTGCCATGTAAGTCATATTGGTATAAAATGCATGAAGAAGCTCCATGTTGATGGATCTTTGGACTCACTCGTTTTGAAAAGTTTGAGACATGCGAACCATGTCTATTGGTGTATATGCATGAAGAAACTCCATGCAAATGGACCGCTTGGACTCACTTGATTTTGAATCACTTGAGACATGCAAATCATACCACATGGGCAAGATGACCTGAAAGCCTCGTTTTCAAGAAATGGAACAAGAAAGCAACTTGTTGGAAGTAACACATTTTGATGTGTGCAGTCCAATGAGTGCCGAGGCATGCAAATGAATATCGTTATGTTCTTACTTCACGATGATTTGAGTAGATGTTGAGTATATTTACTTGATGAAACACAAGTCTGAATTATTGAATGGTTCAAGTAATTTCAGAGTGAAGTTGAAGATCATCGTGACAAAAGGATAAAAATGTCTATGATATGATCATAGAGATGAGTATCTGAGTTACGAGCTTTGGCACGCAATTGAGACATTGTGGAAATTGTTTCACAATAAATACCGCCTGGAACACCATAGTGTGATGGTGTGTCCGAACATCATAGTTGCACCCTATTGGATATGGTGCGTACCATGATGTCTCTTATCGAATTACCACTATCGTTCATGGGTTAGGCATTAGAGACAACCACACTCACTTTAATAGGGCACCACATAATTCCGTTGGACGACACCGTTTGAACTGTGGTTTGGAGAAACCCAAGTTGTCGTTTCTTAAAAGTTTGGGGCTGCGACGCTTATGTGAAAAAGTTTCAGGTTGATAAGCTCGAACCCAAAGCGGATAAAATGCATCTTCATAGGACACCCAAAAACAGTTGGGTATACCTCCTAATTCAGATCCGAAAGCAATAGGGATTGTTTCTACTAACGGGTCCTTTCTCGAGGAAAAGTTTCTCTCGAAAGAATTGAGTGGGAGGATGGTGGAGACTTGATGAGGTTATTGAACCATCACTTCAACTAGTGTGCAGCAGGGCACAGGAAGTTGTTCCTGTGGCGCCTACACCAATTGAAGTAGAAGCTTATGATAGTGATCATGAAGTTTCGGATCAAGTCACTACCGACCTCGTGAGGTCGACAAGGACACGTGCTACTTGAGTGGTACGCAATCCTGTCTTAGAGGTCATTTTGCTAGACAACAATGAACCTACGAGCTATGGAGAAGCGATGGTGGGCCCGGATTCCGACGAATGGCTCAAGGCCGTAAAATCCGAGAGAGGATCCATGACTTTGGAAGCAATACTTGATGGTCGTAAGGCCGTTGGGTAAAGATGGATTTTAAAAGGAAGACAGACAATGATGGTAAGTATCACCATTAAGAAAGCTCGACTTGATGTTAAACATGTTTCCCGACAAGTTCAAGGAGTTGACTACGGTGAGGCTTTCTCACCGTAGCGATGCTAAGAGTCTGTTGGAATTGGATTAGCGATTCTGCATTATTTATGAAATCTTGCATAAAGGATGTCAAAACATTGTTTCCTTGACAGTTTTCTTGAGGAAAGGTTGTATGTGATACAACCAGAAGGTTTTTGACAATCCTGAGGACGCTAACAAGTATGCAAAGCTCCAACAATCCTTCTATGGACTGGAGTAAGCATCTCGGAGTTGGAATGTGCGCTTTGATGAGATGATCAAAGATTTTGGGTCTATACAAGGTTTATGAGAAACTTGTATTTCCAAAGAAGTGAGTGGGAGCACTATAGAATTTCTGATGAGTATATGTTGTTGACATATTGTTGATCAGAAATGATGTAGAATTTCTGGAAAGCATATAGGGTTATTTGAAGGGTGTTTTTCAATAGAAAACGCCTAATTGTACTTTCAAATGAGCACATACCTTGACATAATCTTGAAGGTGTTGAAGATGGATCAGTCAAAGAAGGAGTTCTTGCCTGAGTTGTAAGGTATGAAGTTAAGAGTTAAAGCTCGACCACGGCAGAAAAGAGAGAAAGGACGAAGATCGTCCCCTATGCCTTAGACGTAGGCTCTACAGTATGCTATGCTGTGTACCGCACCGGAAGTGTGCCTTTCCATGAGTCAGTCAAGGGGTACAAGAATTATCCGGGAATGGATAATTGGACAGCGGTCAAAATTATCCTTAGAGGAATAAGGATATGTTTCTCGGTTATGGAGGTGATAAAGAGTTCGACGTAAAGAGTTGCGTCGATGCAAGCTTAACACCTATCCGGATAGCTCTGAGTAGAGATACCGGATACGTATAATGGAGCAACAATTTGGAATAGCTCCAAGTGGAACGTGGTAGCAGCATCTACGATATGACATAAAGTTTTGCGAAATACATAGGGATCTGAATATTGCAGACCCGTTGACTACAACCTCTCTCACAAGCATAAACATGATCAAACCCAGAACTCATTGAGTGTTAATCACATAGTGATGTGAACTAGATTATTGATTCTAGTAAACTCTTTGGATGTTGGTCACATGGCGATGTGAACTGTGAGTGTTAATCACATGGCGATGTGAACTAGATTATTGACTCTAGTGCAAGTGGGAGACTGTTGGAAATATGCCCTAGAGGCAATAATAAATTAGTTATTATTATATTTCCTTGTTCATGATAATCATTTATTACCCATGCTATAATTGTATTGATAGGAAACTCAGATACATGTGTGGGTACATAAACAACACCATGTCCGTAGTAAGCCTCTAGTTGACTAGCTCGTTGATCAATAGATGGTTATGGTTTCCCGACCATGGACATTGGATGTCGTTGATAACGGATCACATCATTTAGAGAATGATGTGATGGACAAGACCCAATCCTAAGCCTAGCACAAAGATCGTAGTTCAGTATGCTAAAGCTTTTCTAATGTCAAGTATCATTTCCTTAGACCATGAGATTGTGCAACTCCCGGATGCCGAGGAATGCTTTGGGTGTACCAAACGTCACAACGTGGCTGGGTGGCTATAAAGGTGCACTACGGTATCTCCGAAAGTGTCTCATTGGGTTGGCACAAATCGAGATCGGGATTTGTCACTCCGTGTGTAGAGGTATCTCTGGGCCCACTCGGTAGGACATCATCATAATGTGCACAATGTGACCAAGGGGTTGATCACGGATGATGTGTTACGAAACGAGTAAAGAGACTTGCCAAGAACGAGATTGAACAAGGTATCGGATACCGACGATTGAATCTCGGGCAAGTACAATACCGCTAGACAAAGGGAATTGAATACGGGATTGATTGAATCCTCGACATCGTGGTTCATCCGATGAGATCATCGTGGAACATGTGGGAGCCAACATGGGTATCCAGATCCCGCTGTTGGTTATTGACCGAAAACGGCTCGGTCATGTTCAGCATGGTTCCCGAACCCGTAGGGTCTACACACTTAAGGTTCGGTGACGCTAGGGTTATAGGGAATAGATATACGTGGTTACCGAATGTTGTTCGGAGTCCCGGATGAGATCCCGGACATCACGAGGAGTTCCGGAATGGTCCGGAGGTAAAGATTGATATATTGGACGAAGGGTTTTGGAGTCCGGAAGTGTTCCGGAGGTACCGGGTGATGACCAGCATGACCGAAAGGTGTTTCGGGAGCCCCGGCAAGTGTTGGGGGGCTTCATGGGCCAAGGGAAGGGGGCAAACCAGCCCACTAAGGGGCTGTGCGCCCCCCTCACCTATTCCCACGTGACCAGGGGGTTTGGGGCGCCCCATCTAGGGTTCCCACCTCCTGGCTTGGGGGCCAAGTCACCCAAAGGGGAGATCCCATCTGCCCTGGCCGCCCCTAGGGGAAACCCTAGGGCGCCTCCCTTCCCCTTTCCCCTATATATAGTGGAGGTTTTGGGGCTGCCTAACACACGAGAACATCTCCCTCTTGGCGCAGCCCTACCTCTCTCCCTCCTCGTCTCTCGTAGTGCTTGGCAAAGCCTCGCCGAGTATCCAGCGCTCCTCCACCACCACCACACGTCGTCTGCTGCTGGACGGAGTCTTCCCAACCTCTCCTCTCTCCTTGCTGGATCAAGGCATGGGAGACGCCACCGCTCAAGACGTGTGTTGAACGCGGAGGTGCCGTCCGTTCGGCGCTAGGATCATCGGTGATTTGGATCACGACGAGTACGACTCCATCAACCTCGTTCACTTGAACGCTTCCGCTTAGCGATCTACAAGGGTATGTAGATGCACTCTCCTTCCCCTCGTTGCTGGTTTCTCCATAGATAGATCTTGGTGACACGTAGGAAAATTTTGAATTTCTGCTATGTTCCCCTACAGTGACTTGAGTCTCCTAACGTGTTTAGGCTACTTAGGGACGATTGCTTCTTCATCAACCACCTCCATAACTTCCGCATAGGCTTGCCCACCATACACTTCCGCCACACCAACTTAAATCAATTTTGTTGTGTTGAGAGTTGTGTCTCCTAAGGTGTTTCGGCTACTTAGGGACGTGCTTTCAACTTTGACTCTGTGTATAGCCCATGAGGGAGTCCCGGACTAGGGGGTGTCCGGATAGCCGGACTATCGTCACGGCCGGACTCCAAGACTATGAAGATACAAGATTGAAGACTTCGTCCCGTGTCCGGATGGGACTTTCCTTGGCGTGGAAGGCAAGCTTGGCGATCTGGATATGTAGATCTCCTACCATTGTAACCGACTGTGTAACCCTAACCTATCCGGTGTCTATATAAACCGGAGGGTTTTAGTCCATAGGACTAACAACAATCATACCATAGGCTAGCTTCTAGGGTTTAGCCTCCTTGATCTCGTGGTAGATCTACTCTTGTACTACCCATATCATCAATATTAATCAAGCAGAGTAGGGTATTACCTCCATCGAGAGGGCCCAACACAGGTAAAACATCGTGCCCTTGTCTCCTGTTACCATCCGCCTAGACGCATACAGTTCGGGACCCCCTACCGAGATCCGCCGGTTTTGACACCGACATTGGTGCTTTCATTGAGAGTTCCTCCGTGTCGCCACCGATAGGCTCGATGGCTCCTTCGATCATCAACAACGACGCGTCCAGGGTGAGACTTTTCTCCCGGACAGATCTTCTTATTCGGCGGCTTTGCATCGCGGGCCAATTCGCAGCCATCTGGAGCAGATCGAAGCTACGCCCGCCATCAGGTCAGATTTGGAAGTTTGAACTATATGGCCGATATCCGCGGAGACTTGATCTTCGACGGATTCGAGACGCAGCCAAGCGCGCCACACTATCTCGATGGGCATGATCTAGCTCTGCAGCCGAACAGTGCCCTGGAGTTCGCACCGGCATCCGCTCCGACCCTTAATCCGGAGCCGGATTCCCCGATCGAGGACGAGTGGTTGGACACCGCCTTGGGGGCTACAATCTCTACGGCGATTGAGCCGAACTCCATCCATGTCCTTTGCGAAGACCTCGACTCTAGGGTGCCGGACTCCTCTCCGGACTCCGAACCCTCTGCGCCCCTGCCAATCGAATCCGATTAGGCGCCCGTTATGGAGTTCACTGCCGCGGACATTTCAGCACTCGCCCTTTGGCGACATTCTGAATTCGCTAAAGTCTCTCTCTATATCCGGAGAGCCCTGGCCGGACTGCGAACATGAAGGTTGGGATACAGACGACGAAATTCAACGCCCACCCACCACCCACTTTGTAGCCGCTGTCGATGATTTAACCGACATGCTCGACTTCGACTCCGAAGACGTCGACGGTATGGACGACGACACCGGAGACGACCAAGACCCAGCGCTTACAGGGCACTAGAAGGCCACCTCGTCATATGACATATACATGGTGGACATCCCAAAAGATGGGAACGGCGATGGAACAATGGAGGATGACCCCTCCAAGAAACAGCCGAAGCGCCGACGTCAATGGCGCCGCTCTAAATCCCGCCACAATAAAAGCGGTGATTCCGCACGGAGATAATAACACCCCGGTGGTCAAGAGAACCCCTCCCGTGGGACTCAGCGCAGAGGAGGAGAGAAGCAAGTCCGCACGACAAGTCGCGCAGAAAAAGAGAGGTCGAGGACGATAATTATCGCCTCCCTCCGAAGATGAGGCAAGCCTCGACAACGGCAATTTGTCGTGCTCGAGGATCCCGCCAAACAGAGCGTTTTAAACGCAGGCTTATAGCCACGGCAAGCAGCCTCAAGAAAAGCAGCAACAACTTAGAGCTGATCAAGACCTGCTAGTGACGGATGGATGAAGTCCTTGCAGCCAAGAGTATGAACTCGAACGCCCTCCAAAAGCTACCCCAAACGCAGGCCGTTGCCTCGATCGAGGAGGAAGCACCCAAGTCACCAACAAGACGACATGGCAGACCGCCACCCGTGGCGCGATAGAGAAGCCTCTCGGCCCTCGCCAAGCCACACCCCGACGCCGCCAAAAAGTACCAAGGCATGGGAAAACGCCGCCGACTTGCGAGATATATTGGAGGATAAGGCAAAACATACAAGATCGATCTACGGATCGCGTGGGCGTAACGACGCGGGATGATTACCGTCGCGCGGATACAACAAACCCGCCGGGCCGAACACGATGAGACAAAGCTCATATGAGCTACGCCGTGATATAGCCCAATCTGAGGCGCCAAGACACCCACTATGCTTCATGATGAAGTAATGGATCATCAAATCACCGAGGGCTTCAAACTCGTAAACATTGAATCATACGATGGTACCACAGATCCTGCGGTCTGGATAGAGGACTATCTCCTCCATATCCACATGGCCCGCGGTGATGATCTACATGCCATCAAATACCTCCCACTCAAGCTTAAAGGACCAGCTCGACATTGGCTCAACAACTTGCCAGCAGAATCAATTGGTTGTTGGGAGGACCTGGAAGCCGCATTCCTTGATAACTTCCAGGGCACATACGTGCGACCACCAGACGCCGATGACCTTAGCCACATAATCCAGCAGCCGAAAGAATCGCCGGACAATTCGGACACGGTTCCTAACAAAGAAAAATCAAATCATCGACTGTCCGGATGCAGAGGCCCTTGCAGCCTTCAAACATAACATCCGCGACGAGTGGCTTGCCCGGCACCTAGGACAGGAAAAGCCAAAATCCATGGCAGCCCTCACAACACTCATGACCCGCTTTTGTGCGGGAGAGGACAACTGGCTAGCTCGAAGCAACAACTTGGCCAAACATCCTGATAGTTCGGATACCAAGGACAGCAATGGCAGGTCGCGTCGCAACAAGAACAAGCGCCGCATTAACGGCGATAACATCAAGATACGCCGTCAATGCCGGATTCGAGGCTCTAAACCCGTCAGCGGAAGAAGCCATTCAAAAGAAATACTCAGGCCCGGCCCAACTTGGACCGAATACTCGATCGCCAGTGCGGATACATGGCACCCCGAAAACCAGCCAATCACACCAACAGGACTGTTGGGTGTTCAAGCAAGCAGCCAAGTTAAGTGCCGAACTCAATGACAAGGGCTGCATAGCGATGACGAGGAAGAGCCCCGCCGCCAACAATAGAGGATGAAGGGTTTTCCCACGCAAGTGCGGACGGTGAACATGATATACGCAACCCATATACCCAAAAGGGAGCGGAAGCGCCGCACTAAGGGACGATATGCGATGGAGCCACCGCCCAAGTTCAACCCATGGTCTTCCTGCCCGATCACCTTCGATCAAGGGACCACCCCACTAGCATCCGTCACGGCGGTTTCGCCGCATTGGTTCTTGACCCAATTATCGACGGATTTCACCTAACCGAGTCCCGATGGAAGGCGGCAGCAATTGAACTCGCTTTATCGAGATACAAGTCGCAAAATGGGCATCGACCCTCAAGGATCAAACCTACAAAGACGACCTTTAAAGGCGCCATACCGTGTAGAGGCCAGTTATACGGGCTCGGTTACACTCGGTGGTCTTCGATCCCGGATAACTTCCGGCGAAGAGTTAATCTTCGACATCGCCCCATTCCGCAGCGGCTATCATGCATCGCTTTCGGACGAACCGCATTCGCAAAGTTCAATGCGGTGCCGCACTACGCATACCTCAAGCTCAAGATGCCAGCCCTCGAGGAGTAATCACGGTCAATGGAAATACCGAACGCCTCTCCGAACGGAGGAGCACACGGCGCCCTCGCAAGGAGGTACAAAGCAGCCTCTCACAACAACTCTCGAGTCCGGCCATTAAGCGTCCGGACACTTTCAAGCGCGGAGTAACCTACAACAAGACCGCTCGCACGATTCAAGCATCGCGTAGTAATCCGCCCCAACCCCAGCCCTCGCGAAATTGCGGTTAGTGTTACGCGCATATAATTACGCCTGGAGATACCATGGGCATATGGGGAGGGCAAGACCACGACATGCCAAGAATGCGGCTCGACCGCACTGTGGGCCCGATTGTGTCATTCTTTTCCTTTTCCTTTTCTTCCTTTTTCTTACTTTCAGACTCCGTCTTTCGAAGTCCCGTCCGCACTAGAATCATCGAACTCACGATGCAACAGCCAGGAAGCAGTAAGCCACGTCAAGTGTTCAGGTGGTCTCTATTACGAGCATTATACCTGTTTTACATACCATCCCGCAACTTAACCCTGGAGGGGGACATGTTAGATAGTCCCATCCCTTGCTTATCGCACTATTTGTATCATTCTGCTTTCATTGCAGTACCTTTTTGAACAAACAATACATAGCTTTTGCTTATTATTGCTCTACTTTCTTTATCTATACATATGTTCATTTTACGATATGTTGCAACCGTACACTTTGGTACGGCCAATACACCAGGGGCTTAAGTATCCCAAAATTATGGTGTGACAAGTCCGAACACTTTCACAAGTGCGGCACCCCGAACTTATAGCATTATATGAATCGGCTCAATCATGTCTTGGGTCAATAGTTGGTTTGCCCGGCTCCGTGTTTTGGTACCTTACGCCCGTTATATCGGCTAAGGTAGCACGGGAGAACCATCTGCGATTGTGCCCAGCTTGAGCTGGGTCGAGCACCTCAAGGAGAAAGCTAAAACTGACCGTCATGATAGGGCGAGAGCTGGTCGCTGCTCGAGAGGTTTTTTCGGTCCCTAAAGACTTATGCCGCTTAGAGCGAGGAACCGAATTGTCCGTCTAAGGCGTGGATAGCGCCCCGAACTCGGTCTTCCGAATACTAGGGGCTTCGCCGAAATTTAAAATTATAGAATTCTATGGCTAAGTGAGAGTGTTCAAGCATTATAAGTCCGGTTGCCTTGTTCGTTGTGTTGAGCACCTCCCTAGATGGACCTAAGAATGGGAACAAGAGTGCTCAAGTTTATCCCTAACACCCCAAAGACTGTGGCATGGGGGTGAAGCCAACGACTTGCCATCTCTCAAATTTGATAAACGGCCGCATGTAAGGTAATATTTTAAATTAATAAGCGTTGCTTAGCGATATGAACAAGTTTTCAGCGACAGGATAACAAATGCGAGTTTATTCAAAAATTACATCTTTGGAGCACTCATCCGCTATTCGGCGGGCACCCTTGAGGAGGCCCTCATAGTACATTTCGGGCGTGCGATGCTCATGGCCCTTCTAAGTGGCCTGTCCGTCACAAGCTTCTCCGCATCCAGCTTGCCCCAGCACTTTAGCACGGCAAGGGCCCAAGGACACCTTCAATGCAGACGGAGCGCTTGATGACTTCAAGCCGTGGATGCATCCACCACCGCTGCACCAAGCCAAGTAGCTCCTGGCATGGCTTCCAATGGCCACAGCGCTACAAGGCTCTTCATAGCCTGTTCGGTGACCTTGTGGAGCTCGACCAGCTGCTTCACTGGTCGCTCAGGGCATCGGCTGTCCACCTCAACATATCGAGACCGAACACCTTTTCCGTCGAGCTCCCTCCTTGGCGCAGAGAATGCGGCAGATCGGACACACTCACGGGCAAATCTGCGAATGCTCCCGGAGAGCTCCGAATCCGGGTAAGTAATAGGTAATTCACTTTCACATGCTTGCTTTGCATAAAGAATGCCTTACCCGCCCCTATCTTCTTTAACGACTCAATTTCTTGAGGGCTTTTTGGGCCTCGGCCTTAGCAGCTTTAGCACTCTCAAGAGCCGAGGCGAGCCGGACTCTCGAGTCTTGAGTCACGCCCAAACTCGTGTCTTCCCACGAGCTTGGAGCTCTTGCCGTACCTTGGCCAGCTGCGCCTCCCCCTTCTCTCGCTCGGTGCGTTCCGCAGCTGCTTTGTGTTCGGCCACGGACACCGCTTCCTTCAGGGTCGCCACCTCGTTCGTGGCCCCTGTAGTACCCAAGTTATTCCTGTTATTTTTTGCAACCAAAACCTTTTCTATAAGGTATTTCTTTAATAAGGTATTACTTACCTTCCTTGTCCTCGAGCTGCTTCTTGGCTTGTCCGAGCTCGCTCTCGGACCGCCGAGGTTTTGCTTCAATGCATTGACCTCCGCCAAGGCGGGCAGAGGTCGGCGGCGCCTGCATTCCCATATTGACATACTTATGTTAGACTCCTGCAGATATCTTTTAGATCCTTAGTCCGACTTTTCTTTCCGAACACCGAACTAAGCATCGGGGCTACTGTCTATGCGGTAATATTTTTACATATTCTAAACTTACCTCAAAGCCTGTTAGAAGGCTGGTACGAGTTTTGGTCATCCGCTCTTGGCGGATCGAATCTGTCCGTCATCACCACACTCATCATAGTGCGGTGCTCCTCCTCGATGGAAGCGCTGTTAAGCGCCCAAGATGCTATCCAAAGCCTCCGTTGGGCGGAGGACACGGCGTCTTACCCTTCTTGCGAAGGATCCGCTGGCCGGACTTGAACCGCTGATGGTTCCGCATGGAGTCCTGACGAGGGTCGGGCTTAGAGCCCTGGGGTCTTGCCCCCGCGCTGGAGTCCGGGAGGTTGCCTTGTGGCACCTCCCGCGCTACCTCCTCTTGACCAAGCCCTCTTGGGGCCCCACCACGGCGTCGTCCGCAGCGTGAGGCGAGAGGCGGTCGGGCGAGGTACTCTCCATTTCCGACGAGCCTGTGGACCCGCCGATGAATCGGCGAACTCGCCTTTGGGCGAGCTGCACGGTTGTTCGACATTAGAGAACACTCTGCAATAATAAAAGCCATGGGTATCCGGACACTTACGATCTGCCGAGGGCTTGGCCCTTGTAGGCCAATCCTCCTCGCTCGTCGCCGACGCTGGTGGAGAAGTCCGGAGGAAGGGTTCTTCCTTCTTGACCCTCCGGCCTCCCGGTTAGGGCGGCCTTCCTTTTTTCTCCTCCACTGGGGAGGAGCTTCTTCTTCCTCCTCGTCTTTCGTGGAGAAGATTCTGCTTGAGACCGACAACACTGGCGCCGGGAGCTCCTTCGAGTTCCGTGGCCTCCTTCTTAGCCTTCTTCTCCGGCACCACATGGTGCCGGAGCCAGCAGCCTCCCGTCAATCAGGCGTCCAGCTGGTCTTCGGCAAAGGAGCCGACAGTTAATCTGTCCGGACGTCTTCACCAGATCTGTCAAAGAATAGGGAGTTTTAGATCCCACATAGAGTCAATCTATGAAAAAAGAGTCCCGTAGCGGGTAAAATAACTTACCTCGCCGGCTTGACGCCGCGAGCTGTATCTCGCGATCTTTGTTAGCGGATGTTGGGGCTTGGCGCCTTTGAACAGCACCTTCCAGCGCCTTCGACGTAGTGTCGAAGAGCCGCTCAAGGTTGATGCTGTCAGCCGGATCAAACTCCCACAAATTGAAGGCCCGTTGTTGGCGGGGAGAATCCGCGGATGAGCATCACCGATTACGCCGACAAGCCCGAGATTCTTGTCCATCGTGTTTGGACGCATGTTTGAGTCCAGATAGCTCTTCCGAATTCCCCACGTCGCACATCTCTTTCCATGACGAGAGCCGTGGGGAAGCCAGATCTAAATTGGGGCCGCTACCCATTCGGGTCGCGTGGCTCGGTGATGTAGAACCACCCGATTGCCACCTTTATTGTCTCCACGAAGGCGCCTCGAGCCATGGGACTTTGGCCATCTTGCCAACCATGGCGCCTCCGCACTCCGCTTGACGGTCGCCCACTACCTTCGGCCGGACATTGAAGATCTTCAGCCATAAGCCGAAGTGGGGCTGGATGCAGAGGAAGGCCTCGCACACGATGATAAACGCCAAGATGTTGAGGATGAAGTTCGGGGCCAGGTCGTGGAAGTCCAGGCCGTAGTAGAACATGAGCCCCCGGACAAATGGGTGAAGTGGAAAACCTAGTCCGCGGAGGAAGTGGGGGAGAAACACCACCCTCTCATGGGGCCCGGGGGTTGGAATGAGCTGCCCCACATCGGGCAGCTCAGGCGCGATGTCGCCGGACAAGTATCCGCCTCCCAGATCTTGTGATGTGCCCTCCGTGACGGAGGAGGCCATCCACCTGCCTCCCGCTCCTGACATGGTTGGAGAAGGTTGAGGTGGGATGTGCGGACTTGGGCACTGGAGCTCGAGTGCGCGGAAATGGAGAAGCAAAGGAGGAAGAAGGCATAGGTGAAAAGGTGGATCCTTATCCCCTTATATGGACGGACGGAGCTATGCGTCCCCCACCAGCCTGGTAAAACTCGCTTATCTCCCAAGCGCCGTAATAAATGGCGCGGATGGGTTACCCACGTCCGTATTGATGAGAATCCCGGAATAAGGGGGGCACGATCTATGCTTTGATAAGACGTGCCAAGGAAACCGCCTCGCTAAATGCGCTGAGGTGGAACGGTAAAAAAACGATTCATATAAAGGCCTGGCCGTGGTGTGATGTCACGCCACGGAATACGCCAGCAGATCTGTGCAAAAGTTATTCTCTCTACGGTGGTATGTGGAACTTGTTTTGCGAGCGGACACTATCCTTGTGTTCAAAACCTTCTATGAAGTATTCGGAGGAGGAACCCGCCGCAATGTCAAGACAATCAACGCACGGACTCATCGTCATTGAAGCCTGGTTGGGGCTACCGAGGAGTCCCGGACTAGGGGTGTCCGGATAGCCGGACTATCATCACGGCGGACTCCAAGACTATGAAGATACAAGATTGAAGACTTCGTCCCGTGTCCGGATGGGACTTTCCTTGGCGTGGAAGACAAGCTTGGCGATACGGATATGTAGATCTACTACCATTGTAACCGACTGTGTAACCCTAACCTATCCGGTGTCTATATAAACCGGAGGGTTTTAGTCCGTGGGGACGAACAACAATCATACCATAGGCTAGCTTCTAGGGTTTAGCCTCCTTGATCTCGTGGTAGATCTACTCTTGTACTACCCATATCATCAATATTAATCAAGGGGAGTAGGGTATTACCTCCATCGAGAGGGCCCGAACCTGGGTAAAAACATCGTGCCCCTTGTCTCCTGTTACCATCCGCCTAGACGCACAGTTCGGGACCCCCTACCCGAGATCCGCCGGTTTTGACACCGATAGCCCATCATATGCTCCCACCACCATAATCCGGTCAACTTCGGCTTCTCGGGTTTCCACAAATACTTCCGTTTTGCCAAGTGCAAACCACCACCGCATTCCCGCTACCACCATTTTGACATTTGACCTTTGAGATTTTGAGTTCGCGGTTTTTTCATTTCCTAAGGTGTTTTGGCTACTTAGGGACGAGTCTCCATCATCTTGGTATCTACACCAAGAACACCGCCACTCATCATCGCCATTGACGGTAACCTCCATATCAACTTGGTATCGTGGTATCCCTCCTTTGTATATTCCCCTTGCCATTGCATTGATAACCCCTAGCCCATTTTGCGTTACTTGCCTATCGAGACTAGCCATTTGAGTATTGCCGGCAACGTTACTTGTGCACATTAGTGATCATACTTCCCATAGCATACATACCATATCATCGTGGTGCATATCTTGGTATCATCATACTTGTGTCACAAGTTTGTTCCCGCATATACACAATTGCTATCTTGGTTTGTGCATTGTGCAAAAGTGGCCATAAAAAAAGAGAATAAGCTTTTAAGCAAAGAGAAAGAGAAAGAGCAAAGAAGCTTGTAAGCAAGTGCCATAGCATCATACCACATTGCATATAAGATTGTCATATCCGATCATCTTGGATCAAACATCGGGAACCATACATACATAGCATACTTGGGATAGAAAGTTTATCCATTTTGCATCTTATAGGTTGTGCACAAGTGTCGTATCCGCCTATTGAGCAATTGTGCTAGCGTCTCTCTTGAGTTGTGCAACACGAGCGTTTTGGTGGATTCCACATTTTGAGCTCATTCCTTGGTTGCACGACCCCATTTATCTATCCGTGTGTGTGTTTCCGTGTACCATCCATTGCTATTGGTCTACTTGTTTCGCTTGCGAATTTGTGAATTTCTTTCAACATTATTGACTCTTGCTAACATTTTGCATCAAATTTTTGTGCCACTATCCTCACCAAGCTCCACCATAAGCCTTACTTGTGTAGGTGTGAGAAACCGACAAGAATTGGTACCAATTGCGCTATTTCCTTGTTACACATTGAGTGATCATTGATCCATCTTCAACATCGGTCAAGGTACAGTTGGTATAAGTTCTTCTCTTTCTCCCACTCATATTTGCTAGAGTCTTGTGATGGATAGGCAAGGCATTTCATCTCCGGTCTCCCACAACAACGACGGCGTGAACAACTACATCACCAAAGCATCCATCTTCGATCTACAACGACAAATGCAAGGCGCACAATCAAGATTGCAAAAGCGCATCGAGAACCTCTCCATTGACATTCATCACTCCGAAGCAAGGAAAAGGGACTACATCGACAACAAGCTTTCCGCACAAAAGGAGGAGCAAGATGCAAGGATGGAGGAGATTCGGGCCTTGATCAAGTCTTCTTCCCCTTCGTCATCTTCAAGGCGGCGACATTCATGTCACAAGTCTCCGGAGCGCCCAAGCGATGCAAGCGCAAGTCGTCCACGTCCACATCTCCATGGCGACCACCATCACGTTCGTGATCCACATCGTCATGAAGGGCAAGTCACCTCCAAGCATCATGTGCACGACGACGACGAACAACATCTATTACGAGCTCAAGTGCGACAACGACAACATCAACATGAAGATGCTCCACAAGCGCAAACGTACAAGTCCGAACTAGCCATACTTCACGCCAAGTCCAAGCTTCATGATCATAAAAGAAGACCGCGAGACGACCACCAGCAAGACTGTGCTACGGCTACAACAACCACTTCGGCATCTTCGCCAAGTGCTATCAAGGCATCTTCACCTTTGGACATACGGCATCTTCGCCTACTTCCCACGTGTACGCCTACATCGACTTCATCAAGTCCAAGACGACTACCTACGAGCGAGGGTGACACTTCCATCTTCAGAAGCCCCCCAAGGAAGATGGCCGAGCATGGGAAATTCCCTTCGGTCATGGAGACGAGCTACGAGGTGCCACATCATATGGGCCTCATACAAGACAGTGACAAGAAGGTTGAGCATGGGACTATCCCTTCAACCAAGACGGTGATAGGAATTGAGCATGGAGACATTTGCACCAACATCTCCCCGACACATACATATGTCGAGATGCCCCATTTTTCATGTGAGGAGAGCCACCACCCCATGAGAGAGATGAG
The DNA here is from genome assembly GCA_021605205.1 of Aegilops longissima. Taxonomy (NCBI): domain Eukaryota; kingdom Viridiplantae; phylum Streptophyta; class Magnoliopsida; order Poales; family Poaceae; genus Aegilops; species Aegilops longissima. Next base: position 332,671,315 of record CM038681.1, read on the forward strand.
TGACTCCACCATATGTGACATTGAGAGCATTTCCTTTGAGAGGATGAGTGTGACCACCACTAGCCCCACACATGAGAGCATGCCACACATCCTATGCGAGGTTGAGCGCCATTTGAGTGACTCCACCAACCATATGAGTGAGAGCATCCTTGAGGGAGTGAGTGAACCACAACACTTAGCGAGTGAGATAGTTGAGACGGCATGTGAGGCCACTTTGATTTCTAACGACTTAACCTCTACTCCTAGTGTGTTTTCTTCTTTGGTGCTAGGTCTCCTACATGACGACATGCCTACCCTCGACGAGTACATCCCTCCAATGGAAAAAACGATGGCCATGGTGGATGATGATGCACCCCCCACATGGTTCCATCAAGATGAAGATGACAACGAGATGATCTTCAACACCTCACCTACAACACATGAGCGATGCTCCAAAGTTAACATAGGAGATGGTGCTTCTCTTGTCCCACTAGTGGACTCTATTGACATCGATTGCTCCCATGATGTTGACCCATCTATTCCCATGCTTCATGCTAGTGAGATTTCTTCATGACTTGACTTACCTATTTATGATGAATATGATGATGAGCATGTTGAGTTGCCTAGTTGTGATGCTATGCTCCATAGGATATCATGTGAAAATTCTTTTGGTCACGTCATGTTTGACAATCCATTTAACTTGTCATATGCTATGAGTGAGATCTCCCATATTGCATCATTACAATCTCAACATAGTAACTATGCATGCCCCATTAAAATCAATCCCATTTGCACTTATGGCATAGATGACGAGATGATGGTCATTGGCTTTTGTTTTTCATGTGATGATATTGCCATGCTTCCTTTACATGATTTGCGCAATTCATCTACTATGTCATGCCATGATCACATTGAACCAAATATGCATTGTTTTGGATGTTGTCAATATTCTCCATGTGATGTTTCCATTAATGCTCATGAGGAGACCCCCATAGTTTCCTCATACATATTAGGAGATTTTGATGCATTCCATACTTTGCATGATTTTCATAATTGCTTACACCATATGCATCCCACACATAACAATGCTCTACATATTTCTCATGATGCATTACACAATTTGAGTCTCCATTATGCTATACATTACAACAAACCTATCATGATGGATGACATGTTTCTATATCACGCATCTCATTTATTTGAGCATTGGCTATTTTGTACTAACCGACACATGCATGTGCGCATCATGATGGATGATGTGTACATCTACCACGAACACACAATTTTCCCTTTGTCTTTGTTTTGTGTAGGTACTCGCGTATACTCGTCAACATCTCAATCCCATGAGTTGACGAAACGAGCTCTTGAGAGCAACGATGACTTGGGATCCCGTGGACTTTCATTCCCACCATTCCTTTTGCGCAAGGACTACGCGCATCTCTTTTACTTGTCTCTCACACGGCTATGGGCTATATATCACTTGTCGCTTCATGCTCATTTTCTCGTGTTCACTTTGCATGCTATGCTTGCTTCTATACCTTTGCCATGCAATTGTGACCCTTGCTTGCATCTACCCATGATTCACCATTATGCTACTCCTATGTGTATTTGCATGCTCGGTGGAGATCCTTGTTGCTATTGCCATGTTTATCATGTGCCCCATGCTATTGATGCTATTTTGCTCATATCTTGCCTTTATGATTGTGGAATGTCATGTGCATTATATATGCCCACTATTTGCACACATGACATGATTGCCATGATTCCTTCTAGTATGTTGCATCTTCCCACTACTAGCTTGCTTGACTTGATCGCTATGATTGCTTGCTATGTTGCATCACCCATGTTCCACTATTACTTGCTTTCTTGGGTTGATGACATATATGCTCATGCCTCTCACATGATATATCTTGATCATTGTCTCTTGTGTCCATTAGTTGCCTCTTTCATATCCACTTGTATTGAGGTGCAACCATACTATGCTTATTGATCTTAGAGATTTTGACACCTTACTTGTGATGCATGCTTGTTTGATTGAGCCTATTGTATTTGGTTGTTCTCGCATCATATGCCTCCATACTATGAAATGCTCCCTTGTTCTTTCTTATGATGAGCATGATGCATATTGTATATCTTACCACACGAATGTTAGGTTTTGCATTTACGCTAACCTCATTTGTTTTTCCGAGTGTTTGTCATGTTCGTTCATTTTGAAGGATTCACAAGGCGATACCGTCATGAGACATATTGGTTATGTGAAGGCATACAAGATGCGCAACTCCATCATCCTTGAGAAACTCCTAAAGGTGACCTCCTTCCCTTTGAGCCATCCTCAAGTACGCATATTGGATGGGCCATTATTTCATTGTTGTTTCCTTCTTGTTGTCTACATGATACATCTATTGGATGGAGGACCGGCATTGGAGATGGACCCTATGGACCTTCAAGTTGAGGAGTGCTCGGACTTAGTGGATTCACCAACGGACCACCATTTCTACCACGACATTGAGCCATGGTACAACGACTCCCATAACAAGTTTGCACTTTATACATGGATTGACACACATTATGATTGTCTTATTGCACCTATTCCCATGTCATCCATGATATATGAGCTTGTGCATTTCCTTAGCAAATTTGTTGTGATCTTTCTTGATGGCATATTCATACATAATGAGCACATTGCTTACCATCAATTGCATGATAACGTAATCATATTGAGCATCCATTGCCATATTCATGCTATTGATAAACCATCCCTCTATGACATCATTTTGCACAATGGTAGAATTTGTCGCTTTGTACACCATGCTAATTATCCCATGAATGCTTTGCATATCATTCAATATCATCTTGATAAGCTTCATGTGCTTTGTCACGTACTATCCCTTCACACGGACTCACGCTTAATTGATGGACATTTTGTGTGCGCTAACCATTGTATTTCCGAGTGTCGCTTGTGTTTGCTCATTTTGCATGTACCACATACCGGAGACACCTTGGAGTACTTGGATTGCGTCATGCCTTCAACTCCGTCCAACTACAAGTCCGTCCACGACAACCGTTTCCATGGTGATGAGGATCACGATCTGAGGTCGGATCTTTCCCAAGGGAGGGGAGATGATGCGGAGCATCCTACGGTCATCCCCATGTACAGTTCGACTACTCCCCAAGCCCCAAGAGGACATACGATGAGACCTCGACCATACGCCATTGGACACAAGGTGAACTCACTCCTCTTCGAACCGTCACTTTCCACATATGAGACATGGCTACTACCTCATGCATGGACCTTTCATACACTCAGGTACAACCGAGACGACCATGGAGGATCCAAGGACCAAGGCCAAGCATGGAAGAGGAGAAGGAAGAAGAAGCAGGGACAAGCTTCTGGAAAGCCCAGAACTTCCGGCCCCCGGACCTTCCGGCCTGCCCGGAACCTCCGGCCCCCGGAGTCCAGACCAGTCCCGAGCGCGCCAACTCTCTGGATAGCCCGGAACCCGGCCGGAGCCTGCCCAGAACTTCCGGAGCCCGGAACTTCCGGCCCTGCCTGGAACTTCCGGCCTGCCTGCGTGCAAAGACTCGGGCCGAAGCCCATGTAACCTCTTTCCCACTTACCCCTTCGTGGCTTAGACTATAAATAGACCACCCCCTCCTCCTAGTTAAGGTTAGTAATGGTTTAGCTCATATTTTGTGTGAGAGCCTTGCTCATCCACTTGGTTACTTCTCCTCGGAGCTCACGACCTCTTCGGAGAAGATCCCCCAAGCGGATTCAAGACCCCTTCAAGGGAAGACAATCAAGACCTCCTCACGGAGAAGAATCGGTTACCTCTTGTATCGTCCTTTGTAGATCGTGGATTGTGTATCTCTCTTTGTGTTCATCGATCTAGCGCATGTGTAATCGAATCTTGTTGGTTTGAGTGGTTCTTTTGTGTTTTCCCCCGTCATTTCCCTCGTGCTCTTCCGCTCGTTCTTCGTCTTCCTCGTAGGGATCCTCTCCAAACGTGAAAGATCGGCCCCTAGGGTTCCACCCTACATGAATTAACCTCGATGGAAAACAACACTGTTCTCAATATTGTCCTGTATGAGTACATATAAAGGCATGTTAAGCACAACAGGCTAAACATCAACCAAATATATCCATGGTAGACAACATAATCTACAAATGATAGCTTCAGTGTGCAGGCTTAAGCATGCTAGTTAAGCAAAACAAGAAGTAGAAAGGTGTGTTAACTGCATCAGGCATAACATTTAAAAACAAGCAAATAGTCATTCAAACTGGTATTGTGCAGGTCTAAAGTACACTAGTTATTGTTAAAAAACAAAAGGCATGTTAACTGCAATATCCTTAACAACAACCAAATATTATAATTCATAGTGGTATTGTTGAAACTGAACTGCATGGCAAATAGTTGCACATATAGAGCATCACATTGTGAAGAACTGAAATAAACAAGTCATAAGGCCATCTCTAGCCGATCCTTTAAAAGTTAAAGGACTAAAACCCTTAGTGGATATATATGTATACTCCAACAATTTTTGGCCTTTTCTAGTCGGTCCCCTAAACTTAACGTTGTAAGCTTCAATTTGATCAAGTTCAAAGCAGGTTCAACCAAAAGTAGCATGCATTCAAACATAAACATAGATATTTTTGCATAACTGAACATAAAACATAAATTTAAACTAAGCTAAACTACTTTCGGTCGAAGTAGAGGTCGAGCCAATCCTTCCTCGTCATGTACGGTGTGCCGCGAGCCGGGTCCGGGCCGGTGTCGTCGTCGGGGTCATTGGGGAAGGCACTCCTCGACTCGTCGATGTCGATCTCCTCATCCTCGGGGCCCACCTTGACGCCCTCCACGCCGCTGTCGCCGCCGCCTTCGACCTCGTCATCAGAGGAGAGCGCGATAACCTCGCCGCCCTCCATGCTGCCGTCCTCGCCGCCTTCGACCTCGTCATCGGAGGAGAGCGCGATAACCCCGCTGCCCTCCGCGTCGAAAAAGATCGCCCGCTCCGCCTCCACGAGCTCCGGGTGCTGCCGACGGAGCTCTTGCATGTAGGCCTTGTCAGCGGCCTCGGCCTCGAGGCGCTCCCACGCCTCGCGGTCCTCCCGTGACATAGCCGAGCTCACCACCCTGGCTTTGGCGGAACAAGGTCGAACGGACGTGCTGAAGGGGAAATTGAGCCTAGCCGCCGAGCCATGGTAGCGGACCTGCCAGCGGTCGTACTCCATGGCCGCGAGCTCGGCCATGTGGAAGCTACCGAGCCACCAGCGGGTGTGGGTCTCCTGATCTGTAATCTCGGTGACCCACATCCCCCACCGCCACCGCCAGACCCCGAGGTAGGATCTCGTCGGCTACCGGGTCTGAGGGAGGACGGGGAAGTCCTCGAGCCGGCGTAGGGGCGCGGCGGCGGGCGGATCGGGGGACCAGCAACGGTGGAACGAGCTCGCGGAGTACGACGGGGACACCTCGGCGGCCACCTCGCCGGCGTCGGGTGAAAAGGCTGCGATAAACCTCTTTTTAGCAATTGGCTCCTCGAGCTCCCCGGCACTCAGTCAGAGGTTGAGGACGGAGGCGCCGGCGATGGCGGTGACCTACCAATGGTTTCGAGGGTGGTGTGTGTCTGTGTGAGCGGAGGTTTTGGGGAGTGTGTGTTGTGTGTGTTGAGGGGGGGGGGGGCAAGGTGGTGTTTGAGGAAATACCGCGACAACTAAAAAATTTACTAGGCGGGAGTAACAAGGCGGGCTCTGAAAATTTGGATCAAGGCGAGTAGATATTTTGAGATGCGAGGGATCAGAGGCGGGAGTAAAATGCAGGGGCTACTAAAATTTGAATCAAGGGATCAAGCAGAGCGGGTAATGCAGACATCGCACACGGTCCACACATACTAATCATGTGCTATCAAACATTAAAACCATCCAGGCGGTAGATATTTTCGAGATTACGAGGCAGTAATATTTTCGAGATTGCGAGGGATGCAGAGGCAGGAGTATTTCGGGAGCGAGCTAGTGTGCTTGACACGCCGACTGTGGACTGTAGCCGACGCACCTTCTCGTGTAAGCCATAGGCGCACTCTACACTGACGGTGCTCCAGGATATTTTCTGCTGCATCTCACACGGTTGGTGATAATAAACTATGTGGGATCTGCTTGATTTTTCATCTTGATTTGAATTACGTAATGGGGTCACAGCGGCAATGGACGGTGTTTGAATTGCTAGACCTTTTATCCGCAGTGAACATGCAACTATATGTGTGTTGTAAAAGAATTGGAATTATTCAGGGTTCGTTTGGACATTTTATACATTAAACTGATTTTCTAACCATTTCAGGTGCACAACTCAAAATTAAACTACATGCAATGCTCCAGTGCATATAAATTGGTTGAAAAATCAAATTTGTGTCCTTGGGTGCATGCTTAGGTCCCATGCAAGAAATGAGAATGAATTTCAAACACCAGGGCACTGTTGATTGCCGGCAAAACGTTGAGATACCTGGTTTTTAAATTCTAGTAAATCCAAAACTCGTCTGAAATTCATGAAACTTGGCATGGTATCATGGAGCGGCATCAACATGCAGTGGTAAAAATGTTGTCCCATTTGGGGCAGGTTTGTGTATAAGCTTCTCACAAACCAGAGCTTCTCACAACAAGCCTGATGGTTTCAGTAGGGAACGTGCCACCTTTGGGGACGAAACGATATCTGTTGCCTCTTATTGCTTTCAAATTTTTTTAGCGTCAACATAGAACAATAGGAGTGCTGTGTTAAGTTTTGGAATTTTTCGGGGTTCGTTTGGACATTTTTATACATTAACCGGGGTTTCTAGGAATTTTATGTGCATAATTCAAATTTGAAATACATGAAATTCATGAAACGCCTGGAATTTTATGTGCATTTTAAAACCATTTTTAACACTCTCTGAAATTCATGAAACTTGGCATGCTATCATGGAATGGCACCCGACATGCTGTGGTATTTTTCATGTCCATTTTGAGAGAAGGCGCACTCGAATAACAGCCAACAAAGGCATTTTGAAAAAATAGCTGCCACTTTAATATCTCAGACGTTTGTGTAATTCAAACTGTGTGCGTTCTATTAACCATTCACGTGACCCCACGTGTCTTGGTTTTAATGGCTATAGGAGGTGCCGTGCGGACAGCTGCTTGACTCATGATTTGTGCATCTCTTCAGTGCAAACGGTTCAGATTGAATACGATATGAGATGTTTAACCGTGCCATGCTTCTGTTAAGCAATAAAGCGACAGAAAATTAACCAAAAAACATACGTGCTGCCACACGCCCGTGTGCCGTGCGAGCAGGCGTGAGTTGACGGGACGCATGCGAGCAGTCTGCCGCGCAGGCATACTGGGAGGCATGCGTGCAGGTGTACGTATTGATGGGGAGGCGTGCGAGTAGCTGTGTGAAATGATGGTAGGAATGGCAGAAGCCCGCCGCGCAGGCTCATCGGGAGGCGAGACAACTTTTGACCGCAGCCTGCCTCGCTCCCACTGGTCTGTATTAATTGCGCGCCCAAGCCGCCGACAATAATAGGCGGCCCCACCCTCGGTCCACAGTGGTCACCAATGTTTGGCTCTGGAGTGTATGACGATGCTGCCGAAGCACACCATCGGAGGGAGTGGCGATGCCGGGGCTAGTGAAGCACCCGCGCAATGCGTGAAGCTGGGCACAGAGGTTTCCATCGCCACCGATGAGGTCTCGCACAGGCAGCATCACGACCTTGACTTCGTCGGCACTGTCATGCCCCCCCTGCCGGAGCCGGAGGTCAACAACAACTCCAGCAACAAATGCGACTCTGACGAGAAACCGGCTAGTCATCTATATACCCATTTGTGCGGCAAACATAGCATGTGTTTTCTGGAATACAAATCCTATGGTTATGTTCTCTTAGTCCATGAAATCGGAGTAAATAAGATTCGTTAGATGCACGTAGTGTATTGATTGTTTGAATGTTATCCATATAGAGTAAGTGATTAATTGTTTGTTCTGTACAAATGATTTTTGCTAATAATCCGACTAGGGTTAGCTTGTGTGCTAATAATCCATGGCAGATCTTGAGAATTGATTCTGAATGTCCTACATATATGTTTGTGCCTTTTTTTCTTCCTGATCTTGAGAATTTATTTTGAATGTCCTACATGTTATGCCATTTTTTCTTTAAGATTGGTATGTACACAGATGAGGCTCCGGCCAGCGCCACCGCTGGATGTAGATCTTGGACCCGGCTGTGCGGCCAGAAGTGGCCCCCTGGACTTGAGGAACCAGAAGAATCTCCGGCGGACCACATCAGCGATCTCCTGGACGACATCCTTGGGGAGATCATCTCCCTTCTCCCCACCAAGGATGGCTGCCGCACACAAGTCCTCGCATCTCGGTGGCGCATTCTGTGGCGCACCACGCCTCTTAATCTCGATTGTGGTCAGCCATCTGTCGATGATGATTCTGAACTCCCCGGAGCCATCATCTTCTCGCACCAGGGCTCCTTTCAATGCATCTGCATCCCAGCATGCTACCTGCTGGACATACCCTGCATAGTGGCCGCCTGGCTGACATCCCGTCAATTCAATAAACTCCAGCAGCTTGAGTTATACCATTACTACAACGATAGGTTACCACCAATAGCTGCATCTGTGCCCTCACCACCGATGCCCATCTCATGGTTTTCCTCCTCTCTCCACACTGCCACCTTGACCCGGTGCCATCTAGCATACAATCTGGTACAAATGCTTCGACTGCCACTACTGAAAAAACTTGCACTTGTGTTAGTTCATCTGTCAGAGGCCTCATTGCACAACATCATCCACTCCAACTGCCCTGCACTAGAGTGTTTGGTGCTTGTTTTTGGAGCAGGAATCGATATCCCTTGTTTCAAAATAAAGTTGCCTCACCTTGTAACCATTGTAATTAGTTTTGAAGGACAAGAGCTCATCATCAAAGATGCCCCTTCACTTCAAAGGTTGGTCCTTGATTGTTGTTATAAACCTAAGCAAATAATTGTGGTCTCTGCACCTAAACTGGAGACCTTGGGTGCAATTCATGATCCGTATAAATGGTTCGAGATGGTGTTTGCCTCCACACCTATTGAGATACTGTATATTATTCATGTACACTTTTGTAATTTGTATTTTTCATTTGTGTGCATAAGTTAAGTATCATCTTGGAGTACACTTTCAGTGCTAATATTATGTTCTATGCTCAATGAAGCGCTTGTCCATCCTATCAGTGGTGATGGATTCTGTCAAGACCATATATATCAGTATGTGGTGTTTTGATCTCAACATCATTATTGCCTTGCTGTGATGCTTTCCATGTCTGGAGAGTTTGTATGTAAAGGTGATTATTTCACGCACAATGAAAGCCCATATATAGTGTACTATAACTAATCGTTCAGCTATCACTCTTTCAACATAATTTTTTTAGACATTAACTATTTTCAATCTTCATCTCTATTTAGGCAACAACAACACATGGAGAAAAAGGTATAACCAATCGATGGTTGATGAAGCACGGGGATTTTCTCATATCTCATGACATTCATTTGAAGACAGTAACGCTGGAAGGATATTCATCCAACAGTGCAAACACTAGCCTTGTCAAATTCTTCATGTTGAATGCGAGGGCACTATTATCCGTGAGGATTAAGTTATTCAACAAGAAATTACTCACGGCTGCAAGTCTTGAAGAGCATAAAAAGAAGTTTTAGGTGGACCTAAGGGCTTCTGATCGTGTTCGGCTTCTATTTACAACAACTTGTCGTCATCATGGAGCAGTAGAATTATTGTACTGGGATCTTGATTTTATGGATCAGACTGATCCATTTGATTGTAACTGCCGAAAACTTTGGTTGAGTTAGATGTCATTGTCCTGTTCAATCGTGTAAACCTGATGAACAATTAATCCTCGTGCTTTTGTACCTTTTGTAAGCTGGAGTTAGACATCGTTGCCCTTTTCAACTAGGGTTTGACCCACATTTTCTTTCATACTGGGCCAATGGCTTGCCATTTCTTTAATAAAGACATAAATATTATAAGCATTCACAACATAGGGAAAGAATCTCACTCTCGCGGGATCCTTGAGACCTTTGTTCATTACAGAACCGCAAGTTCTTAGCGCCCACCAACACTCACAAACTTATTTTTAGCTAGCACACCAAATCGGCTGTAATTCTTAGTAAGAAAATGTGACGCCCTCGATTCAACCGTACACTAATCATACACACAAATGTGTACGATCAAGATCAAGGACTCACGGGAAGATATCACAACACAACTCTAGACACAAATTAAAATAATACAAGCTTTATATTACAAGCCAGGGGCCTCGAGGGCTCGAATACATAAGCTCGAAAACACAAGAGTCAGCGGAAGCAACAATATCTGAGTACAGACATGAGTTAGACAAGTGTGCCATAAGAGGGCTAGCACAAAAGCAACAACGATCGAAAAGGCAAGGCCTCCTGCCTGGGAGCCCCCTAACTACTCCTGGTCGTCGGCAGTCTCCACGTAGTAGTAGGCACCCTCGGGGTAGTAGTAGTCGTCAGTGGGGTCGTCTGGATACTGGGCTCCACCATCTGGTTGCATCAACCAGAAAGAAGAAAGAAGGGGGAAAAAGGGGTAGCAAAGCTGTTGGGGAACATAGTAATTTCAAAAAAATTCCTACGCAGACGCAAGATCATGGTGATGCATAGCAACGAGAGGGGAGAGTGTTGTCCACGTACCCTCGTAGACCGAAAGCGGAAGTGTTAGCACAACGCGGTTGATGTAGTCGTACGTCTTCATGATCCGACCGATCAAGTACCGAACGCACGACACCTCCGAGTTCAGCACACGTTCAACCCGATGACGTCCCTCGAACTCCGATCCAGCCGAGTGTTGAGGGAGAGTTTCGTCAGCACCGACGGTGTGGTGGCGATGTTGATGTTCTACCGATGCAGGGCTTCGCCTAAGCACCGCTACATTATTATCGAGGTGGACTATGGTGGAGGGGGGCACCGCACACGGCTAAGAGATCACTGATCAACTATTGTGTTTGGGGTGCCCCCCTGCCCCCGTATATAAAGGAGCCAGGGGGAGGTGCGGCCGACCAGGGAGGAGGCGCGCCAGGAGGAGTCCTACTCCTACCGGGAGTAGGGACTCCCCCCTTTTCCATGTTGGACTAGGAGAGAGAGGGGGAAGAGGTGGAGGGGAGGAAGGAAAGGGCGCCGCCCCTCTCCTTGTCCTATTAGGACCGGGGGTGGGGGGGGGCGCGCCCCTGCCTTGGCCTCCTCTCCTCTCTTCCACCAAGGCTCACTAAGGCCCATTAAGTTCCGGGGGTTCGGTAACCTCCGGTACTCGAAAAATCCGATTTCACCGGAACACTTCGATATCAAACATAGGCTTCCAATATATCAATCTTCATGTCTCGACCATTTGAGACTCCTCGTCATGTCCGTGATCACATCCGAACTCCGAACAACCTTGGTACATCAAAACATATAAACTCATAATATAAGCATCGCCATCGTAGCGTTAAGTGTGCGGACCCTACGGGTTCGAGAACTATGTAGACATGACCGAGACACATCTACGGTCAATAACCAATAGCGGAACCTGGATGCTCATATTGGTTCCCACATATTCTCGAAGATCTGTATCGGTCGGACCGCATAACAACATCGTTGTTCCTTTGTCATCGGTATGTTACTTGCCCGAGATTCGATCGTCGGTATCTCAATACCTAGTTCAATCTCGTTACCGGCAAATCTCTTTACTCGTTCCATAATACATCATCCCACAACTAACTCATTTAGTTGCAATGCTTGCAAGGCTTAAGTGATGTGCATTACCGAGAGGGCCCAGAGATACCTCTCCGACAATCGGAGTGACAAATCCTAATCTCGAAATCGCCAACCCAACAAGTACCTTCCGAGACACACAGAGCACCTTTATAATCACCCAGTTATGTTGTGATGTTTGGTAGCACACAAAGTGTTCCTCCGATGAAGGAGTTGCATAATCTCATAGTCATAGGAACATGTATAAGTCATGAAGAAAGCAATAGCAACATACTAAACGATCGTGTGCTAAGCTAACGGAATGGGTCATGTCAATCACATCATTCTCCTAATGATGTGATCCCGTTAATCAAATGACAACCCATGTCAATGGCTAGGAAACTTAACCATCTTTGATCAACGAGCTAGTCAAGTAGAGGCATACTAGTGACACTCTGTTTGTCTATGTATTCACACATGTATTATGTTTCTGGTTAATACAATTCTAGCATGAATAATAAACATTTATCACGATATAAGAAAATAATAATAACTTTATTATTGCATCTAGGGCATATTTCCTTCAGTCTCCCACTTGCACTAGAGTCAATAATCTAGATTACACAGTAATGATTCTAACACCCATGGAGCCTTGGTGCTGATCATGTTTTGCTCGTGGAAGAGGCTTAGTCAGCGGTCGCAACATTCAGATCCGTATGTATCTTGCAAATTTCTATGTCTCTCACCGGACTAGATCCGGATGGAATTGAAGCGTCTCTTGATGTGCTTGGTTCTCTTGTGAAATCTGGATTCCTTTGCTAAGGCAATTGCTCCAGTATTGTCACAAAATATTTTCATTGGACCCGATGCACTAGGTATGACACCTAGATCGGATATGAACTCCTTCATCCAGACTCCTTCATTTGCTGCTTCCGAAGCAGTGATACGTCTCCGTCGTATCTATAATTTTTGATTGTTCCATGCCAATATTATTCACTTTCATATACTTTTTGGCAACTTTTTATATTATTTTTGGGACTAACATATTGATTCAATTGCCCAAAGTGCGGTTCACATGCATTGCATGTTTTATGTTTCGCAGAATATCCATATCAAACGAAATCCAAACGGGATAAAAACGGATGGAGCTTATTTTTGGAAAATATGGAAAATTCCAGAAGAAAAATCCGCGTGAGAAGGTGCCCGAGGTGGTCACGAGGCAGGGGCGCGCCACCCCCCCTGGGCGCGCCCCCTACCCTCGTGAGCCCACCGTAAGAGCATTACTAGTAGAGCCTTCAAACTCTCAAACCCTCACTAGCGTTTTAAGGGTTCAAAATGATCTTTTTGTGCACTTTTACGGGTTGAAAAACAGGGGCAAAGATTAGAACCCTCAAACCCAACCCTTATAACGGAATATTTCCCATGAGCAGCGTTGTCGTTGCACGCTGGAGGTCGGCGGGTGGCCGCAACAGGGGGCGACTAGCAGCGCGGTCACGCAGGCGTGGCGCGGGAGTTGGGAGGATTTCCCCCTCCCGCGCGAGAATAACCGCCAAATGAGGGTTGGGGTAGGTTTTGCTCCCCAACCCTTACTTTTGAGGATTGGGAGAGGATTTGAGGGTTGGACCTTTAAAAAAATTTGAGGGTTTGAGGGTTAAGGGGTTCTAGTCTACGACTTTTTTTCGATGAAAACTGTAAAAAGCAGTTATTTTTAGGGGTTTGAGGGTTTGAGGGCTCTACTAGTAATGCTCTAAGGCGGTTGATGCTCTTATTTTCCGCAAGAAATATAGTATTCGGGAAAAAATCTGGGCGTTTCAGGCCAATCGGAGTTACGGATCTCCATATATACGCGAAACGGTGAAACAGAGCCAGAACAGAACGCAGAAACAGAGAGATAGATCCAATATCGGAGGGGATCTCGCCCCTCTCAAGCCATGGGAGCCAAGGAACAGAGGGGAAACCCTTCTCCCATATAGGGAGGAGGTCAAGGAAGAAGAAGGAGGAGGGGGGCTCTCTCCCCCTCGCTTCCGGTGGCGCCGGAACGCCGCCGGGGGCCATCATCATCACCGCGATCTTCACCAACACCTCCGCCATCTTCACCAACATCTCCATCACCTTCCCCCCTCTATCTACAGCGGTCCACTCTCCCGCAACCCGCTGTACCCTCTACTTGAACATGGTCCTTTATGCTTCATATTATTATCCAATGATGTGTTGCCATCCTATGATGTCTGAGTAGATTTTCGTTGTCCTATTGGTGGTTGATGAATTGCTATGATTGATTTAATTTGCTTGTGGTTATGTTGCTGTCCTTTGGTGCCCATCATATGAGCGCGCGCGTGGATCACACCTTAGGGTTAGTTGTATGTTGATAGGACTATGTATTGGAGGGCAAGAGTGACAGAAGCTTCAACCTAGCATAGAAATTGATGCATACGGGATTGAAGGGGGACCAATATATCTTAATGCTATGGTTGGGTTTTACCTTAATGAACGTTAGTAGTTGCGGATGCTTGCTAATAGTTTCAATCATAAGTGCATAGAATTCCAAATAAGGGATGACATGCTAGCAGTGGCCTCTCCCACATAAAACTTGCTATCGGTCTAGTAAAGTAGTCAATTGCTTAGGGACAATTTCGCCACACCTACCATCACTTTTCCACACTCGCTTTATTTACTTTATTTGTGTCTTTACCTTAGCAGCCCCTAGTTTTATTTCCGTGCTCTTTATTTTCTTGCAAGCCTATCCGAAAACGCCTACAAAGTACTTCTAGTTTCATACTTGTTCTAGGTAAAGCGAACGTCAAGCGTGCGTAGAGTTGTATCGGTGGTCGATAGAACTTGAGGGAATATTTGTTCTACCTTTAGCTCCTCGTTGGGTTTGACACTCTTACTTATCGAAACTGTTGCGATCCCCTATCCTTGTGGGTTATCAAGACCTTTTTCTGGCGCCGTTGCCGGGGAGTCATAGCGTGGGGTGAATATTCTCGTGTGTGCTTGTTTGCTTTATCACTAAGTAATTTTTATTTGTTGTTCTTAGTTGTTCTCTATCTTTAGTTATGGATATGGAACACGAAATACCAAAAAAAAAGGTGTACTTGCCACTCATGGAGATGGGGAACCTCCTAAAACCCTCGATGCTGGTTATGTGAAAGATATTATGTACTACTTTAATAATCCTGAGAAAACCCCATTCAATTATGTAATGGGAGTAACGTTTGATCAACGTGAATACTTTAGGGATTATCGCTTGACACAAAAAGGGAAACTATTGTGGGGTCAAATTCATATATTGAAGTGGTATGCTTGGCAACTATGCGTGGAATATGATTATACTTGTTGCTCTAGGATGAATTCTCCACACCTTCCTTTTTCATGCAAATTTAATGATAATGAAACCTTAGCTTCTTATGCTAGAGGTATATATGATTACTATGATGTGGAACAAATAGAAGAATTTGTTGCTTTTATGGGTGCTTATGAAATTGAAGCTATGTGTAAAGAGTTTGAGGATTTTGATGATGCTGTTTATAGATCTGAAAATTTAGCTATCCTCAAATATTGCTATGAGAATTATAAATACAATTATGAAATTAATGCACTTATTAAGAAAGTCTCCGCTGTCCAAGAAGAGACTAATATTTTGTAGGAATCTATGGAAGAAGAAATTGATGAAACTGTGAGCTCATTGGATGAAAAAGATGATGAGGAGAGCGAAGAACAAAAGGAGGAAGAGCGGATTAGCTACCCGTGCCCACCTTCTAATGAGAGTAACTCTTCAACTCATACATTGTTTAATTCCCCTTCGTGCTTACCGAAGGATGATTGTTATGATCCCATTGATTCTTTTGAAATATCCCTTTTTGACGATGCTTGCTATGCTTGTGGCCAAGATGCCAATATGAATTATGCTTATGGAGATGAACTTGCTATAGTTCCTTATGTTAAACATGAAATCGTTGCTATTGCATCCACGCATGATAGTCCTATTATGTTTTTGAACTCTCCCGATTATACTATATCGGAGAAGTTTGCACTTATTAAGGATTATATTGATGGGTTGCCTTTTACTGTTGCACATGACGATTTTGATAGATATAATATGCATGTGATTGCTGCTCCTACTTGCAATTATTATGAGAGAGGAACTATATCTCCGCCTCTTTATGTTTCCAATATGATGAAATTGCAAGAAACTGCTTATACTATGCATTGGCCTTTACTATGTGCGCATGAATTGTTCTTTTATGACATGACGATGCATAGGAAGAGAGTTAGACTTCGTCATTACATGATATATGTTACTTTGTGCTCACTACTAAATTACAAATCATTGTTAATTAAAATTGGCTTTGATATACCTTGGGATCCGGGTGGATTCACTACTTGAGCACCATATGCCTAGTTTAATGGCTTTAAAGAAAGCGCTGCCAGGGAGACAACCCGGAAGTTTTAGAGAGTCATTTATTTCTGTTGAGTGCTTTCATATAGTTTAAAAACAACAAAAATAAAGAGGGGAACCCAAAAACTTTTTCAAAAAGAAAAGTGAAAGTAAGAGAGACAAGCATTGTTGAAGTGGGAGAGCTCCTTGAACTTTGTTCATGCTCACGGCAACTTTGTGAATCTTGATTACAGAAACTTTTCAACAAAAATAATTATCCCCTTGTACAATTCCACTGTATTATAAAAATAATGTGCCAAGGTTTGCCTTTAGGATGTTTACAATACTTGTTGGTTTGTGCGGTGCAGGACAAAAACTTTGGCTGTAGTGCGTGAATTTTAATTTTTTACTGGAACGTCAAATGGTTCTGATTCTTTTTTCACTGTCTTGCTGTACAAATTGTTTATTTTTCCTAATTTTGGAAGAATTTTTCAAGTATCCCCCAAAACAAACTGTACGTGGGAGTTTCCCTTCATACGGCTCGAATCATTCTCAGATGCCCCGAGAGGCATCTTTCCTTATGATCTGGTGGAGAAGTATGGTGGATGTTCAGATTGCTACAGACTGTTCTGTTTTAGACAGATTCTGTTTTTGATGCATAGTTTGCTTGTTTTGATGAAACTATCAATTTATATCAGTGGATTAAGCCATGAAAAATTTATGTTACAGTAGACACAATGCAAAAACAAAATATGAATTGGTTTGCTACAGTACTTAGAGTAGTGATTTGCTTTATTATACTAACGGATCTTACCGAGTTTTCTGTTGAAGTTTTGTGTGGATGTAGTGTCTAATCGAGGATGTTTCGATGTGAGAAGAAGGAAGAGAGGCAAGAGCTCAAGCTTGGGGATGCCCGAGGCACCCCAAGTAAATATTCAAGGAGACTCAAGCGTCTAAGCTTGGGGATGCTGGGTAGGCATCCCCTCTTTCTTCAACAAATATCGGTATGTTTTCAGATTCGTTTCGTTCATGCATTATGTGCAAGTCTTGGAGCGTCTTTTGCAATTAGGTCTTTATTTTTATTTTATGCACCATGCTGGTATGAGATAGTCCTTGGCTGATTTATAGAATGCTCATTGCACTTCACATATATCTTTTGAGTATGGCTTTATAGAATGCTTCATGTGCTTCACTTATATCATTTGAAGTTTGGATTGCCTGTTTCCCTTTACATAGACAACCGCCATTTGTAGAATGCTCTTTTGCTTCACTTATATTTGTTAGAGCATGGTCACATATTTTGTAGAAATAATTGAACTCTCTTGCTTCACTTATATCTATTTAGAGAGATTACAGGAACTGGTCATTCACATGGTTAGTCATAAAATCCTACATAAACTTGTAGATCGCTGAATATGATATGTTTGATTCCTTGCAATAGTTTTGCGATATAAACATGGTGATATTAGAGTTATGCTAGTGGGTGGTTGTGGATTGTAGAGACACTTGTGTTGAGATTTGCAAGTCCCGTAGCATGCACATATGGTAACCGTTGTGTGACAAATTTGAAGCATGGGGTGTTTCTTTGATTGTCTTCCTTATGAGTGGCGGTCGAGGACGAGCGATGGTCTTTTCCTACCAATCTATCCCCCTAGGGGCATGCGTAGTAGTACTTTGCTTCGAGGGCTAATAAACTTTTGCAATAAGTATATGAGTTCTTTATGACTAATGTGAGTCCATGGATTATCGCACTCTCACCCTTCCATCATTGCTAGCCTCTTGATGCAGTGCATTGCCCTTTCTCACCTCGAGAGTTGGTGCAAACTTCAGCGGTGCATCAAACCCTGTGATACGATATGCTCTGTCAGGACAAAAGCCTCATTATATCTTCCTCAAAACAGCCACCATACCTACCTATCATGGCATTTCCATAGCCATTCCGAGATATATTGCCATGCAACTTCCATCATCATCATATACATGACTTGAGCATTAATTGTCATATTGCTTTGCATGATCGTAAGATAGCTAGCATGATGTTTTCATGGCTTGTCCGTTTTTTGATGTCATTGCTACGCTAGATCATTGCACATCCCGGTACACCGCCAGAGGCATTCATATAGAGTCATATCTTTGTTCTAGTATCGAGTTGTAAGTAAATAAAAGTGTGATGATCATCATTATTAGAGCATTGCCCCAGTGAGGAAAGGATGATGGAGACTATGATTACCCCACAAGTCGGGATGAGACTTCGGACGAAAAAAACAGAGAAAGGCAAAAAAAAGGAGAAGGCCCAAAAAAAAGAAAACAAAAAAAATGAGAGAAAAAGAGAGAAGGGGCAATGTTACTATCCTTTTACCACACTTGTGCTTCAAAGTAGCACCATGTTCTTCATAGAGAGAGTATCCTATGCTTTCACTTTTATATACTAGTGGGAATTTTCATTATAGAACTTGGCTTGTATATTCCAACGATGGGCTTCCTCAAATGCCCTAGGTCTTCATGAGCAAGCAAGTTGGAAGCACACCCACTTAGTTTCTTTTGTTGAGCTTTCATACACTTATAGCTCTTAGTGCATCCATTGCATGGCAATCCCTACTCCTCGCATTGACATCAATTGATGGGCATCTCCATAGCCCGTTGATTAGCCGCGTCGATGTGAGACTTTCTCCTTTTTTGTCTTCTCCACATAACCTCCATCATCATATTCTATTCCACCTATAGTGCTATATCCATGGCTTGCGCTCATGTATTGCGTGAGGGTTGAAAAAGCTGAAGCACGTTAAAAAGTATGAACCAATTGCTCGGCTTGTCATCGGGGTTGTGCATGATGGGGGCATTTTGTGTGACGAAAATGAAGCATGGCCAAACTATATGATTTTGTAGGGATAAGCTTGCTTTGGCCTTGTTGTTTTGAAAAGACATGATTGCTTTATTGGTACGCTTGAAGTATTATTGTTTTTATGTCAAATGATAGACTATTGATTTGAATCGCTTATGTCTTAATATTCATGCCGTGATTAGACATATGATCAAGATTATGCTAGGTAGCATTCCACATCAAAAATTATTCTTTTTTATCGTCTACCTACTTGAGGACGAACAGGAATTAAGCTTGGGGATGTTGATACGTCTCCGTCGTATCTATAATTTTTGATTGTTCCATGCCAATATTATTCACTTTCATATAATTTTTGGCAACTTTTTATATTATTTTGGGACTAACATATTGATCCGATTGCCGATGCGCCTCACATCATTGCATGTTTTATGTTGCAGAATATCCATATCAAACAGAATCCAAACGGGATAAAATGGACGGAGCTTATTTTTGGAAAATATGGAAAATTCGGAAGAAAAATCCACGCGAGGCGGTGCAGAGGTGGTCACGAGGCGGGCGCGCCACCCCTGGCGCCCCTACCTCGTGAGTCCACCGTAAGGCGATTGATGCTCTTCTTTTGCCGCAAGAAAGATAATATTCGGAAAAAATCTGGGCGAAGGTTTCAGGCCAATCGAGTTACGGATCTCCATATATCGCTAAACGGTGAAACAGGCGAGCAGTAACGCAGAAGCAGAGATAGATCCAATCTCGGAGGATCTCGCCCTCCCAAGCCATGGGAGCCAAGGAACAGAGGGGAAACCCTTCTCCCATCTAGGGAGGAGGTCAAGGAAGAAGAAGAAGGAGGGGGGCTCTCTCCCCCTCGCTTCCGGTGGCGCCGGAACGCCGCCGGGGGCCATCATCATCACCGCGATCTTCACCAACACCTCCGCCATCTTCACCAACATCTCCATCACCTTCCCCCCTCTATCTACAGCGGTCCACTCTCCCGCAACCCGATGTACCCTCTACTTGAACATGGTGCTTTATGCTTCATATTAGTATCCAATGATGTGTTGCCATCCTATGATGTCTGAGTAGATTTTCGTTGTCCTATTGGTGGTTGATGAATTGCTATGATTGATTTAGTTTGCTTATGGTTATGTTGCTATCCTTTGGCGCCCATCATATGAGCGCGCACGTGGATCACACCTTAGGGTTAGTTGTATGTTGATAGGACTATGTATTGGAGGGCAAGAGTGACAGAAGCTTCAGCCTAGCATAGAAATTGATGCATACGGGATTGAAGGGGGACCAATATATCTTAATGCTATGGTTGGGTTTTACCTTAATGAACGTTAGTAGTTGCGGATGCTTGCTAATAGTTCCAATCATAAGTGCATAGAATTCCAAGTAAGGGATGACATGCTAGCAGTGGCCTCTCCCACATAAAACTTGCTATCGGTCTAGTAAAGTAGTCAATTGCTTAGGGACAATTTCGCCACACCTATCATCACTTTTCCACACTCGCTTTATTTACTTTAGTTGTGTCTTTACCTTAGCAGCCCCTAGTTTTATTTTCGTGCTCTTTATTTTCTTGCAAGCCTATCCGAAAACACCTACAAAGTACTTCTAGTTTCATACTTGTTCTAGGTAAAGCGAACGTCAAGCGTGCGTAGAGTTGTATCGGTGGTCGATAGAACTTGAGGGAATATTTGTTCTACCTTTAGCTCCTCGTTGGGTTCGACACTCTTACTTATCGAAAACTGTTGCGATCCCCTATACTTGTGGGTTATCAAGCAGCTATGTACTCCGCTTCACACGTAGATCCCGCCACGCCGCTTTGTTTAGAACTGCACCAACTGACAGCTCCACCGTTCAATGTAAACACGTATCTGGTTTGCGATTTAGAATCGTCTGGATCAGTGTCAAAGCTTGCATCAATGTAACCATTTATGATGAGCTCTTTGTCACCTCCATAAACGACAAACATATCCTTAGTCCTTTTCAGGTACTTCAGGATGTTCTTGACCGCCCCGATGAACCACTCTGGATTACTTTGGTACCTCCTGCTAGACTTATAGCAAGCACACATCTGATGCAGTACACAACATTGCATACATGATAGAGCCTATGGCCGAAGCATAGGGAACATCTTTCATTTTCTCTCTATCTTCTGCAGTGGTCGGGCATTGAGTCTTACTCAACTTCATACCTTGTAATACAGGCAAGAACCCTTTCTTTGCTTGATCCATTTTGAACTTCTTCAAAACTTTGTCAAGGTATGTGCTTTGTGAAAGTCCAAATAAACGTCTTGATCTATCTCTATAGATCTTAATGCCCAATATGTAAGCAGCTTCACCGAGGTTTTTCATTGAAAAACTCTTATTCAAGTATCCCTTTATGCTATCCAAAAATTCTATATCATTTCCCATCAGTAATATGTCATCCACATATAATATCAAAAATGCCACAGAGCTCCCACTCACTTTCTTGTAAATACAGGCTTCTCCAAAAGTCTGTACAAAACCAAATGCTTTGATCACACTATCAAAGCGTTTATTCCAACTCCGAGAGGCTTGCTCCAGTCCATAAATGGATCGCTGGAGCTTGCACACTTTGTTAGCTCCCTTAGGATCGACAAATCCTTCCGGTTGCATCATATACAACTCTTCTTCTAGAAATCCATTCAGGAATGCAGTTTTGACATCCATCTGCCATATTTCATAATCATAAAATGCGGCAATCGCTAACATGATTCGGACAGACTTAAGCATCGCTACGGGTGAGAAGGTCTCATCGTAGTCAACCCCTTGAACTTGTCGAAAACCTTTTGCAACAAGTCGAGCTTTGTAGACAGTAACATTACCGTCAGTGTCATTCTTCTTCTTGAAGATCCATTTATTCTCTATTGCTTGCCGATCATCGGGCAAGTCAACCAAAGTCCACACTTTGTTCTCATACATGGATCCCATCTCAGATTTCATGGCTTCAAGCCATTTTGCGGAATCTGGGCTCACCATCGCTTCTTCATAGTTCATAGGTTCATCATGATCTAGTAGCATGACTTCGAACAGGATTATCGTACCACTCAGTGCGGATCTTACTCTGGTTGATCTCGAGGTTCAAGAACAACTTGATCTCAAGTTCCATGATCATTATCATTAACTTCCTCACTAATTGGTATAGGTGTCACGAAAACCGGTTTCGTGATGAACTACTTTCAATAAGGGGCCGATGCAGAATACCTCATCAAGTTCTACTTTCCTCCCACTCACTTCTTTCGAGAGAAACTCCTTCTCTAGAAAGGATCCATTCTTAACAACGAATGTCTTGCCTTGGATCTGTGATAGAAGGTGTACCCAACATCTCCTTTGGGTATCCTATGAAGACACATTTCTCCGATTTGGGTTCGAGATTATCAGGTTGAAGCTTTTTCACATAATCATCACAGCCCCAAACTTTTAGAAACGACAACTTTGGTTTCTTGCCAAACCATAGTTCATAAGGCGTCGTCTCAACGGATTTCGATGGTGCCCTATTTAACGTGAATGCGGCCGTTTCTAAAGCATAACCCCAAAGCAATAGCGGTAAATCAGTAAGAGACATCATAGATCACACCATATCTAGTAAAGTACGATTACGACGTTCGGACACACCATTACGCTGTGGTGTTCCAGGTGGCGTGAGTTGCGAAACTATTCCCCATTGTTTCAAATGTAGACCAAACTCGTAACTCAAATATTCTCCTCCACGATCAGATCGTAGAAACTTTATTTTCTTGTTACGATGATTTTCGTCTTCACTCTGAAATTCTTTGAACTTTTCAAATGTTTCAGACTTATGCTTCATTAAGTAGATATACCCATATCTGCTTAAATCATCTGTGAAGGTAAGAAAATAACGATATCCTCCACGAGCCTCAACATTCATCGGACCACATACATCTGTATGTATGATTTCCAACAAATCTGTTGCTCTCTCCATAGTACCGGAGAACGACGTTTTAGTCATCTTGCCCATGAGGCACAGTTCGCAAGTACCAAGTGATTCATAATCAAGTGGTTCCAAAAGTCCATCAATATGGAGTTTCTTCATGCGCTTTACACCGATATGACCTAAGCAAAGATTACCACAAATAAGTTGCACTATCATTATCAACTCTGCATCTTTTGGCTTCAACATTATGAATATGTGTAACACTACAATCGAGATTCATAAAAAATAGACCACTCTTCAAGGATGCATGACCATAAAAGATATTACTCATATAAATAGAACAACCATTATTCTCTGATTTAAATGAATAACCGTCTCGCATCAAACAAGATCCAGATATAATGTTCATGCTCAACGCTGGCACCAAACAACAATTATTTAGGTCTAAAACTAATCCTGAAGGTAGATGTAGAGGTAGCGTGCCGACCGTGATCACATCGACTTTGGAACCATTTCCCACGTGCATCGTCACCTCATCCTTGGCGGTGTTAAGCAATCCGTAGTCCTGTTTGAGTTGCAAATATTAGCAATGTAACCAGTATCAAATACCAGTGCTACTGCGAGCTCTAGTAAGGTACACATCAATAACATGTATATCACATAAACCTTGGTTCACCTTGCCATCCTTCTTATCCGCCAAATATTTAGGGCAGTTCCGCTTCCGATGGCGGTCATTTGCGATAGAAGCACTCGGTTTCAGGCTTAGGTCCGGACTTGGGTTTCTTCTCTGAGCAGAACTTGCTTGTTGTTCTTCTTGAAGTTCCCTTCTTCTTCCTTTGCCCTTTTCTTGAAACTAGTGGTCTTGTTGACCATCAACACTTGATGCTCCTTCTTGATTTCTACCTCCAGCCTTTAGCATTGCGAAGAGCTCGTGTCGTCTTATCCATCCCTTGCATGTTATAGTTCATCACGAAGCTCTTGTAGCTTGGTGGCGATGATTGGAGAATTACATCAATGGCGCTATCATCCGGAAGATTAACTCCCAGTTGAATCAAGTGATTATTATACCCGGACATCTTGAGTATATGCTCACCGATGAACTATTCTCCTCCATCTTGCAGCTATAGAACTTATTGGAGACTTCATATCTCTCAATTCGGGCATTTGCTTGAAATATTAACTTCAACTCTGGAACATCTCATATGCTTCGGGGCGTAATTCTTCGTGTAGCAATGAGGATAATCCTCAAATTCTGGACCCGATCCGTGTAATTGCTACCATCATCTTTCAACTTTGCTTTCTCAAGGAACGCATTAAAATTCAACGGAACAACAAAGACGGGCCATCTATCTACAATCAACATAGACAAGCAAGATACTATCAGGTACTAAGTTCATGATAAATTTAAGTTCAATTAATCATATTACTTAAGAACTCCCACTTAGAAAGACATCCCTCTAATCCTCTAAGTGATCACGTGATCCAAATCAACTAAACCATAACCGATCATCACGTGAAATGGAGTAGCTTTCAATGGTGAACATCAATATGTTGATCATATCTACTATATGATTCACGCTCGACCTTTCGGTCTCAGTGTTCCGAGGCCATATCTGCATATGCTAGGCTCGTCAAGTTTAACTTTGAGTATTCTCGCGTGTGAAAAACTGGCTTGCACCCATTGTAGATGGACGTGAGAGCTTATCACACCCGATCATCATGTGGTGTGCAGGCACGACGAACTTTGGCAGCAGTGCATACTCGGGAGAACACTTTTATCTTGAAATTTAGTGATAGATCATCTTATAATGCTACCGTCAATCAAAGCAAGATAAGATGCATAAAAGATAAACATCACATGCAATCAATATAAGTGATATGATATGGCCATCATAATCTTGTGCTTGTGATCTCCATCTCCGAAGCACCTCCATGATTGCCATCGTCACCGGCGTGACACCTTGATCTCCATCGTAGTATCATTGTCGTCTCGCCAATCTTATGCTTCTACGACTATTGCTACCGCTTAGTGATAAAGTAAAGCATTACAGGGCGATTGCATTGCATACAATAAAGTGACAACCATATGGCTCCTGCCAGTTGCCGATAAAATTTAGCATCATGTCTTGACCATATCACATCACAACATGCCCTGCAAAAACAAGTTAGACGTCCTCTACTTTGTTGTTGCAAGTTTTACGTGGCTGCTACGGGCTTAACAAGAACCGTTCTTACCCGTGCATCAAAACCACAACGATAGTTTGTCAAGTTGGTGCTGTTTTAACCTTCGCAAGGACCGGGCGTAGCCACACTCAGTTCAACTAAAGTTGGGAAACCGACACCCGCCACCACACATGTGCAAAAGCACGTCGGTAGAACCGTCTCGCGTAAGCGTCTGGCGTAATGTCGGTTCGGGCGCTTCATCCAACAATACCACCGAACCAAAGTATGACATCTTTGGTAAGCGGATGACTTATATCGCCCACAACTCACTTGTGTTCTACTCGTGCATATAAGATCAACGCATAATACTTGGCTCGGATGCCACTGTTGAGGGAACGTAGTAATTTAAAAAATCCTACGCACACGCAAGATCATGGTGATGCATAGCGAGAGGGAGAGTGTTGTCCACGTACCCTCGTGAGACCGAAAGCGAGCGTTAGCACTGTAGCGTTTGATGTAGTCGTCGTCTTCACGATCCGACCGATCAAGTACCAAGCGCACGACAACTCCGAGTTCAGCACGTTCAGCCCGATGGCGTCCCTCGAACTCGATCCAGCCGAGTGTTTAGGGAGAGTTTCACGAGATGACGGTGTGGTGACGATGTTGATGTTCTACCGACAGGGCTTCGCCTAAGCACCGCTTCTGATGTATCGGCGTGGACTATGGTGGAGGGGGGCACCGCACACGGCTAAGAGATCAACGATCAACTGTTGTGTCTAGGGTGCCCCCGTGCCCCCATATATAAAGGAGCAAGTGGGAGGTGCGGCCGGCCCAGGAGGAGGCGCGCCAGGAGGAGTCCTACTCCTACCGGGAGTAGGACTCCCCTTTCCATGTTGGACTAGGAGAGAGAGGGGGAAGAGGTGGAGGGAGGAAGGAAAGGGGCGCCGCCTCTCTCCTGTCCTATTCGGACCGAGGGGGAGGGCGCGCCCTGCCCCGCCTCCTCTCCTCTCTTCCACCAAGGCCCACTAAGGCCCATTAAGTTCCCGGGGTTCCAGGTAACCTCCGATACTCGAAAAAATCCCGATTTCACCGGAATACTTCCGATATCCAAACATAGGCTTCCAATATATCAATCTTCATGTCTCGACCATTTCGAGACTCCTCGTCATGTCCGTGATCATATCCGGAACTCCGAACAACCTTCGGTACATCAAAACATATAAACTCATAATATAAGCATCATCGTAACGTTAGCGTGCGGACCCTACGGGTTCGAGAACTATGTGACATGACCGAGACACGTCTACGGTCAATAACCAATAGCGGAACACGGATGCTCATATTGGTTCCCACATATTCTCGAAGATCTTTATCGGTCGGACCGCATAACAACATCGTTGTTCCTTTGTCATCGGTATGTTACTTGCCCAAGATTCGATCGTCGGTATCTCAATACCTAGTTCAATCTTGTTACCGGCAAGTCTCTTTACTCGTTCCGTAATACATCATCCCGCAACTAACTCATTTAGTTGCAATGCTTGCAAGGCTTAAGTGATGTGCATTACCGAGAGGGCCCAGAGATACCTCTCCGACAATTGGAGTGACAAATCCTAATCTTGAAATACGCCAACCCAACAAGTACCTTCGGAGACACCTGTAGAACACCTTTATAATCACCCGGTTACGTTGTGACGTTTGGTAGCACACAAAGTGTTCCTCTGGTAAACGGGAGTTGCATAATCTCATAGTCATAGGAACATGTATAAGTCATGAAGAAAGCAATAGCAACATACTAAACGATCGTGTGCTAAGCTAACGGAATGGGTCATGTCAATCACATCATTCTCCTAATGATGTGATCCCGTTAATCAAATGACAACCCATGTCAATGGCTAGGAAACTTAACCATCTTTGATCAACGAGCTAGTCAAGTAGAGGCATACTAGTGACACTCTGTTTGTCTATTTATTCACACATGTATTATGTTTCCGGTTAATACAATTCTAGCATAAATAATAAACATTTATCATGATATAAGGAAATAATAATAACTTTATTCTTGCCTCTAGGGCATATTTCCTTCAAAAGCAACCGTGAGTACTCATCCAAAGTACTCGCAAGCAAGGATCTACACTACATATGCATCGGTATCAATGAAATGGGTCATATCGTGGTGGGCTGCGAGAATGCCGGAAGAGAAGGGAAAGCCTAGCCTATCGAAGAGTAGCATCTTCAAGCAGCTCAAGCATCTTGCGACATCGGAAGAGATAAGAGTAGCATAAAGTAAAGTAGTAGTAGTGTTATCAACCTCGGCGAGATCCTTTCTCGACTCCTGCGAAAGCAATCCCGAGCCATACTATCCATTTCTCATATCCATGTCTCATCTCAAGTATCCAGTTCTAGTTGTATCGATGGGATACAACTCCAAGTGTCTGATATCGTAGGACGGGCTATCGATAGATGTTTTCTTCCTGCGAGGGTGCACCAACTTACCCACCACGCCGATTAACTCCGTAGGACACACTTTCTGGGTCATGCCCGCCTCGGCCAAACAATACGCCGCAACCCGACCTAGGCTTAATAGAGAGGTCGACCGCGGACTAAACATATGCCCCAGGGTCATGGGCCATCGCCGGGAACTCCTGCGTTGCGGGCGGCGGTGAGCGAACCTAGCTACCTCCTTCAAAAGGCGGTGCTTACGCAGTCCAACCCAAAGGCGCCGCTCGATCGTGATGTCTATTAAGCTTGGTGATGCATACGATGCGAACGCCCATACAATGCCCGTGATGGTTAGTGCTATCGGGCGAGGCCCTCGAATCAAATATTCAAATCGTAGTGGATTAGAAACGCGCGGTAACAAGCAGAGACTCACGAAAGATGTGACCCCGTTTCCCCGTCTCGAGGACTTGCGACAAGAGCTAGGAATGCCCGGCCACCCCTCGTAATTATCTCGCGGGCACCATCCAGGTCAACCCGACTCCTCATCACTCGCAAATATGCTCGCGCGGGTACCCCTCAGGGCCGACCCGTCTTTAGTAACAGGGTTCAGTGTAAAGTCATAGTAACCATAGTAACCGTGTGTTCAAACATCAGGGGGAAAACCTGAGGAATCACCCGTGGTGAATTCCACTCGATGTAATTATCAAGGTGAATGTAAGAGGAACCACCCCCGAGGTTCACACTTGAGGGGTTGCACGACAGAGTCGTATCGAAAGTGGTTAAGGCGGAATCACCCTCGATGACCACGACCGAATAGCTGCCCTACAGGGTTAACATCAGAAGTGCTATAGAGGTCTCACCCTCGGCACTCGATAGTAACTCAGTAGTGTCGAGCAACTAAGGGGAAAGTGATGTGCGGTGTCGAGGCCTGGTCTTCGATCCCGTTGATCGGGTCTTCGATGATGAAGCAGGGGCAACAGGAACAAGGTGGGGGTCACTGATGGATCACTAACCAACCTATACTAAGCAGTTTAGGATAAGCAGGTAAGTAACAATGAGCAGGTTACAAAAGCAGGCTATACATCAGAATATGAGCAAACAATAACAATAGCAAAATCTAATGCAAGCATGAGAGAATGAAATGGGCGATATCGGAATGATCAAGGGGGGGCTTGCAGGAAGCTCTGCGAAAAGGAAGAAGTGTAAATGCGTCGGCGTGAGTCGATCACGAAGCGACATCACTCTCGGGGGTCTACCGGAGAGAAGAGGGGGAAGAAACAATAAATATAAAGCAAACAAAGCATCATAAAGCAAAACATGGAAATATGCGGTGCTAGGGGTGAACTAACGCAGTGCTAGACGTTGCAGACGGAGAGGGAAAACATCCGGAGGGGTTTTCCCGACGTATGACGTTTTTCGGACTGATGAAAGAGAGGGGACGGTTCCATGTTCAGCATGCTAGGGGTATGTGACGAACGAACGGACTGCATAGTCGGATTTGTCTCATCGTTCTAAGCAACTTTCGTGTATAAAGTTTTTCCATCCGAGCTACGAATTATTTTCTATGAAATTTCAAAGTTTTTAGCATTTCTGAAATTATTTAAAATAACAGAAAAGGAATATGATGTCAGCATGACGTATGTGTGATGTCAGCAGTCAACAAACCTGGCCTGTGGGTCCAGTGAGACCCACATGTCAGCCTCTGTTAGTCTAACAGTGTATCTATTATCTATTATCTATTATCTATTATCTATTACCACTATAAAAAGAAGAGAGGGGCAGATCCAAACAATCACACCCATCCATCGTCAAGATCTAATGGTCCATGGTCTCTCTATGTTTAACACTAGCAAGCCACTAATCACGCAGTAAGCGAAAGGACCCGCACAGATGGCCCGCACCACTAATCCTCGCCAGTCCTGAACAAAACTGCCCGCACGAACGCCACGAGCCCACGACCTTCGCTGCTCCTCTGCTACCCACGTCTCCCGCAGATCCTCCGCTCCGCCGCCCCATCGCAGATCCTTCGCTCGGCCGCCCCGAGCCGACAATCCTCTGCTGCCCGCGGACTGCCGCCGCCGATGAGCCCATCTGATGGCGGCGCGGACCCATGTCCTGGCGCTGGATCCGGCGACCTCCGGCAGAGGCGCGCCCGGCCGTGCCTCCCCCGGCACAGTGGCCCGGCTGGCAGCGCCGCTCCCGTCCGTCGCAGCCGCCGGCCGGCGAGGGCACAAGCGGTGCCGTCCTGCACGCGCAAGGGGAGGCGGCAGGAGCAGTCGTGCAAGGACAGGACCAGCCGTCCGGTCAATCGAGTGATCCTTCTTCGTCTCGGCCGCTACGTGCCCCACCCTCGACGACGCCCGCTGTGGCGATCTCCGCCCGGGTGACCAGCTCTGTGCCGTTTCATGGTGCGCTGGATGGAGGGGTCGCACCGCGGTTGCCGGGACAAGGTGGGCGTCGATGTGGTCTGCTGCGTGCCAGACTCACCAATCCAAGATTCGGCGCTGAGCAAGTTCCTGGACAATGTGACAAAGAGGTTCGGCGAGGACCAAGGGACGGTGACAGCAGCGTCTCAGCAGGCATCCCCGAGCGGCGAGCGCCGGTAAGGTCTCGCGTTTCTTTTTTTTAATGAAGAGATTTCTCCCCTGAAGAAGTTGCGTCCTCTCAACTGAAGAAGCTGCGTCAAAGATTGTTAAAGAAACCATTATCTTTGATGTACTACGTCTTCTTGTTATACTTGTAATATATTGTAAAAGAAACCATTATCTTCATTCTCTGTATCAACCAAGAGTGTTAACAAATACCAGTGTACTACTGAATAAATTAGTTGTTCTTGTGACATAGCAGGTTCATCAGTACTACTGAATTACCTTGTAATTGATTTTGATGGCGAAAATAGTTATACATCAATGGATCGATACATGTGTGATTGCGTTCGCCTCTTCCTCTGCTCGCTGACAAAGGGTCCTCTTCGTGCCCTCCCTCGACGGCTCTTTCCAGCAGGCAGGTCACCACACACAACATCTCGCCAAGTCGCCAGATTAGAGGAGAGGAAGAGTTGGTATGCTGTCTCGGCAAGTGCATGATGTTTTTTAGGGAGTAAGTGCAGCATGCTGGTGACGAGTTCGGCATTGATTTTGGCTTTTGTTGATTTTCTCTTTGTTGGGAGTAAATTTCTCACTGATTTTCTTATTGCAACTCATTTCCAGGAACCTGACCCTAAACCTGAACCTGAGCCTGAAGGATATATCTGAGAGGTATATGTACAGGTCTACGAACTCACCTCCAAGTTATATTTGAGGAGAGGTATATCTTTTTGTCCAGTCCATCATGCAAGCCTTTTCAATTTGTCGATTTTTTCTCTGAATAGTGTTGATTGGCTAAAAGCATTGTTGTTCGGCACTCCTGCAGCTGTACATTTGGCATGGGTTTTCTCCTGCTGCATGATGTGCTGATGATTTTTTTTAAGATTAGACAATATTTGGGAGAAGAAGGGGTTTGCTTAATTGGAAAAGGAGTAAGAACTAGAAGGAGCTTAAGTAGGGCCATGGCAGGGGACCTGGAAGGGTGGAATTTTACCTGTGATATGTGATAGGAGATGGTCACCGTAAAACAAGGCGCTAAAGACCTACCAAACTAAAACAATTTCTAGAAAGGTTACTATTCTTTTTTACTCTGTAGGTCTAATTTTATTTGTCTATGTTGATAATTTCTGGCTTGTCACTGTTTGCATCTGAAATATATTGAATGAGGAGAAGTTATGCATAATATACTATGTATATATAGTTATATACTATGGTTACCATTACAACTGTGAACACCTATAGTTGTCATGTAGTATACTATATTATTCAGCCAGCATGTGCATTTTGAGATCATTGCTTTCCTAGCGCGCCTTGTCAAATCTCGGTTGCTAATTTGAATATGCATACTGCTATGGTCGCAGCTATGGACTAGCTTCATGCGCAGTTTTCAAAATTGTATAGTTTATGTTTTCATGATTGTGTCCGCAGCTTAACGGCAACTCCAAAGACTCGTGGGAATGTACTAAAGTTTTGCCTCAAACACATCAGTATTACAAAATGTATCAGGAGTTTAGTTCACAACCCTACGAGTTTAGCTTCAGTAGTTGTATGGAATCTTTGTGAAGATGAGAGAGTGTGGTAGGAGCTAGGGCCCTACGGATCTAGGGCGTGGGTTGTAGGGAAGGAGGGGAAGGACGAGGGCTGGTGGCTGGGCGGCACCGTCCTTCTGACAGGGCAGCAAGGCCAGGCGGGGAGGCGGCTAGGGTTTAGGTCTCCGGCTCCCTAAGGGAAGCCGAGCAAATAATGATTGCTTCTTGCTTGATTAGATTGATACATCTCCTCTCCTTATATAGAGAGGTTTACTTGACTCCTAAGCAAACGATCCTAATAACGATAAGATAATTGGGCTAAGCCTCTAATAATGATAAGATAACTTGGGTCACAACCCCGGGCTAAACCCCTAATATGCGGTCATAACACTTCTCCCTTTGCACAAACAGCTCGTCCTCGAGTATGTAGGTGAGGAAGCGCTCTTGAACTCCTCGAGGTGATCAACCAGCGTCAAACACCTTCTCGACAATTGGGCGGCCGGTCGGCGGCGACGGCGTCCTCCTCCGAATGTAGTCTGCAACCTCCATGTAGAAGAGTCGCGGCAGCGTGTAGGGCTCGTCGCAGCTGAAGCACAACCCTTGGCGGCGACGCCGAGTAGCTTCGCCGAGGTGAGCCGCCGTGAGCAGGCGCGCCTTGCGATCGCGGCGAGGGCGCCATGGAAGCTTCGTGAGGCCGACCTGTGAGTCCGGCGAGGTAGCGACCAAACGGCCGGACGGTGACGGCGAAACCGGACCTGCTGGATTGGGAGGCCTCCGGTGTGTCGCCCATCCGGGCTGGGCGCGGCGGCGGGAGCTGGATCGGCGCGGG
Organism: Aegilops longissima; assembly: GCA_021605205.1. Classification (NCBI taxonomy): domain Eukaryota; kingdom Viridiplantae; phylum Streptophyta; class Magnoliopsida; order Poales; family Poaceae; genus Aegilops; species Aegilops longissima. The sequence continues at coordinate 332,703,740 of CM038681.1, forward strand.
CGGCGCGCGGCGATGGCCAGCCGCGAGCAGTCTTGACCAGCTTCGGCGCGGGGCGGCCTTGGCGCGAGGCATAGGTGGCGCCATGAGAACAAAGGAGCCATTGCGGCGTGGGCGGCGCCAGGCGGCGGCGCCGAGCGACGGAGGGCCCGGCGATCGCCGCAATACCGAAATACCGCAGTCACGAGTCAAGCGGTGGAGGCGGCCCGCCTGGAACAATGCCGATATTTTAAGAAGGGAACGACAGCAGCGGTGGCCCGCCAATTTCAGCGCGCATACAGGGCCCACGGCAATAGCGGCCTGTAAGGGGCCGTGGCGGCGGTAGTCGCAACCGGTGGAGGTGCGTGCGGTCCGGCCAGGTACAGATGGATGACCTGGACGGCCGTCACGAGATCCCGCAAGATGCTGGTGACTTCTTCCGGCGTGAAAATGACGGTTGTCGATGCAAGGGAGGTGACCGGGGCCGGCGGCGTGGGCGGACCGGCGGTGGTGACGGTGACCGGGGCCGGCGGCGTTGGGGAACCGGCGGTGGTCATCGGTGCGGTGGTGATGTGGCAGCGGCGGTGTTGGCGTTGACGAAGACATGATCAAGCCCGAGTCTCTGGATACCAAATTAGTAGGAGCTAGGGCCCTACCGGATCTAGGGCGTAGGTTGTAGGGGAAGGAGGGGGAAGGACGAGGGCTGGTGAGCGGCGGTCGGCGGCGTGGCGCCGTCCTTGCGACGGGAGCAGCGGCGGCGAAGGCAGGAGGCGACTAGGGTTTAGGTCTCCCGGCTCCCTAAGGAAAGCCGAGCAAATAATGATTGCTTCTTACTTGATTAGATTGATACATCTTCTCTCCTTATATAGAGAGGTTTACTTGACTCCTAAGCAAACGATCCTAATAACGATAAGATAATTGGGCTAAGCCCCTAATAATGATAAGATAACTTGGGCCACAACCCTCTAGGCTAAACCCCTAATATGCCGGTCATAACAGAGTGGTACTGGGAAAATTGAAGTGGTGCTAATGAAATATGTTGACATGCCTACGAGAATGGAATTTGTCAACAAGGCTACGAGGATTGGACTGAGCTGATAGTGGGACCATGTAAGAAGGTAACGAACTACTACAATATTTTTGTGCTAAATAAACAATGCCGATATTGTGTTTCTATATTATTCGTTCCCAAGTTTTACACCATCCATAAATTGGAGGCTTATTGCCAGTTTAAATAATGAGAAGGGTCAAATACCTAATAAACCTGGGCGGGAATCTATCTAGCACTACTTCCCAACATGACAAATTGATTAATAGATTGACTTCATTATTTTGTACCCTGAAGCAGCGAGGTTTGTCCCTACTTTAATTTTTTGTTGTGTCAAGAAACGAAAGAATTATCAATTGTGGGAAAAGACAAAAAAGAAAGAAAAGGTAAGGAAAAGAAAAGAAGACAAACAAAGGAAGGACAATAAAAATAGAATCTACATAGGTTGATTGAGTTAATGTTAGCTGTAAAATAACTCTTCAGTGTTATGACGTCATCGGTTTACAAAGTGTGCGACTTGCCCTGCTATCTATCCTGCACATGTAAGCTGATGTATGCATTCTTGTAGGCTACCATGCTTATATTCCTTAGCACCATGTTTTTAGGGGTGTTTTTCCATCAATTGGATGAATTGGAATCTATAGTTGTTGTGTGATGTCCATTATGTAGTTGGAGCTGATTTGACTCTCCAAAATAGAGATTTGCCTGCTTATAACATGTCTATTAAAATTTACAGATTACATGCATCTCATTTGAGAAAGTCAAGCTCTACATCATCCAGCAGTCCGTCGTCATGCTATTCTGCTATCATGACTTATCATTTCTGCTTTCCGATTCTCTGACACTACCATGGGTGCCAGTTTTTCGATCTCATTTCTAGCAAGGCTTATTTGAGGAACAAAAACATCTGTCAAGCCGTCCAATATTGCCCGCGGCAACAATTTTGAATAAAAGATACTCCCTCTATAAACAAATATAAGACGTTTTAGATCACTAAAATTATATGTTCACATTTTATACCAGTGTGAAAAATGAATAAGGATCAATTTTATTTTAGATACGTGCATTTGCACATACACAATTACTAGTCACTATAAAAAGAATAGAGGGGCAGATACAAACAATCACATCCATTCATCATTAAAATCTAATGGCCCTTAATCATTCTGTGTTTAACGCTACCAATCACGCAACAAGCCACCGTCGATCGATGAGAAAATTGGATATTTGCCACTTTCAATATGTGGCTTCTCAAAATTGCCACTTTCAAGATTGATTTCGCAAAATTGCCACTCTCCTTGTTGGATCCTTGATTACCATGCCACTTCCCTATTTTTAGTGATTTTATTTTTTCTTTTCCACTTATAAGCATCGGAAAAGACCAAACTACCCCTGATTCTATACAGGTACTATCCATGTTCTGATTGATACAAGAGCGCGCCGGCTACCGAGAATACCATGATCTAGACGCGGAGTGTCGCACATCGCTTAGACGTCGCGTGCCGCCGATCTTCTCGCTGTCCCGTGTTGCCGATCTTCTATACGCAGCGTGCCGCCAATCTCAGCAACGCCGCATGCCGCCAATCTCGTCCAGACCGTGTGTATGAATTCTCGATGGTATTGTGTTGACCTTGCTTTGTTCAAAAATTTGTAGTGATTGATCCATCCGCCTCTTCATCCCAGCCGAGTGGTCAGGCGGTCGGGACGAGCGGCGCGAGCGCCGAGCAGGCCGCCGGCCTGAGTGGCTATGGCGCGCGGGCAGACAGGGTGATGGGCGATGGCGGACGGGCGGGTGGCGTCACCGGCGCTTTTACTGACGACAAGATCTGTGCAGCTCGTTCTCCTCTACTCGAACAGATGCATAAACAAATACAGACGTGTAATGTAGTACATAGAATCAGGAGGTAGTTTGGTCTTTTTTTGTGTTTATAAATGGAAAAGGAAAAAGGAGAATCACTAAAAGGAGGAAAGTGGCATCGTAATCAAGGAGCCAACGAGCGGAGTGAAAATTCTGCGAAACCAATCTTGAAAGTGGCAATTTTAAGAAGGGAGCCACATATTGAAAGTGGCAAATATCCATTTTTCTCTCGATCGATCGCTAAAAGGCCCCGCGGTAAAAAAAGAAGAAGGAAAACCGCCCGCCCGCACGACCCGCTCCTTCTCCCGCACGACCTCCTTCCCCTCCCGCGCCGTTCGCCTCCCGCAGCTTCACCGCCGCCTCGCGCCGCCGGAACCACGGGAAGCGGCCGCAGGTTGCCGGGAGCCCGCCCCCGCCGCGGGTCGCCGCCTGCCTCCCCAGCCGCAGGAGCCCGCCCCGTCGCGGGTCGCCGCCTGCCTCCCCAGCCGCGGGAGCCCGCCCCGCCGCGCCTTCGCCGCCTCCCCAGCCGCAGCTTGGCTGCCGCCACTCCGCCTCCGCCACGCCGCCACTCCGCCGGAGTCGCAAGTAAGTTTCTATCGCTGAACTCATCTATACTCACAGACCAAGCAAACCAATTTCGTAGGCACGCATACAAATAGCTGCCTTTAGCAGTGAGTTATCCGTCCAAGTCAACATATCTGTATTGTTTGATTTTTTCCATGCACTGTGGCTGTACATGATATTGGTAAATACAGTGGAGATCATGGGCTGCGACAATACAATAGAGATCATGCCGAGGCTGAAAATTTTGCTTTTTATAAAAGCAGGACAGTTAAAAAAAGTTGTTTACATTGTATCATTCATTTATACTCCCTACGTTCCTAAATATAAGTCTTTTTAGAGATTGCACTATGAACTACATACGGAGCAAAATGAGTGAACCTACACTCTAAAATATGTCTATATACATTTGTATGTAGTTTGTAGTGGAATATCTAAAAAGACTTACATTTAGGAACGGAGGGAGTATATAAGTGAAGATTTTTATTAGCTTTTAGTATTGAAAAGCGTATACATTGATTCCTAATTTGATGCAAATAAACAAACTGATTGGACATTATTTAGCATCCAAGAAGCGGCTCACGGCGTACCAGATCCGAGGCGACACCACCGCCACCTGCAGCTTGTCCTCCTTGGTCTGATTCGCCACCTTGTATCCCCCAAAACCTCACAAGTTTGCAGGTACTGTCCTCTCTGATCAATAATCTTGTTCTTCCTCTCTGCTCCCAGGTTATTTTCTCTTATTATCTGGCAATCTCTGATGTTACTTTTGATTTTTGTAGTATCATTAGTTTCATTGTACTGATGAACATGGCAATATGCAGGGAGTGTGCATCTAGGAAGAATGATGTGAAAACAAAAGATGCATTTATTTGATGATAAGATCAGTACAATGATAATCCCAAATATAGAAACAAAGTGAAGAGGAACAATGTACTGCTCCCGTAATGTCAGGCAAATTTCTAAAAAGAAAACAGTTCAATCCTAAACTATATATTTGGTGAAGCGATTAATATAGACTTGAAATTACAAGTTTAGAATTCGCTTTAGACTTTCTAATTCAGAAGTATTTAAGTTTAAATTCAATAAGAATTCTGTACTGCCCACACTGTAAAATGTTTTTCAAGGAAGGATTGTTTACATTTAATCAGACCACTTTTATGCCACATGGGTTGTAAATAGCCTGCCAGCAACATTATTTGTTATTTACCTTGAAGCTAAACAACATGGTGCCTTTGGTTCTTCGGGGCTGTTTGGTTGTTGCCCAGCAGCGCCACGCCAAATTGTGGGCGTCGCGGGCGCGCCAATATATTGGCAGCCAAAACGGCCGCCCCTGGTTTTGCCAACGAATTGGCGTACAAGCACAGAGGAAAAGGTGGGTTCAGTTGGCGAGCCAAAACGTTGGAACCAATCCAAGCAAGCTGCGGTGTCCTGATCAACGCCAAAATATTGGCTGGGCGTGCGATGGATCCAATCCAAACAGCCCCTTCATGTGTGCCAACTGATTTCTTATCTTCTACCTCTGCTTATTTGCATCTATCCTTAATGTTGCTTCGTTTTCATTGAGAGGCTAGACTTCATTTTGGTGCCACTACAATGATGTTTTTTTTACTATGAAGTGGAAAAAGGGGTTGGAAACTAAATATTGTTATGCCAGGTTATTTTCTCTTATTATCTGGCAATCTCTGATGTTATGGTGAGAAGTAGAAACTATTAAAGTGATGTACACAACGGTGTGAACTCTTATATCCTGTGATTTTGGACAACATATTAGACTATTCTTATATAATTAATTCCGGTTACTATATTAATTTGATTCTTATAATGCTGGTCTTGCTAGCTTTCAAAGTAGGCTTCTTATGCATTTTTTTACAACAAATGCTCATGGAGCTGATATATATAGTAGTGCTCTTTGTGTTCATATTGTAGCATGCCGCATGGATTGAGCTCGAGCCTGACTCCAGCAAGCTTTCTTTTAGTTGGTTGTGCTACAGTTTTTAATTTGGTTTCAGATTTTTCAACTTGACATATATGTATTTCGCCCTCCTCATTTACTCATTCTCTGATTCTTTGGGTCGTTTTAGAAGTTCTGATAGTTTAATCTATTAGCAGTACGGTGTCGATGATGCTCTACGACTAGCAGAAAAATTCTAATATACCTTTTACTTTCTTACATAGTGTTTCCTACGCTCCCGCAAAAAAAGTGTTTCCTACGTGCAAACTCTGCTTTAGTGCTTATGTGTGTAAATTATTAACTCGATGTAAATCGATTTCTTCATATTTCTTTGTGCTTGTTACTGCATATTGCTTGTTTTGGACCACTGTACAAAATTGCATCTAAATTGAGACTGATACCTACTTTTCAAATTGTCAGAGATGACAAGATCCACTTTCTTTTGGAAAGGAGAAGGGAGGACAGAGAGAATCAAAACAAAGGAATGTAACCATCAACTTATTACATTTTTCCTTCAAGAACTAACATTGTTGCTGTAACACACAAAACTTGTATCGTTTTAGTAGAACATCCATTCTTATTCTCAGCCTCTCACCTGCAGTAGTACATACAAATAAATTCCTACCAGTAGGCAAAAACCATGTGAAGCCCCTAATCCTCCGCTGATATTTTTCCTAGGCAACTTCACATGGAATTAGGATCAGTTAATAAGATTATGGTATATTTTCAAATTTTCTTGCTTTATGCATGAACCTATCATCAAGATTTCAATCTCTTATATGTGCCTTTGCTGTTGTAGATTTATTGGTGTTGATTTGCAGTAAGAGGAAATGTACTATTGTTCTCATCAATTTCTTTCATACCATGTGTATGGTTAGTTCTTAATATTCTTCATTATTCACAATACTTGAACCCACTAGGATTCATTTATTATTATTTACCTTCAAGCACTATATATTACTGTTGTTTATTGTCCACCTTGATCCTTTGCTGATGTTTTTCCTAGGCAACTTCACATGGAATTAGGATCACTTAATAAGATTCTGGTATATTCTGCAAATTTTCTTGCTTTATGCATGGACCTATCATCAATATTTGGATCTCTTATATGTGCCTGTGCTGCTGTATATTGGTTGGTGTTGATTTGCAGTAAGAGGAAATGTACTATTGTTCTCATCAATTTCTTTCATACCATGTTATAGAAATATGTTGTTTAAATATGAAGAGGTGGATAAGTTTCTGGCTTTAGTTACTGACTATCCAGATCCGGCTTGCTTCTCAGCCATGGCCTACATTTAGAAGAAATATGTTGTTGAAATATGAAGAGGTGGATAAGTTTCTGGCTTTAGTTACTGAATATCTAGATCCGGCTTGCTTCTCAGCCATGGCCTACATTTAGAGAAGACATGTTCATATGTAAGAGATTTAAGGTCAATGATCTCCCCCTGTTGTAATGCTCATCATCTTAAATCGGACATTGCTATATATATGCACCATGGTTCATGACTGTACTTTTTTCATACGTCTTTACAAAGTTTGTCAGTATTATTATGCAGAGACAACCTGTCATGGTTCTGCGTTGATGTGTTCTTTCATTTGTCAGTTTCTTTTGCTTTGAAACAGTGTTGATTGGCTGAAAGAATGGTTCTGCGTGTCTTACACGCTTATACCTACTTGAAAGTTAAATTTTATTAGCAAATCCATCGAGAACAATGTCAACATTTTACGTCTTGCTACATGAAGCTATGTACTGCAAGGTACAATAGTGTTAACATTTCCGGTGCTCATTGACAATAAGATCGAAGATGTATTTTCTTGATTGGAAATATTATACCTCAAATTTAATTCAACTGTGGTTACAATGACAACTTTATGCCTTGAATAACAAGTGATTATGTGAGTGTAAGAATTAGGACTGGTGACAACATGTGGAGCGGCACAACAAGTGGTGCTATGGGGGCACCGAACCAAGGGCAGTCAGTCAAATCCAACGGCGTGAACGTCCCTATGTATAGCTTGGGAGGGGTCCCATCGCTGACTGCGATCGCCCTATCTGGAGAAGGGGCACGTTGGTTCATGAAACAATCAACACGTCTTTATGACTCGGAATTAGGAATCCTATGCACTTTGCATCAAATTTGAATTCCCAAAAGAGTTATTCATGTTATGATAGAAATATTTATGTTTCATAGTCAAGACGTGCACGTACATGATTACTAGTTAAACTAACTAATCTGGTTAATTAGCTAATGGACCCCACTTGTCATAGACTAATTAGCTAAACTAATTAGTTTTAATTATTAAAACATTTTAGTTAGAGGAATAAGCGGTGGGGCCCGCACGTCAGTGGCTGGGGCCTGCCCAGTCAGCAGTTGACTTGGTCAACAGGGACCGTGGGACCCAGCTGCCAGTGACACAGAGGGCCCAGTGGCAGGGCCACGTCAGACCGACACCGGAGTGAGCTCCGGCGAGTCCTGTTCGCGGCGGAGGGCTCAGGTGGCCATTGGGATTCATCCCCCGTCGTCCGTTTGACGCGCGGGAGGGGTGCGTTCGGTCGAGGGCGATGAGCCGCATCGAACTGGGGCGGTAGCCGGGCCGGGGGCGGCCGCAGACGACGCCGGCGTCGACACGTCGGCGACCAAAGAAGGGGCGGAGCGCGTCGGGTTCGCGTCGCAGGTGCCCATTTGGCACGCGGAGCGGTGCGTTCGGATGCGGGCGAGTCGCCGCGTCGAGCGGTGCAAGTGGCTGGAGCGGGGGAGGTCCCGAGCATCGCCGGCGATGAGCAGAAGCGACGACGGCTTCGGGCAAACGCTGGCGCGGGGCTGCGGTGCACGAGGGGGCGGTCAGCGAGCGTGGGTGGCTCCGTGGCGATGCACCAAGCACGACCACGTGCTCAGTGGCAGGCCATAGTGGTTGTGGCTGTGACGGCGAGGCGAGCGACGACGGCGAGCTCGCGGGTGCGGCGACAACTAGCTAGAGAGGGGGGCGGCCTACTTGAGAGAGGGAAGAGGGGGAGGAGCTCACCGGGTGGGCGCACGAAGGCCCGACGAGCAACGGGAGCGTAGTGGCGATGAATCGCGACGACAGCGTCGCGATGGCCGGAGAAGGGGATTGGGTCGCAGGCATTGCTGTGCTGCTCCCCGACTTGATCCAACGGCGCCGGACGAAGGGATCGACGACACTGGGGCTCCCGGACAGTTCGAAGGGGTTGGAGGGACTCGGTGGCCGCGGGCTCGACCGGCGCACGACGACGGTGGCGCTCGGGAGGAGCAAGCGCCTGAGGGAGATGGGAACGAGCGAGGGAGAGGAGGCGGATCTGGGTCTGGCTAGGGTTTGGCAGGGGTGGGGTGGCCTTATCCGCCGGGGGAGACGATGGGGAGGCGCGGGATGGCTGGCGCGTGGCCATCGCGGCCACGGGCGGCTAGCCGTCGTCCACCTCCCCTCCGTGAACAAAGTAGGAAGGAGAGGGGTAGGTGGGCTGGGCCTCACTGTAGTTAGCAGGCCTAAGTGCATAGTGCACTTCGGCCTTTTTCTTTTCTTATCATGTTTTTCTTTTTATTTAATAAACAGAGATGGGTAAGAAAATGTTGGGCATGCTATTTACTTGGGAAAAATATGGGAAGGGCCCCTTTTATTTCCTGGTGATCTTAGGCAGTGCCACAAACAATTTGGAGACCAGAAGAATTCATTTGGTATTTTTCATAAATAGGATAGCATTTAAAAATGCTGAATTGGTGCTGTTATTATTGCTACTGCTCATCTTTGCACAAAAGTGATGTTGTGTTCCTTAACAAATAATTGTTATGGAAATTTTGACAACTGATGAACATTTTTCCAGCAATATTTGAGGAACTTCAAACTTCACTTGAATTTGAGTTGACTAGAATTTCAAATGGGATATTGAACAAAGGTGATTAAGCATTGTTTGGAAAAAATGATTAGCTTAATCACAGTGGGCTACTGTAGCATGATACTGGGGGTCTTACAAATCTCCTCCACTACAAGAAATCTTGTCTCGAGATTTAAGTGGGGAAGTAAAGAGTAACTTCATGAGAACTAACCCTTATAGGGTTAATTATCTGGTGAACAATTCAGGGAATGAGGCAGAAGTATCTCTCGAGTTGAAACTTAATAAAACATCGAGAGCAAAGTATGAAGGTACAATAAGAAGTTAAAACCGAATGGACAAACGATTGATACCTGAACAGAGTGTGAGAAAGGGGTTCAGAGCATCGGGAATAGATCATCTCTCAGAAGGTGACTCGTGACATGATATGAAGCCAAGTGTAAAGAATATTTCGGCATCAAGGTTGTACAGGAGAGTCAGGTTTCGATCTTGTGGAACTGTGGGTTATGGGCCTACCATGTGGGTTAAAAGAAGGAAAGGCGCTACTCATTTTGCACGGTCATGATACCAAGGCATGTCAGAGGGTAGCCTGCCAGTTATGTCGGCAACAATCGTCGGTACCAAGGGCGAGGGACGAAGATAACCATTCTCCTGCTCGTTGAACGAGGCGTACCAATAGGCAAAGTTCTCGTCCATCGGTGGCTACCGGAATGTCGTCCACAATAGTAACAGGGTCTTATTGACAGTTTGTACACCGAGATGTTTACATAAGCAAGGAAATATTTCTGCTTATATCATAAAATTTATAAGAGAGGTTAATCAAACCAACGGAAAGGAAAATGTGTCTATCGAACTTAACAGACCAATGGAAAGGAAAATGTGTTTCACACAAGAATTAGGAGTATATCCTTCCCAAAGAAAAGCGGAGCATGATATACATGATAGGACATTAAGTGCAAAAGCATTTAAATAAGGGGCGAGCGAAGAATTAGGATATTACCCATACAACGGTGTTTGGATAATAGATCAAGAAGCATTTAGCATTTTGCTTCAAATATTCGTGTTGATATTCGGAATACCACAGTCATGCTTCGAGATAGCACTGATATGGTGTTTCAATTAAGGATTGGGTCTGTAGATCATAAGAGATTCAAGGATCATTTCCAAGATTATCTCGAAACATAAGGTATAACCAAACAAAATCAGGTCTATGTTGGCAGGAAGTCAAGGATGTTGTCGATGATAACACAATCATCGAGGGGGGAGGATGGTATTTCTCATCATGAATTCGATTGATAGCCTGAGACAAGTCAGTATATTGATGGGGATCACGACAGATTTTGTCGAGGTACTATGAAGAGGCCATCGAACAGCGACGACATCAAGCAAAAGGAGTGATGAAGCGAAAGGTTATTGGAACCACGGATGCGACACAAGCTCGAAATCAAGCTTGTTGTTTGAGGTGAAATGATAAGATGAGGAAGATCGACGTAAGCTTAGCTCATCGTAGAAAATTGTGCTCCGGGAAGGACCGGGTAACACAGTTAAAATTTAGCATGATAATGATATAGCCGATCAGGCTAGGGATGACTTGAAGAATTATTAAACTCGTAAGGAATGAAAATTACTTAGAGTTATTGAATCGGAGTGTGGGATCGATTCAATTATCCGTGTTCTTGAGTGACTAATAACTCGGAACCCGGGGGAAAATCTAAAATCTGTGAGAAGCGTACTAGATGAAGACTCATAGGAAGCAACATAGTTCTTTGATATTCTCGAGATACCGAAGGTTAATACTCAGAGGTACAACAAAATCGAGGTTGGGCAGGCGTATTGATCTGCAGAAGACAAGCGCTTTCGCTTGTCTGAGAAATGGAATCAAAGAAGAACAATATGATCGGAACCACGATTGCAAAAGACCAAAGCCGAGATATAAGATGAACTTATACTAAGGGGATTATTATTATCACAAGAAGCTTCCATGATAAGTTCCACATCGGGTCCATGGGCATGAACACAAAGTTCAAGGTCGACTCCCACTTCTTAAATGCATAACCTTCCATTCGCTTCCCGCTTTCGATGAAGTTGTAGTGTTGAAACCATATCTGGCAAAACACTAGAAGAGTATGACTCGTGAAAGCTCTTGGGTTCACACGGATTAGGGAAGGCATGGGTTCAACCCATAGGGCATCTTAGGAACATACACCACAAACTTCCAGAGTAATTAACACAAGCTCGAAGGTAGAGCATGGTTGGTCAAATCAGAGAATACAATTTACCAAAGGCATTATGTATCCAGAAAGAACTCGCAAAGTTATTGAATATGATGGACACTGTCGGATAACAATCCAGCAATGGGTCTGGCGGACCGCAAAGAATCTGATGTGAATATCGGTACTCAACCAGAAGAAGAAGAAGGGATGCAAAGGAATCAGTTTATGGAAACATGTGAATAATTTGATGCTTGAGTTCAAAGGAGTTATGATTTCAAGACGAAGGATCAGAAGCAGAGGCTCTGATCAAAAGATGAGTAAGTTGTATAGACTTAGAGGTGCACCAGATCAAATCTTCATTGGGCAAGAACCAGCGCATATCCGGAGCGATGTCGGAGCCGGAAAGGAAATTTCCAAGGATTAATTGATGATTGCGAATATTCGCTCACACGTTGAATCCATAGGAACAGAATGTCAATCACAAAGAATTTCAAAGAATATTGCTAGACATATGGAATTAATCCTAATGCAAGCAGGCAAGGAGAATCAGGAGCAATAGGCTGTAGAGGATTTTGAAAGATCGGATAGCATTTTCAGGTATTTTGGAAAGCATATGAACAACTGGGGACGAACGAACCCCCGTTAAGTGAATTACCCGCAGTGCGAAAAGAAGCTGCAAAGCAGAAGGCACAAAGGATTCTCGGAACAACGGAGAGTACTAGGGGTAACTTCTAACAACAAGCGCAATTGGGGATGAAGGTACAAACGGCAACGATGTTATCCATGGGGACTTGTCGGTGGTCAGGAACTGCAAAGCAGTGGGCACAGGGTCTCGGGAAACATCGAGGAGTATCCGCAGAATCTTTTGGCGAAGCAAGCGATCATCGGTAATGTTGGGGCTCTCCGGGAGGAAGTGGGTACGAGAACCTAATATCAGAGTTAGTAAAATGTTTAACCCGAATAGACGAGAGATCAGAATCCCAGAGTAAGGAAGAGGAATAAAAGATCCTAATGCCACCCAATTGGCGACGTGGGCCCGTAAGCCACACAGCCATGTTAGTAAAACAGTTTTCATTGACTAGACTCGACTTCGGCCAAGGAGTTTGTTGGGGATATTACTACTGGGCGTAAACCGGCCAGGAGAGGCCAGGGATGGCACCCGCAGGGTATGGGTATGGGTGGAGCCACCCCATACCCTTACCCGTCTACCCTGAACTTACCCATCGCCCATACCCATACCCGTCAAGGGTACAATTTTTTCCCATACCCATCACCCGACAGGGTATATGGGTACCCGCGGGTAAAAATACCTGCGTTTACAACACATCACTTGAGTAGAAAATAGTTGTAAAAAGCAACATATAATCATAAATTATTAATAGCAACACATTTTAAACAACAATGTACAACAACATATTGTAACAACAACACATTCTTATAAACGAAAATACTTGCCTATAAAGCGACACATTAAAATGTTAAACACTAACACATAATCATAAATAATAACACATAGGCATACACTTTAAGTTCACAAAATCATGATAAATTATAGAGATAATTTGACTACACATTATAGTTTTTACCTAGCGTGATTAGGAGGGGAAAATTAATACATTAGGATATTGAAGGAAACCCACTTGTGAACATTTTACATGGGTACATGGGTACGCGGGCATGGGTTATACGATCCCATACCCGTACTCTCTCTACCCGATGGATATGATAATTTCCCATTTAAGTACCCATGGGTAAATTTTTTTCCCATACCCTTACCCTAATAGGGTTTTTACCCGCAGGGTACGTGGGTAATGGGTACCCATTGCCATCCCTAGGAGAGGCCGGGTTAACTTCATCAGTATTTATCATATCTGAAGCCCATGAAGACAGACGAAGACGCTTCTAGAAGGCCCAGGGCCCAGAACCGGTTCAAGGCCTGTAGCTATAAACCGGCATTGATATATAACTTGCATTGTAAGGTATAAAGAGCGGAGACCGAGCCGGACACGTTTATGAGCCGGCCTCGGGACTCTGTAAATCGACGGGCATCAACCTATGTATATAAGGGGACGACCCGACGGCGGTTAAAAAGGGCAGACAACAACTCGAGACTCAGGAAAAGCGTATTCGCTCCCTGGTTATCGAAACCCCATCAATTGACCCCAACAACTAAGCCGGACATCTGCACCGACCTCGTCGAAATGGCTCAGGGTGCGAGATCTGCACGGTTTAAGCCTGTCATGAAGTGTGCCTTCGTGGGAGTCATCCATGGAGGGGAATACGAGGACATATCGGAATCTGGTGGTGAGATCGTCGTTTATTCCGGCGACGAGTCATCGACCGGAGAGACCGAGTCGTTATATCAGCTACAAGATGGCGGATTGGGGCTGTTCCGATGGTGACAGATTCGCACCCTCCGACCGCCAAACCGGGTTGCGATCTTCATGGCGACGCAGCCGACGCCCACTCTTCGATCATGGCAGCGATGATTTCCGGATCGCGCCACCATAAACACCGGGCAGAGGCCCCGTCGACCGTCGGCACAGGTTCTATCTGATTTATTTGACGCGTTGGCAACGTTGATGGCGGAGGCTAACCCGGCGGATCAGGATGCACACAATGCGGAAATTGCGAAGGTAAAAGATCAGATTACTCAGGCCAAAGCCGATCTGGCAGCTGAAGATACCAGGATGGTCGCGAGCGGCCGCTGGATGCACAGCTTACCGGCTTATGCCGGATCGAGAATGCATCACACGAAGTCCTGAAAAGGAGACACCGCTTCGCCGCCTCGATTTATGATGCTAGGAACCTCTTTAACACCCCAGGGGCGGGGACCAGCTATCCGCCGGTGGTGAACCGGGTGGAGGTACCTAGGGCAGGGGCGCCGGTTCAGCCACGTTTGATGGATCCGCCTCGACAGAACAACATTGTGACACAGCCCGTCCCAACGCCACCGGGTCATTATTCTACTCCGATGGACAATCTTTTTGCTGCCGCTTCACAACTGGAGGCTATCCCAATTGAAGGTGATTCTCCGGCGGCGGTTGAGACGCGCCGGGTTAAGGAGCTTCTTCGACAGCCTTGGTTCAACAGAGGCTTATTCATACAATCGTGATCGAATTCATTCCACCCCGTCCCAAGACGGAGTTACAACAGCGATGGATGAACCGGCCGTATCAAGCAATGCGTGGAATCGTGAACCGCCCCGTGGCGACAATCCGGCAGGGGGCGCTGGTGATGCCCAGGAGGTAGTGGACCGGGCTCGAGCTCGCAGGGAGGCCGAGTTAGCGGCGCAGCATGAAGCCCGTCAGCTTGCTCCGGTTCGTCCAACCACATCAGTAGAGCCAGGAGTCACCTCTAGTTCCTTGGGGGTGTCGTGTCTCGTACCAGCGTTGTGCAATGTGCGCCTGCCCAAGGATTTCAAAGGCCCGTGCAAGGTGCCGAATTACACTGCCGATTTATCCCCTGAGACATGGGTTGAAAGTTATGAGATGGCCATGGAGATGCTGGATGTGGATGATGCGGCATGTGCAAAGTATTTTACCATGATGTTGGAAGGGACAGCCCGTACTTGGCTAAAGAGTTTATCGGCGAATTCTATCAGGTCATGGGCCGAGTTAAGAACCCGGTTTATCCAGAATTTCAAAGATACATGTAAGCAGACTATGTCGATTGTGGACTTAGCTGCCTGTGTCTAGGAGGAAGGAGAGTCAACAACCCGATGGGTGCGTCGGGTTTCGGAGATTTTGCATTCATCAGACCACATCAATGCGGATACTGCAGTTCTGACCTTGGAAGGAAATTGCCGGTTTGAACCTCTGAAGTTGAAGTTGGGACGGCTCAAACGCCATTGCAATGATATGGGAACCCTCATGGCTGCTTTAGTGAAGTATGCCGACTCTGATAGTACCAAGGATCCCGAGTCTGATGATGATAAAGCAGGGAAGGGAAAAAAGAGCGGCAACGCCAAGGGGCAGCACCACAACCCGGCGGGTCATGGAAACGATGACAAACGTAAAGCGGATCACAACTTGGACTTTGTGGCTAATACCAGCACACAGGACAAGGGCCAACAACGCAAGGGTAAACCGCCCCAGCGCGGTGGAGCACCTACTCCTAACCCGGGCCGCCTATCTTACCTATTGAACCAGCCCTGCCCGAAACATGGGACGAAGGAGATACCGGCCACACACCTCTGGAAGGACTGCTACATCATGCAAGAGTTCAAAAAATCTAATGCTTTCCTGTATGATCACGGACCAGGTGGCGGTTCAGGCCCTGGATCTCATGGGCCGGGTTATGGTGGAGGAAATTCGGTTCAAAGCTTCCATGGTAATCGTATGGACATAACAATCAAGGTAATCAGGGAAACCAAGGTGGATACAATCATCAGGGCAATCAGCAGCAGCAGCAATCGGGTTGCCAGAGCAACCCGAAACAATTGAATAGTGGGCATTATCATGTTTTCACCACTAGCTTAGACAAGCGTGACCAAAAGCTTCATAAGAGGGCAGTGAACTCCGTTGAACCGGCGGTGCCTCGTTACCTACGCTGGTCTGAGCAGCCGATTGTGTGGAGCAGAGAAGATCATCCACCCCGGGTTGACAATCCGGGTCATCTGGCATTGGTGGTGGCACCTCAGGTGGGAGGTTATAAGTTCACCAAGGTACTCATGGACGGAGGAAGCAGTATCAATATCCTTTACTATGAAACTTTCCGTCGCATGGGGTTAACAGATAAAAATCTTAAACCGTCCAATACGGTGTTCCATGGTGTGGTGCCTGGTAAATCGGCGTATCCTGTTGGTAAGATAGCTCTGGAGGTGGCTTTTGGGGACGAGCATGACTCGAGATCGAAACTTTGACCTTTGAAGTGGTGAAAATCAGAAGTCCGTGATCACACCTGCTTGGACGGCCGGCTTATGCTAAATTTATGGCACGGCCTTGCTATGTCTATCTCGCAGCTCAAGATGTCGGGTCATAAGGAACTATAACCGTACATGGGAGCCGCAAGATTGCTCGAGTGTGAAGAAGGTGATGCGCGATGCCGAGTCGGTTTGTGCCACAGAAGAGTTGAAGTTTTACAAGGACAATGTTGATCCGGCAGATATGACTTCGTTGAAAAAGCCAACTACCGAGCATGATCCGGCCCTAAAGTTTAAATTGGCTGACGAGACTAAGCTTGTTGACTTCGTACCTGGCGATTCATCCAAGCAGTTTAGCATCAGCGCTAACTTGGATCTGAAATAGGAAAGCGCGCTCATCGAGTTCATCCGTGAGAATCGGGACATCTTTGCGTGGAAGCCTTCTGACATGCCAGGTGTACCGAGAGAACTCGCTGAGCACACAATTAATGTTGATCCTAAGTATAAACCGGTCAAGCAGTTTCTCCGCCGGTTCAATGAAGAAAGACGCAAAGCTATTGGAGAAGAAGTGGCCAGGCTCTTAGCGGCTGGATTTATCGTTGAAGTTTTCCATCCTGAATGGTTGGCTAATCCGGTGCTGGTCCTTAAGAAGAACGACACTTAGCGTATGTGTGTGGATTACACAGATCTCAACAAAGCTTGTCCAGCAGATCCTTTTGCCCTCCCCCGTATTGATCAAATTATTGATGCTACGGCGGGTTGCGAGCGTTTGAGTTTTTTGGATGCATATTCTGGTTATCATCAGATCAAAATGGCAGTTAAGGACCAGGAGAAGACAACCTTCACAACTCCCTTTGGATCCTTCTGCTATGTGTCTGTGCCCTTTGGGCTCAAGAGTGCCCAGGCGACTTATCAGAGACGCGTGCAGAATTGTCTTCATAAGCAAATCGGCCGTAATGTTCATGCTTATGTGGATGATATCATGGTGAAATCAAGGAAAAAGGAGACATTGATTGATGACTTGAAGCAAACCTTTGATAACCTGCGGGTTTATAAGATGATGCTTAATCCGGCCAAGTGCGTTTTTGGTGTACCGGCAGGCAAGCTCTTGGGCTTTTTGTTGTTTAACAGGGGCATTGAAGCCAATCCGGAAAAGATCGAGGCCATCACCTCCTTGGCTAAACCGAAGTGTATCAATGACGCTCAACGCTAGGCAGCCAGATTGCGCGCTGAGCCGGTTTATCGACCGCCTTGGCGAGAGGGCCATTCCTTTATATCGATGTCAAGAAAATGGATAACTTCGTCTGAGCTCGCCGCAGATGAAGCGTTTGAGGATTTAAAGCGCAGCTAGCTAACCCGCCGGTTCTTGCTGCTCTGGTTGACAAGGATCCATTATTACTATATGTGGCAGCTAATGCTCGGGCTGTTAGCGTGGCTATTGTGGTGGAGCGCAAGGAGGCATGAAAGGAATATCCGGTTCAGCTTCCGGTTTATTAATATCAGTGAGGTACTTATTGAGTCCAAGCAAAGGTACCCGCACTGGCAGAAGTTGGTATATGGAGTTTTCATGGCGAGCCAGAAGCTCAAGCAATATTTCCAAGGACATCCCATCACGGTGGTCAGTTCTGCTCCTTTAGGAGATATAATCCAGAACTGGGAAGCAACTAGCCGGATTGCCAAGTGGGCTATCGAGCTTGGGCCTCATGGGTTGAAATATATACCCCGAACGGCGATCAAACCTCAAGCACTAGTGGATTTTATCAACGATTGGACAGAATTACAAGCGCCTGAAGAGAAGCCGGATCACACTTATTGGACTATTCATTTTGATGGGTCCAGTAATTGAGGCTCGGGGCTGGATTCAGATTAACTTCCCCACGAGGTGATAAGTTTTGTTATGTTCTCCGCTTAATGTTCCCTTGCACTAACAATGCAGCTGAGTACGAGGCTTTACTCCATGGTCTTCTTGGATGGCTAAGGAGATGAACCTAAGCCGAGTTAAGTGCTTCGTGATTCGGACTCGTAGCTCAACAAGTGTCCGCACTTGGGATTCCAAGGATCCACTCATGGTAGCATATCGTCGTGAGGTGGATATTGTTGCAGTCACTTTAAAGGTTACTGTGGATCATGTGGACCGCGGAAGAACGAAGCGGCGGACGCTTTAAGTCACCTGGGTTCTCAACATAAACCGGTTCCACCTAATGTCTTCTTGGATGTTCTGCATAACCCGTCCGTCAAGCTCCTTGGTGAAGAGGATTTGGCTGTTCCTGATCCGGAAGCTCAGTTGGTGGCGGCTCTTCGTGTTATCCCGGATTGGACGGTTCCCTATCCGGGCGATATGAACCGGGCGAAGTTACGAGAGGATGAGACATTGGCCAAGCAGATAATCCGCGGTCCAAGTCCATGACTATCATCAATGGAGAGTTACATCATTGCAGCGGATGTGGGCGTTTCAACGCCGTGTATCTCTCAAGAAGGCTGTGAAATTTTGCGCGAGATCCACGAAGGAGATTGTGGTCACCATGCCGGTTCAAAATCTTTGGTGGCTAAGGCGTTTCGTCACGGTTTCTATTGGTTAACCGCTCATGCTGATGCTGAGGATCTGGTCAGAAGATGTGATGGCTGCCAGAAGTTCTCAAGACGCGCTCATGTGCCGGCTCAAGAATTGAGGATGATTCCAATCACTTGGCCGTTTGCGACTTGGGGGCTGGATATGGTTGGGCCTTTCAAGAGGTCCAAAGACAAGAAGACCCACCTTTTGGTGGCGGTTGACAAGTTCACAAAATGGGTAGAGGCAGAGCCCGTTAGCAAGTGTGACGCAGCCACGGCGGTTCAATTCATCAAAAAAGTGATCTTCCGGTTTGGCTTTCCACATAGCATTATCACCGACAATGGTACCAATCTATCAAAGGGTGCCATGAAGGAGTTCTATCAACGTGAGCACATCCGGCTTGATGTATCATCAGTGGCTCACCCCCAGTCTAATGGTCAAGCAGAGAGGGCTAATCAAGAGATCTTGAGAGGCATCAAACCCCGACTTATGGTTCCTTTGCAGCGGACGCCGGGTTGTTGGGTTGAGGAGCTACCTTCAGTGTTATGGAGCATCAACACCACGCCCAACAGGTCGACAGAATACACACCATTCTTCATGGTTTATGGAGCGGAGGCAGTTCTTCCTAGTGACATCCGTCATGACTCACCTCGTGTAGCGGCATATGTTGAAGCCGACAATGAGAAGGCACGGCAAGAAGCTCTCGACCTGTTAGATGAGGAGCGTGACATAGCGGCCGCCCATTCAGCAATTTATCAGCAAGATCCGCGTCGCTATCATAGCCGCCGGGTTAGAACCAGAACCTTTCAAGAAGGAAATTTGGTGCTTCGGCTCATCCAGGATCAGACGGATATGCACAAGTTATCCCCCCCTTGGGAAGGACCTTTTGTGGACAGCAAGAATCTACACAACGGGTCGTACTACCTAATCGATGTTCGAGAGTGCAAAGACTCACATAAATCGGAGGAGGAGACCAACCGGCCGTGGAATATTGCTCATCTTCGGCCCTACTATACTTGAGCTATAGGCTCTGCTTATGTACATATTATGACAATGTATATATTATGATCAATATAATAAACCGAAACCTCGGCTAAAGCGGGGTATCTGTTGTTTTCTTACATCATGTGTGGTTACGTGGAGCTTCTGTTTTTAAAGCGGCATCCGGTTTACCCCTTGATTTAGCTTCTCAAAGCTTTATGTTATATCACTTGGGGGCTTGGTCGTATCCGAACCATAGCTACACCTCTGGATCGGCACAATGCCATAGCATCACTTGGGGGCTTGGTTGTATCCGAACCATAGCTACACCTCTTGATCGGTGCAATGCCACAACATCACTTGGGGGCTTGGTCGTATCCGAACCATAGCTACACCTCTTGATCGGTGCAATGCCACAACATCACTTGGGGGCTTGGTCGAATCCGAACCATAGCTACACCTCTTGATCGTCGCAATGCCACAGCATCACTTGGGGGCTTGGTCGAACCCGAACCATAGCTACACCTGTTGATCGGCGTAATGCCACAACATCATTTGGGGGACTTGGTCGTATTCGAACCATAGTCACATCTCTTGATCGGCTCAAAGCCTCGCCTACAACAGTTTATTTGCCTTTGTTTGAGTTTTGTTCTCTTTTTGATAAATTTTTTTGGTTGCTTTTTAAACTGGCGTTAACAACCCGGTTCGACTGTCAATTACAAGTTGACGGTACATGATCAGATCATCATCCGGAGACTATCAGCCCGGTCTGGTTTTGAATCGAAATCTCAGTATGGAGTAAACTGTTGTTTATCATAACCAGGAGCGGTTTATATTATAAACCGGCCTTATATCAACAGGAGTTGTTTCTCCTCCAAGAGTTGGGTTATAAACCCCGCTACAAGGTTGGTCAGCCAACATCATGCCTAAAGGTTGCAGGTATTATATGTTTCCATATTTGGTTATATTTTGTAACCTAGGTTGTAATCCTTGGTCATATATATGTATATATGGGTATCATGACCCGCCCGGCGGTAAACCGTCAGGGCGCTTTGAGCTTTTTATCTGCAGGAATAGCTTGAATAAATGGCTATGGATTATAAATATCATCTCTTAAGCATGTTGGATTAAGAAAGCATCAGTCGCAGATAAATATGCGCGAAGGCATATCAGACCAAGTATTTTCACTAGCCTATTACAAGGCGTTCCAGTGCCCAAAAGGATAACTGTTTTCCCACATACATGTCGCAGCATGAAGAAGATTAAATCGGCCTCCGGTTCATGATTGGTCACCAGCTTGGCCTGACGGTTGCGGATCATCATGCGCCGGTTCAACTTCTTCTTCTCTACCCAATGGCTGGAAATCAACAGTTGCCCAGTCGATCCCAGTTAGGGCTTAGAACACAGCTTCATCACTTATCAGCGTGGACGGTTTAATGTCAGGGGCATAAGTGTGCTTACAGATTGGCGGGATAAGATTTTGAGCTTATGGAATCGGTGCAGCAACCCGCTTGTTCTTGTCATCATAGCTTGCTAGATAGTAAGAAAGGTCCGCTTCTTCAACTAGTTGACAAGCCAAGGGGCGTACTTCCCGGTTTATGATCCGGAGGTCATCTTCGCGAAATTCTGTTCTGTCTTCCTTCAACTGGGATAACCTTGAGCCGCTTCAACTAGATCAAAATCAGGTACCCATGCCTTTGAACGGGTCAGTGCGGCCAAAGCGCCCATTCTAGCAGCAGACTTTTTTAGCTCGTCAACCCGGGCAGGAAGCATAGATAACCTCTGTAGAATATCCTTGATCAAGGTGGGAGGCGGATTATTGTGTGAAGCAGTGTAGATGACCCGCTGCGCCGGTACACAGCTGCTCTATCAAAGTATAAGCTGCCTTCAATTTCTTCTGAACGTCGGACCCCAAGTGGCTAATACGAGTTCATGTATCATCACAAGGATTAGTAAACCGACAGCTACATGCATGGATATATGGAAAGTTTAATTCAAAAAGCTTACCGAACACAGCGACGGTCATGGCATGCACCTGCCGATTCATGTTGGTCAGCTCATCAACCACCGGTTTAAGAGCGGCTTCTGCGTTTTCAGCCCTTTTTACCAAAGCGGATTTTTCAGTCTCCCAATCCGCCCGCTCTTTGTTGAAGCCCTCTTTAAGTTTCTCCATAGCACCTAAGGCGCTGGTTAACTCTTTGTTGGCTTTGGAGGTTTTCGCTTGCTGAGATTTGAGGATTTCTTGCAGATCAACGGTTTGGCTCTCTTTCTTGCTCAGTTCAGCCTATAAAGAGACAGATGTATATTAAGTTGGCAGTGCATATTTGAAGTACCAAGCACATAACAAGTTATGTCCTTAGTACTTGGGGGCTAATGCATATTTTCTCTAAGTCAGACAATTTTTTCAAAGTCCCAAGCACAATACAAGTATTAAGCTTGGAACTTGGGGGCTAATGTGTATTTGCTCATAACTTGCTAAAAAGGGAATTCTTCTACAAAGTCCCACTTCATCTTTATACAGTTAAATCGGCCCTTGGGGGCTACATCATTAAGTTAAGATGCATTGTTGCAAGCTTGAGATTTCTATTAAAGTCCCGGTTTAAGTTGGTATCTTAAACCGTCACTTGGGGGCTACTGGAATTGATAAGCTGCAAAACAATACAGAAAGAGAAGCATGTATAAAGTTACCTCATATTTTTCTTTCATCATATTGACCAGACCGGCTTCATAGTCATGGCTGGTGTACAGACGGTTCAGATAGCCGAAATGAAGGTCTTGAGCGTTCAGATGGGCGTAGGTGGACAGATCGGCATTCCATTGGCCTTTGCCAATTGCGTAAAATTCTCTTTACGGTATGCGCCGACAAAGCGACGTGATTCCTCGGATCAAGATAGCCAATGCCAGTAATCAGAACATCATCATCTTTCTCCTTGGCAGCTCGTACTGGAGTGGTCGGTTTGTAAATATCCTTTGCTGGACTTGCCGGTTTGTCAGTTCGGATAGGACTGGTCGGCTGGTCAGCATGGCCTGTGGTGTCAACTTCGCTCGCTTTCGAGAACGGTCATGATCTTGAGGCGGTGGGTCATTCAACATATCATCAATATTGGCCTCTTCAGATCTCGAGTCTTCTCCGGATTAACAGCCACGCCTTCATCACCGGGTGTTCAACCGAGCCTTCTTGCTTGGTCCGGGCTTAGCAATCGAAAAAGTAAAACATGAAGGTCAAGATAGCGATAAAACGATATCAAGGATAAAGCAAGTGCATAACTTACCCAATAACCGCCTTGAGGGTGGAAGTTTGGTGGCTAACGACTCGCCAGAGGATGAATGAGAAGTGCCCCGATAATTCAATCGACGGATTAAGAGGTTGATTTAAAACAACCCGCTTTGGGGCGTGAAGTGTCAAGGGAATAAGAGACCTCGATCGACGCTTCCAACCGGACTGTTCGTAAACCGGCGGAGGTAACTACCGGCCGCTATGCCGGGTTGTCGGCGAGCCTCGTCTTTGTTGTGTCTTCACAAGAAAGTTCGGATCCAAGTAAGCAAGAGGATGAGAAAATTTAACTTTCCGGTTTGCTCGACGGGTTTTAGTGATGGCAAAGGGTTTGAATCGGAGGAAAGAACGATTACTCTACAACATCGGCGTGATCGACTTCAGCGTCGTCCTGACAATAATCATCATCAATAAAGCGTATGAAAAATGAACCAAGTGAGTCAAGTTCTACCTCTAGTTCCGGATTACCCACATCATCATTGGCTGGTGGATCAGAAGATGCAGTGGTCCTTCTCTTGGCAGGCTTTTTAACAACTTTGGTTTTTGGACGAGTTGGCTTGACCAGTTTGTCTTGCGGTGGTTTCTTGTTCCAGAACAGATCATCATCCTGTCAAAAAATCATCACATTTTCAGAACATATTGGGACAGAAGCAATTTCAGATAAGCAGATGATATGATTCTTACAGCTGGCGGTTTGTTGATGGCGCAGAAAGGGAGTAGTCCGGTTTTAGCACAGACAGCCTCCGGTTCGTTCAATATCATTTTTACAGCTTCAGTGACTTCGACTTCTGTAAGCTGAATATCAATGTGCCGTTGAGCATCCTTCAAACTACTAGTATACTCACACATCAAAATGGGGCGCCGGCTTAAGGGCAAAACGCTCCAGCTTATCCAGCAGCGTGCAAAATCAACTCCTGTCAAACCGTTCGCCATAAAGGCCCTAAGCTTTGATAGTTGAGGAGCATATTTGATTCTCTCTTTACCAGTCAGCCTCTGAGGAAGAGGATGTGTGTTTCTCAGACGCTCAGGACGGTAACCCGGCAGGGGATTTTCATCAGCTGGAGACGTATCTTTGCAATTAAACCAGGCTTGGTTCCATTCTTTGGGGTGACTGTGGAGATTGTCATGAGGAAAGGTGACTTCTTTTCTTTTGTGAATCGCCATCCCACCCAGTTCTGTGTTGGGTCCATCTTTGAATTCCATGTGACAGTTTAGGTGAAAGAAATCTCTGAATAGTTCTACTGTGGGTTCCTCTTGAAGATAAACCTCACAAAAAAACTTCGAAGTGGCAGATATTGGTCACCGAGTTAGGACCGATGTCTTGTGGGTGCAGTTGAAAGCTCGCCAGTACGTCCCGGAATTTTTTTGAACAGGGAGGGTTGAAACCCCGTCCTAAGTGATCAGCAAATACAACAACCTCTTCGTCCTTGGGTGTAGGAGGACATTCGGGCAAGGGACTCTCCAGTGAATGATATCTTTCTGGGTCAAAGCGCCCGTTTTGACAAGGTTGTCTAACTGTTCCTCTGTTACTCGAGAAGGGACCCAGTTGCATTCATACACTTGCTTGGCCATGGCAATGAATGATCTACAACATGACAGTTACCGGTTTAACAATTACAGTGGACAAATACATTGGCAGTTCAAGGATATAAGCATGTTGCTAAACCGGAGTTGGTAATCCTAAACCGGAATTTACTAAATAAAGGCTATAAGTGGAAGTACATTGGCGGTTCAACAAGGGGACTAATGGTATATACCGGGTCATCATTCTTTCAAAGTTAAACTGCCTAATCTGACATTGAAGATGCAAATCTACAGATGTGTAAGTGAAGGACAAACAGGTTTCACAAATTGGCAGTATACTTTTGGATCTACCGTATATCAGAAAAGGGAAATATATTCAGACCTAAGAAGTAGTGCCGAAGCAGTGGATGAAGGTTCAGATGGGATCTTCTATTTTAACAAGGTGCATTAGATGGAAAAGGAGAGCTACGGCTATCATTGAACAGGATGAACATCAAGGTTTGGATCAAAAGGTTACTAAGCAAGGAATGAACACCGACGAACACCGAAGAACACCAAAACCCTAGAATAGATCTATGGCAGAAGAGCAGAAAGTTTACCGATGGCTAATGGAAGAGCGGAGAAGCACCGTGGATCTCTGGTACGCTCAGGGTGATGCAGCGGCCGGAGTTGAGGCAGAGGCGACGGTCGACGGTTGACGGTGGCGGCGGAGCTCCACAGGTCAAGCAGCGCGTGGAGGACGACGACGCGAAGAGGCATGAGGGGGGAAAGTGAAAATGACCCCTCAGCCCTATTTATAAGGGGAGTGGATAAAACGGCAAGTGCGAAAATCGAGGAGCCCGAAAAGTGGGTGTGTGACAGCTTTGTTGCCTCGATTGTCAGAGGCTCATTAATGGATATGAGTATATGCAGTTCAAAATAACAGATGATGTCACGACAGTTTATCACGGTCCGGGAAGATGATGTCACGACGGTTTATAAAATTATGAGGAGAAATTGAAGACCAAGTTTTGTTAAGTACCGAGGATTGACATGAACCTGTTCAAATCAATCTGGGGCCTAATGTTGGGGGATATTACTACTGGGTGTAAACCGGCCAGGAGAGGCCGGGTTAACTTCATCAGCAGTTATCATATCTGAAGCCCATGAAGATAGACGAAGACGCTTCAAGAAGGCCCAGGGCCCAGAACCGGTTCAAGGCCTGTAGCTATAAACCGACATTGATATGTAACTTGCATTGTAAGGTAGAAGGAGTGGAGACCAAGCCGGGCACGTTTATGAGCCGGCCTCGGGACTCTGTAAACCGACGGGCGTCAACCTATGTATATAAGGGGACGACCCGGCGGCGGTTAAAAAGGACAGACAACAACTCTAGACTCAGGAAAAGCGTATTTGCTCCCTGGTCATCAAAACCCCATAATTCCAGCACAACTAGACGTAGGCTTTTACCTTCATCGTAAGGGGCCGAACTAGTATAAAACTCTCTTGCGTCCCTTGTCCGCTTTAACCCCTTTAAGCTAACCCGTAGCGATGGCTCCATGACTTAGTCCTTTATGAGGACATCTGTCGTGACAAAACCACGATAGAGTTTGAAAGGGAGCTACCTACAGGCAGTCGGCTTGATACCAACTTGTGACGCCCTCGATTCAATCATCCACTAATCATACACACAAATGTGTACGATCAAGATCAAGGACTCACGGGAAGATATCACAACACAACTCTAGACACAAATTAAAATAATACAAGCCTTATATTATAAGCCAGGGGCCTCGAGGGCTCGAATACATAAGCTCGAAAACACAAGAGTCAGTGGAAGCAACAATATCTGAGTACAGACATGAGTTAGACAAGTGTGCCTTAAGAAGGCTAGCACAAAAGCAACAATGATCGAAAAGGAAAGGCCTCCCGCCTGGGATCCTCCTAACTACTCCTGGTTGTCGGCGGTCTCCACGTAGTAGTAGGCACCCTCGGGGTAGTAGTAGTCGTCGGTGGGGTCGTCTGGATCCTGGGCTCCACCATCTGGTTGCATCAACCAGAAAGAAGAAAGAAGGGGGAAAAAGGGGTAGCAAAGCAACCGTGAGTACTCATCCAAAGTACTTACTAGCAAGGATCTACATTACATATGCATCGGTATCAATGAAATGGGCTGTATCTGTGGACTGGACTGCAGAATGCCAGAAGAGAAGGGGAAAGCCTAGCCTATCGAAGACTAGCATCTTCAAGAAGCTCCAAGCATCTTGCAGCATCAGAAGAGAGATAAGAGTAGCATAAAGTAAAGTAGTAGTAGTGTTATCAACCTCGGCCAGAGATCCTTTCTCGACTCCCTACGAGAAAGCAATCCCAGAGCCATACTATCCATTTCTCATATCCATGTCTCATCTCAAGTATCCAGTTCTAGTTGTATCGATCGATACAACTCCAAGTGTCCGCTATCAGAGGACAGGCTATCGATAGATATTTTGTTCACTGCAGGGTGCACCAACTTACCCACCACACTCGATTAACTCCGGTCGGACACACTTTCCAGGTCATGCCCGGCCTCGGCTAAACAATACGCCACAACCCGACCTAGGCTTAATAGAGAGGTCGACGCCGACGAAACCTATGCCCCTCAGGGTCATGGGCCATCGCCTCGAACTCCTCAAGACGCTATGAGGGCGGCCGGTGAGCAGACCTAGCTACCTCCTTCAAAAAGGCAGGTGCTTACGCAGTCCAACCCGGCGCGCGCCGCTCAGTCGCTGATGTCTATTAAGCTTTGGCAGATGCATACGACGCAGAACGCCCATACAATGCCCACATGATGGTTAGTGCTATCAGGCCAGAGGCCCCTCGAATCAAATATCCAAACCGTAGTGGATTAGAAACGCGCGGTAACAAGCAGAGACTCACGAAAGATGTGACCCCGTTGCCCCGTCTCAAGGACTTGCGGCAAGGGCTAGGAATGCCCGGCCAAGCCTCGTAATTTCTCGCAGGCACCCTCCAGGTCAACCCGACTCCTCATCACTCGCAAATATGCTCGCTGGTACCCCTCGTACGACCGCCTTTAGTAACATGGTTCAAGTAAAGTCATAGTAACCATAGTAACCGTGTGTTCAAACATCAAGGAAAACCCGAGGAATCACCCCGTGAATTCCACTCGATGTAATCATCAAGGTGAACGTAAGAGGAACCACCCCCGAGGTTCACACTTGAGGGGTTGCACGACAGTCGACGAAGTGGTTAAGGCGGAATCACCCTCGATGACCACGGCCGAATAGCTACAAAGACAAGGTTAACATCGGCGTCTTGAGAGGTCTCACCCTCGGCACTCGATAGTAACTCAGTAGTGTCGAGCAACTAAGGGGAAAGTGATGTGCGGTGCCTGGGCCTGGTCTTCGATCCCGTTGATCGGGTCTTTGATGATGAAGCAGGGGCAACATGGACAAGGTGGGGGTCACTGATGGATCACTAACCAACCTATGCTAAGCAGTTTAGGATAAGCAGGTAAGTAACAATGAGCAGGTTACAAAAGCAGGCTATGCATCAGAATAGGAGCAAACAATAATAGTAGCAAAATCTAATGCAAGCATGAGAGAATGGAATGGGCGATATCGGAATGATCAAAGGGGGGGGGGCTTGCCTGGAAGCTCTGCTGAAAAGGAAGAAGTGTCGTCATCGACGTAGTCGATCACAGGGGCAACATCAGTCTCGGGGGTCTACCGGAGAGAAGAGGGGGAAGAAACAATAAATATAAAGCAAACAAAGCATCATAAAGCAAAACATGGAAATACGCGGTGTTAGGGGTGAACTAACGCAGTGCTAGACGTTGCAGACGGAAAGGGAAAACATCCGGAGGGGTTTTCCCGACGTATGACGTTTTTCGGACAGATGAAAGAGAGGGGACGGTTCCATGTTCAGCATGCTAGGGGCATGTGGCGAACGAACGGACTGCATAGTCGGATTCGTCTCATCGTTCTGAGCAACTTGCATGTATAAAGTTTTTCCATCCGAGCTACGGATTATTTTCTATGAATTTTCAAAGATTTTAGCATTTCTGAAATTATTTAAAATAACAAAAAAGGAATATGACGTCAACATGACGTATGTGTGATGTCAGCAGTGAACAGCGCGGTTGAATACGTCAAACCTGGCCTGTGGGTCCAGTGGGACCCACATGTCAGCCTCTGTTAGTCTAACAGTGTATTAAACTAACTAATCTAGGTTAATTAGCTACTGGACCCCACGTGTCATAGACTAATTAGCTAAACTAATTTGTTTTAATTATTAAAACATTTTAGTTAGAGGAATAAGCCGTGGGGACTGCACGTCAGTGGCTGGGGCCTTCCCAGTCAGCAGTTGACTCGGTCAACAGGGACCGTGGGACCCAGCTGCTAGTGACACAGAGGGCCCAGTGGCAGGGCCACGTCGGACCGGCACCGGAATGAGCTTCGGCGAGTCTTGTTTGCGGCGGAGGGCTCGGGCGGCCATCGGGATTCATCCCCCGTCGTCCGTTTGACGCGCGGGGGGGTGCGTTCGGTCGAGGGTGATGAGCCGCATCGAACTAGGGCGGTAGCCGGGCCGGGGGCGGCCGGAGACGGCGCCGACGACCAAAGAAGGGGCGGACCACGTCAGGTTCATGTTGCAGGTGCCCATTTGGCACGCGGAGCCGTGCGTTTGGATGCGGGCGAGTCACCGCATCGAGCGGTGCAAGTGGCTGGAGCGGGGGAGGTCCCGAGCATCGCCGACGATGAGCAGAAGCGACGACGACTTTGGGCAAATGCTGGCGCGGGGCTGCGGTGCACGACGGGGCGGTTAGCGAGCGTTGGTGGCTCCGTGGCGATGCACCAAGCACGACCACGTGCTCATTGGTAGACCATAGCGGCTGTGGCTATGACAGCGAGGCGGGCGACGACGGCGAGCTCGCGGGTGCGGCGACAACTAGCTAGAGAGGGGGCGGCCTACTTGTGAGAGGGGAGAGGGGGAGGAGCTCACCGGGTGGGCGCACGAAGGCCTTATCCGCCGGGGGAGATGATGGGGAGGCGCGGGATGGCCGGCGCGTGGCCATTGCGGCCACGGGCGGCTGGCCGTCGTCCACCTCCCCTCTGTGAACAGAGTAGGAAGGAGAGGGGTAGGTGGGCTGGGCCTCACTGTAGTTAGGAGGCCTAAGTGCACAGTGCACTTTGACCTTTTTCTTTTCTTATCGTGTTTTTCTTTTTATTTAATAAACAGAGATGGGTAAGAAAATGTTGGGCATGTTATTTACTTGGGAAAAATATGGGAAGGGCCCCTTTTATTCCCTAGTGATCTTAGGCGGTGCCACAAACAATTTGGAGACCAGAAGAATTCATTTGGTATTTTTCATAAACAGGATAGCATTTAAAAATGCTGAATTGGTGCTGTTATTATTGCTACTGCTCATCTTTGCACAAAAGTGATGTTGTGTTCATTAACAAATAATTGTTATGGAAATTTTGACAACTGATGAACATTTTTCCAGCAATATTTTAGGAACTTCAAACTTCACTTGAATTTGAATTAACTAGAATTTCAAATGGGATATTGAACAAAGGTGATTAAGCACTGTTTGGAAAAAATGATTAGCTTAATCACAGCGGGCTACTGTAGCATGACACTAGGGGTGTTACAGAAAAGTTGCATGGTAGTGACAGATTTGGATTTGTCATTTGGGACCCACGAGGAAAAAGCCCATCCAGGGCAGTGCCAACTCGACAGTAAACATTGAGAAACCTGGTTTTAAAATTAGTGTAAATCCAAAACTCGCCTAAAAATCATGAAACTTGGCATGGTGTTATGACATATCACCAACATGCTGTGGTAAAAAATTAGTCCAATTTGGGACAAGTTTTGGTACAAACTTCTTACAAACCGGAGCTTCTCTAAAAAAGGCTCATGGTTCCGAGAGGGACCTTGTCACCTATGTTTGCGCAACGACATATGATGTCTCTTCCCGCCTTGATTTATTCTACAGAGGCAACATGCAACTATAGTAATATGAAATTATTCACGGTTCATTTTGCCTTTTTATACATTATTTGAGTTTTCTAGGCATTTTGGAACATACTTTGGTGTGTGCAAAGGTCATGTGTGTACTAGCCACATATGTAATTGGATGTTCAATCTATTTGTGGAATTAAGTCCTTATAAGTTATAAGTACATATGTTGTTGTTCTGTGTGCAATGACATCTCACACGGACCATACTGGGAAACTGGTCGGTGATGATTTCATCAATCGCTGATAATTGTATACTACCAAGCGTTTGCCCAGAATACACACGGCTTATTAGCAGCAATCGTCTATATTATTATCTGTCTTCGCACACATTTTTGATTATAGACCTGTTTGCCACATATCACACATATCTTGTTATATTGAACCGTTTCTGTTCTCTTGGCTCAAAGCGAACAGTTCATCCGAGTGAACCGCATGCCGTATATCACACACACCTTGATATGGCTGACCTTTTTTTGTGTTGCGTAATCACAAATAGTTCATCCGAGTGAACCGTATGCTATATATCGCACACACCTTCATCTGGCTGCCCGTTTCTTTTGTTCCTCCTCATCGCAAACAGTTAATTGAACTAAACCATATGCCCTGCATCGCACACGCAACAAAAATCTGAACAGTGTTTGATGCATCCGTCATCGCAAATGTTTTGCACCTTTTTTGATGTTTTTTTAACACCACCGTTTGCGATTAATGCATCGCACACAGTTTCGTAGAAGGGTCTCTGATCGTAGTGTCGCGTTAGCAGCATCCTGCAGTAGTGACATGCATGGAGTGCCATGGCATTTCAATTCAAAAAAAATTAAAAATGATCAGAAAAGCATGAAACCTTGCTTGATGTAATGTTATGCCACCAAGATGATGTGGTAAAAAAATTGGCCTGTTTGACGAAAGTTTGGACACACATCCCTCACAAACTGGAGCAACTCACTAGAAGGCTCGTGGTTCCGACACGGAACAATGCATGTTTGATGACGAATGGTAGATAGCTTCCTCTTACAACCTTCGAATTTTTTCTACGTTTAACGTGCACTAATACAACTGTCATGTGAAAATTTGGAAAATTTCAGGGGTCATTTGACCTTTTAAAGATATTTAAGTGATTTTCTAGCCATTTAATGATCGTAATTAAAATTTGAACTACATCTACATGCAACGGCTAACCATTATGGTTTGAAAAATCATATCTGTGTACTTGTGTGCGAGTTAATTCCATGTGCAGTAAGTTAGAAGGAATTTTCAAACATATTGGTCTCACCGCATGGACACATGCATGGAGTGCCATGGCATTTTAATTCCAAAAAATAAAATAAAAAATGATAAAAAAAACATGAAACCTTGCTTGATGTAATGTCATGCCACCAAGATGACGTGGTAACAAAATTGGCCTATTTGACGACAGTTTGGACACACACCCCTCACAAAACCGGAGCAACTCACTAGAAGGCTCGTGGTTCTGAGAGGGAACAATGCATGTTTGATGACGACGGGAGATAGCTTCCTCTTACGGCCTTCAAAATTTTTCTACGTTTAACATGCACTACTACAACTGTCATGTGAAAATTTGGAAAATTCTAGGGGTCATTTGACCTTTTAAAGACATTTAAGTGATTTTCTAGCATTTAATGACCATAATTCAAATTTGAACTACATCTACATGCAACGGTTAACCATAACGGTTTGAAAAATTATATTTTTGTGTACTTGTGTGCGAGTTAAAAAATCATCAGACGATGAAAATATCTGGTGTTCAAAAAAGAAAATGTAAAGCTCTGGGAAGACAACTGGCCCCCACACGATTGGCACTCTATTTCGCGCCTTAAGGTTTGGTAGTTGAGTGGCGGGGGTTATTAGTCAGACACGGTTCTGTATTGAAAACCGTCAGCTATTAAGTTCACACACGGGTTTTGGTGTGGGAGTCGTGTGTAATTCAAACCACAGTACTCGTAAATTCCGGTGACCGGCGTGTGTACTATTCCCGTCGATCTAGATTCTGGCCGCCAATAAATACTATCTTGCTCACGTCGTCCCACCTGCATTCTCATCTACATCCTCCCCTCGCTCCCCCTCTCTCTCAAATCTCTGCCATGGCACCTCTGATCTGCCCACACGCTGACGAGGAGTCGCCGTCCCCCGAGGACGTTCACTCGAATACACTACAAAAAAATACACTTCCGTGATGATATGTGTTTGTCACAGTAGGTCACGTTTTCTATCATGCATGTACATCCATGACAATTTTATGACAGAATCAAGATAGTCATACCTGTGCTGTCGTAGAAGTGTTCCATGACATTACCAAAATTATCATCACGGAAGTGTCCACTTCCATGACGATAAATCGCGCGTCACAGAAGTGCTTTCGTCAAGGGTGACCTACACGTGGTATCCACCGTAACGGAACACCGTTAAGCTATCGGGTCCGGTTTTGGATCCGATAACCCGTTAACAGCCCCGACCAATGGGGATTTTCCACGTGTAAAATCATCATTGGTTGGAGGAAACACGTGTCGGCTCGCCGTTGGGACAGATGTCATCCACTCATTGGACCCAAAGCGCCTATGATACGTTGACACGTGGTACGGCCCAACAGAGGCCCATTCCTGTGAATAGGCCGGCCCGTTTGACTTGGTCAAAAGGTGGCGGGCCGGCCCACGGCAAGCCTATTAACGGCCTGTTCGCATATAGCCCATTTACAGCATGCTAACCAGGCCCGTTTACGACCTATCCGAATTAGGCCCAGTAGCGTCATCTGGGCCGTCCAATATAATTCCATCCCATTTTAACATCCGGCCCATGTATGGCCCATGACGTCTTTCGATCCATATGAGGCCCTTAGTAACCCTCGACCCATTAACGGCCCGTGGTAAAACTGGCCCGTAATGAACAATGTATCACTTTATACCCATTAATGGCCCATTATTCTGTTGGGCCGTTTCCAGCCCATGTTATCTTTCGGCCTTCTTAGGGCCCATTTATTCTTGGGCTCATTTCCAGCATTCGTTTACTTTCTGCTCGTTATTGTCATTTTTTGCTTGTGGGCCAAATTCAGCCCGTGGTTATAGTCGGCCCGTTTGTGGCTCGTTAATACATTGGGCCGTTTTCATAGCGTCATCAAATATGGCCGATTAACGACGGCCCGTTATGGTCGGCCCATGAACGGACGATTTCAACTCTAGCCCATTTACGACCATAATGTGGTCTGGTATTGGCCCATGTTTGGCCAACCGATCATACGGCCCGTAGAAGGCCGATTGATGATACGGCCCGTAGAAGGCCCATTGTGTCTACGGCCCGTATAAGGCCCATTGTTTCTACACCGTGTAGAAGGCCCATTGTTTCTACGACCCTTAGAAGGCCCATTGTTTCTACGGCCCGTAGGAGGCCCATGTTAACTACAGTAAATATGTAGCCCATGGTTAATGTGGCCTAGTTTTAAAAAATAGGTTATTGCGGCCACTAGCAAACCGCGGAAAAAGAACTGCACTAACTACAAGAAAACAAATAAACAAGACAATAAGGAAATAAATAGGCAAGCAACTTACGCTAGGCTATCACGGCTATTACACATATTACATCCACTGGGCATCAATGTTCGCCACCAGTGCAAATATAGGGAACAAAGCAAGATATAAACATCGCAGACAAAACAAGTCCGAATCGAAACCACTTCAAGAGCTCAAGAAACAATATCCTCGTACCCATAATGCTGTCAAGATGCTTAGCAAGATTATTAACTTTCTCTTGTTTGGTGCTTAAATCCTCCAAAGACTTGTCGTTGCACCGTAAAGTATGCATCTGAATTCTGCGTAGGACTTCCTCGGTCCTTCGCCTCCTCGCATAACATCGATCGATGTCCTTCAACTTGAAATTGAGACTCAAGAAGCCGAACTGATTCAGCAGCGAGTTCAAGAGTCGGTGCCAGCAGAGTAGTAACCAAGAATCGAACACTACATCAAGACAGGACTTTGTGGTTGTCTCAGTGTCTTTAGTATAGTTTTTATCAGCTTTATTGGATACCAATATGGATGTCTCACTATCTTGAACCTTATCTGCATTACTTCCTTTACCATTGCATAACGGGGTACTCTTCTCCAATATTTTTTCCGCGTTCTAAAAGAGAAACAAACAAACACATCACATGTTTACAATGTAGTATATGAAACTCGTTTTGGTAAACCAGTTCAGTAGTAAGGTGGACAGGATAACAGCATGAAACAAACATATATCTATGTAGTATGGTCACTGTATGGTCTATATCATTCTAGTTTATGTTGCCAAATCAAGATAGATACAGTTCGAATCATATCTATTTAAGACAAAGCAGCTTAGACAAAATATAAGTGTGGGAAACTACACATCAATAACAACACTTGTAATGTGCATGGCATGAGAACATAACTGTTTATTCAATTGAAACTGAAATCAACATAGGGCAAGTTACAACAGCAAACACGTTAAAGAAACAGGTTTAAAATATACTTGTTGCGCCATTGGAGTTTCAATTGCATCCTTCAAATTTGAAATTAGTTGGTATGAGTAAATACAGTGATGCAAGAGCAAAGTAGTATGAACCATAGCTACGGAACCTGACCTGAGAACAATTCTTCTTCTGCTTTAAGCGTTGACTTGGGGTTCAGAGTGGTGGTCCTCGTGCTTTGGGCACTGCAGTTGCCTTACTAACTGCTTGTGTTTGGGTGCTCTGTGGTGGAGACGGTGTTGTGTCAACGGGAACTGGGTTACTATCTGCTGGGGTTGGGGTTAGAAGGGGTGTAGCTGGTTCTCTGTCCAACTGGGTAGGGGTACAATCTGCGTGAGTCTGGGTTATGTGTGGTGGGGCAGGTTCTTGGGCAAGTACAACCGTGGTTCTATCTCCATCGATAGGTAGCATGATCTTTTCTGAAGACCGTGTTTTTACTCCCACAGATACTGCCATCACCCCCTCCAATTGAAATGGCTGATAAACAAGAAAAGTAATTGAATGCACAGATATTGTAAGATAGACAGGTGCAATGGATAGTAGGGAAGAAAACATGGCATGAAATAATTCACATTTTTGTTGTCTAACCAAACAGAATAGCAGGACATAATTTCACATATATGATGGCTAATTAAACATGATAACATGACACAATTTCACATGTATGATGGCTAACTAAACAGGATAGAATGACATACTTCAAAATATGATGACTATGTAAACAGGATGACATGATATAACTATACGATGTGTCTATTAAAGTGGTTGGCATGCCATAAATCACAAACATGCCGTCGATGGAAACATGATGGCATGATATAATTCATGGATAGAATGACATAATTCAAAATATGATGACTATGTAAACAGGATGAGATGATATAACTATATTATGTCTTTAGAAAATGGGTTGGCATGCCATAATTCAGATACATGTTGTCTATGTAAACATCATGGCATGATATAATTCAAATATGTGATTTATATACTAAGGAAGTGAGCAAAGGGCAATCGCATATATGATGTGCCAACTAAGGAGATGGCATTCAATATCGTGTATATGATGTAAAAACTAAGCATTGCAATACAACATATGCATGATATGAGTAATATAACCCTGCCAAGTTTGAGCATACACCTCAGGGGGATAATAGGACTGGTCATCTGCCTTTGAGTCCTCCTTTGAAGAGCTATCTGTAACCAGCAAGATATCAGCTTCAGCAGGTAGCATTGTCTGCTCTGAAGACCTTGTTTTCACTCAAGATTTCTCCATCGCCAATTCAAATGGCTGATGCACAGGAAGAGCAGTTGAATATACAAACATTGTCGACAAAAGCAATGAGAAATACAAAAAAAGGACGGCATAATATAATTCACATATATGACGCTTGGCTAAACAACATGGCATTGCACAATTCACATATTAATGCCTTGCAACAAGATAGCATTGCATAATTCACATATATAATGTCTTGCAACAAGATGGCATTGCATAATTCACATATATGGTAATTAGACACTAAACAGGTGGCATTCACACAAAGCATGTATAAACTAAGCAAATGACATAGCAATGCAAGATACCATACGCACGATATGAGCAACATAACCCTGCCAAGTTAGAGCATGCACCTCGGGGGGGGGGGAATAGGACTGGTCATCTGTCTCTGAATCCTCCTCTGAGGAGCTATCTGTTACCAGCAAGACATGCGCTTCGTCAGATAGTATTGTCTGCTCTGAAGACCTTGTTTCCACTCCAGATTTTTCCATGACCGTGTCGAATGGCACAGGAAGAATAATTGAATGTACAAAAATTGTTGACAAATTTAACACGTAATACAAAAATGATGTCATGATATAATTCACATATAAGATGACTGGTTAACCAGGGTGGCATTGCAAAATTCACATATATGATGCCTGGCTAAACAAGATGGCATTGCATGATTCACATATACGATAAAGAAACTAAACAGATGGCATTGACACAAAGCATGTCTAAACTAAGCAGATGACATCTTTGATGTATACAGTAAGCAATGCAAGGCACCATATGCATGAGATTACCAACATCAGCATGCAAAGTTACAACGAAGACCTCATGGGCTAAATAGGAGTGGTCTTCTGCTTCTGAATCCCTCTCAGAACAGTTATCTTCCTCATGATTACGATCCGAAATGGGTGGAGGGGGGGGGGGGCTGCCTTTGCGCCCACCATGGAGCGACGTCTGCATGAAATTTTATTGCCACGCAAGGCTCGTCTCTTTTGCTCTACATGTTCAGTTCCATTGTGTACAATAACTGACATGCATAGGAATAAAACATAGTGAGATTATGTAAGGAGTGCATGCACAAATCCAGAGTGATGGTAGCAAACTATGGATAGACCCAAAACCAATGATAGCAGGCAGATAATAGCTTTAGTTAAAAAATATAGATAATGGCTCCTTTAATGTTTGTTTGCACCCAACATGAAACTCATAGTAGACACCCGAGATTAAGCAGATAGTAGACAGATAGTACTAATTGATGCCCCAATATGTACCCCACAACCATTTAAAAACTCAAGTTTTAGCATAAGTTTGGACCTGACTCGGAGTCTAATAGGTGAACACGACGATAAAGTAGCATGTCATCATATTAAGCGATGCATAATGTAAGCAGACACGGAAGAGTGCGACCTCTCTTACGGACCCGTGTAGTCCTCAAGGTCATCTGCTCAGTTGATGATGGTAATGCAGTTGTCGTGGCCGCTACCAAGGGGAAGAAGATCCGAGGCGGCGAAAGACAGTCTGAGAGCGGATCCTGCTGTGTGTACCCTTCCGTCGTTCGAGCAAATGAGCTGGGTGGAACACAAAGACCGCAGAGCAGGACTAACCACACAAGGTTTTCTTTGACACATATCATCATGTAAGTAATTGTGTAAGGGCTTGTTTGAATTTGAGGATTCTAACAATGCAGGGATAGGAAATAGACAGGAATAGGATATGAATGCACGTGCAAATCAGAGAATTTAAAAACACATGATTTATGCCAATCTGGGTGTTTGGTTCACAAGAATTAGAAGATCACAGGATGCAAAGAAGCATGGTGAGATTAAGTCAAACCACAAGAATACAACCTCTTTGGCAAAGCCATGTCGATCTCAGCGTGATTGGGTTGGCCGGTGAGGATGCTCCGCCTGACTTGGCTGTCGGAGGAGGGGAAGAAGATCTTAGGCGTCTGGAGATGGAGCCCGAGGTACTGCTCCGCTGTGATGGAGGGTTTCGTCGTTGGAGCAGCTCCGGTGAGTTGTATGCCGCCGAGGCTGAAGCAGGACAAGAGAGACAATGTTAACCTGAGTGGAATTCTAATAGCATCTCCAATAGATGACGTAAATACCATAACCACAAAGTGCTCGATGTATCCATCAGCCGCTTATCTCTGAACTTAACTGTCGAAACTGAATTTAACTGTCGAAACTGAACTTAATTGTCGAAGCTGAATTTTGCTGTGGAAACTGAATTTTACTGTCGAAACTGAACGCACTAGATGTGAGGCTACATGTTAGTCGACTGACTTTTTCATCTTCGTCACCGATTTTGCAGCCGTTGGATACAAAATCAAGGGCATGCAGTTCATCTTCAACCTCCACCCCGAGCCGCCACCACCACCGCCAAACAACCGCCCCCATGCCATGCATGCGGTAAGCGCCGCCCACCCGCCTCAAAACACTCCCCATCGCTGGTCCGCCACCGCCTCGGCCATCCTCTAGCCCCCGTGCGAGCTTTTTCTCCGGCGATCCCCACGCCACCGCCCCACCATCGCCGCGACCACCGCCCCACCCCGAACCCTAAGATAGATAGTGGGTACCTCTCCGTGAGCCCCCCCCGCCACGATCGGTTCTTCCTTAACTCCGTGAGCCGCCCCCCTCTCGAAAATCGATCGACCCAAAAGTCGATTCAGTTGATCAAGTGTAGCTAAATCGAGCAGCATCACAAGCAAGAGCAAGAGCGAGAGCAGCAGCGCGAGCGCGAGCAAGAGCAAGAGCATACCAGGGAGGGGATCGAGAGCAAGAGCAGAGCAGCAGCGCGAGCGAGAGCTAAAGCAGCAACAGCTCCTACTGATGTGGACGTCGCCATCGAGGGAGCGACACCGTGGAGGAAGTGGCCGACGACGCCGCAGTGGATGGAGCCGCGCCATGCTGGCTCGGGACCGAGCGTCGGCAGCACTGTGAGATCAAATCAATAAGAAAATGCGGCAATTAGTGTACAACCTCTTTGGTGGCGCTGATTAGGCCGCATCTTCATCCGCGGAAACGGTGATGATGATGCTCTTCCAGTGGTGCAGGTGAAGACGGTGGTGTGGGAATGGAGGTGGCACGAAAGACGAGGGGAACGTCGGGGCAGCTCCTTGGAGGTGGAGGACGGGGTGGCTGAACCGGCGGGACGACCAGATCGACGACGGATCCTCATACAGTACGGTGGATGAGGGACGTCGAGGTGTTGCTGTGGACGACATCGTCGGGGAAGAGGCTCCAGCTGGGTGGCGGACGGAGGAGGGTGCAGGGCTTCGCGGGTTTTCCCGGCCTTGGTGAATGAATAGGTGGGCGAATGGGATGGGAGTGGGGAACCATGGCTTAGGGACACGCTTGTCTGAAATGTGGGGTAAGTTACAAAAGTACCACCATCGATTTGAGGCGGTTCTTTCGGTTCAGGGGTATCACGGGCATTTCGCGTGTCGGGATTTCACAGGGGGTGGGAGTTTTCGCGCGCGTTGTGATTTTGGAATAGCAAGGCGCGGGTTGAGATGGAGGGAGTTGTCGGAGCACAACGAGACAAAGATTTATCTTAAATATTTCGGGGTAACAAGGCGCGGGTTGAAGAGGCGGGAGTTTCGCAACATGATAGACAGAGACGCTAGCTTAATTTCGTCATAACAAGGCGCGGCTTGAAATGAACAAGCTTAACGTGTACCCAAAAAAGACAATTTAGACTAGTATGATATACTACGTACAATGTGTTTAACACGCACAACACACACACAGACACCATTTAGACTAGTAAGGTACACGTGCATTGCACGCATGAGATTTGGCAACCAAATTATGAATAAATACCACATTATAGCATGTAAGCTTTGAGTCATATATGCATGATGTAGATGTTCATTTAATTCTTATAGTTCATTTCATTCAAAATCATCTAGTTTTTATAAGAAATCTAATCTATTTTAAGATTCATGGAATTGTGAGTTGTAAGGCATAAAGTAAAAACAAATCATGTAGAAAAACATTTGGGCAATTCTGATACGGAAGATTCTAGAACAAAGAAGAAGTGCTTGTGTTTTGAGGTTTGTGCACTATGCTTAAGTTCAACCATAGAGTCTTCTAGATTGTACATGTGGCAAAATCTGGTGGAATCTAGATGATATCCAACGACCAGTAGTGCACAAATTTGCCAGCTCTGCACCATCGGATTGGCCTCATCCAACGACCATCTTTCAAAGTTAAAGTTATCCGCACACTATATAAAAAATAGAAAATATAATATATATAGGGGTATAGATATAGATATGTGATGCGAAAGCCACCCATCATCTCCAATTAGAATAGTGTGTCCATGAATGGATGCAATGTGGCCAAACGATGTCTACCATCGGTATCTCAAATTCAAACCAGTCTGACCTTGTTCAATGTGTATACATTACAACATGCTCGTTTCCAAACCACACCGCACAGATCTCCGTTATATTCATGCATGCATGGGTTTCAAACATCATGATCTCTTATTCAAATATTTGAATTCAACTTTACGTTGATTATGACCTCACCTAGTATTTTACACCCACACATTGGTCTTCTCTTTATAATTGTATCACTAACTTTCTCTCATGCATGCATGCACACACACTACCAGTCGGCATTATCCATCACACACATGGAATCTTTTCTTCAGGTCGGTCTCCCATGAAGGCACACACACACACACATCCCCATCTCCATCATATCGGTCATTCTTTATCTCTCACGTGCATTCGCAACGATCGATGTTCCTCTATGTGTGTGTGTATATAGCTATGTCTTTCATATTTTTCCACATAAACCGATCAATCTATATATCTAGTGAGGTCTCATCCTCTTTCCCGCGTCCACATCGATCAATCTATACCTCTCTATATAGGATTACATATATAGCTAATACACCCACATTAATTATATATCCAACGCCCCCTCTCATCATCCATGCCTTCCACTTCATCTCTCAGACGCGTGCACAATGGCGAAGACAGGGGGCAGCAAGGGCCCTGCCCCCCCTAACATCACTATATATCGAGGCTAATATGAATGTGATCATTAGACAATAGCTGGTAAAAATGGTTTAAGTTGATGAATTGGCCCTCCTCGTAAAGGATTAGCAATGCTTGGCCCCCTAGCTCATGGGACATTTTTCGTGGCTCACCATCACGCATAACAGCGCACGTTCTCGCCCCCTCTCTCTAAATATCGATCTCGCAGTTGTGCACTCCTTCATAGTCTCCCTCCACTCGGCCCCTCGCACCATCTTCTAGCCCCCCACCGGATTTTGCCACATGTACAATCTAGCAGACTCCATGTTTGAACTTAAGCATAATGCACAAATCTCAAAACAATAGTGGTTCTCCTTTGTTCTAGAATCTTCTGTATCATAACTGCCAAAACTTTTTTCTAGTTGAATTGCCATTATTTGTTTTTATTTTATGCTTTACAATGCACAATTCCATGAATCATAAAATATATTAAGGGCTTCTTTGATTCAAAGGATTCTCAAAGGAATTTTGGAGGATTCTAATCCTTAGGAATTTTTCCTATGTTGGTTGTTTGATTCGTCAGATTGTAAACCATAGGAATTTTTCCATATGATTCATTTGCACTAGATTTCATAGGAAACATCCCATCCACTCAAACCTCTTTGAAAGAATTCTGCGTTTTTTCTATGCACAATCAAACACTCGTACAATCCTGTAGGATTGAAGACGACATTCCACTCTAATCCCATGTTCTTCCTATTTCCGCGTTTTGGAAATCCTACGAATCAAAGAGGCCCTAGGTTTTTTTATAAAAACTAATTGATTTTGAATGATATGAACTATAAGAATTAAACAAAGGTCTACATCAGGCATATATGACTTAGAGCTTACATGCTACAGTGTTGTATTTATTCATAATTTGGTTGCAAAATCTGACGCATGCAATGCACGTGTACCTTCCTAGTACTTCGAGTATGTGCAAAACACAATGGCACGCTACACAATGTCTCTCTTACAGTTCATGAAGCCACGTGGCACATGTGGAGGTGTTGTCACGACATCCTTGTGTGGATTGATCACAGTGACGTGCTGCTGGTTCCAGAAGAATGTACTCGTCCTCCCTGAGCTGCACTGGCGGTACATGCACGAAGCGAAGATGTGCACGCATGCCACGCACGCACTCATTCCCTCGCACGCACACGTGGGTACACGGGCGGACGCAATTTTGTACCAAGATCCACCCCATGTGATAATTTGATGCATGTAAAGTCCTTCACTTCATTGATGGTCAATTAATATAGCGCATGCAAATTGAGTGTACATGAGGGCAGAAGAAAGACATTACTACTCCACTGCGCGCATGCGAGTAGTTAAATCATGGGTT
Organism: Aegilops longissima; assembly: GCA_021605205.1. Lineage (NCBI taxonomy): Eukaryota > Viridiplantae > Streptophyta > Magnoliopsida > Poales > Poaceae > Aegilops > Aegilops longissima. The sequence continues at coordinate 332,746,532 of CM038681.1, forward strand.
GCTAGTAGTACTTCCATTGGTCTCCTAAGTATTTTGGGCCAATTTTTGACAGTAACATAATATTTACGCACCTGAGCAGTGTAGTCTACTTGAAATTTATGTTCCACTAAACTCATTGGGAGCCGTTTCGGGCCTCGAAACCAAAACCCATAAATTTATCTTTACCTTGTTACCATCACATTCGAAAGTACTAGTGCTACAATTAAGTGCAAGCCTGCTCACACCTACTAGTACGTACCAAACCTAAACGTGTTCCCACTATGCAGGTATTAGTACTAGTGCTAGTACTAAGGTTATAAAAAGGGGAACTACCTAACCGAAAATTACTCTACCTTTCCTCCTCATAAGTGCTTCTTCTTCATCCGTCCTTGCCATGTCCGGTGCGCAGAGCTCTAGGTCGAGAACTACTCGTAACAAGGGAGCGGCAACCAAGGCTGCGGGAAAAAAGAGAGGGCTCGCCGCCACGCAGAGACCTCGAAAGATCTCTCACGGGCTGGCGATGGCTCCTAGGAGCGCCCTAGCCATGGAGGCGAACATGCCGAGCTGGCGGTGCTGGAGTCGTTATCCCTCGACGGCATGCCCGATCAGCTCAATAAGCACCTCAATAAGCAAAAGGAGTTCATCCACGGCTTGGTGGAGCTGTTGAAGGAGAGCCTCGACGACATGCCCGCTGAGCTCAATAAGCAGGGGGAGTTGACCGCCGGCTTGGTGATGCTTCTGAAGAAGAGCATTGCCTCGGAGAAGAAGGCGACCGACGAAATCCTGCAACTTCAGGAGGACAAGGCGAAGCTCTGCCACGAGCTCGACCTACTGAAGGAGAAGAACGCCGGCTGGAAGAAGCTGCATGAGAGTAGTAGTTCCTCGATGAAGATGCTACAAACCCTCATCATGGAACAGAAGGAGGAGTTGGCGAATCTCCGCATCGAGCACCCGGCTGCTATCAAGGTACGTAATGTGGCCGTGGAATAGATGATGAAGGCTCGCGTCGAGAAATCCCACGCCATGAACATAATGAAGAAGATGGCGGAGGAGACACGCAAGGAGATGGAGGTCGTGCAGGCAATGAAGAAGCAGTTACGACTCCGCGGCGAATTAGATCATTTGGGGTGATAATCTTCCTTCTTCTTTTGCTCCTGTGTTTCTTCTTTTGCTTCGGGTGTTTCGCCGCACGTGTCACGTTCTCTGCGAGGCATGAATCGAACAATGCTAACAATGAGATGACTAGCAAATTAGATCATTTTTTATCGCCATATGGCACTGGGCTGCCGTGTTTCGTGCTCCTCCGTCATAGTACTACTCTAGTGGAAAACTTGAGTATACCGCATGGTTCTTTGCTCCTTCTCAGGTCATCGACACATTTATACGAGCAGTCAAATCACAAGGCCCCGCCTTCCAGCAGTAATGAGCCATCAAATCACAAAGGCCCTCGCCTCTCGTGAAAAGGACCAAGCTAGACTGCCCCGCCCTCTAGCCTTTTAAAAAATGTATACATTTGTACAGTAGTAGTATCTATGGACTGCGCCATGGAGCAAAACTAACAAGATGAAATTAAAGAAAAAAGGTGGTACATATAGAGAGCGCTCGTCGCCAAATTATGCATATACTATATGACACTACCCACTATGAAGGTACAAATGTATACTATATGACACTACCCACTATATTACTAGCCTATGTTACTCTCCACTATGACCAGCCAAAGTCGAGGCGCAGATACCAATGAGGGCCTGGTTGTGTCTATACTTGGACAACTCACCCGACTGCATGCGCACCAGGCAGACGAAGCTCGTGTCGTGTTGGTGCCGTGTGCGGCCTGCACATTAAGCAAAACCTCGCGCCTCCATCTTAGCCTCTGCTTTTTAAACTTCTCAATCTCAAGGCCAAGGAGCAACGTGAAACCTATGATAGAGCCAATCGGATGGTTGAGAACACTACAATTCGTAGCTACAGATGCGTGTGTGAGAGAGGATGAGTGCGTGCGTGCACCTCTTCTCAGAGTACAACTGTATGTGGGTGGCATCGACCTAGGGAGCAGTGATGGTGCGTGCGAGAAGTCCCGAGAGATAGGTGTAATGCGTCTAAAAAAAAGACTAGTCTATAGCTCGCCACGAGGCTATTCCTGTCGAACGCCAAGCGTAAGATATGTATCCGATGGTGCCAGTTTTAGCACGTACACAGCAGTAGAAAAAGAACTAGTACCATGGCATATGCTACACCACGGCCGAGAAAACGTGCCGACGTTACGCCATCCAGGAATAGTGCCACACTTTGAAACTAGAACCGTCAATAAATTTTGAGCGCGTCTCGTCACATTCCAAATTACTACTACTACCACGCTATATTTAATTGCAAACTTGTTCACACCGATCACAACCTAAACGGTTTCCCACTTAGGAGCTTATTAGTAGTACTCGGTCATAAATACCACTATGCTAAGATGACTACACATTCCTCCTCAACTCCTCATCCACAAAAAATAATCAAGTCAATCAAGCCATAGCCAGCGTGAGTTCTGGGTCGAGAGATTTCCACCATGGAGAGGTGAGCATGGAAGAGGAAGCACGAGAGATGTCCCGCCTCGCCGCGAAAGCAGCCGACATGTCCAGCCGTGCAGCAGTAGCAGCACAGAGGTCCCGCGGCGCCGCCGAAGCAACACGGAGGTCCCACCGTGCCGCCGAAGCAGCACGGAGGTCCCGTCGCGCCGTCGATGTAGCAGACTGGTCCGGCCACGTTGCGGAAGCAGCAGAGATGTCCCGCCGCGCTGCCGAAGAAGCACGGAGGTCCCGTCGCGCTGTGGCGGCCTGGGAAAATTTATCTCGGGCATGCAAGGACTCTTACAGGCGCATGCATGCGATGGTCCATAGCCAGATGGATCATATCTCCAGCTGGGCGACGTTGTAGGACGAGGCTACTGGCGTCATCCAACAACTAGGGGAGGGCAATGCAAAGCTCCGGGGCGAGCGCGACCTGCTGAGGGCAAAGATCGCTGGAAGGGCGAAGCAGGAGGAGGAGACCGCTGCCTTGTTGCAGAGGACGGGCGTCATCATCAAGAAACTTATGGACGAGAATGCCATGCTCCGCATCGAGCGCAACGGGCTGGTAGAGGAATCCATGGATGCTGCCAAGCAGCGTATTAAGGAGATGAAACTGATGAAAGAGATCATCGCCCGCCGCGAGAACTAGTCTCCGCGACCTGCAGCACATAAAGAAAGTAGAGATCAGCGAGCGAAATCGTTGTATGCGTCTTCCTTCTTCTTTTGCCCTTGTGTATTTCGGGCGTAGGCGCATGTGGCTTCTTTAATTATCTTCCTAATTATGTAAGAAAATTATTATCCACTCTCGTCGACCTTATATATATTCATCAGTCTTGCTATAAGTTGCAGTAGATGCTATATAGGTCCGTCGGATCTTATATCAAGATTCGTGCAAAATTTTCTTTTCAGATTTCCTTTTTTCTCTCTTAAATCTCAGTTGAGTGAGACGTTGCCATGCCATTAAACAGAGGCTCGGGCGCCATTAATGGAGACCTCCTACCGATAAGCACGCGCAGGGGTCTGATCGCACGCCTCCCGTACTCAAATAGCTGCCCTGCATGACGCCTCCTAGCTAATAAAAAAGGAGACGCGTGGCGACACGTAAATGGTAAATAGAACACCCAGGTTTCAATAATACTTGTGTTTCTGATTGTAACGTGATAGCACTTGTTCCAAAATAACTTTGTTGATTGTTAATGTGTGCGCCTTCGCAAATCGGACAGCAAAATTACCACAGCATGTTGGTGCCATGTCATGACACCAAGCCAAGTTTCATGATTTTCATGCGTGTTTCGGATTTGCAGGAATTTAACAACCAAGTTTCTCAATGTTTCCATCCGAGCCATGACGCCCAGATGTTTGAATTTCATTCCCATTTCTGGCATGGGACCTAAAAATTTACCCAAGGACACACATGTGATTTTTCAACCAGCTTTGGTGCACTGGAGCATGTGCTTGTAATTATAATTTGAATTATGCATACAAAGGTGACACGTTCCCTCTCAGAACGACGAGCCTTCTTGAGAGAAGCTCCGGTTTGCAAGGAACTTATACCAAAACTTGTTCCTATTCTGCAATTTTTTTACCACAACATGGTAGTACCATGACATGACACCATGCCAAGTTTCATGATTTTCAGGCGTGTTTTGGATTTACAAGAATTTTAAAACCAAGCTTCTCAATGTTCTCGGCCGAACCACGATGCCCAGATGTTTGACTTTCATTCCCATTTCTTGCATGGGACCTAGAAATTCACCCGAGGACACACATGTGATTTTTCAATCAACTTTGGTGCACGGGAGCATGTGCTTGTAGTTCAAATTTGAATTACGCACATTAAATGACCAGAAACTCAATTAATGTATAAAAAAGTCCAAACGAACCCGAAATAATTCCAAAATTTAACAGGGCACTCATATAGTTCTATGTTGCCTCTGAAGAAAAAATCTGGGGAGGCAGCGATATTGTTTCGCACACAAAGGTATAAAGAAATAAAGAAATTAGCATACCTATTTAATTCTTGGGTTCTTATTATTTATGCCACTAGTTGTGTATCACTACTCAGTTTGGCCCTTAGAAGTTACAACTACTCAAAAAATGCCATCGATCCGTGAGATGCCAGCTCAAAAATGCAATTACATATCTAAAAATGGCATCGTTAAGTTAGATGTTTGCTCAGAAATGCCATTAGACATTGTTATTTTCACATCAAACCCGTTGACCATGTTACATGGCAAAAATAAGTCGATTCTCACAATGATAAGTTAATGGTGTCCAGCACAATACACCCCTCAAATAAAAGTAAGCACCCTGAAATTCTTTGACAAAACTAAGCACCCTGAAATTCTTTGACAACTAAACTGCTGGCTATATGATGTTGGCCATATATATTGTACATATATAATGTGAAGAAACGAGTGGTAGTACTATACCAACTAAAAGATGAAATGTACGAAATATAACGAGAAGAAACATAACATAGTTCTGCTGGGGGCTCAGCACAACACATCCCTCAAATAAAACTAAGCACACCAGAAATTAAATTAAGAAACTAATCCGGTAGACACTGCATTGGAACCACCATGAGCAACGACAGTGCCACCTTACTCGGAGTCCTCATCCACGTCCTCGACTTCGTCCTTGTCCCTCTTCCTCTTGGGTGATACTTCTTTGCTTGAACCGCACACTTGGCTCTTGCTCTTCATCCAACCCTTGTAGATATTGAAACAAAGGTAGCCATCCATTGTAGCGTAGTGGATGTGGTCTATATCTAGTATAGTCCACTGCCATGCACGATGAAACGTGTGCGGAGGTTTCTTCAGTTCACCGTACGAAGGATGAACCATGGTTCCTACCAGGGTCAGCATTGAAGGCTGATCAAGGGAGGGCACCAGCCCTTCCTTTTGGAGGTCGAAGGGGTCTCCTACAACGAGGCCTATACGACCCTGGATTTCCTTGTCGTTCCTAAAGTCTATAGTAACGAATTTGACTCGGCCGCCCTTGAGGAACTTCTTAAATTCCTCGCACTCAACGTCGGCATGCATATGTGGTGGACCAAGCACAAGTCATGCATGCAAACCTGAATCATGGCGGGCTTCTTCTTCTCTGCCTCCTTTAGATTCTTCTCGCTTCCCAGGACTGTGGTGTACTCAACATCTAGCCCAGCAACCCACTCATCATTTGAGTTTTCGAACATGCGTTTGAAGCGAGCAAGGCATTCTTTCACCGTTGCGGAAGAACGGGTGTAGATGACGTCGAACTCATCGCCGGTGATGGTTCTAACCTTGTACTCACCATCGATCATGGAGATTTGGGACGCCATGGATTTGGGAGGAGGGTTAGGATTAGTGGAACTGTCGTAATGTGAAAGAACGGGACGACTAGGAGCGGTTGATCGATTGTAAAAATGTCGAGTGGGGGGGGGGGCGTGCGAATGGCAAGGTAGTGGCTTGCCTGGTGGATAAATGGATTCATGCACAGTACTATGGGGGCCCAATTAGATGTCATGTCTACTCGACGCCCAATTAAATGGCTTTCGATGTCATGTCAAGCGTCGGGAAAATTACAGGTGATACTAAGCTTTCCATTCTCCCATGATACGGGCTTCCGAGAGCCCTTGGATCTGAGATCGATTGTATAGCGTGATTCTAGACCTATGGGTGAATATCCTATCCTGGAGGGTTATTCTGCAAATTTTCAGCAACTTAGCATGCGACAGTTCGATCTCAGATCCAAGGGCTGCCAGCAGCCTGTATCATGGTCGCGCCTACCATGACCGTCACCTCGCTCGCGCAGTCGCGCCCTTGGAGATTTAACAAGGTGGGTTAGGCTATCTGATGTTGGCATGTCATACATAGTCATCACTTAGCCACTCATACAACAAGGTTAGCTATAAGGTTGGCTATAAGAGTATTTTTTTTGTTTACTTCTCTCTATCTCTTTCTTCGTAGTATTTATTGCATTTGCCAAGGAGTGACCTCTTCCAATGAAATGGTGCTTAGATGAGGTGCTATGGGCATTAAATGGCTTAGCAACTCAAGTCCCCAATGCATAGGTGCTTAGTTTTTTGTTGCTAAGTTTGCTTCATCTAGGTACACGCGCTTATCACCCGTTTCTTCCTGGGGTCACCAAACTAGTCTCTCTCTTCTTAATTAACTTGCCACATCAGACTTTATGCCTATGTGGCAGGCTTAGCACCAGAGGATCAAGTACAATAGTGGGCTATAAGCCCGCTTTACATGGCATTTTGCATATGTGGGGAAAGAGGCAAGGAAAAAGTGGAGGAGTGGGCTCTCAAGCAAGAGCCAGCCTCTACATGGTGGAGCATCGGAGAGGCACTTGTATGGAGGTGGTTAGGAATCGGAGACTCAAGCCGGTCGAAGGCCTTGAGCTTAAAATGATAATGGCAAGTCAAATCACCGGCCCCACCTGTCCAAAGAAGAACTCACCACAAATCACACAGCCCTACATTTGCAACAGCCTACTCCCTCATCTTCTCGCGTCTCTGTCGAACCAACTAGGCGGAACTGCCCCGCCTACCGCGCGGGAAAAGCCCCGCCCTCGACTTTTAAGTAGTACAGTATACTAATTTTGTATCCATGGAGCGAAGCCTCAAGAAAACGGCGGCACACATGTACATAGTATACAACACGCCCGTCGCGTTCGCATCGCACCCCAGACGGTCGGTCGGTCTGGCACGCTGCTCCCCGAATGGAACGCGCGTCATATTGCGTTTGCACACACATGTGGGACCGCAATTGAGAACCGACCATAGGCACACTCCCCGGCCCTGCATGTCGGGTGAGTTAATAGAAGAGAGAGACGAGCGATAGTACTACTAGAGAAGTGTTGTAGGAGTACATACGTTGGTACCTGGACGATCCCTGCAAGACACGGAAGATCAGTTCGTCCATGCATGTGACCAGACTCCAGCAGACACGCCTGGATTGGCTATCGTCTACATATCGTGCAGACTGTGTTGTACAGGGCTTTAGTTCTGGTGAGAAATCTAAAAAAAGGTTTCTTGTCATCTCGCAAAATTAGGTATCATGTGCTTCGGATCACTGCGAGGGTTAAACAGCGAAAACTAAGTTGGGCTAGTCATTGGGGGCACATGCACAAAGACTACTCGGCTGCCATCTAGGTCAAGCCGGCTATGTTAATTAGGACATCTATCGACGAACCCCTTTTCTACGAGTTTATCTTTAGTTTGAGCTTTGATCCTCGTCTAGTTTGTCCGTCGGGATTCATCTTGTCCCCTTTGGGCAGTGAGGTTATGATTTCTTGTCATGTGGCATTTTTTCATGTTATATGTTATAATCCGGCGCTTCAGATCAAAATGACGACAACTTCACCTCCGGGGCACGTGCATGAATACTTCTCGACTGTCATTGCCGAGGTCAAGCCGGCTCCGGCCGGTAGACAAAATAAAACTAGTACTCCACTATATAGGCAGGAGCCTCCGCGCTTGCTTGCTAGTGTTGCTATCTTCACACTGTCTCGTCCTCTCCAGATCTAAACACAACAGTGGTGGCCACACTCTCTCTCTCTACTCACCGTTGGTCACAGATCCAGCCGATCCTCTCCGTCAGGGAAGGTGAGAAGGTGCAACGTTCACGCGGTCGTCCTCGGCGATGAATCTTACCCACTGCCGGCGCGTCCCGATCAGCGTGGCTTTCCATTCTCTCCCAAGCATCGCTGGCGAGGGAGGGCCTCCCACCCCTTCTTCCTCGCTGCCGTAGTGTGGGCAGATCCGGCCTCCCGCCGCCCACCTAGTGACATCCCGGCGACCCTCAGGTATAACTTCCTTCGAAACCGGCCTTGCTCTACTTCCCGAGCTCCTGACATCGCTGCATTTGTATCTTTTACTATTTCTCAGGCCCCCTCGTAGATAGGATCGATCGGCTGTTCGAAAATCACCTAATTTTTTACTGTTAAGAGGTAAAACTAGTTCATGCACTCGAATCTAGTAGTACTTGGTTCAAACAAGGAAGAAAGGGGGTGGGGGGTGGGGGAAGATTTGTTACCTGAATCTAGGACTTGGTCGAAAGAGGAAATAATGGGGGCAAAAAGTAGCAGACACTGGCTATCCAACTGATCTCTAGGTCTAATAGGGAAATAAAGGGAACGTAATACAAACTCAATATAAACCCTATCTATTGGTTGAAAAAGGAAAGAAAGTGGGGACTGGGGACAAGTCAGTAGAGTAAGTCCAGCACTAGATTTGCTAGCCTCACACAGTATAAGGTGGCTATATACCGAACAAAAATGGGACCAACCCAGATATCCTCTTCCGATGTTTGTTGCCCCGAGCCGCTCTTATGTAATGCCACTGGTAAAATGTAGCAGTCGCACTCTTAAAAGTAAGGACACGTTAAACCAATGTTGTTTTCAATGTAATGCCTCCAGTAATATGAATCAATGGCACTTTTTTTCATGTCTTGCTAAATTTTCCATTAAGATAAGTTGCTTCTTTTTGTTAGAGATGCAACTGTCCTGGTCCGCCTACTCTCCCGTGCCCAAATACCGACTCTGTAGCAGCTGTTAATGTAATGTTGCTGGTAAAAATGAAGCAATGACACCATTAAAGTAATTTCGTATTTAACGGTTGTCATAGTTAATCCTAATGCCCACACTAATATCTAGCAATGCTGCTAGAAATTGCTACTGTCCTTGTACGATTGCCATTCAGATAAGGAACATGCTTTTTTTCATTTGATGCATGTTTCATCACTTGTTAGTCACCCTCCTTTCCACCTTTTTGTGCAAATAGAGATATACATACGCTTGATCTTAGTTGAACTGCACAAATGATATCCAAATTATAGTTGAACATTCTAGGAGCTTCACGACCAACCTTGATGTTGCTCAATTTTATTGCAACTAATGAAGAAGAAGCTCTATGGGTTTCGTTTTCTGATGGAAATGGAACCGGGGCTGGAGCCCTTTTCTTAAAAGAAGAAGAAGAAGCTGCTAGCTCATGGGACATTGCTTCATTTTAGGTGAACTGCACCAAAAGGTCCCATGAATTGAATCATCCATGTTGGTGACTGGTGTCATCCCTTCTACGACGGCGTTGACTGCATATATGGTTCCCATCACGAGGTATGTTCCTTTTTGGTCTGACCATTTGCCAAAGATCCTGCATGTTGATCCTGCTCTTGTGCTACTGTTTTGGCACTGACATGATAAAGAAGTAATGTTATTATTTTGCACCTTAATCTAGTGGAACTATTAATTTGAGGCAATGATTTGGCACCGCTAGTGCCACTGTTTTTTTTATATATCGAAGAGGGGTTCCTCCGATTTCATTAAAGAAACCCAACCATAGAGAACCATTATCCGACAACATCTCAAAGTAAACGGCAGTTATGCAACTACTACTAGAACGGACTGAGTACTAGCAGGAGACAAGTTCGCCACATAAGCTAGGCAGGTAGGGGGACGCAGCACCAGCTCGACCAAGTTTGGATTACAACGCAAATGCTACCACAGAAACATCAAGGGGAAGATCGGGACGGAAAGAGCCAGCTTCAGCATTCCAGTCTAAGCACACCCGACCTTCATCCTTGCGACGCACGGTACACCTCGTTTGCCACCTGCTCGACCCTAGTGTCACTGATAAGATGAAGTAATAATACAGTTAAAATAGAGCGAGTGTCCTCTCTATCATTTCATTTCCAATGTAGATAAAGAAAGTGCTTCTCTTTGTTAATGTATGTTTCATCAACTAGTCCCATTGTTAATGTGTAAGCGTTTCTGCAAACTGGGGTGCTTAATTTTAGTTGATCTGCACAAAAATAGAGATGTGATTGTCTCAAGGACCCTCCTTGTACTACCGCTGTACACTGATGTTCATCACTGGTAGAAGGTGTATCGGGGAGACTTGGGACGATTTCCAGTATGAGGCATGGCGTACCGTATGAGGCGTCGCAGGGCCCATCTCGCCCTTGCAGCATGGCATACCATGATACTATCACAATAGTTTATTCTATTTATTTTGCGTGTTTCATCAACTAGTGCCACTATAATGTAATCATGCTTTTTCATTATCTGTGTAAACAGGGTTATTCAGCTGCATTTTGGTGGAACTGCACAAATGTACGAATGGAACCGGCATATATGCAGAGTGCGAGGTGTGCCAAGTAAAAATTACCGACACCAACCATGCTCCATGCATGCATTGGCATCCACCACGACCAGATGGGATGTGTGGCGCTCTCGTGGGCGGATCTGTCTCGGCAAAGAAATCCTCTAACCAAATACTAGTAGCTTATATTGGCAGTTTTCTAGGAGTACTCTTTTTACGAAAGAAGCACCAATCTATTTTTCTTTATTTGTACACAGTGTCACAACTTTGACCCAAAGGTCCAGAGCTATTTAAGGGTGATTGGCGTAGTACTCGGAGACTGATTGTAACCATGATTTTCATAGCTGTCACACTGATTGTAAGCATGAGCAGGTGGAAGATTAGGTTAGTGCGAAGCTTACCTTAAACCCTACCGCCGTCGTTGAAACGAGGCGAGCGTCGAGGGAACCGTGGAGAATGGCGGGGAAGCGACGTCGCGCCATCCAGCATCCTCTTGCTGTGGGAGAACGAATACTCCCGTGGCTCCGGCTGGCTCTGCACCCTCACAAACGACACACCGTACTCGATCGATTCGTTATCCTCTGGGTGCTCGACCTTCGACCTGTACACCCACCACCTCCGTATGACTTCCGCCTCGGGAGAATCTGTCTGCTCCATCGCCCAGAGGAGATACATGATGAACTCGAAGGATTGCGGCATGACTGCCGCCAAGGAGTACATGTACATCGCCGCCGTCTCGCTCTTTCGCATACATTGCCACATGGCCCTCACCATCCTCGAAATCTCTCACTCATTGTCAAACCAAGTAAGGATCTCCTTCAACCTGGCTAACTTTTCCTGGTCGCCGCTGGCTATCTGCCTGATTCGCTACTGCATCCTCTCCATAAATGTCCTTCTGAGTGGTCCGGTGCTAGCTTTGGAAGATGGGAGGAGAAACGGTGGTCTTGCAATAGAGAAGAGGGAGAGGCGAGACGGTGGTTTTGGAATGGAAATGATGGAGAGGAGAGGAGGTGGTTTTGCAATGGAGAAGAGGGAGAGACAACACGGTGGTTTTGGAATGGAGATGATGGAGAGGAGAGGAGGTGGTTTTGCAATGGAGAAGAGGGAGAGGCGAGACAGTGGTTTTTAAATGGAGATGATGGGGAGGAGAGGAGGTGGTTTTGCAATGGAGAAGAGGGAGAGGAGCGTGCGGCAGCGATTTAGGATTGGACGAGAGGGCCGACGCGATGTGACTGGATCAAAATCAAAATCAATTTACCCTTCAATTAAGAAAGCGACCCCATATTAACTAGTCACCCTTTTATTCTGGGTCATAATTGACCATGATTTTCGCAAATAAAATATATGTTATACGTTGCAAAAATAATACAATTTGCAAGTACATTCAGATACGAACCAAACGATACAATTTTTGGTGACATGCATTCACATTTTGCTTGTCAAATACAGTACGTGGTCAAACTTTGACCCAAAATACGCAAAATAAAAAAATACTTCCAAGACCAGCACCGCTCTTCCGCTCTTCTCCTCTTAAACCACCACCGCTCCTCTCCTGTTCCAATCTAAATCCAGCGCCGCTCCTCTCCTCTTCCATTTTGCAAATCACCACCGCTCCTCTCCTGTTCCAATCTAAATCCAGCGCCGCTCCTCTCCTCTTCCATTTCAAAACCACCGCCCCTCCTCTCCTGTTCCAATCCAAAACCAGCGTCGCTCCTCTCCCGTTCTAATCCAAAACCAGTGCTGCTCCTCTCCTCTTCCATTCAAAAACCACCACCGGCGAGTGAAGGTGTTGTGGAGAAGTAGATTGATGGAGGAGTACAACCGATACGTGAAGGTCGCAGACAGCGACCCTGTGAAGCTAGCTAGGATGTTGGAGATACAGTCTTGGTTTGACAACAAGGACCAACTAGCGGCGGCGGGGACATCCATGGCCGAATATCTGCAACAGAGCGAAAAGGAGGTGATACTCCCAGAGGGAGTTGCGCGGGAGTACATAGAGCTGCTCCTCTGGGCCATGGAGCAAACAGATTCACCGAATCCGATCGCGAGGGAGCGGTGGTGGGAGTATCGATCCCAGATGGAGCATCCACCAGAGATTGAAGTATCGAGCATCTACAGGGTGCCGTTTGTGAGGGTGTCGTGCTAGAGCGAGCCGGTGGAGTCTTCGTCGACCGAACCCAACTGCAAGAGGAGAAAAACAGTTGGCCCGACGACACTTCCCCGCCATCCTCTCCCTCGCCATTCACATATTCTCACGGGGCGGCTATCTGCCGCCGAGGAATAGGAGGGATAGCCCCCGCCCAGCCAAATAGTCGGGCAGGTTGTTAATTGTCAGGAGGAGCTTAGGGTTGTTAGTATTTGCAGGTTGTGAATTGTGTTTTGTGTTGTGTATTTTGAGAGTACTTTCAGATATGAATGTCTTTTGAATTTCAGATTTGCAGTATTGAGCATATGAAGTATTTTATGAATTCTAGAGATCTATTTTTAGCACTTAGAAAATGTAGTTTCATAGGAGTATAAAAGTGCGAACAATGTGATTCTCGAGAGAAGAATCGCAAGATTGATTTGCCAGATAAGAAACTCCAAGTTCGGGCCGATAAGAAACTGCAACTTTCATAGGCAGAGCATTTATATTAACACGGCCTTTTCAAACAGTGTTAACATCATGTTGGAAGTTTTATTCATGGTCGAAACTGGAACTACCAGCCAGTTAACATCATGCCGATCAACATTCATGCATAGCACATCTTCATATGATGCACAATCAAAAAGATATGCTATTTTCAAAATGCCCACACAATGTCGAGTGTGCAAAAAACAGAGAAAACGAGGGACGAAGTTTTGGCAAGTGTTGGACGTGGTGTGCGTAGATGACAATTGGGACCCACAAGCAGAGGCAAAATTTTTGGAGATATTTTCTCTGCACAGGTGGAATCGAACCCGGGCGGAACAACTGTTGGGTAGTGTCACTCGGCCACTAGGCTAGTTCAGTTGTTTCGTTACTAATAAGGCACTTCCTCAGGTAGTCGGATCTCCTCCTGCGCCTTTGTGCGCTCGCCGCGACGCCACTGTCTGCCATTGTGAACATGCTGAACAAACGAGAGGGATCTGGAGAGGACTGTACGCGGAGAGGTGGACAGTCGGGACCCACCAGGTCTATGGCCGTACGCAAGCAAGTGCCTCATCAAAAAAATATTTCCTCCTAATGCTATACTGACGTTGGGGCCCACGGGTTTGTCAACATAGTTACATTTTTTAGGTGCTTCAACGTAGTTACTATAGGAGATAAATTCACAATGAAGCCGGGGAGCTGGCAGGTATCATTTATTATCACTGGGGCAGCAAGTATCAGCTGGGTTTTGGGCTGCCCCGTCTAGGCTTTCTTTTTTAACATGCGCAATCCACGACCTCGGATGGGAAGTCCATAGGCCTGATTGTATTTTCTTGAGGGTCGTCATGTATCAACCGGCCTATGGACCCCTCATCCGAGGTTTTATTTTTCCTGAAACATCGGCAGCCCAATTTATGTATTTTTTTGAAGAAAACACAGAGGTCTGTTCTACTTTTCTATATAAGAACAGGAACGCCTGGTCCAACTTATGTTTCCCTTCTAACTATATTATTTATATTTAAATTATTTTATATGTTATTATATATTATTGTTATTGTCATCATATATTTAACAGATACTTACATATGTAAGAAAACAATATCCCACATCTTGTTAACTTATAAAAATAATTTCTTAACAATAAAATCCTGGATTTTTTTTGGCAACGAAAATCCTGGTGATTGTGTACAAAAGCTTGGTAGGATTTAATGACCAATGTAATAATAAATCACTTATTATTTATATATATATATATAACAAAATGCTCAGCCCCTGTGGGCCAATGTGGACAAAATGGGTTGAATACGTGCCACATTTTTGGAGGCTGAAATGTGGGCCAATAGGTCGAAGCCAATGCAAGTTGTTGTTAACTTAGTCAACAAATAATTCTGACATCGTTAGCCATTGGATTTACATCCAACGACTGGCATCCATCTACAATCTCTCGTCTTCTTCCTCCAGTGCTGCCGGGACCACCTGCTCCCACCTCCTGCTGCTAGCAGCTCTGCTTAGCACGCTCATTGTGAAGCGCCATTCCACCGTTGGCGAGGCCATCCTCTACCCTCCACACCTCCTGTTCTTCTCCACCGATTGCCGAACCACACCGCACTGAAACCGCTTAACCCTTGTACACCTCTCCGTCTGCGACTCTACTCCCGCGTCTTCCCATCTCCGGCTCGTTGCTGTCTGGGGCCTCGCCATCGTCCACCACCTTGGATGCGCTCGGCTTGGAGTGGTCAACGTGGTCAACGAACGACACATCAGAAGTAGGCTGTGCGTGGAGAGGCTGATAGCTGGGTCCACGGCCGCACGCAAGGAAATGCCTCCTTATTACACGCAAAATAATGATTCCTCCACCTGACAGCTGGGACCCATCGGAAGGGCCTCTGTATTTCGCGAAAAAAACATTTCCACCACTGACAGGTCGGATCCACCAGCTATATCTTCGCATGCAAGGAAGTGCCTCCTTATTACGCACACAAAAATGAATACCCCCCTGCTAGCTGGGACCCACAATAGTGGGAGGCTGACTTGTGGGCCAACTAAGTTGACGGGGACGGAGGGCTTTGTCAACTTAGTCAATATGAATGATTCTAGCTCCAGTAACCGTACGATGTCCATCCAACGACCGTAGTGCTTCTTCAACCTCTGGTCTTCTTGCTCCAACCGCCCAAAACCGCGCCGGTCGTGCCTCGTGCTTCTGCCTCCCGTGGGCGGCCGCGATGCTGCGGAGGCCTCACCGCCCCCTACTACTCCCACCGCTGGATAGGCCATCCCTCTACTCACCCACACCCCCTGTTATTCTGCGGCGACGGCAGCTCACACCGCAGCGAACCAATGAACCCTCATGCTCCTCTACGCGTGGGCATCCACTGCCGCATCTTCCCCGGCCCCGCGTCGTCCCCTTCCTAGGCCTCGCT
Source organism: Aegilops longissima (assembly GCA_021605205.1). Lineage (NCBI taxonomy): Eukaryota > Viridiplantae > Streptophyta > Magnoliopsida > Poales > Poaceae > Aegilops > Aegilops longissima. The sequence goes on from CM038681.1 coordinate 332,762,186, forward strand.
GTCGTCCACCGCCCTGGTGCTCTCGGCGCGGCGTGGTCAACGTGGTCAAGGAACGGCTTTCATCGGACGTGGACTGTACGTGGAGAGGCTGACAGCTGGGTCCACAACCGCAGCAAGGAAGTGCCTCCTTATTACGCGGAAAATAATAATTCCTCCACCTGACAGCAGGGACCCACCGAACGGGCAACCGTATTTCGCGAAAAAAAGTTCCCCCCTGACTGCTGGGACCCACCAGCTATATCTTCGCACGCAAGGAAGTTCCTGACAGTCGGGACCCACCTGGTCGAAGCGTACGTAGCGTTGTCATTCTGGTCGCGAACGTGTACGTACATACTGGTCGATGTAGAGGCGCGCACGTGTTGTAGTAGAGGCGCGCACGTAGCATGTACATGTACGTACAACGGCCAGGGTGCAAGAAAGTAAATACGGCCACATACGTACATACGGGCAGGGTCTTGAACGCCTACTCGCGCGTACATACGGCCAGGGCTCGTGTACATGGCTGGGTCAAAACAGAGAAACTGCGTCGTCGTCATGTTCATGGGGAGGCAACGGAATGCGTCGTGTTCATCGGGAGGCAACGGAACGCGTTCGAGCCAACCGGCTTGGACGGAACAACCGATGGAAACGAGGCCTGGCGTAGCGCAGAACGGAGGAAACGGCCTTGTGTTCGACAGGCCACGTTCGAAACGGGATCCTGTTCATCGGGAGGGGTCTGGCGTACCGCAAAACGGAGGAAACGGACCTCCTACGGCCGAAACAGGGGTCCTGTTGATCGGGAGGGGTGTGGCGTACCGCAAAACAGAGGAAACGGACTTGTGTTGGAGCGCTATGGTCGAAACGGGGGTCCTGTTCATCGGGAAGGGTGTGGCGTACCGCAAAACGGGACTCCACGGGATACTGTTCATCTCCACCGTCGACTCCCTCCGGCCTCCACGGCTCTCGCTCATCCACCGTCGACCTCCTCCACCCTCCACTGCGATCGCTCATCCACGGGCTCTGCTCATCCAACCTCCATCGCGCTACTCCACCGCTCATCGCTCAACCAACCCTCTCCATGGGCTCCTGTTCAACCACCCCTCCACGGGCTACTGTTCATCCAGTCCTCCATGGGGTGGTCCTGTTCATCCAGCCCTCCACGGGGTACTGTTCATCCAGCCCTCCACGGGGTCCTGTTCATCCATCCCCAACCGGCTCAATCGATTTGGGTCCTGTTCATCCAGAGGCAACACCACGGGGTCCTGTTCATCCACCCCCACCGCGAACTGCTCATCCAAACCCCCAAAGAACGCCACTTTGCTCATCCAGAGGCAGCATTGATCGGCTTCAGCTTTGCAGAGATGGCGAATCGCCGATCGGGTTCAGTTAACAGCCATCGATCGATCGCTCGGGTTTAGTAACGCGTAGCCTGAAGTGCAATCGCTCAGGTTCAGTTAGAGCCTAACGCCTCGCTCGGGTTCAGTTAGAGCCCAACGCCTCGCACCCACGCGCGTGCGTGTACGAGAGAAACACGTATCGCTCGGTCCCGACCACCCACGTTAACCGGGAACACCCTGATATTTTCCTCGCCCTCGCTTCTACCACGGGTTTTTCCATCATGGACGGCCCAAAGAATGTCATGCAGCTGCGTCTCCGGCCCGCCCAGGACGAAAAGCCCATTTTCTGTCATGATTTTTTGTCATAGAAGTAGGATCCCACCACATCTATGAGAATATTCTTTGGCTCCCCTTGTGTTGAATCAATAAATTTGGGTTGAATACTTTACCCTCGAAAACTGTTGCGATCCCCTATACTTGTGGGTTATCAAGACTATTTTCTGGCGCCATTGCCGGGGAGCATAGCTCTATTCTTTGAGTCACTTGGGATTTATATCTGCTGATCACTATGAGGAACTTGAAAGACGAGAAAACCAAAATTTATCCCTCAACTACGAGGGGAGGTAAGGAACTTCCATCTAGCTCTGCACTTGATTCTCCTTCTGTTTTGAGTAAACTTGCGACACCTAAACCTGCTTCTGCTATTAATTCTGATATGCCGCATGTTATTAATGATGCCACTTCTGCTATGCATGATACTTATGATGAAACTACTTCTATGCTTGATACTACTGTGCCACTAGGTGAATTCCTGGATGAACAACTTGCTAGGGCTGGAGAGAATGAAATTATTGAAACTGATAATATTGATGAAAGTGCTGATGAAGATCCCCCCCTATATATGAATTGCCCGATGTAACTGAGGGTTATGTTATGGATGAAGAAACTGCTAGAGACTTTCTTGCTTGCAATGATAGATATGATCTTAAGAAATTATTACCTAAGCTGAAAGAAAAATCTTTGAATGCTAGAATGACATATGACCCTGATTTTGCTACTTCACCTATATGTATCTCCGATAAGGATTATGATTTCTCTGCCGATCCTAAGATAATTACTTTGGTTTAATCTCATCCTTTTTATGGCTATGAATCTAAAACTGTTGTGGCACATCTTACTAAATTAAATGATATAGCCACCCTATTCACTCATCAGGGAAAAATTCGTTACTACTATATCCTTAAGTTATTTCCGTTCTCATTAAAGGGTGCTGCTAAAACATGGTTTAATTCTCTTGATCCTGGTTGTGTGCGTAGTCCCTAGGATATGATTTATTACTTCTCTGCTAAATATTTCCCCGCTCATAAGAAATAAGCCGCTTTAAGGGAAATATATAATTTTGTGCAAATTGAAGAAGAGAGTCTCCCACAAGCTTGGGGGAGGCTTCTCCAATTACTTAATGCTTTCCCTGATCATCCTCTCAAGAAAAATGAAATACTTGATATCTTTTATAATGGACTAACCGATGCTTCCAGAGACCACCTGGATAGTTGTGCTGGTTGTGTTTTCAGGGAAAGAACAGTTGATCAAGCTGAATTGCTATTGAATAATATGTTGACTAATGAAATAATTGGACACTTCCTGAACCAACTCCTAAGCCAACTCCGAAGAAAAGGGGTATTCTATTTCTCAGTCCTGAAGATATGCAAGAGGCAAAGAAATCTATGAAAGAAAAGGGTATTAAAGCTAAAGATGTTAAGATTTTACCACCTATTGAAGAAATACATGGTCTTGATAACCCGACACAGGTAGTAAAGGTAAACTCTCTATATAGATTTGATGAAGGTGATATTCCTCGTTATAAGTCTGCTGGCCAATGCTTAGATGAGTTTGATAATTTTATTGTTAAACAAGAAAACTTAAATGCTTATGTTGGTAGACAATTGAAACGTAATGCTTATATGATTGAACACTTGAGTGATTACATGTCTAGAGTTAAAGGTGAACTTAAACTTATTAGTAAACATGCTTCTATAGTTACCACTCAAGTAGAGCAAGTGCTTAAAGCTCAAAATGATTTGCTCAATGAATTAAATAACAAGAAAAATGAAAATTCTGTTAGAGTTATGACTAGAGGGGGTAAAATGATTCAGGAACCTTTGTATCCTGAGGGCCACCATAAGAGAATTGAGCAAGATTCTCAGAGAACTAATGTTGATGCACCTAGTCCTTCTAAGAGGAAGAAAAAGAAAAATGATAGGACTTTGCATGCTTCTAGTGAACCTGTTGTTGACACACCTGAGAATCCCAATGATATTTCTATTTCTGATGCTGAAACACAATCTGGTAATTAACATGAACCTAGTGATAATATTAATGATGATGTTCATGATGATGCTCAGCCTAGCAATAACAATGATGTAGAGATTGAACCTTATGTTGATCTTGATAACCCACAATCAAAGAATCAGCGTTATGATAAGAGAGACTTCATTGCTAGGAAGCACGGTAAAGAAAGAGAACCATGGGTTCAGAAACCCATGCCTTTTCCTCCTAAACCATCCAAGAAAAAGGATGATGAGGATTTTGAGCGCTTTCTTTGAAATGATTAGACCTATCCTTTTATGTATGCGTTTGGTGATATGCTTAAAATGAATCCTTTTGCTAAGTATATGAAAGATATTGTTACTAATAAAAGAAAGATACCGGAAGCTAAAATTTCCACCATGCTTGCTAATTATACTTTTAAAGGTGGAATATCTAAGAAACCTTGAGATCCAGGAGTACCAACTATACCATGCTCCATTAAAAGAAACTATGTTAAAACTGCTTTATGTGATCTTGGAGCCGGTGTTAGTGTTATGCCTCTCTCTTTATATCGTAGACTTGATTTGAATAAGTTGACACCTAATGAAATAACTTTGCAAATGGCCGATAAATCAACCGCTACACCTGTCGGTATTTGTGAGGATGTGCCTATTGTGGTTGCAAACGTTACTATTTTAACGAACTTTGTTATTCTTGATATTCCCGAGGACGATAGTATGTCGATTATCCTTGGTAGACCCTTTTTGAATACTGCAGGGGCTGTTATTGATTGCAACAAAGGCAATGTCACTTTTCATGTTAATGGTAATGAGCATACGGTACATTTTGCGAGGAAACAACCTCAAGTCCACAGTATCAATTCTATTGGAAAAATTCCAACTATTACTATTGGAGGTTTTGAATTTCCTCTTCGTACTGTCAAAAAGAAATATGATATTCTTATTGTTGGGGACGTGCATATCCCCGTTGAGATAACCTAGTGCTATTCGAAAATTCTCCGGTTTCATGCGATTCGGAATGAGTTTGTTAACAAGACTTGATCAACCTTGTTAGTGGATTCCTTTTGATGAGCATGAGATGGATGAAGTTAGAAAACACAAATCTCTGTACTCTCCTTTTACTCTTTGTTATTTAGATTAAAAAAAGAAAAAATAGTACTTTCTGTCTGTTTTCTGAATTATCCTTGTAATAAAAAAATACCCCAAAATTAAAGTTCTCCAAATGTCCTGAAAATGAAATATGATTTTTTGTAGAATATTTAAGAATACTTGCACTGAGAACACATCACGGGGAGCCACCACCTGGCCACGAGGGTCCAGGTCGCGCCCACCCCCTGGGTGCACCCCCTACCTCGTGGCCCCCACGTGGCCCCCTCCACTTATTCCTGCACCCACACACTTCGTCTTCCTCCAGAAAAAGTCACCACACAGCTCAAACTCGTGTTCTAGCTTGTTTTGCTGCGATTTTCGATCTCCTTGCTCAAAGCTCCACTCACAAAACTGCTTTGGGGGATTGTTCTTCGGTATGTGACTCCTCCAATGGTCCAATTAGTTTTTGTTCTAGTGCTTTATTCATTTCAAATTTTTGCTGCTTAGGTGACCCTGTTCTTGAGCTTGCATGTCAAATTTATTTGGTCCCAAGTAGTTCTAATGCATGATATAGTCTCTAGGCACTTGTGGGAGTAGTTGCTATCAATTTTGTTGAGTTTGGTTCACCTTTATTTTGAGTTACTGAAAATTTCAGAAAATTTCAGAAAAAGAAAATGATGAAGAGATTGTTGAGAGGCTCTTCGAGCCGAAGCTCGAAGGATAAGCAAAGTGAGGAGGATAAGAAGCCCAAATATAATCTCCCTCTCACTACGGAGGTTCGACCGTGTGAATGGCCTTGTGATGAGTCCTTGAAGGCAGCCGAGAGTCATGATGACTTTTATTATTTGGCTGAGAATGCAGGCCTCATCGACTTCCTCCGCGACTAACGCGAACAGTATCTCCTACTCACTAATATTTTTGTGCACAATTTTCATTTCCATGATAGGAGATCACCAGCTTCAGTGGAGTTTCATTTATATGATGAATTTAAGGAGATGACCTTATATGATTTTTGTCGGGTATGCAAGATACCCTTTGAGGGCAGCATAGAGGAACCACACCGTAATGATGTGGACGGATTTATTAATGAAATTGCTGTAGGGGAAACGAGGAAAGTTTCCGGTGCAAGAATTACTAGCATACATTTTCCTGTTCTACGTTACTTTGCAATATTTGCTAGTAGATGCTTGATGGGCAATGCTAGACTTACGTAGAGGAGTTACGAACGTTTACGTAAAAACCAAGATGGAGCATTATGATTGGTGTTTAGGGAAGGGAGGGGCCCACCCCCCTGAAAATCAGGGGGGGGGGATGTTTAGATTAGTTTAGAAGGTTACGTAGCCTTACGTATGGTGTTCGTAGGTGTAGGATTATTGATGCTTGATTGGTCGCGGGAACAGTGGAAATCTTAGTGCTCCTGATATTGTTATTTTGCACCATGCTTTGTTTCGTGATACAACTTTCAGTTTAGGCGCTATTATTGCTAAACGGTTAAGTCTGAACCGTACAAAGGGCCCCATCCTCGATGGCATCTTTGCCTCGCGCCTTGCTGCACACTTTAATATACCAATTAGGCATTATGAGAAAGAAGAAAAGTTGCTGCCCTTGTTTTTCTAGATTATAAGAGTATGGTAGCACATGACTTTATTGTTAAAAATAAGAAGAAACTGCTCAAGTATAATTTGATTTTCGATAAAAATTATTGTGAGTTTATTACCTTGCCTATGCCCTCTTTGTTTAACATGTTTTCAGGCACGTACCTCATTTTGCCGAAGGCCATTCATGCATATTGTAGCGTGACACCTGCTCCAGAGGCTG